>OZ012740.1:88741595-89341595 GCA_963859935.3 Lathyrus sativus | reverse complement strand
ATGGTGTGTCTAGACCCTGAATATGAATAATAGTCCCTAACCAATACCATAAAATGAAAAACTTCTAAACCGCTCCAGAAACTGTTCTACTGCAACTGTAACTTTGCCATGACCATAATCAAGACCAGCCAAATGGATCTTCCTTGTAGAGTTGAGCTAGCTGATAAACCAAAAAACAAATGTATTATCACATGGAAAATGTACCGCGTATTGAAGAATAAAAGTGATTTTCCATTACTTTAGTTGTTATATACTCTGCTAAGTTTATTTACTTTCCTAAATCAAAGTTCAACTTTTGTTTAGAAAAAACCAAATTATGAAATGAATTGCTGACATAGCACTGCAACTGAGAGTTGCGACGTTACCTTCACTCTTACTGTCCTCATTCAATGCTGGTGGCGGAGAAGATGCTGATGATGAATTTGTCACTGATATTCCAAGGTCAGAGCAACCCATGCCAAGAGCACCTTCAACACAGATTAAAAATCCCAAGTTATTAAAAATCACGGTGTATATGAGTTAAATTCGTGATCGAGCCTTGTAATCTTACATTCTCTGAAGCAAGGAAAGGTAGTGACATTGAGGAGATTTTTATAGCTTGCTTCACATTCACAACTATAGCTGAACCTCGATGTCTTCTTGCACGAGCCGCCTCCACAATCAACCCAATGGCAAGCTAAAAGAACGTATGAACAAAATGTTATAATAGCAGGTAAAAAATCAAACAGAAAATTGAGATCCTTATGGTTATATCATTGAGTTACCATCAAATATCGACTCGTTGGCTTTTCTTGCCTTTTCTGGAGCAGGGGCAGGAGCTTTGGAGCAAGAGTAGTCCAATGTACCTAGAATTGGTATCATTTCAACATATCAAGAAAATTTCTAGAATCAAGCAAGAAAAGTTTGGTAAAATTTCCACCTCTTTTGTTGTTAGTTGGTTCCTTTGTTTTAAACATTTCACCAAATAACATGGACCTTTTCAATAACAAAAAGTTGCAACTAAAACACGCATCATCTCAAGAAAACACACCACATAACTGCTTTTTCTTTGCATAGTTCGAATAAACAACTTAATTAAGTGCTTATAGCATAAGTGCATAAGTATAGTAACATATTTTTACAACAAACGACAAAAACATGTTTTTGAGATGTCATAAGTTGTTTGTATACACTCTTGAACAATGTTTATCTCGGTAGATAAACTCAAATAAGTCAATTCAGATACATACAGAATCAAAAGAGAACGGTAACATACATAGTGAATAGTTTTTGTCAATTCTTACAATTAGGAATGATGCAAGGAAGAAACTTCAAGCCACCATCATCATTGGAATCAAAAGCTTTCTTCCAACCTTTATCACACTCACATTCAAACGGAATAACACTATTCTTAGAAGCTTTGCATGTTCCTTTCCCACACTCCACTTCCTTGCACACATCATCTAAACACAAAACAAAACAAAACATATATCAAACCAATCCAGAAATCCCAAACTACACACATCATATAAAAAAAAGCTAAAAACTTGAGATGACCCTTTTGATCACACTTCACGAAATCACAAAACCCACAAATTAAAATCAACAAAAGAAAGCATCTCACCAAAGATAGGAGAAATCAAAGGAGAAAGCAAGTCACTTTTAGCCAAAAGTGGTTGAAGAACAAGAAATGCAAAAAGAGCTATAACACTTGTAAAAGCCATTTGTAATTCTACTAAAAAGCGATTATCAACAAAACTTAGATGTGGGGACTCTATATAAATGACTAGTTCTTAGTTAGGCAAGTTTGAAAAATCAAACATTTTTTTAATATAGGAATAGGAATTTAAGGTAGAACGTGGCTATATCTAAGAGGGATGTGTGTCCATAAAATGAGAACAGTGAGTCGTTGGTAGTTGAGTTTTGACAAATCTACTAGGTTGCGTTTGAAGTTCGGGTAATGGAACCAATTGTGATGGTGCACGTAGTTACAGCCATTAAGGTTGTTTTTTTGGGTCATGCAACCGACCTATGTTTGATGTGGGTGGATAATAATGTTGGAAAAAGTCAACGTTTTTATTTTATTTTATTTATGGTTAAATCTATACCAGTATTTGCAATTTTTTATTATTTTATTGTTGTTAACGTTTACTCTTCCAAGTTTCAACTTTTTTTGGCGTATTAAGAACTTTATTATGAGAATTTTTTTGGTCAATATACAATATCAATATTTCAAGCTATAATAGGAACTTCTATTTCAAAACCTTTACTTCGTCAATTAGCCCATCTTTTCAATAAAATCATTAAATAAAAATGTTTAAAATTTTAATGAATATAAAAAATATATGGTGTTTTTTGGATTTAAATATTGTAGGCATGATTCTTTAAAGTGTTAGAGATAATTGAAGATTGAGTGGAGTTTTAATGTATTGGAGTGAGTTTTTGGTACATTAGAGTGAATATGCAATGTTAGTATTTTAATGTCTGATTGAGTGAATGAATGTATGTAGTGTTAGCATTCTAATGCGATTGAGTGAATGAATGAAAAAATAATTTGTGTGTGTGAATAAACGAATAATTGAAATAACATGCGTTATACAAACTGTCAATTAAAATTGTCTCTATGAGATTCAACACCTTATGTGGGTGATCGTTCGATCAAATCCAACGATATAAGTTTTGCTGGAGGACGAAATTGTAAGTTATAAGTGTGTCTGAGTGAGTGAGAGAGAGAGAGAGAGAGAGAGAGAGAGAGAGAGAGAGAGAGAGAGAGAGAGAGAGAGAGAGAGAGAGAGAGAGAGGTTGAATTAGGACTTTTAAAATTTTATCTGATTTTTGTATGGTGCAACTTTCGTTTCTTGTTTGATGTGATAAGTGATGAAAGGTGTAAATGCGAAAAATAAAGAACATTGAGAATTATTCCGATTTCTCTCACAATTCGAGAGTACTCCAATCCCCTTACGCAATAAAGATTTCAATATTGTCAAAACTTTTGTACAAGTTTAATCTAGACTTCGATACACTGGGTTCTAATCTAATCACAAAAAACAATCCACTTGTGATTTACAACTTGGGAAAAGAAAACAATCCTTCTTTTTCTTACACCCTTATTTCCAACAATCCTAGACAACAAGTATAACAATCACACAATATTATATCCAATAATCCTGAAAAAATAAGATGCTGATATAATAATTAATTTTGAGTAGAATAAGTTTGATAAATTAAATGGTGTATGTAGGACTTCTTCTCTTTCAAATATGGAAGTTCTTTATCATAAACTCTCTAAGTGCTTAATGATGCTTTTAGAATGATATGCACGTTTTTCAAAAAGCATCTTGTTGAGAATAATATAACAAGTGTGAGTTGGAGTCCCACATTGGTTATAATTGTGGAGAGTTACACCCATCACCTTAAGGTTGTTGGGGGATGTTTTTCACCAGGGAGCATTGAACATTGGGTCAAGAGCAACACAAGTGAGACTGACACCACATTATCACCTAAAACCTTAAGGTAATAGGTGTATGGGTTCTCCCATTTATAATGCTCAACTCTCCATATTTATAACCAATGTGAGACTCTAACTCACACTTGATATATTATTCTCAACACTCCCTCTCAAGTGTGAGTCCACAATACTCCCCCTCAAGTGGAAACTCTTTTATCCATATTTATTTGTACCGCCGTTGACACCACTTTCTTGGGCATTTCGATACACCTCTTCTCAGGTGTTGCACCCCAAAATTTGACCAACAATTATTTATTCATTGAGTATTTGAAAGTTGATACCTTCATCAGACAGTTCAAGAGATCTTCAGAGGAATTGGTTGGAACCAGGGTTGTGTGCTTCATAGCTTGAGAGTTGTGGGTGCTCCTCAGATGATTCTGAGACTTTGAGAATGAACTTGAAGTTTTGAGAAAGCTTATGAGATGTCTTGATAGCCATCATGAAGCCCATAGAAGTCATTATGCAAGGACTCAGAAGATTCAACCATGAATGGTAGAATTAGGGTTTTGACTGGGTCAACCCTAGATCAGCTGAAGATTTGGAGAAGGTTGAGACCTAATCCAAGGGCCATGAGATCATGGAAGGATGCATAGAGATGTTATAAAGATGATTCCTAGACCAACTCATCATGATTGAGGAGTTTGAGAAGTCTTGAGTTAGGGTTTCCAAGGATTGTCAGTGAGAAAACCCTAATTTGATCCCTATTTTCCAGGCAGTTTTAGCTCTAGATGTGATTGATATCTCACCTTCCCCCACAACATGAATGTTGTAGAGCTTGTTCTTAGCTTTAATTTGAGTGGTGGAAGTCCTTGATAGGAGTTACAGAGCTCAAGTTATGGTTTTGACAAATTACAGGTCAGCTGAGGTGTGTGAATCTGGGTCCTTGAAAGTCACCCAACTTGCAGACAACTTTTGCCCTAGTAGGATGATTCCTATGATTTCTTGGTCAACATGAACGTTGAAGAGGATCTTCTTAGCTTTAATTTGAGTGGTAGAAGTCCTTGATTGGATTTGTGGAACTCAACTTATGGTTTGAACAAGACATGGGTATTTTGGTCATTTGTCAGTTATAGGTCATTTTAGCCAATGCCTAAAACTCCTATTTCCAAGCCTCAAATGGAAAAACTCAAAACATGAAAGTTGCTCAAAATGTGATTTTAAGTCTAGAAAGAAGGTCACAAATTGTTGGAAAAGCTCATGGCACAAGATTACATGATTGGTCAAAAATGAACTAAAAATGGCTTATAACTTTGAAAAGTTGAAATTGAAAAGTGATTTGGGAGATCCACAAATCCAAAATAGGTCATCCAATATATCATTTTGATTGGAAAAACCATTTTGAGAACATTGGTTTAGCTAGAATTTTCATTTGAGGTCTAAAAATGGGTGATGCTTTGAAAAGTCATTACTTGAAAAAGAAGGCAATGTTGGAAAACTTAACATAAGCCAAAAATGAACTTGTTTTTCACTCATCCCTTCTCAATAACTCATGTAAGGGTATTTTAAGGCAAAATTGCAAGGCATAACATGTGAGATATGAGATAACCAACTTGTCATCACATGAGAATTTCAAGAAGTTTCCATCACATTCTAGATAAATCTAGACACATCCAATGATTATTATAAGAAGGATGGTCCTCATAGTATTCAGGGTTGGTGATAGAGAGTCAAGTCAGAGGAGAAAGAGAGAGATACATTTCCATTGAAGAGGTTTCTTCAAGTTGAAGCAACTTGAGTTTTCTTCCACTACAAGCCATCTCCACTATCACAAGTGCAAACAGAAGGTTGAGGATCATTCAAGGAACATCTTGAACCAATTCCAAGGTCTGCAAACATCCCCACGAGCCCTCACCATCATCCCTTTGACAGGTTCTTTCTTCTCCTTGTATCTCTTAATTTAATGGCTTTCTTTTAGCTTTATAGGTATAGAATGAATGCATTAGGATAGATGACCAAACACTGAAGGTTAGGGCACGATCCATGAAGGTTTGTGACAGGTGCATAAATCTTTGATGTGCAAGAATGAACTGTGTGCTAGGCTTTAATCAGCATGGCATGGATTATATTGATTAGGGTGGCATAGGGAACAAGATTGCAGCTTTAGTTTTGAGTTTAATTAGGGTTGATCTCAGTTGATTTCATTTGAACCATGGTCTGGATGCCTTCTGTTAGAATTATCTAGGGCGAGTTATGGAAAGGTGAGCGCATGGCTGTGTTCTAGGCATTTAGTAGAGCATTTTTTGTTTTGGAATCTTGTTGAATCATGGCGTGTGGAGAGAGATAGAGGAGCTCGAAGATTTGAGTGCATGGGAGAGGGTTCTGAAAACCCTAGGTTGTGATTGGGACGATGAAGGAGGGCCATTGGATCAGTCTCCATATTTGACAAATTCATTAGATCCAATGGCCGTGGTTTAATCTGAGAGTTGGAGGGAAGATTTAAATAAATGAAACGCAGCCGTTTCATTAAACCGGTTCTGGGCTTAGTTTTCTATTCGCCCCCCCCTCTTTGCTGGCCCATTTATTTTGAACTAGCGAGAATTGCTTTTCATACCCCCCTCCTTTCATTTAATTTAAATTGTTTTATTTTCTTTCTTTTATTTTTTCTGTTTTGTTTAATTCATTAAAAATTGATAAAAAATGATTTTTTACTTCTTCTTTTTTCTATGATTAGATGAAAATGTGTAGAAAACTATAAAAATAAAAATAGGATTTTATTCTTAAGTTTAGTATTTTAATAGATTTTTCTTTTAAAATAGCTTTTATATTGTTTAATTTTATATCATGATTTTGTAGGAATTATTTTAGGACCTTCCCTTAGGGTTTCTTAATCCATTCTTTTTTGTGCAATTAGATATTGAATCATATTTCCCCATAGGATTTTTTCTAGATTTTTAGAATTAAATTTTGATTAGTTTAATTAGGGTAGACTTAGGGTATCCTGATTAGGGTTTAGATTGTGTTTAGGTGATGAATTCCTTTCTTTGATTAAGTTTTGTCTTGATTTTTAGGTAGAGGCCTATGTAGATGTTATGGGTAGGTGTTGAGGACCCTTTGTGAATAATTGTTAGATTTTTCCCCATTGGTTTAGCATTTTTAGGTATTTTCTGAAGTTGCCTATTGCTTTTGTCTGCCCTGTGGTCATCTGTTCATCTCTGGGGTTTGTTGTGGGGAATCTGTTGAGGGGCTTGTGTTTCCTTGAAGATCTTGTTGGAGAGCATGATGAAGAGAAGATTGTAGATCAAGACTCAGAGACCCAGAGCTTGGCTTGTTCCCTGTCTGTGAGGTTTGAGATCCTGAAGTTTGAAGGAAGTTCAGGGTACTTTCCTGAGGAAGGCACTATGAATAACTTTCATTCTTTCTTCTCACCTCTTTCTTAAGTATCCAATGATGTTGGAGCCAACTTGTGAGTTTAATTTCTCCTGAGGAGGAATGTAAACTGATCACATGTTGTTGAGCCACATGGGATACAACTCCTAAGTGAGAGCCTCCTAGTACTTTCCTGAGGAAGGTCCTATGGGTCTATTCACTTAGTTCCCTTAGTTTGTCTAGGATTTCTCAAGTATCCAATGATGTTGGAGCCAACTTGTGAGTTTAATTTCTCCTGAGGAGGAATGTAAACTGATCACATGTTGTTGAGCCACATGGGATACAACTCCTAAGTGGAAGTCTCCTAGTACTTGTCGCTACTGCGAAAATCGGCGCCGGCTGAACAGAAGAGTCGCCACCGTGCGTTATTTATCCCACGGGAGGGAAAGGAAACGCTCAGAGTAAACCTCGCACAACACGGGAAAGGTATGGTCATCGCAACCAAAACCTGGATTCGGGAGTCGGTTACGCAAGGGGAAGGTATTAGCACCCCTCACGTCCGTCGTACTCGACGGGATCCACGCTTGTTTTCGGGTATGGATTGTTATTCTATCTACTCTAAAGGTCAGGGGTTAAAAAGAAAAGAAAATGAAAATAAAAATGACTCGGCAAAGTATCGCACTTTATGCCTACGTATTCCCGTCTGGAACGAGAAATCAGAGTCAACGTAGTTCGCCTACCTACGGGAAAGGAGGGGAAGGTTGCTCGCTAGGATATCGCATCCTATGCCTACGTACTTTCATACAGCATGAAAGATCAGAGCAAACGTAGTTCGGGCCACGTACGACACAAGCTTGTCTTGGTTGATTTTATTCCTTCTGAAAAAGGTTTTTCTGATTAACAGTCCAAGCGGACAAAAATGACGTCTTGATGAGTTCACATTCTTTTACGGAAGAAGTGTCTTTTATTGTGTTTGAAATCTTTATGTGTTTTTCTGTTTGTTTTGAGAAAGAAAGAGACAGAACTCTAACCTACGGTTGCGAAGGGAAACAAACTAACCTAATGTTATCATGCATGGGTTAAGACCTAGTGTCTATCATGCTCCTCTCTTGCACAGAGAGAAACAGAGATCCTAAGGGATAGGCAGAAACAGAAACAATATCAGATATATACAGTAAAGCAGTAAAATGCATGGATGCAACAGTACAAGCGAGGCAAGGGAGTCCCACCCAACCTCGAACCTAGAAAACAATAGGCGAAAGTGAACAGGCTTCACTTTCAACCCAACAGGGTAAACAGCAAACAATACAGTTCAGAAAACCAATCAATACATCAACAAATGAAATACAGCCAAAAGAAACAGCATCAGCAGCTCTGAATCAACATCTGGCTTCAAGTAATCTCCAATCAGCTACAGGCTTCAACCAGCATTAATCTCCATCTTCATGGCCTTCAGACAAGGGCTTTGATCATCAGTCTTCCATCTGCAATGGCTTTTCTTCAAACTCAGACCTCCAGGATGAGGGATCAGTCACAAGAGTGAATGGGTGTTAAGCAATCAGCTGACTACCAAAGGTGGTGAACAGACCGCTTCTAACACAAGAGACATTTTCTCTCAAGAGTTCTATCTCATAGACACTATCACCAAGCCTTCCAAAGGAAGGGGGTGAGTATCTTAGAGAGACTCTGAATCACAGAGAAGAATGGATGCAGACAAGGCAATCCATGTTTGAGAAACAAGATTTCTAATCTAGAGCTCTGCCTAGCTCCTAAACCCTAATCTCCTCAGCATCTGCCATCAAGAAACTCCTCCTCAACTCTGACAGTTGATCTTCAATCTTTGAATCTCCAATAGCTTCATCTCCACAAATCTTCAGCTTCCCCAGGGCCCCAGACAAACCCAATACCCAGACAAACAATCAATAAACCCCAGAGGGCACACCACACCAAACAACAGATATACAGACAGTAATAATAGCAGTAGGGGAATCCTAACTGTTCTCTAAGGGATCTAATAACTACCCATAGCCCCTATAGTCCCATAACTAATCTATTCAAACCCTAAGTCCTAAGGGAAATGAAATCAAACTCCTAAGTTGTCACCTAAAACCCTAGTTTTGTTCATGATATTCAAGCATCTATTAATCACCTAAAATTAACCTCAAAAAATGGGAACTAAAATATTTCTACAAGCCTAATATCTCATCTAAACAATATGAAAAGAATGATCAAAAAATATCAAAGCATGTGAGAGAACAAAAATCATAAAAATGATGCATGAAATGAATTATTTAATGTGACATTTATTTAGAAAATATGTAAAAAATATGAAATAAAACTAAAAATGAAATTTTATTTTCCTACAATATTCTAGACATTTTAATGAAGATATGGTAAAAAGAATGGATTAAAAAGCATTTTTTATGAATTATTTATGATTTTATGAAAATGGTAAAAATAAATGAATTAAGAAAATTGAAATGAATTAAATGAATGAGGGGGGTATGAAAAGAAATTCGCCCCAGTTGATATCTGGATGGGCCCTCAGACAGGGGGTACAGATAACGAATTGCCAAGGCCCAGGATCCATTCAGAATTAAAGAAATAAAAAGAGAAACGCTGGGGGTGAGAAGAGTGACAAATCACGTTAGAAATTGGTTTGGGCCTAGTTGCTGGGGGTGGGGATAACAAAAGAGACTCAGGCCCGCCCGTTTCATTTAATGAAACGGTGCGTTTAGAGCCAAAGTCCTTCCCTCCAAATTTCAGATTGAATGATAACCACACGATCACGCTATCAGTCAAAGGTCATACTCAACATGAAAGGCCACGATTTCATCTTCTTCAATTGGCCTGAAACTTAGGGTTTCAATTCACCATGGCAGCCATGCACGACCTACATTCCACCTCTCTGTTCTCATCCTACACGCCATGAATCCTCATGCTGTGAACATGAAATCTACTCCCCAGCTCTCCCTCTACAATCCTAGGGCATCAATTTTCTTTGAAATTCATCACAACAACAAATCCGATTGAGTCAACATCTGGCCTCCATAGAAATGCACTGATACGAACCTTCACCATTCTTCCTCAGACTTAACCTAAACTAAACTACACCTAATGGAGATTAACATATGCTATCAAGCCACAATTATGATGCACTAATCTAAGAGATATAAACACTAACAGTTTGTTACACCTGTCACTAACCATCACCAAATCGTTCCAAATTCATCTAGCTTAATCTCCTAACCACCTAGATCAATTCTACACTAACAAAATCATGTGAAACCAACAGAATTAAGCAAATCGAAGGAAAATTTACCTGATGAGAAACCTTGAAAACAGCTATGGAAGTGGAAGATATGAGGCTTTTGAGACTTGGATCTTGATTCACCACTTCAATACTCAATTCTGTATGCACAATTTTGGATGTTCCTTGCTTGAATCATGCAATTCACTTGAACTTGTGATTTTGATGATCTTGAGAAAAGCACTCGAAAGTGGATGATAACTACCAAAACCTTGCTTCAATTATGATCTATGATGATGATGGAGTAAAATTGAATTGATCTTGATGAAGATTGATGAAGAATTTGAGAGATTTGGAATGAAACTTTTATGAAAAAGTGTGAGAAATTTTGTGGAATTCTTGGTGCAAATGAGGCCAACCCTTGCCAAATTCATCTTTCATGAATATATAGACCCCAATGGTACATTCTAGATCCACCTTGCACATTCCCTTGTTTTCAAACTTTGGCTCATTTTGGATTATGTTTCTTAAAAGGTAAGCAACCATGGATAACTTCATTTTTTCCTTCTAAACTCAAAAAAGTGTGTGAACCATTGTTCTTAGAATTGTTTTTCCATTCAAAATCATATATTGGAAGTCTCCATTTGGACTTGTAAATCTCCCAAACCATTTTTCACTTTGAAATTATTCACTTTATAGGCCTTTTTAGTTCATATTTTGACCAATTATGTAACATCATGCTATGAGCTTCTCCAATAACTTGTGACCTTCTTTCTAGACTTAAAATCCCATTTGGAGCAAGTTTGATGTTGTAAGTTTTTCCATTTGAGGCCTCCTTGTATGAGTTTTGGGTATAGGTTAAAATGACCTGTAATTCACAAATGCCCAAAATACCCTTTGCTTGTCAAGACCATAAGTTGAGTTCTCCACATCATATGAAGGCATGCTATACCATTCTAGAAAGCTAAGACAATGAGGAACAACTCTTATGTTGACCAAGAATTCATTTGAAATCTCCTTGAGGGGCAAAACTAGCTTGGAAGTCAAGTCACTTTCACAGACAAAAATTCAGACACCCCAGATGACCTGTAACTTGTAAGGACCATAACTTGAGTTCTATAAATCTCCTTGAGGTCTTCCACCACTCAAATTAAAGGTCTTGAGATCCTCTACAAGTTTCATGTTGGCCAAGAAGCCATTTGAAGCTAGCATTTTGACTTATCTTGCTTGGAAATTTGACCTAAACTAGGGGATTTTACAGAGAAACCCTAATTTAGTAACTCCTCTTCTCCTTGATTTTTCTTGAATTCTCCTTGTCATATCTCCATATCCTTCTTTATATGTTCAATGATGATCCCCACATCTCTCCAATAGACTTGAATGCCCTCTTAAGTCAGTCAATTGACCTAGGGTTGGTCTAGGGTTGACCCAGATGAAACCCTAGTTGACTGTCTTCAACTGTAGCTCTTGTGCCTTCATCAATGACTTGCTTTCTTCTCCAAATGACTTTATAAGTCTCTCAAGATGTCTAGATGCTCTCCATGCTTTCATTTCACAGCTCACAACCCTCTTGTTGACCCTCAGATACCCTCAGCTAGGAGATGGGCTCAAGGCTTGATCTGCTGAACTCTTTGCTTTCAAATTCTTTCCTGATGACTTGAATAGGGTGGAATTAGGATAATAACCTCTTGCTAGGCCTCTAGAGATGAAAATAATGATTGGTCCCCTGTTGAATGGCTTGCTATGCTTATGCTATGCAGATGGTTAGTCTATGTACATGACTCTATATGCAAATGCTAATGATAATGAAACATAAATCCAAGGAATAAGGTTGGGCAAATTTTAGGGTGCAACAGTTGCCCCTATTCAAGCGACTTGGACCCGATTGGATGAAGAGCCCGGAGCCTTCAGACATTCGCGGTACGAGACGGTTGAATACTAGTGAAACCAGAAATTTGCCAACCGCGGAAATAAACTGCGCTCCTGCTTGCGGAATGACATTCGTCAGCTGAATCTGACTGTTAGAGCAACCCACTGATCTCGCACGACCGTGCTGGGGATTGCCTTCATTGTTCTGAAGAGGATTTTGTCATACCAGACTGCTTGCTTGTCCACGTTAGGACTCTGTCTGTTGTCAATACGAAGAACTCTCAACTAGAACCTGTCCACGTCAGGACTCCACTTGCTATCAACCCAGAAAAAATCTCGGCAACTCCGCTGGGGATACTTCATCTGCATTTCCGTAAACTGAATCGCCCACGTTAGGAATAACACTCTTCCACGTTAGGAGTAACGCTTTTATCTTTCCACGTTAGGAAGCAATCTTCTTTCCGCGTAAGGAGAACTACATCAATCTGTCCACGTAAGGACTCCAATGCCATTTGACATGTCCGCGTCAGGACTCCGATCTTTCCACGTAAGGAATACAACTATTTCTGAACTTGTCCACGTCAGGACTCAACTTTTCTTGCATCTGTCCACGTAAGGACTAATTTCTTCGCGTAAGGGATAAACTTCTTCTTCCACGTTAGGAATATCTTCTTTGATCTGTCCGCGTCAGGACTAAACTCTTCCACGTAAGGAACAAACTCGTCTTTCCACGTCAGGAATCAATCTTGATATGTCCGCGTGAGGACTCAATCTTTCCACGTAAGGAATAAACTCGTCTTTCCATGTAAGGAAACTATCTTCTGATACGTCCGCGTATGGACTCCATCTTTTCCGCGTTAGGAATCTCCGTCTTTCCACGTTAGGAATCACTTCTGTTGATAGGTCCGCGTAAGGACTACATCTTTCCACGTTAGGAATAATAATCTCTTTGATCTGTCCGCGTTAGGACACTGATCTCGTCTTGATTTGTTCACGTAAGGACTCAGGCGTCTTCGACTCACTGAGGAAATAAGACTTGTCCACGTAAGGACTCACGCGTCTTTGACTCACTGGGGGAATATCCGCGTTAGGACTTACACTTTGCCAACAACACGAAGAAGGATAAATTTGTCCACGTCAGGATTCTTGTATCTTGTCATCACAAAGAACTACAAACTGGTCCACGTCAGGACGCACATTTCACCATTACGAATAAAGATATCTGCTGGAAACAAAATGATCCACGTCAGGATACCAACACGGAGAGTAACCAATCTTTTGTCCACGTCAGGATTTCACATCCGATCAATACCGAGTAATCAAATCTGTCCACGTCAGGACTAGTACATATCGTCAACCTGAGGAAATGTCCACGTCAGGACCCCACCTTCCAACCATTCTGAGAAATCGAACATGTCCACGTTAGGACTAGCACCTCCCATCAGCCCAGGGAAATAGACCTGCCCACGTTAGGACGCCCACTTCTGAAGAAATCCCGTCAATCTAGGAATAAATGGCTCACGTCAGGACTTAATTCTTCAATGATCCTTACCCACAAACTGCTCAGCACTGACGTGACAGCGATTTCGAGATGAACTCTACTGGGGATGTCTGAAAACCAACTATCGGACGCCTGCTCTGATAACCGGCGGTGGTCTCTGAAATTCTGATTCATGCGACTCGTTGATGACAAACGAACTTTGCTTGGGAATAAGGAGATTCTTATCCTGGCCACTCTGGCTGGGGAAAATAAGATACATTTGCATGAATGACTCTGCTGGAGACAAAGAGAGTTTTATCACGATAACTCTGTGGGGGAATACCGCCGAAACTGACATTGTCATTGAATATCTCCTGCCGAGATCTTGACTGTTTGGTGATTTATTAGAGCAAGAGCTCTCTCCACCTGAACCACTAGAGTACAGAAACTGCTTCAGCAAAATAAATGCTGGAAGGGTAACGCCGACTCGCCGGGGATAGCCTGATGCTACAAAATCATTCCGGCAAAATAAATGCTGGTAGGATGAGGTCAACCCTGCTGGGAAGTTGGGAACTCAAACCACACGTCTTGTTGAAGTAACCCCTTGCTGGGGACAATAACTCTGCTGAGGAATAGCAGATGCGCACAGCACGATCGGACTTTCTGCTGGAACGTGAACCGATATCACCAGTATCTCTGACAAAATAAATGACAGGAACCGCCATCAACTCTGCTTTGGAGGGTCTTGACCTTCGAATTCCATTGGAAGGAAAGAACATTTGTTGAAAAGAGAACTCCGCTGGGGATGGGATGATTCTCTCGGGGAAAATTAACTGACTCCACTGAGGAAGGGTGCCTGACCCTACGGGGGGAGGTGAACCTGTCTGAATACAGCCTTACGATCTCAGAATCACTAAACTCTGCTGAGGACGAGTAACTTCTGGAGCACGTCCTTTGGATAAGCTGCGGCTAGCTGGAGAATTCTATCCTTCTTCAGGAAGAACATGCCTGACCTGCGTGGGGATCAAGCCTTTCACTATTGCAATCTTTTGATCACCTTCCTCGTACAGTTATGAAGCCTGCAACAACACAAACAAGACACGGCAAGCCTATGCAATCCAAATCGATTCAGATTAGTGACATTACACTCAGTTAATTCAAAGCTTTAACAATTGTTGGCAAGGGCCGGTAATGTTATACTCATGCTAGTTTCAATAAACTTAGGCGTTTTATCATGCGCAAAACAGTAAAGAACAGGCATCAAGTACTGAATAACACATTTTCATTGATTGGGCCCCTGAATGGGCGGAGTTTTTGTACACGGGATGTAACTCCTGAAAAGAGGAAGCTACACAAAGCAAATATACAAGTATGCAAGTATTCACAAGAAGCATAAATATTGACAAATTAAATTTTGTACACATGTCGGCAACTGGATGCAGATGAGCACCACGAACTGATCCTCCCACGACTCGTCCGACTCCACTGCTTTCCCGGTATCCCTACTTCTGAAGAGGTTGTATCCGATAACTGACTCCTCAAACATATTCTCCCGCACTGATGCTCATTGAATGCCAAATTCGGACCGCAGTCATTTGCTTTTCTCATCCCTAACTTTTGCGTGAACCGCCCTTTACGGGTTTTCAGTTCACCGGGATACCCTTTTTTGCCGAAGCCGCCCAGTGTAGGTTTTCAACTTCGCGGGTGTACATTTTTTCAATTTTATCCCTAACTTTTGCCCGAACCTTTCATTCTGTTTTTGGTTCGCCAGGATGCCCCATTTTTGCCTGGACTCTCTTTTTCCTGTCCAGCGGGTCTATTTTAAGCAAAGTATTTTTTAACCGCGTCCGAATTCACAGGTGATGCAAAGTCTTCCCCGTCCATGGTGGACAACAATAAAGCTCCTCCTGAAAAGACCTTACTGACAACGTATGGCCCTTCGTAGTTGGGGGTCCACTTGCCCCTGTGATCTGCTTGCGGCGGGAGAATCCTTTTCAGCACAAGGTCGCCCGTCTGAAAGCTTCGAGGAATTATCTTCTTGTCGTACGCTTTCTTCATTCGTCTTTGGTACAAACGACCGTATGCCAGAGAAGCTAGCCTCTTCTCATCCATCAAACTCAGTTGGTTCAATCTATTCGTTACCCATTCTGCCTCGTCCAGCTGAACGTCTCGCAATACCCTCAGAGAAGGGATCTCAACTTCCAATGGTAGTACCGCTTCCATTCCGTATACCAACGAGAACGGAGTTGCCCCGGTTGATGTGCGTACCGTCGTACGATAACCGTGCAAAGCGAAAGGTAGCATTTCATGCCAATCTTTATAAGTCACCACCATTTTCTGGACTATCTTCTTGATATTCTTATTGGCCGCTTCGACAGCGCCATTCATCTTGGGTCGGTAAGGGGAGGAGTTGTGATGTTCGATCTTGAAATTCTGACAGAGCTCCTTCATCATTTTGTTGTTCAGATTAGAACCATTATCCGTGATTATCCGCTCGGGAATCCCATATCGGCAAATGATATCTCTCTTGATGAATCTAGCCACCACTTGCTTCGTTACATTTGCGTAAGACGCTGCTTCCACCCACTTGGTGAAATAATCGATTGCTACGAGGATGAACCGATGCCCGTTAGAAGCTGTCGGCTCGATCTTCCCAATCATATCGATTCCCCACATTGAGAATGGCCATGGAGATGACATCACATTTAGAGGACTCGGAGGCACATGTATTTTGTCAGCATAAATTTGGCACTTGTGGCACTTTCTTGCAAACTTGAAACAATCAGTTTCCATCGTCAGCCAAAAGTAACCTGCCCTCAGCAGTTTTCTCGTCATAGCATGCCCACCAGCATGAGTGCCAAATGCACCTTCGTGAATTTCCTCCATGAGAAGCTTTGCCTCTTTCTCGTCTACACAACGCAACAACACCAAGTCGTGGTTTCTTCTGTACAAGACGCCATCCGGGTTCAAATAGAAATTACCCGCTAATCTCCTGAGAGTTTTCTGATCTTGACTGGATGCCCCAGCCGGATACTCTTTATTCTTCAGGAAATTAAGGATATCAAAATACCACGGTTTGCCATCAGACGCTTCATCGATAGCGAATACATAAGCTGGCCTGTCCAACCGAGAGATAGTGATTTGGGGAGCTTCGTTCCAGAAGTTGACCTTGTACATGGAAGACAAAGTGGCAAGGGCGTCAGCCATTTGATTTTCTGCCCGCGGCACGTGATGCAATTCAACTTTGTCGAAGAAAGGCAACAATCTCCTTGCATAATTCATATAAGGTATCAAATTGGGCTGCCGTGTCTCCCATTCCCCTTTGATCTGATTCACCACCAGAGCTGAGTCTCCGTATACGTCTAAATGTTTGATTCGCAAATCAATGGCTTCTTCAAGCCCCATTATACAAGCTTCGTATTCGGCCTCATTGTTGGTAACGGCAAAGGTCAATCGGGCAGTAAACGGGATGTGCGACCCGTGCGGCGTAGTGATAATTGCCCCTATTCCGCTACCGTAAGCATTCACAGCTCCGTCAAATATCATCTGCCATTTGGACCCCGGCTCTGGTCCTTCGTCTGGTAACGGCTCTTCGCAATCCTTCATCTTGAGATACATGATATCCTCGTCAGGAAAATCAAATCTCATCGATTGGTACTCTTCAATAGGCTGCTCAGCCAGATACTCAGACAGCACACTCCCCTTTATCGCCTTTTGCGAGACGTATTGAATATCGTATTCGGTCAAGATCATCTGCCACCGGGCAATTCTACCTGACAACGCCTGCTTTTCGAATATATATTTGATTGGATCCATCTTCGAGATGAGCATGGTTGTATGATTCAACATGTACTGCCTCAAACGCTTGGCGGCCCAGGCTAGCGCGCAACAAGTTTTCTCCAGCATCGAGTATCGAGATTCACAGTCTGTAAATTTCTTACTCAAATAGTAAATTGCATGCTCTTTTCTCCCCGTCTCGTCGTGTTGACCGAGAACACAACCCATGCTTCCCTCAAGAACCGTCAAATACATTATCAAGGGTCTCCCTGCCACTGGGGGTATCAAAATAGGAGGCTCCTGCAGATACTTCTTTATTTTGTCGAACGCCTCTTGACAATTATCGTTCCACGTTACAGCTTGATCTTTCTTCAACAGCTTGAATAATGGTTCACACGTGGCCGTTAGGTGAGATATGAACCGAGCAATGTAGTTCAATCTCCCCAAAAACCCGCGCACCTCTTTCTCTGTTTTAGGCGTCGGCATTTCTTGAATCGCTTTTATTTTAGCAGGATCGACCTCTATCCCTCTTTCGCTTACGATAAACCCCAGCAGTTTACCCGATCTCACCCCGAAGGTGCATTTGTTAGGGTTCAGCCTCAGCCTGAACTTCCTAAGCCTTTTAAACAACTTCAACAGATTCACCAGATGCTCTTCCTCCGTCTGGGATTTGGCAATCATATCGTCAACATAAACTTCAATCTCTTTATGCATCATGTCATGAAAGAGAGTTGTCATCGCACGCTGATACGTTGCCCCAGCATTTTTCAAACCAAAGGGCATCACTTTATAGCAAAATGTTCCCCAAGGCGTTATGAAAGTAGTCTTCTCCATATCCTCTGGCGCCATTTTAATCTGATTATAGCCTGAAAAGCCATCCATGAAGGAGAATACGGAGTACTGAGCAGTATTATCAACTAACACGTCAATGTGAGGAAGTGGAAAATCGTCTTTTGGGCTTGCTTTATTCAAATCTCTATAGTCCACGCACATTCGAACCTTGCCATCTTTCTTTGGCACTGGTACGATGTTAGCAACCCATGAGGGATACTTCGTCACAGCCAGGAAACCAGCGTCCCACTGTTTCTGAACCTCATCTTTGATCTTCATTGCCATATCTGGTCGAGTTCTGCGAAGTTTTTGTTTG
Source organism: Lathyrus sativus (assembly GCA_963859935.3). Classification (NCBI taxonomy): domain Eukaryota; kingdom Viridiplantae; phylum Streptophyta; class Magnoliopsida; order Fabales; family Fabaceae; genus Lathyrus; species Lathyrus sativus. Next base: position 89,323,279 of record OZ012740.1, on the reverse strand, counting down.
ACAGGCGGGCAATCTTCTTTCAGTGGCAGACGATGCACAACCATATCTGTATCGAGCCCTGGCATATCTTGATACGACCAAGCGAATACATCATTATACTCTCGGAGCATTTCGACCAGTTTTCGCTTGATATCACTCTGCAGTGCGGCTCCGATACGAATATTTTTCTCAACCCCTTCCGACCCCAAGTTGATAATTTCGATAACCTCGTCGTGAGGCAGAATGGCTCTTTCCTCTTGCTTCACCAACCAAGACAGTTCTTCAGGAACGTCACTATCTTCGACAACCTCTTCTTCGGTCTGGAATACCGGGTGCTCGAAGTCGGGAAGAGTCATAGGTGGCTCAAGGATGTCATCTGAAAATGTTATCCTGCAAAAGAAAGGGTTAAGTGCTTCAAAATGCGTATAAAGCGGATAACCACGTTGCCATTTTATTGAAAAATACAAAACAAGAAAGACAGGGATTACAGTATTTGCACATGAAAAAACGCCATTTATTTAATGATTAACGAAGCAATGTTTATAACAACACAGCCCTAAGCAAATCCTGATGCCCCGGGCAAGACATCAGATTATTCAACAATTAATAAAGCAAAGCATTACTGTTTAAAAGTCACAGGAACAAGCTCCTGAATGGACCAGTTGCACAGTCCTTGTCCTGGCGTGCTTGGCTGAATCCAGGCATCCATATCACAGTCGCTGTCCCCTTCATCGGATTCTGAAGCAGCATTGACAGATTCATGGCATACTCCACTGGCAGAGATGGTGATTGACTTTCTGAAATGAGGGGCCCCCACAGAAGGAGTTGATGACGACGGTCGGTACCCCAGTCCGAACCGGTCCATTTTCACCGGAATGTCCAATACTTTGCCCCAGCCCGTGGCTTCTCCTGCTTTCACTAGCGCTTGGGCTTCTTTATACGAAGAAACAGCTATCTCTGGCACTTTGCTTGGCCCGGGACTCTTGTCCTTTATGCGCAACCCTTCGAATGCTTGGCATGGCGTCTCGTGGATCTCCCCGTCGACTTCCACATATTTGAACGAAGAAAGATGGCTGACCAGGATGTCTTCTTCTCCGCACACGGTGACTACACTGTCTCCGACCATATACTTTAACTTCTGATGCAGGGTAGACGTGACTGCCCCTGCCCCGTGAATCCAAGGTCTTCCCAGCAAGCAGCTGTACGCAGGCTGTATATCCATGATATAAAACTCCGTTGCAAACACTTCCGGCCCCACTTGCAGAGGCAAGGTAATCGATCCGAAGACTGTTCTCCGCGTGCCGTCAAACGCTCTGACTACCAAATCACTTGGTGTACACAAAATCCCTCGAACATCCAGCTTCATCATAGCCTTCTTAGGCAGCACATTCAAAGACGACCCGGTGTCAACCAATACGTGCGACATTGTCGACCCTCTGCACTCAACAGATACATGTAATGCCATGTTATGGTCCCTTCCTTTCGGAGTCAAGTCGAAATCAGTAAAGCCCAGACTGTGGCCCGCATTTACGTGTGCCAATACTCCTTCTAGCTGATTGACGGAGACATCCTGTGGTACAAAAGAAGTGTCCAGGACTTTCAGCAAAGCATTTCGGTGAGCTTCCGAACACAACAGCAATGACAATATAGATATTTTGGACGGCGTTTGCTGCAGATGCTCCACAATTTTATAATCGCTTTTCCGAATTAAGCGCATGAATTCCTCTACGTCCTTCGACGCTGCTTCTTTTTCATTCGCTTGTACCGGAACATTCTCAACCGCTTTCCCCTTTCCTTTCGCTAGCCTTTCGGCTTCCACTTCAGGAGATATAAAGATCCTGCCGCTCCTTGTCATGCCTCCTGAGCCAACAACATTATCCACAACCTCCGCTGACTGCTTGTTAACATCGATTTTAATCCCGTCACAATACACCTCTAGCCCATATGACCATGGGACTGCTTTCGTGTTCTCATACGGGATTGGCCCGGCTTTAGTTATAGTAATCGGTGGTCGCTGAACTGGTGCTGAAATAGTGATCGTCTTCCTAGGAATTGTCACTGTGGCAACATCACTCTGATTATCCATTACTGCCCCTGCCGGCTCCTCAGTTGCTGTTCTATCAAACTGCAATACACCTTCATCAATCAAGGCCTGAATGCCTTTCTTCAAATCCTCACACCCCCCAGACAGGGCCCAACAATCTAAGCAGTACTCATTACAACCCGGGTAAACACCTCCTTGCAACAGTCGGCTTTTTATTTCGCTCAGCGGCGTCTTTAAATCCTCAACATTCATAATCAGATTCAGACCTTCCTCAGTCAGCACGGCATTCGCCCCATGATTAGGCATGGGTTTCTGGACTATATTCGCACCGGTCGTTCCGAAGTTGATAGACTTGTTGTCCAAGAGATCCTGCACAACGTGCTTAAAAGCATGACAACCTTCTATATCATGGCCCGGGGCCCCAGAATGAAACTCGCAGCGCCTATTTGCATCATAGCCGAACGGGGGAGTTCCCGTTATCGGTGCCAAGGTTCTTTTCTCTACCAGATTCAATCCCAACAAGGTCTGCAATAAATCAGCATAGTTAGAGGGAGGTTTCTCGAACACCCTTCTCGGCTTACCACCCTGGAATTTTCTCTGAGCTTGCTGTGCCCCCTGCTGAGGCTGCTGCTGCTGTGGCATTGGTTGCTGCTGAACCTGTTGTTGTTGCTGAATTGGTTGTTGTTGATACGGGATGGTGACACTCGACACTTGCTGCTGCTGACGATATTGATTTCTTCCCCTGCCTCGGCCTCGGCCTCGGCCTCCAAATATAGCACTAGCTTCGCCCTGACGGCGCCCACCATAAGCTTTCCTATTACTGCCAGATGCAGCTGACTCGTCAACTTGGAACTTTCCTTGCTTAATGTTCCGCTCAATCTTTTCACCCATCAAAATCAGATCTGAAAAACTAGCTAGAGACGTATGAAACAGCATATCATGAAACAGCCCGGTGAATGTGCCAACAAACATGTCGTTCATTTCTTTATCTTCCACAGGAGGACGAACCCTGGCAGCCATATCGCGCCACCTTTGCGCGTATTCTTTAAAACTCTCCCCCTTCTTCTGCGAAAGCCCGGCCAACTGGACCCGATTGGGTGCCAGGTCACTGTTATATTTGTAATGGGCTACGAACGCCTCTGCTAATTGCTTCCAAGTCTTGATATCAGTGGGCTCCAACCCCATGTACCACTCTAAGGAAGGACCCGATAGACTATCCTGAAAGAAATGCATGAGCATTCTTTCGTCAGTGGAGTATGCAGACATCTTTCTGTAATAAGCTCGTACATGCACTTTCGGGCATGTATCTCCTTTGTACTTATCGAACGCAGGCGCTTTGAACTTGATTGGCACCCTCAGCCCAGGTACCAAGCCCATTGTTGCCATGTCCAGTCCTACAGCACTTTGATTTAAGACTCCCTTCATTTGCTCTTCCAGCATTCTAATCTTTTGAGAATCATCCATCGGCCCTTCAAAACCCCCTCCAGAGAAGGCGTCCTCCTGTTGATCCTCTTGCCACATACCGTTTCCAGCCCCGTATCCATCATACGCATTATTACGTCCAGCTCTGACCTGATTCATCCCCGGAACTCGGCCTCTGTTGCCATACCCTTGAACACCTCCAGCAGGGCCACCAGCCATAAAACCAGCACCGTTTCCGTGTCCAATACCTCCGTAGCCCTGATTGACCATACCATAACCATCTTGCCCAAAGCCTTGAGCATTAAAGCCATACTTGCCAGTATTGTCGAATCCCTGATCGTTGAATCCGAACCCAGCGTTGACAAAGCCATTGCCTCCGAGATTATCTCCCACATTGACATCACCCAGCCCAGCGTTGTGGACAGCAGTTTCATTTCCACCTCCGACGTTACCATTCACAGCAGCGGTAGCGTTGTTGACGTTAGCAGCATTCACATTGACGACAGGCGGAGCCACTGGCGTTGGAGTGCCATCTCCATGAGCAGTATCAACCCGGACAGACTGATGATCTTCGTTACCATGACCAGCGTTGCGAGCCAACAGAGGCTGGACCATGGCCTGCAAGTTCTCTTGCCCTTTTGCTATAGCCTCCATGGTCTGCATGAAGAGGGCGAGCTTCTCGCGTACATCCTGCATCTCATTCTGAATCTGGTCCATGACTTTCCGACAGTTGGATCGTGTAGAATAGCGGTGCGGATGTTGATCTGGAATCCTGATAAGTACCTGATACAGAGCAAGAGATAAGACACCATTCATATATTACCTGTTATGCAATATGAATATGAATGCAATGCAATGTGTCTGTGCATTAGGGAAGTTCATTCCCCCAGTTCTAGTGCGAGGGTGCCGGTGCAGTGACAGTGTTGACAATAAGAATATCGGAGCTGAATCATAGAAAGCCTCATATATTGCAGAGAGAATCAATAATCCCAGGGAACAATATCACTGAGAGTACAAAGATGGCATGACCTCAACCAACAATCCTGGTGATGGTCAGCACTATGCAAATAAAGCATACAAATAATGGAATGATCAGATCCTCCCAAAAGTCTGGTACTCCTCTATCAACTTCTTGGTCTCCGGATGGCTTGGTCGATCAAGCAGCCCTTCAACAAGCTGGTTTCTCTTCTTAAGGACACGGCGTACGTCTTCAGCGGTTTCTTCCCATGTTGCTTCCCCGAAGCAATCTTCTAGCTTTCGCTTCTGGGACACTGCTTCATCTCTAGATTTGATTGCCTTGTTCAGTGCATGCTGGACACTATACCGGTTCATCACTTCTTCCTCACACTTCTTGATGCTAGACTTCAACTTCTCTTCGAGGTCGGAAATTTGCTGCTTCAGCTTATCTTCCCTCTTCTTGTTGTTGGTGAGTGTAGCATTCCAAGTCTTATTGCAAGAAGATATCTCTCGGTGTGCTGCGTCGAGCGCTTTCTTTTTGGCTTCCAGCATGTCATGGGAGCTTCTGAACTCTTGCCCCAGACGTTCGCGCTTTTTCTTTTCCTCAGTCAACTCAGATCCTAACCTGTTCACCAGCTCAATCTGTTGTTGGAAAGCATATACGGCCTTGTTTTTCTCACTGCGTACCTGGGCTAACTCTTGCTCTAACCCTTCATTAATCTTCATTAAGGCTTCTTTCTCCCTCACAACCTGTTCATAGACTTCCCTAGAAACAGTGGTCGGCTCTTCTACCGGAATAGGATCAAGAATTGGTGCCTCTGGAAATGGCATCTTCAACTGACTAGCCCTCTCCTGAATCCAAGCTCTATAAGGTGCATAGGCCTGACAGTCATTCTTTCCTAACAACGGCTTCCCTTTGTGGTTAATACTCATCCATGCACGTCGCAACTTGGCTAATAACTCCCCCTTCAAATCTCCAGTGAAGTACAGAGATTCCTGTACTTCCTCCTCTTGAGGTGGATTCTTCAGTGCATACCCGAACTGGCGAATGAATAGAGAAGGGTTGTAATTGATACACCCTTTTCTTCCAATCAATGGGACATTAGGGTAACCAGAACAACTGAAGATGAGCTCCGATCCCAACAGATCTCTATCAAACCACTCCATATCTTCCGACGATAGCCTCATCAAACGCTCCGGCCAACCAACTGGAATTGTAGTCTCTGCAGCAGATCCTCTCTTAGGAAGGTGACTCTCAAACCACATACTCAATAAGGGTACACACAGATGAACATTCTTCCCTCTTCCCTTCTCATTCTTGTAATGCAGCGAGTGGTAGAGATCTCCGAGTAAGGTAGGTACAGGATTACCAGCGGCGAACAAGTAAAAAGCATCGAAATCCACAAAATCCGGTATATTGGGGAATAAAACTATGCCATAAATGCACAAAGCCAACACAGCATTGAAAGCAACCCAGCACCCATTCTTGGCGTACTCCTGGGCTTTACCAACTAAGAACTGAAATGAGAAGCCTGGAACTCCACGGGAAACAGTAGTCACAAGTTCAGAAGCATCAATATGCAAGGCTTTTGCCAATTCCTCCGGCTTGGGTTTGGCATCATAATGAATGAATGGAACCTGGTTCTGCACAGGCAGCTCAACATACTCAGCGTATTCCTCCAGAGTTGGTCCCATAATAAAGTCAGAGAACGTGAAACACCTCAGAGCAGGGTCATAGAATTGCATCAAAGCATACAGCCCATCTAACTCTACCTCTGTAGGTTTGCACACCAATCTTAATAATCTACCATAGCTCATCCGGAAACTCCTACGAACACCCTCATCAGCAAGAGAGATCAACCCCAGTAAAGGGACAATATCAGGCGTAGGCAATTTGTAAGCAACCGTTCTCCGTAGGCTAGTCATGATCAAATACTCAGAAGTCTGGGCACTAGAACTAGGGAAATGCAAATGCACCTGCAGCACAGACACACGTTAGTGAAATGCAAATGATAATGTATATGCAGGGATGCAATGCAAGTAACATTCAACAGGGACCAAAGCTGCAACTGGATAGCCTAAACCCAATCAAGAAAGGTCTCAGATAGACCATCCAGAAGTCACCAAACCTTGGTCTCAGATAGACCTAAAATAAAACTCCAACACTGGTCTCTGACAGACCTCAAACCATAACTCCCTGGTCTCTGATAGACCTCAAATCACATCTCTAATTGGTCTCTGACAGACCTCATAACACATCTCCAACTGGTCTCTGACAGACCTCAGAATACATCTCCAAATGGTCTCTGACAGACCTCAGAATAAATCTCCATAAATAACCAGGATCTCTGATCAAGAAATAACCGGTAGTCTGGAGGTCTAGTTACCTGCATAACCCTGAATCCCCTCACGGGTGGGTGGCCCTATAACTGGCACAAGGTACGGCATCCTATGCGGTCGTCGGCGTCACAGACTTTCAGGGTTGATGATACGATTCCCGGAAGGAGTGGCATCATCGAATCCTGAAGAGGCCTCACTCAGCCAACTTCCAAATGATCGGTCCCCAGAGTCGACAATCCAACTAACCAGCAACCCACACCAACCAAAGGAAGGGGCAGGAGGCCAACCAGAAGAACCTCGTCTGAGTGTAGATTTCATGGGACACCAAAGCAAGCAAAGCAAGCGGGCGCCCACTAATTTCTACTCTAATTCTAGGTGCACTCAAGCCCAGGTCCGGCTTATCTCTCAATATCAGAACACCCGTCACACCCCGATACAGCAATAATAAACAATATATATAAAGCTGAAAATACAAGGTTAGAAATATAAAATAACTCCATACAAAATCCTCGACGGGAAAACAAGCGTTAGGATTGACTCTCTCAAGGGACGTTGGATCCCAAATGCATAAGAACCATCGCAGTCCTTAGCAGCCAGGGGACGTTGGGTCCCCAGCAGAGTCGCCAGCTGTCGCTACTGCGAAAATCGGCGCCGGCTGAACAGAAGAGTCGCCACCGTGCGTTATTTATCCCACGGGAGGGAAAGGAAACGCTCAGAGTAAACCTCGCACAACACGGGAAAGGTATGGTCATCGCAACCAAAACCTGGATTCGGGAGTCGGTTACGCAAGGGGAAGGTATTAGCACCCCTCACGTCCGTCGTACTCGACGGGATCCACGCTTGTTTTCGGGTATGGATTGTTATTCTATCTACTCTAAAGGTCAGGGGTTAAAAAGAAAAGAAAATGAAAATAAAAATGACTCGGCAAAGTATCGCACTTTATGCCTACGTATTCCCGTCTGGAACGAGAAATCAGAGTCAACGTAGTTCGCCTACCTACGGGAAAGGAGGGGAAGGTTGCTCGCTAGGATATCGCATCCTATGCCTACGTACTTTCATACAGCATGAAAGATCAGAGCAAACGTAGTTCGGGCCACGTACGACACAAGCTTGTCTTGGTTGATTTTATTCCTTCTGAAAAAGGTTTTTCTGATTAACAGTCCAAGCGGACAAAAATGACGTCTTGATGAGTTCACATTCTTTTACGGAAGAAGTGTCTTTTATTGTGTTTGAAATCTTTATGTGTTTTTCTGTTTGTTTTGAGAAAGAAAGAGACAGAACTCTAACCTACGGTTGCGAAGGGAAACAAACTAACCTAATGTTATCATGCATGGGTTAAGACCTAGTGTCTATCATGCTCCTCTCTTGCACAGAGAGAAACAGAGATCCTAAGGGATAGGCAGAAACAGAAACAATATCAGATATATACAGTAAAGCAGTAAAATGCATGGATGCAACAGTACAAGCGAGGCAAGGGAGTCCCACCCAACCTCGAACCTAGAAAACAATAGGCGAAAGTGAACAGGCTTCACTTTCAACCCAACAGGGTAAACAGCAAACAATACAGTTCAGAAAACCAATCAATACATCAACAAATGAAATACAGCCAAAAGAAACAGCATCAGCAGCTCTGAATCAACATCTGGCTTCAAGTAATCTCCAATCAGCTACAGGCTTCAACCAGCATTAATCTCCATCTTCATGGCCTTCAGACAAGGGCTTTGATCATCAGTCTTCCATCTGCAATGGCTTTTCTTCAAACTCAGACCTCCAGGATGAGGGATCAGTCACAAGAGTGAATGGGTGTTAAGCAATCAGCTGACTACCAAAGGTGGTGAACAGACCGCTTCTAACACAAGAGACATTTTCTCTCAAGAGTTCTATCTCATAGACACTATCACCAAGCCTTCCAAAGGAAGGGGGTGAGTATCTTAGAGAGACTCTGAATCACAGAGAAGAATGGATGCAGACAAGGCAATCCATGTTTGAGAAACAAGATTTCTAATCTAGAGCTCTGCCTAGCTCCTAAACCCTAATCTCCTCAGCATCTGCCATCAAGAAACTCCTCCTCAACTCTGACAGTTGATCTTCAATCTTTGAATCTCCAATAGCTTCATCTCCACAAATCTTCAGCTTCCCCAGGGCCCCAGACAAACCCAATACCCAGACAAACAATCAATAAACCCCAGAGGGCACACCACACCAAACAACAGATATACAGACAGTAATAATAGCAGTAGGGGAATCCTAACTGTTCTCTAAGGGATCTAATAACTACCCATAGCCCCTATAGTCCCATAACTAATCTATTCAAACCCTAAGTCCTAAGGGAAATGAAATCAAACTCCTAAGTTGTCACCTAAAACCCTAGTTTTGTTCATGATATTCAAGCATCTATTAATCACCTAAAATTAACCTCAAAAAATGGGAACTAAAATATTTCTACAAGCCTAATATCTCATCTAAACAATATGAAAAGAATGATCAAAAAATATCAAAGCATGTGAGAGAACAAAAATCATAAAAATGATGCATGAAATGAATTATTTAATGTGACATTTATTTAGAAAATATGTAAAAAATATGAAATAAAACTAAAAATGAAATTTTATTTTCCTACAATATTCTAGACATTTTAATGAAGATATGGTAAAAAGAATGGATTAAAAAGCATTTTTTATGAATTATTTATGATTTTATGAAAATGGTAAAAATAAATGAATTAAGAAAATTGAAATGAATTAAATGAATGAGGGGGGTATGAAAAGAAATTCGCCCCAGTTGATATCTGGATGGGCCCTCAGACAGGGGGTGCAGATAACGAATTGCCAAGGCCCAGGATCCATTCAGAATTAAAGAAATAAAAAGAGAAACGCTGGGGGTGAGAAGAGTGACAAATCACGTTAGAAATTGGTTTGGGCCTAGTTGCTGGGGGTGGGGATAACAAAAGAGACTCAGGCCCGCCCGTTTCATTTAATGAAACGGTGCGTTTAGAGCCAAAGTCCTTCCCTCCAAATTTCAGATTGAATGATAACCACACGATCACGCTATCAGTCAAAGGTCATACTCAACATGAAAGGCCACGATTTCATCTTCTTCAATTGGCCTGAAACTTAGGGTTTCAATTCACCATGGCAGCCATGCACGACCTACATTCCACCTCTCTGTTCTCATCCTACACGCCATGAATCCTCATGCTGTGAACATGAAATCTACTCCCCAGCTCTCCCTCTACAATCCTAGGGCATCAATTTTCTTTGAAATTCATCACAACAACAAATCCGATTGAGTCAACATCTGGCCTCCATAGAAATGCACTGATACGAACCTTCACCATTCTTCCTCAGACTTAACCTAAACTAAACTACACCTAATGGAGATTAACATATGCTATCAAGCCACAATTATGATGCACTAATCTAAGAGATATAAACACTAACAGTTTGTTACACCTGTCACTAACCATCACCAAATCGTTCCAAATTCATCTAGCTTAATCTCCTAACCACCTAGATCAATTCTACACTAACAAAATCATGTGAAACCAACAGAATTAAGCAAATCGAAGGAAAATTTACCTGATGAGAAACCTTGAAAACAGCTATGGAAGTGGAAGATATGAGGCTTTTGAGACTTGGATCTTGATTCACCACTTCAATACTCAATTCTGTATGCACAATTTTGGATGTTCCTTGCTTGAATCATGCAATTCACTTGAACTTGTGATTTTGATGATCTTGAGAAAAGCACTCGAAAGTGGATGATAACTACCAAAACCTTGCTTCAATTATGATCTATGATGATGATGGAGTAAAATTGAATTGATCTTGATGAAGATTGATGAAGAATTTGAGAGATTTGGAATGAAACTTTTATGAAAAAGTGTGAGAAATTTTGTGGAATTCTTGGTGCAAATGAGGCCAACCCTTGCCAAATTCATCTTTCATGAATATATAGACCCCAATGATGATCCTTACCCACAAACTGCTCAGCACTGACGTGACAGCGATTTCGAGATGAACTCTACTGGGGATGTCTAAAAACCAACTATCGGACGCCTGCTCTGATAACCGGCGGTGGTCTCTGAAATTCTGATTCATGCGACTCGTTGATGACAAACGAACTTTGCTTGGGAATAAGGAGATTCTTATCCTGGCCACTCTGGCTGGGGAAAATAAGATACATTTGCATGAATGACTCTGCTGGAGACAAAGAGAGTTTTATCACGATAACTCTGTGGGGGAATACCGCCGAAACTGACATTGTCATTGAATATCTCCTGCCGAGATCTTGACTGTTTGGTGATTTATTAGAGCAAGAGCTCTCTCCACCTGAACCACTAGAGTACAGAAACTGCTTCAGCAAAATAAATGCTGGAAGGGTAACGCCGACTCGCCGGGGATAGCCTGATGCTACAAAATCATTCCGGCAAAATAAATGCTGGTAGGATGAGGTCAACCCTGCTGGGAAGTTGGGAACTCAAACCACACGTCTTGTTGAAGTAACCCCTTGCTGGGGACAATAACTCTGCTGAGGAATAGCAGATGCGCACAGCACGATCGGACTTTCTGCTGGAACGTGAACCGATATCACCAGTATCTCTGACAAAATAAATGACAGGAACCGCCATCAACTCTGCTTTGGAGGGTCTTGACCTTCGAATTCCATTGGAAGGAAAGAACATTTGTTGAAAAGAGAACTCCGCTGGGGATGGGATGATTCTCTCGGGGAAAATTAACTGACTCCACTGAGGAAGGGTGCCTGACCCTACGGGGGGAGGTGAACCTGTCTGAATACAGCCTTACGATCTCAGAATCACTAAACTCTGCTGAGGACGAGTAACTTCTGGAGCACGTCCTTTGGATAAGCTGCGGCTAGCTGGAGAATTCTATCCTTCTTCAGGAAGAACATGCCTGACCTGCGTGGGGATCAAGCCTTTCACTATTGCAATCTTTTGATCACCTTCCTCGTACAGTTATGAAGCCTGCAACAACACAAACAAGACACGGCAAGCCTATGTAATCCAAATCGATTCAGATTAGTGACATTACACTCAGTTAATTCAAAGCTTTAACAATTGTTGGCAAGGGCCGGTAATGTTATACTCATGCTAGTTTCAATAAACTTAGGCGTTTTATCATGCGCAAAACAGTAAAGAACAGGCATCAAGTACTGAATAACACATTTTCATTGATTGGGCCCCTGAATGGGCGGAGTTTTTGTACACGGGATGTAACTCCTGAAAAGAGGAAGCTACACAAAGCAAATATACAAGTATGCAAGTATTCACAAGAAGCATAAATATTGACAAATTAAATTTTGTACACATGTCGGCAACTGGATGCAGATGAGCACCACGAACTGATCCTCCCACGACTCGTCCGACTCCACTGCTTTCCCGGTATCCCTACTTCTGAAGAGGTTGTATCCGATAACTGACTCCTCAAACATATTCTCCCGCACTGATGCTCATTGAATGCCAAATTCGGACCGCAGTCATTTGCTTTTCTCATCCCTAACTTTTGCGTGAACCGCCCTTTACGGGTTTTCAGTTCACCGGGATACCCTTTTTTGCCGAAGCCGCCCAGTGTAGGTTTTCAACTTCGCGGGTGTACATTTTTTCAATTTTATCCCTAACTTTTGCCCGAACCTTTCATTCTGTTTTTGGTTCGCCAGGATGCCCCATTTTTGCCTGGACTCTCTTTTTCCTGTCCAGCGGGTCTATTTTAAGCAAAGTATTTTTTAACCGCGTCCGAATTCACAGGTGATGCAAAGTCTTCCCCGTCCATGGTGGACAACAATAAAGCTCCTCCTGAAAAGACCTTACTGACAACGTATGGCCCTTCGTAGTTGGGGGTCCACTTGCCCCTGTGATCTGCTTGCGGCGGGAGAATCCTTTTCAGCACAAGGTCGCCCGTCTGAAAGCTTCGAGGAATTATCTTCTTGTCGTACGCTTTCTTCATTCGTCTTTGGTACAAACGACCGTATGCCAGAGAAGCTAGCCTCTTCTCATCCATCAAACTCAGTTGGTTCAATCTATTCGTTACCCATTCTGCCTCGTCCAGCTGAACGTCTCGCAATACCCTCAGAGAAGGGATCTCAACTTCCAATGGTAGTACCGCTTCCATTCCGTATACCAACGAGAACGGAGTTGCCCCGGTTGATGTGCGTACCGTCGTACGATAACCGTGCAAAGCGAAAGGTAGCATTTCATGCCAATCTTTATAAGTCACCACCATTTTCTGGACTATCTTCTTGATATTCTTATTGGCCGCTTCGACAGCGCCATTCATCTTGGGTCGGTAAGGGGAGGAGTTGTGATGTTCGATCTTGAAATTCTGACAGAGCTCCTTCATCATTTTGTTGTTCAGATTAGAACCATTATCCGTGATTATCCGCTCGGGAATCCCATATCGGCAAATGATATCTCTCTTGATGAATCTAGCCACCACTTGCTTCGTTACATTTGCGTAAGACGCTGCTTCCACCCACTTGGTGAAATAATCGATTGCTACGAGGATGAACCGATGCCCGTTAGAAGCTGTCGGCTCGATCTTCCCAATCATATCGATTCCCCACATTGAGAATGGCCATGGAGATGACATCACATTTAGAGGACTCGGAGGCACATGTATTTTGTCAGCATAAATTTGGCACTTGTGGCACTTTCTTGCAAACTTGAAACAATCAGTTTCCATCGTCAGCCAAAAGTAACCTGCCCTCAGCAGTTTTCTCGTCATAGCATGCCCACCAGCATGAGTGCCAAATGCACCTTCGTGAATTTCCTCCATGAGAAGCTTTGCCTCTTTCTCGTCTACACAACGCAACAACACCAAGTCGTGGTTTCTTCTGTACAAGACGCCATCCGGGTTCAAATAGAAATTACCCGCTAATCTCCTGAGAGTTTTCTGATCTTGACTGGATGCCCCAGCCGGATACTCTTTATTCTTCAGGAAATTAAGGATATCAAAATACCACGGTTTGCCATCAGACGCTTCATCGATAGTGAATACATAAGCTGGCCTGTCCAACCGAGAGATAGTGATTTGGGGAGCTTCGTTCCAGAAGTTGACCTTGTACATGGAAGACAAAGTGGCAAGGGCGTCAGCCATTTGATTTTCTGCCCGCGGCACGTGATGCAATTCAACTTTGTCGAAGAAAGGCAACAATCTCCTTGCATAATTCATATAAGGTATCAAATTGGGCTGCCGTGTCTCCCATTCCCCTTTGATCTGATTCACCACCAGAGCTGAGTCTCCGTATACGTCTAAATGTTTGATTCGCAAATCAATGGCTTCTTCAAGCCCCATTATACAAGCTTCGTATTCGGCCTCATTGTTGGTAACGGCAAAGGTCAATCGGGCAGTAAACGGGATGTGCGACCCGTGCGGCGTAGTGATAATTGCCCCTATTCCGCTACCGTAAGCATTCACAGCTCCGTCAAATATCATCTGCCATTTGGACCCCGGCTCTGGTCCTTCGTCTGGTAACGGCTCTTCGCAATCCTTCATCTTGAGATACATGATATCCTCGTCAGGAAAATCAAATCTCATCGATTGGTACTCTTCAATAGGCTGCTCAGCCAGATACTCAGACAGCACACTCCCCTTTATCGCCTTTTGCGAGACGTATTGAATATCGTATTCGGTCAAGATCATCTGCCACCGGGCAATTCTACCTGACAACGCCTGCTTTTCGAATATATATTTGATTGGATCCATCTTCGAGATGAGCATGGTTGTATGATTCAACATGTACTGCCTCAAACGCTTGGCGGCCCAGGCTAGCGCGCAACAAGTTTTCTCCAGCATCGAGTATCGAGATTCACAGTCTGTAAATTTCTTACTCAAATAGTAAATTGCATGCTCTTTTCTCCCCGTCTCGTCGTGTTGACCGAGAACACAACCCATGCTTCCCTCAAGAACCGTCAAATACATTATCAAGGGTCTCCCTGCCACTGGGGGTATCAAAATAGGAGGCTCCTGCAGATACTTCTTTATTTTGTCGAACGCCTCTTGACAATTATCGTTCCACGTTACAGCTTGATCTTTCTTCAACAGCTTGAATAATGGTTCACACGTGGCCGTTAGGTGAGATATGAACCGAGCAATGTAGTTCAATCTCCCCAAAAACCCGCGCACCTCTTTCTCTGTTTTAGGCGTCGGCATTTCTTGAATCGCTTTTATTTTAGCAGGATCGACCTCTATCCCTCTTTCGCTTACGATAAACCCCAGCAGTTTACCCGATCTCACCCCGAAGGTGCATTTGTTAGGGTTCAGCCTCAGCCTGAACTTCCTAAGCCTTTTAAACAACTTCAACAGATTCACCAGATGCTCTTCCTCCGTCTGGGATTTGGCAATCATATCGTCAACATAAACTTCAATCTCTTTATGCATCATGTCATGAAAGAGAGTTGTCATCGCACGCTGATACGTTGCCCCAGCATTTTTCAAACCAAAGGGCATCACTTTATAGCAAAATGTTCCCCAAGGCGTTATGAAAGTAGTCTTCTCCATATCCTCTGGCGCCATTTTAATCTGATTATAGCCTGAAAAGCCATCCATGAAGGAGAATACGGAGTACTGAGCAGTATTATCAACTAACACGTCAATGTGAGGAAGTGGAAAATCGTCTTTTGGGCTTGCTTTATTCAAATCTCTATAGTCCACGCACATTCGAACCTTGCCATCTTTCTTTGGCACTGGTACGATGTTAGCAACCCATGAGGGATACTTCGTCACAGCCAGGAAACCAGCGTCCCACTGTTTCTGAACCTCATCTTTGATCTTCATTGCCATATCTGGTCGAGTTCTGCGAAGTTTTTGTTTGACAGGCGGGCAATCTTCTTTCAGTGGCAGACGATGCACAACCATATCTGTATCGAGCCCTGGCATATCTTGATACGACCAAGCGAATACATCATTATACTCTCGGAGCATTTCGACCAGTTTTCGCTTGATATCACTCTGCAGTGCGGCTCCGATACGAATATTTTTCTCAACCCCTTCCGACCCCAAGTTGATAATTTCGATAACCTCGTCGTGAGGCAGAATGGCTCTTTCCTCTTGCTTCACCAACCAAGACAGTTCTTCAGGAACGTCACTATCTTCGACAACCTCTTCTTCGGTCTGGAATACCGGGTGCTCGAAGTCGGGAAGAGTCATAGGTGGCTCAAGGATGTCATCTGAAAATGTTATCCTGCAAAAGAAAGGGTTAAGTGCTTCAAAATGCGTATAAAGCGGATAACCACGTTGCCATTTTATTGAAAAATACAAAACAAGAAAGACAGGGATTACAGTATTTGCACATGAAAAAACGCCATTTATTTAATGATTAACGAAGCAATGTTTATAACAACACAGCCCTAAGCAAATCCTGATGCCCCGGGCAAGACATCAGATTATTCAACAATTAATAAAGCAAAGCATTACTGTTTAAAAGTCACAGGAACAAGCTCCTGAATGGACCAGTTGCACAGTCCTTGTCCTGGCGTGCTTGGCTGAATCCAGGCATCCATATCACAGTCGCTGTCCCCTTCATCGGATTCTGAAGCAGCATTGACAGATTCATGGCATACTCCACTGGCAGAGATGGTGATTGACTTTCTGAAATGAGGGGCCCCCACAGAAGGAGTTGATGACGACGGTCGGTACCCCAGTCCGAACCGGTCCATTTTCACCGGAATGTCCAATACTTTGCCCCAGCCCGTGGCTTCTCCTGCTTTCACTAGCGCTTGGGCTTCTTTATACGAAGAAACAGCTATCTCTGGCACTTTGCTTGGCCCGGGACTCTTGTCCTTTATGCGCAACCCTTCGAATGCTTGGCATGGCGTCTCGTGGATCTCCCCGTCGACTTCCACATATTTGAACGAAGAAAGATGGCTGACCAGGATGTCTTCTTCTCCGCACACGGTGACTACACTGTCTCCGACCATATACTTTAACTTCTGATGCAGGGTAGACGTGACTGCCCCTGCCCCGTGAATCCAAGGTCTTCCCAGCAAGCAGCTGTACGCAGGCTGTATATCCATGATATAAAACTCCGTTGCAAACACTTCCGGCCCCACTTGCAGAGGCAAGGTAATCGATCCGAAGACTGTTCTCCGCGTGCCGTCAAACGCTCTGACTACCAAATCACTTGGTGTACACAAAATCCCTCGAACATCCAGCTTCATCATAGCCTTCTTAGGCAGCACATTCAAAGACGACCCGGTGTCAACCAATACGTGCGACATTGTCGACCCTCTGCACTCAACAGATACATGTAATGCCATGTTATGGTCCCTTCCTTTCGGAGTCAAGTCGAAATCAGTAAAGCCCAGACTGTGGCCCGCATTTACGTGTGCCAATACTCCTTCTAGCTGATTGACGGAGACATCCTGTGGTACAAAAGAAGTGTCCAGGACTTTCAGCAAAGCATTTCGGTGAGCTTCCGAACACAACAGCAATGACAATATAGATATTTTGGACGGCGTTTGCTGCAGATGCTCCACAATTTTATAATCGCTTTTCCGAATTAAGCGCATGAATTCCTCTACGTCCTTCGACGCTGCTTCTTTTTCATTCGCTTGTACCGGAACATTCTCAACCGCTTTCCCCTTTCCTTTCGCTAGCCTTTCGGCTTCCACTTCAGGAGATATAAAGATCCTGCCGCTCCTTGTCATGCCTCCTGAGCCAACAACATTATCCACAACCTCCGCTGACTGCTTGTTAACATCGATTTTAATCCCGTCACAATACACCTCTAGCCCATATGACCATGGGACTGCTTTCGTGTTCTCATACGGGATTGGCCCGGCTTTAGTTATAGTAATCGGTGGTCGCTGAACTGGTGCTGAAATAGTGATCGTCTTCCTAGGAATTGTCACTGTGGCAACATCACTCTGATTATCCATTACTGCCCCTGCCGGCTCCTCAGTTGCTGTTCTATCAAACTGCAATACACCTTCATCAATCAAGGCCTGAATGCCTTTCTTCAAATCCTCACACCCCCCAGACAGGGCCCAACAATCTAAGCAGTACTCATTACAACCCGGGTAAACACCTCCTTGCAACAGTCGGCTTTTTATTTCGCTCAGCGGCGTCTTTAAATCCTCAACATTCATAATCAGATTCAGACCTTCCTCAGTCAGCACGGCATTCGCCCCATGATTAGGCATGGGTTTCTGGACTATATTCGCACCGGTCGTTCCGAAGTTGATAGACTTGTTGTCCAAGAGATCCTGCACAACGTGCTTAAAAGCATGACAACCTTCTATATCATGGCCCGGGGCCCCAGAATGAAACTCGCAGCGCCTATTTGCATCATAGCCGAACGGGGGAGTTCCCGTTATCGGTGCCAAGGTTCTTTTCTCTACCAGATTCAATCCCAACAAGGTCTGCAATAAATCAGCATAGTTAGAGGGAGGTTTCTCGAACACCCTTCTCGGCTTACCACCCTGGAATTTTCTCTGAGCTTGCTGTGCCCCCTGCTGAGGCTGCTGCTGCTGTGGCATTGGTTGCTGCTGAACCTGTTGTTGTTGCTGAATTGGTTGTTGTTGATACGGGATGGTGACACTCGACACTTGCTGCTGCTGACGATATTGATTTCTTCCCCTGCCTCGGCCTCGGCCTCGGCCTCCAAATACAGCACTAGCTTCGCCCTGACGGCGCCCACCATAAGCTTTCCTATTACTGCCAGATGCAGCTGACTCGTCAACTTGGAACTTTCCTTGCTTAATGTTCCGCTCAATCTTTTCACCCATCAAAATCAGATCTGAAAAACTAGCTAGAGACGTATGAAACAGCATATCATGAAACAGCCCGGTGAATGTGCCAACAAACATGTCGTTCATTTCTTTATCTTCCACAGGAGGACGAACCCTGGCAGCCATATCGCGCCACCTTTGCGCGTATTCTTTAAAACTCTCCCCCTTCTTCTGCGAAAGCCCGGCCAACTGGACCCGATTGGGTGCCAGGTCACTGTTATATTTGTAATGGGCTACGAACGCCTCTGCTAATTGCTTCCAAGTCTTGATATCAGTGGGCTCCAACCCCATGTACCACTCTAAGGAAGGACCCGATAGACTATCCTGAAAGAAATGCATGAGCATTCTTTCGTCAGTGGAGTATGCAGACATCTTTCTGTAATAAGCTCGTACATGCACTTTCGGGCATGTATCTCCTTTGTACTTATCGAACGCAGGCGCTTTGAACTTGATTGGCACCCTCAGCCCAGGTACCAAGCCCATTGTTGCCATGTCCAGTCCTACAGCACTTTGATTTAAGACTCCCTTCATTTGCTCTTCCAGCATTCTAATCTTTTGAGAATCATCCATCGGCCCTTCAAAACCCCCTCCAGAGAAGGCGTCCTCCTGTTGATCCTCTTGCCACATACCGTTTCCAGCCCCGTATCCATCATACGCATTATTACGTCCAGCTCTGACCTGATTCATCCCCGGAACTCGGCCTCTGTTGCCATACCCTTGAACACCTCCAGCAGGGCCACCAGCCATAAAACCAGCACCGTTTCCGTGTCCAATACCTCCGTAGCCCTGATTGACCATACCATAACCATCTTGCCCAAAGCCTTGAGCATTAAAGCCATACTTGCCAGTATTGTCGAATCCCTGATCGTTGAATCCGAACCCAGCGTTGACAAAGCCATTGCCTCCGAGATTATCTCCCACATTGACATCACCCAGCCCAGCGTTGTGGACAGCAGTTTCATTTCCACCTCCGACGTTACCATTCACAGCAGCGGTAGCGTTGTTGACGTTAGCAGCATTCACATTGACGACAGGCGGAGCCACTGGCGTTGGAGTGCCATCTCCATGAGCAGTATCAACCCGGACAGACTGATGATCTTCGTTACCATGACCAGCGTTGCGAGCCAACAGAGGCTGGACCATGGCCTGCAAGTTCTCTTGCCCTTTTGCTATAGCCTCCATGGTCTGCATGAAGAGGGCGAGCTTCTCGCGTACATCCTGCATCTCATTCTGAATCTGGTCCATGACTTTCCGACAGTTGGATCGTGTAGAATAGCGGTGCGGATGTTGATCTGGAATCCTGATAAGTACCTGATACAGAGCAAGAGATAAGACACCATTCATATATTACCTGTTATGCAATATGAATATGAATGCAATGCAATGTGTCTGTGCATTAGGGAAGTTCATTCCCCCAGTTCTAGTGCGAGGGTGCCGGTGCAGTGACAGTGTTGACAATAAGAATATCGGAGCTGAATCATAGAAAGCCTCATATATTGCAGAGAGAATCAATAATCCCAGGGAACAATATCACTGAGAGTACAAAGATGGCATGACCTCAACCAACAATCCTGGTGATGGTCAGCACTATGCAAATAAAGCATACAAATAATGGAATGATCAGATCCTCCCAAAAGTCTGGTACTCCTCTATCAACTTCTTGGTCTCCGGATGGCTTGGTCGATCAAGCAGCCCTTCAACAAGCTGGTTTCTCTTCTTAAGGACACGGCGTACGTCTTCAGCGGTTTCTTCCCATGTTGCTTCCCCGAAGCAATCTTCTAGCTTTCGCTTCTGGGACACTGCTTCATCTCTAGATTTGATTGCCTTGTTCAGTGCATGCTGGACACTATACCGGTTCATCACTTCTTCCTCACACTTCTTGATGCTAGACTTCAACTTCTCTTCGAGGTCGGAAATTTGCTGCTTCAGCTTATCTTCCCTCTTCTTGTTGTTGGTGAGTGTAGCATTCCAAGTCTTATTGCAAGAAGATATCTCTCGGTGTGCTGCGTCGAGCGCTTTCTTTTTGGCTTCCAGCATGTCATGGGAGCTTCTGAACTCTTGCCCCAGACGTTCGCGCTTTTTCTTTTCCTCAGTCAACTCAGATCCTAACCTGTTCACCAGCTCAATCTGTTGTTGGAAAGCATATACGGCCTTGTTTTTCTCACTGCGTACCTGGGCTAACTCTTGCTCTAACCCTTCATTAATCTTCATTAAGGCTTCTTTCTCCCTCACAACCTGTTCATAGACTTCCCTAGAAACAGTGGTCGGCTCTTCTACCGGAATAGGATCAAGAATTGGTGCCTCTGGAAATGGCATCTTCAACTGACTAGCCCTCTCCTGAATCCAAGCTCTATAAGGTGCATAGGCCTGACAGTCATTCTTTCCTAACAACGGCTTCCCTTTGTGGTTAATACTCATCCATGCACGTCGCAACTTGGCTAATAACTCCCCCTTCAAATCTCCAGTGAAGTACAGAGATTCCTGTACTTCCTCCTCTTGAGGTGGATTCTTCAGTGCATACCCGAACTGGCGAATGAATAGAGAAGGGTTGTAATTGATACACCCTTTTCTTCCAATCAATGGGACATTAGGGTAACCAGAACAACTGAAGATGAGCTCCGATCCCAACAGATCTCTATCAAACCACTCCATATCTTCCGACGATAGCCTCATCAAACGCTCCGGCCAACCAACTGGAATTGTAGTCTCTGCAGCAGATCCTCTCTTAGGAAGGTGACTCTCAAACCACATACTCAATAAGGGTACACACAGATGAACATTCTTCCCTCTTCCCTTCTCATTCTTGTAATGCAGCGAGTGGTAGAGATCTCCGAGTAAGGTAGGTACAGGATTACCAGCGGCGAACAAGTAAAAAGCATCGAAATCCACAAAATCCGGTATATTGGGGAATAAAACTATGCCATAAATGCACAAAGCCAACACAGCATTGAAAGCAACCCAGCACCCATTCTTGGCGTACTCCTGGGCTTTACCAACTAAGAACTGAAATGAGAAGCCTGGAACTCCACGGGAAACAGTAGTCACAAGTTCAGAAGCATCAATATGCAAGGCTTTTGCCAATTCCTCCGGCTTGGGTTTGGCATCATAATGAATGAATGGAACCTGGTTCTGCACAGGCAGCTCAACATACTCAGCGTATTCCTCCAGAGTTGGTCCCATAATAAAGTCAGAGAACGTGAAACACCTCAAAGCAGGGTCATAGAATTGCATCAAAGCATACAGCCCATCTAACTCTACCTCTGTAGGTTTGCACACCAATCTTAATAATCTACCATAGCTCATCCGGAAACTCCTACGAACACCCTCATCAGCAAGAGAGATCAACCCCAGTAAAGGGACAATATCAGGCGTAGGCAATTTGTAAGCAACCGTTCTCCGTAGGCTAGTCATGATCAAATACTCAGAAGTCTGGGCACTAGAACTAGGGAAATGCAAATGCACCTGCAGCACAGACACACGTTAGTGAAATGCAAATGATAATGTATATGCAGGGATGCAATGCAAGTAACATTCAACAGGGACCAAAGCTGCAACTGGATAGCCTAAACCCAATCAAGAAAGGTCTCAGATAGACCATCCAGAAGTCACCAAACCTTGGTCTCAGATAGACCTAAAATAAAACTCCAACACTGGTCTCTGACAGACCTCAAACCATAACTCCCTGGTCTCTGATAGACCTCAAATCACATCTCTAATTGGTCTCTGACAGACCTCATAACACATCTCCAACTGGTCTCTGACAGACCTCAGAATACATCTCCAAATGGTCTCTGACAGACCTCAGAATAAATCTCCATAAATAACCAGGATCTCTGATCAAGAAATAACCGGTAGTCTGGAGGTCTAGTTACCTGCATAACCCTGAATCCCCTCACGGGTGGGTGGCCCTATAACTGGCACAAGGTACGGCATCCTATGCGGTCGTCGGCGTCACAGACTTTCAGGGTTGATGATACGATTCCCGGAAGGAGTGGCATCATCGAATCCTGAAGAGGCCTCACTCAGCCAACTTCCAAATGATCGGTCCCCAGAGTCGACAATCCAACTAACCAGCAACCCACACCAACCAAAGGAAGGGGCAGGAGGCCAACCAGAAGAACCTCGTCTGAGTGTAGATTTCATGGGACACCAAAGCAAGCAAAGCAAGCGGGCGCCCACTAATTTCTACTCTAATTCTAGGTGCACTCAAGCCCAGGTCCGGCTTATCTCTCAATATCAGAACACCCGTCACACCCCGATACAGCAATAATAAACAATATATATAAAGCTGAAAATACAAGGTTAGAAATATAAAATAACTCCATACAAAATCCTCGACGGGAAAACAAGCGTTAGGATTGACTCTCTCAAGGGACGTTGGATCCCAAATGCATAAGAACCATCGCAGTCCTTAGCAGCCAGGGGACGTTGGGTCCCCAGCAGAGTCGCCAGCTGTCGCTACTGCGAAAATCGGCGCCGGCTGAACAGAAGAGTCGCCACCGTGCGTTATTTATCCCACGGGAGGGAAAGGAAACGCTCAGAGTAAACCTCGCACAACACGGGAAAGGTATGGTCATCGCAACCAAAACCTGGATTCGGGAGTCGGTTACGCAAGGGGAAGGTATTAGCACCCCTCACGTCCGTCGTACTCGACGGGATCCACGCTTGTTTTCGGGTATGGATTGTTATTCTATCTACTCTAAAGGTCAGGGGTTAAAAAGAAAAGAAAATGAAAATAAAAATGACTCGGCAAAGTATCGCACTTTATGCCTACGTATTCCCGTCTGGAACGAGAAATCAGAGTCAACGTAGTTCGCCTACCTACGGGAAAGGAGGGGAAGGTTGCTCGCTAGGATATCGCATCCTATGCCTACGTACTTTCATACAGCATGAAAGATCAGAGCAAACGTAGTTCGGGCCACGTACGACACAAGCTTGTCTTGGTTGATTTTATTCCTTCTGAAAAAGGTTTTTCTGATTAACAGTCCAAGCGGACAAAAATGACGTCTTGATGAGTTCACATTCTTTTACGGAAGAAGTGTCTTTTATTGTGTTTGAAATCTTTATGTGTTTTTCTGTTTGTTTTGAGAAAGAAAGAGACAGAACTCTAACCTACGGTTGCGAAGGGAAACAAACTAACCTAATGTTATCATGCATGGGTTAAGACCTAGTGTCTATCATGCTCCTCTCTTGCACAGAGAGAAACAGAGATCCTAAGGGATAGGCAGAAACAGAAACAATATCAGATATATACAGTAAAGCAGTAAAATGCATGGATGCAACAGTACAAGCGAGGCAAGGGAGTCCCACCCAACCTCGAACCTAGAAAACAATAGGCGAAAGTGAACAGGCTTCACTTTCAACCCAACAGGGTAAACAGCAAACAATACAGTTCAGAAAACCAATCAATACATCAACAAATGAAATACAGCCAAAAGAAACAGCATCAGCAGCTCTGAATCAACATCTGGCTTCAAGTAATCTCCAATCAGCTACAGGCTTCAACCAGCATTAATCTCCATCTTCATGGCCTTCAGACAAGGGCTTTGATCATCAGTCTTCCATCTGCAATGGCTTTTCTTCAAACTCAGACCTCCAGGATGAGGGATCAGTCACAAGAGTGAATGGGTGTTAAGCAATCAGCTGACTACCAAAGGTGGTGAACAGACTGCTTCTAACACAAGAGACATTTTCTCTCAAGAGTTCTATCTCATAGACACTATCACCAAGCCTTCCAAAGGAAGGGGGTGAGTATCTTAGAGAGACTCTGAATCACAGAGAAGAATGGATGCAGACAAGGCAATCCATGTTTGAGAAACAAGATTTCTAATCTAGAGCTCTGCCTAGCTCCTAAACCCTAATCTCCTCAGCATCTGCCATCAAGAAACTCCTCCTCAACTCTGACAGTTGATCTTCAATCTTTGAATCTCCAATAGCTTCATCTCCACAAATCTTCAGCTTCCCCAGGGCCCCAGACAAACCCAATACCCAGACAAACAATCAATAAACCCCAGAGGGCACACCACACCAAACAACAGATATACAGACAGTAATAATAGCAGTAGGGGAATCCTAACTGTTCTCTAAGGGATCTAATAACTACCCATAGCCCCTATAGTCCCATAACTAATCTATTCAAACCCTAAGTCCTAAGGGAAATGAAATCAAACTCCTAAGTTGTCACCTAAAACCCTAGTTTTGTTCATGATATTCAAGCATCTATTAATCACCTAAAATTAACCTCAAAAAATGGGAACTAAAATATTTCTACAAGCCTAATATCTCATCTAAACAATATGAAAAGAATGATCAAAAAATATCAAAGCATGTGAGAGAACAAAAATCATAAAAATGATGCATGAAATGAATTATTTAATGTGACATTTATTTAGAAAATATGTAAAAAATATGAAATAAAACTAAAAATGAAATTTTATTTTCCTACAATATTCTAGACATTTTAATGAAGATATGGTAAAAAGAATGGATTAAAAAGCATTTTTTATGAATTATTTATGATTTTATGAAAATGGTAAAAATAAATGAATTAAGAAAATTGAAATGAATTAAATGAATGAGGGGGGTATGAAAAGAAATTCGCCCCAGTTGATATCTGGATGGGCCCTCAGACAGGGGGTGCAGATAACGAATTGCCAAGGCCCAGGATCCATTCAGAATTAAAGAAATAAAAAGAGAAACGCTGGGGGTGAGAAGAGTGACAAATCACGTTAGAAATTGGTTTGGGCCTAGTTGCTGGGGGTGGGGATAACAAAAGAGACTCAGGCCCGCCCGTTTCATTTAATGAAACGGTGCGTTTAGAGCCAAAGTCCTTCCCTCCAAATTTCAGATTGAATGATAACCACACGATCACGCTATCAGTCAAAGGTCATACTCAACATGAAAGGCCACGATTTCATCTTCTTCAATTGGCCTGAAACTTAGGGTTTCAATTCACCATGGCAGCCATGCACGACCTACATTCCACCTCTCTGTTCTCATCCTACACGCCATGAATCCTCATGCTGTGAACATGAAATCTACTCCCCAGCTCTCCCTCTACAATCCTAGGGCATCAATTTTCTTTGAAATTCATCACAACAACAAATCCGATTGAGTCAACATCTGGCCTCCATAGAAATGCACTGATACGAACCTTCACCATTCTTCCTCAGACTTAACCTAAACTAAACTACACCTAATGGAGATTAACATATGCTATCAAGCCACAATTATGATGCACTAATCTAAGAGATATAAACACTAACAGTTTGTTACACCTGTCACTAACCATCACCAAATCGTTCCAAATTCATCTAGCTTAATCTCCTAACCACCTAGATCAATTCTACACTAACAAAATCATGTGAAACCAACAGAATTAAGCAAATCGAAGGAAAATTTACCTGATGAGAAACCTTGAAAACAGCTATGGAAGTGGAAGATATGAGGCTTTTGAGACTTGGATCTTGATTCACCACTTCAATACTCAATTCTGTATGCACAATTTTGGATGTTCCTTGCTTGAATCATGCAATTCACTTGAACTTGTGATTTTGATGATCTTGAGAAAAGCACTCGAAAGTGGATGATAACTACCAAAACCTTGCTTCAATTATGATCTATGATGATGATGGAGTAAAATTGAATTGATCTTGATGAAGATTGATGAAGAATTTGAGAGATTTGGAATGAAACTTTTATGAAAAAGTGTGAGAAATTTTGTGGAATTCTTGGTGCAAATGAGGCCAACCCTTGCCAAATTCATCTTTCATGAATATATAGACCCCAATGGTACATTCTAGATCCACCTTGCACATTCCCTTGTTTTCAAACTTTGGCTCATTTTGGATTATGTTTCTTAAAAGGTAAGCAACCATGGATAACTTCATTTTTTCCTTCTAAACTCAAAAAAGTGTGTGAACCATTGTTCTTAGAATTGTTTTTCCATTCAAAATCATATATTGGAAGTCTCCATTTGGACTTGTAAATCTCCCAAACCATTTTTCACTTTGAAATTATTCACTTTATAGGCCTTTTTAGTTCATATTTTGACCAATTATGTAACATCATGCTATGAGCTTCTCCAATAACTTGTGACCTTCTTTCTAGACTTAAAATCCCATTTGGAGCAAGTTTGATGTTGTAAGTTTTTCCATTTGAGGCCTCCTTGTATGAGTTTTGGGTATAGGTTAAAATGACCTGTAATTCACAAATGCCCAAAATACCCTTTGCTTGTCAAGACCATAAGTTGAGTTCTCCACATCATATGAAGGCATGCTATACCATTCTAGAAAGCTAAGACAATGAGGAACAACTCTTATGTTGACCAAGAATTCATTTGAAATCTCCTTGAGGGGCAAAACTAGCTTGGAAGTCAAGTCACTTTCACAGACAAAAATTCAGACACCCCAGATGACCTGTAACTTGTAAGGACCATAACTTGAGTTCTATAAATCTCCTTGAGGTCTTCCACCACTCAAATTAAAGGTCTTGAGATCCTCTACAAGTTTCATGTTGGCCAAGAAGCCATTTGAAGCTAGCATTTTGACTTATCTTGCTTGGAAATTTGACCTAAACTAGGGGATTTTACAGAGAAACCCTAATTTAGTAACTCCTCTTCTCCTTGATTTTTCTTGAATTCTCCTTGTCATATCTCCATATCCTTCTTTATATGTTCAATGATGATCCCCACATCTCTCCAATAGACTTGAATGCCCTCTTAAGTCAGTCAATTGACCTAGGGTTGGTCTAGGGTTGACCCAGATGAAACCCTAGTTGACTGTCTTCAACTGTAGCTCTTGTGCCTTCATCAATGACTTGCTTTCTTCTCCAAATGACTTTATAAGTCTCTCAAGATGTCTAGATGCTCTCCATGCTTTCATTTCACAGCTCACAACCCTCTTGTTGACCCTCAGATACCCTCAGCTAGGAGATGGGCTCAAGGCTTGATCTGCTGAACTCTTTGCTTTCAAATTCTTTCCTGATGACTTGAATAGGGTGGAATTAGGATAATAACCTCTTGCTAGGCCTCTAGAGATGAAAATAATGATTGGTCCCCTGTTGAATGGCTTGCTATGCTTATGCTATGCAGATGGTTAGTCTATGTACATGACTCTATATGCAAATGCTAATGATAATGAAACATAAATCCAAGGAATAAGGTTGGGCAAATTTTAGGGTGCAACAGTTGATGATCCTTACCCACAAACTGCTCAGCACTGACGTGACAGCGATTTCGAGATGAACTCTACTGGGGATGTCTGAAAACCAACTATCGGACGCCTGCTCCTAAGTGAGAGCCTCCTAGTACTTTCCTGAGGAAGGTCCTATGGGTCTATTCACTTAGTTCCCTTAGTTTGTCTAGGATTTCTCAAGTATCCAATGATGTTGGAGCCAACTTGTGAGTTTAATTTCTCCTGAGGAGGAATGTAAACTGATCACATGTTGTTGAGCCACATGGGATACAACTCCTAAGTGGAAGTCTCCTAGTACTCTCCTGAGGAAGGTCCTATGAGTCTGTTCACTTAGTTCCACTAGTTCAGATAGGATTTCCTAAATATCCAGTGATGTTGGAGCCTGCTTGTGAGTTTAGTTTCTCCTGAGGAGGAATGTAAACTGATCACAGCGGTTGAGCCACATAGGATATGACTCCTGAGTATACACCTCCTAGTGCTTTCCTGAGGAAGACACTATGAGTCTGCTTGCTTAGCTCCCTTTCTTTGGTAAGCTTGTTCTGAAGCTTGAAGACTGGGATTGATTTCTTTTGTTTAGAGTTTTGCTTTAGGGCTTTGCTTAGATTTGATCAGGATTCTGTGTTAGGGTTAGGATTAGAGAGTAGATGATTCTTTCTCAAGCATGTGTTTTGTTTACCTGATGGCACTTCATTTCCTTTATCTGATATTGCTTGATAGCATGGTTGTTTATTTTCAGTATGTTTACTGTTATTTCATGACTGGCTTGAGGTCGAGACGAGCTTGTGGAGGCTGAAGCCCCACACACATTTCCTCCCTCACTTGCATTGCATGCATTTTACTATTAAAGCTGATGCTTTTGTCTGTTTTGGTGTATCATTGACATGATCCCTTAGGACTCTCATTTCTTCTGACGAGGATTTGATGATAGACTTTTAGGTTGAAACCTATGCATGACAACATCTAGGAGTTCCCTGGTCAAACCTCAACCATAGGATGAATCCATGGCATGATAACAGTAGGACTTGATAGTCTCCCTCCTAGTTGAGCCATTTTTCCCGTAGTTTCCCGAACTACGTTTGCTTTGATCTTTCATACCAGATGAAAGTACGTAGGCATAGGATGCGACGTCCTAGCGAGCAACCTTCAACCTTAACCTGTAGTTAGCCGAACTACGTTGACTCTGATTTCTCGTTCCAGACGGGAATACGTAGGCATAAAGTGAGACGCTTTGCCGAGTCATTTTTCTTTTCTTTTTCAGCCAACCTTGATAGGTAGATAGATTATAACCAACCCGTCCAAGTAAACAAACAAGCGAGGATCCCGTCGAGTACGACGGACGTGAGGGGTGCTAATACCTTCCCCTTGCGTAACCGACTCCCGAACCCAGACAATGGTCGCGATGACCTTGTCTTACCCTTTTTCGTCAGGTTTTTCCGATCGTTTCCTTTCCCGCTCTGAGGGATAAATAACGAAAGGTGGCGACTCTTCTGTCATGCCGGCACCTTATTTTTCGCGCAAGCGACAGCTGGCGACTCTGTTGGGGAAAAGAATCCAGAATCTCTGGTTCTCCGGTTCCCTATGAGAGTCAATCCTATCGTTTGTGTGTTTGCTTGTTGGGTTGCGTTTATTTATCGCATTTTTACTTCCCGCACTTTACTTCCCGCATTTTATTTCCCGCATTTTATTTCCAGTTTGATATGATTATCTGTGCTGCTGTGGGAGAGGGATGTTACTGTGAGTGAAAAGCCGGACCTGGGCTTGAGTACACACCTAGATATAGTTGCGGAGAAGTAGTAGACGAACCTGTCTGCTGAGCAGGAACAGTTCCCTACGAAAATCTGCGCTCAGACGAGATTCTTGCAGAGGTGCTCCTTTCCGGTCCTGAGGATCTGAAGGGAGTCCAGACGTGAGGATTGTCGACTCTGGGGACCGATCATTTGGAAGTCAGCTAAGAGAGGCCTCTTCATGACTTGATGATGCCACTCCTTCTGGGAATCGTATTGTCACTCATGAAAGTCTGTGACGCTGACGACCGCATAGGATGCCGTACCTTTGTCCGTGGATTAGGTCCATCATACCTGTGAGTGGGGTTGGGATATTGCAGGAAACTTTGACCTCCAGACTACCTGGTTTTCTTGACAGCGAATCAGTTATGTTGGGTTCTCAGTTGCAGATATGTTCTTGATAGAGCAAGGGTTTGATCAGAGGCTTTTATCATCAGGTGTTTGTCTGTTCTTGATAGAGCAGGCTTTGATCAGTGTATTATTATCAGAAGTTTGTTCTGGATGGAGCAGATTTTTGAGTGAGGTCTGAAGATCTCGTCAGCAGTTGTTGTTTGTTCTTGATAGGGCAGATTTTGAGTGGGGTTTGAAGATCTCATCAGCAGCTGTGTATTTGTTCTTGAGAGGGCAGATTTTTGATTTGGGGTCTGAAGACTTCATCAACAGATATTCCTTGATCTTGCATCCGGGGTCTTTATTATCAGGCCTTCGTTCTTGTCAGGGCAGAATTTTGATCTCGATCCTACCAGATGGTTATTCTCAACAGATCAGATCAGTGGTTTTACACCGGGGTTTCCTTCTCATCAGCGACTGTTGATACCGTATCTCCACAGCAGCCACCTGGATATATTGTTGCATACCTGCATTTTGCATTAGCTTGCATAATCATTCCATTAGCGTGTGTCTGTGACAGGTACCGTTTCCCCGATCCAAGATCTCTTATTGTGTTACTGCAGCCTCTCTCAGGAAGACTGTTGCGTACGAGTTCTCGGTCCTTGATATGTCGAATCTGACTATTGCTATGTGAGGTTACCATTTCCATGATTGGGCCTGGATTCCTCTCCTTATTATTGTCAGCAGGTGCCAGGATCGGGGGATGATCTCTCAAGCACACAGACACACGCATGCATCTGCATAAAGCATCTTTGCATGACATACATTCTGTTACCTTTTCCTAACCTTTAATCTTGACAGGTTTTTCAGGTACTCAGGTTCCGAGCTGCTTTCGATCTCCAGGATTGATCAAAGATTCATCCACCGCTACTCAACTCGCGCCAATCAAACGAGAATCATGGACCAAGTACAGTCAGATGTTCAGGAGCTTCGTGAACGGATGGATCGTTTTATGGAGCTGATGCAAGTAGTTGCGAATGGGCAAGACCAGCTTCGTACTTTGGTTCAACCTCTCATCTCCAGGGTTGACAGTAATGGAATACTTCACGGCGGGGCCGTGCCCACTCCTCCTCAAGGTGATACTCCACAGAATGTTGTTCCTGCTGCCGGGGGCAACGGTAGTGCTAACGGCAATCTTATGACTAATCTCGGACTTAATGCGGCGGGCGCCGGCAATGGTGGTTTGGGAGCCAATGTTACCGTGGGGCCGGTCAACGGCAATGTTGGTGCAGGAAATATGGTGGTGCCTCAACCGTGGCTGGAGGACCATCAGGACGACATTTTCTCTCAGAGAGGTGTAGAGGCTGAGTTGACTGCTGAGGCTCGACTCAGGTTCAAGGCGCTGGAAGACAAAATGAGAGATATAGAAAACCAGAACACATTGGGCGTTGACATGTCCAAGCTCGGGTTGATTGCTGACTTTAAAGTACCTCACAAGTTTAAGGTGCCTATCTTTGAGAAGTATAGGGGCACTACTTGTCCCCGTGTTCACCTCCGATCTTATTACAGAAAGATGTCCGCTTATTCTGACGATGAGAAGCTGCTGATGCACTTCTTTCAGGATAGTCTTTCTGGTCCATCGCTCGAATGGTATATGGGTTTGGAGCCCGCTGCTGTGCGCACGTGGAAAGATCTCGCTGAAGCGTTTGTCCTCCACTATCAATATAATAGCGACTTGGCTCCCAACCGAGTTCAGCTTCAGAATCTCTCGCAGCGGAGCAATGAAAGCTTCAAGGAGTACGCCCAGCGGTGGCGTGAATTGGCTGCTCGGGTTCAACCGCCGATGGTTGAGCGTGAGTTGGTACAAATGTTCGTGGCTACCCTTCCTGGAGTCTATTATGAGAAGCTGATTAGTGGCATGTCCGGAACATTCTCGGCCCTCATCACTTTGGGCGAGCATGTTGAAAATGGTATAAAGATCGGAAAGATTCAGGGCGAATCATCCTCAGCTGGAGGAGCTAGCAAGAAACCCTATACTGGCAAGCGTCGGGAGGGAGATGCCAGTGCTGTCACTAATGCTAGGAGAAAGGGCAAGGGCCCTCAGTCTCAGATCGCTAGCATAAACATCCCAGCTGCTCCCCCGCAACCGCAGCAGCAGCCCCAGCAACAGAATAATCCGGGATATAAGAGATATCAGAATCGGGGTCCCTTGGCAAATCGTCAGTTTGAAACTCCTCCTATGTCATATGCACAACTTCTGCAGACGTTGCTTCAGCTCCAATTAGTTCAAAAGAGGACGCTGGCTCCCTTGACAGGGGCACCACCACCAGGGTACGATGCTAATGCTACTTGTGAGTTTCATTCTGGGGCACCTGGCCATACAGTTGAGAATTGCAAAGCTTTTAAGCACAAAGTCCAGGACTTGGTCGACGCCAAGGTGATCAACTTTTCTGACAACGTGCCCAACGTCACCAAAAATCCAATGCCTCATCATAGGGGAGGCGGAGTAAATGCTGTTATCACTGAAGAGAATTCAGACTTGCTGACTGATGTCAGAGATTTGAAGACGCCGTTGAGTCTTGTTAAAGCTAAGTTGCTAAAGAAAGGCTTCTTTCCTGGATGTGGAGAGTTTTGCATGGCATGTGCTACACTTCCTGATGGGTGTGAGCAGTTGATCGAAGGTATCCAGAGTCTGATGACCGAGGGTATTCTGCAGTTCAGTCGGAGCGTTGAGAATGCGTCAGGGGAAGTCGTGCTGAAGCAGGCGGGCGAAGTGGCTACCATTACCATTCCTCGCCACCCTATCACTATTTCTGCGCCCCGACCGCCTACTATCACCATCACCAGGGCCAGACCAATCCCGTTCGAGAGTACCAATGCCGTTCCATGGCATTATGGCGCCGAAGTTTATTGTAATGGTCAGAAGATAGAGCTTGAGTCATCCGGATCGACTGCGCAGAATCTTGCTGAGGTCAGTGGCATCACCAGGAGCGGAAGAGTATTCGCACCGGCAGAGGGTGCAGCAGAGAAGGTAGTCCGAGCTGACGCTGCGGACAAGGGTAAAGGTAAAGCTGTTGAAGAGGTTCCTGCAGGGGCAGAGAAAGACTTGTTGGTTAAAGATGCTGAAGAGTTCATGCGACTGATCAGGAAGAGTGACTACAAGATTGTAGATCATCTTCACCAGACTCCGTCAAAGATCTCGATTCTTAACCTGTTGCTGTGTTCTGAAGCGCACCGCAACGCATTACTGAAAGTATTGAATGCTGCATACGTGCCGCAGGAGATATCAGTTAATCAACTCGAGGAAGTGGTAGCCCATGTCAATGCTGGTAATGGGCTGGGATTTACAGATCTGGAGCTGACTCCCAAGGGAAGAGATCACAACAATGCCTTGCACGTCTCGATAGAGTGCAGAGGCACAATTATGTCACATGTCCTAGTAGATACGGGTTCCTCGCTTAACGTGCTTCCGAAGAAGGCACTAATGAAGTTGGATACCCGTGGACTGCTGTGCACGCCCAGTGATCTGGTCGTGAAGGCCTTTGACGGAACCAAGCGCCACGTCTTCGGAGAATTGACCCTGCCAATTCAAGTCGGTCCAGAGACGTTTAATGCGGTGTTCTATATCATGGATATCATGCCCGCCTATAGTTGCCTCTTAGGTCGGCCGTGGATTCATTCTGCTGGCGCCGTGACGTCCACGCTGCATCAGAAGCTTAAATATGCTGTTGGGGGCAGCATAGTGACAGTCTGTGGAGAGGAGGACATCATGGTAAGCCACCTGTCGTCCTTTAAATATGTCGAAATGGATGGCGAGATCCATGAGACTCTTTGCCAGGCTTTTGAAACCGTCAGGGTGAAGGAGGTAGCTCCCGTTGTTGCAGGGAAGCAAGAGGTGAACCTCTCCTCGTTTAAGGAAGCCCGGGCTGCTGTCGAAGCTGGTTCCACCCCAGGCTGGGGGCATGTCTTGGATATACCGATCAAACAGGATAAGTTTGGATTAGGGTATTCTCCTGGAGCTGAAGCTTCATCTTCTTCTGGTAGCTCGTCTCGCGGGAAGGGGCCGATCTTATTCACCAAGGGGGGAGTAATCTTCGAGAGTATCAACGCTGCGTCGGAGGACAGCGGAGACAGTGATTGTGATCTTGACGCCTGGATGCAACCGAGCAAGCCGGGCGAGCGCCTCCACAATTGGACCATCAAGGAGATTATCGAGCTGACAAGTGAAGAGTAATGATTTGCTTTTTACAATCTTTGTACAACCCTATGTCCTGCCCGGGGCATAGTGGTTTTACTGTCAGGGCCTTGTTGGATTATGTGTATGCATTTTGTTAATAAATAAAAAGGTGTTTTCTTCGTAATCAAATATTGTGTTCTCTGTTATTCCTATTTTATGTTTGTTTCGAAAAACAGCAAAATGGCAACGAGGTTCGTGCTAACCTGCATATTCCTGCTTTAAACTTAACCCTTGTTATTGCAGGATCCACGTAACAGATGACATCGACTCTGGACCCTCTACGGCTCACTACGACTTTGATTGCCCGATCTATCAAGCCGAGGATGAGATTGATGAAGGCGAAGACCTTCCGGAAGAATTGGCCCGCTTGTTGAGACAAGAGGAGAAGGTTATTCTGCCTCATGAGGAGGATATTGAAATCATAAATCTGGGTTCTGAGGAGCTTATCAGGAATGTCAGAGTTGGGGCTGCGCTGCAGAATGATGTCAAGCATAGACTGGTCGAGATGCTTCGAGAGTATAGTGACGTCTTTGCTTGGTCGTATGAGGATATGCCCGGACTCGACACAGATATCGTGGTTCATCGCTTGCCGTTGCGAGAGGATTGCCCTCCAGTCAAGCAGAAGCTCAGGAGGACGAGACCAGACATGGCTGTAAAAATCAAAGAAGAGGTCCAGAAGCAGTTGGACGCAGGATTTCTAGCCGTTACCACTTACCCTCCGTGGGTCGCCAACATAGTGCCTGTACCGAAGAAGGACGGTAAGGTACGCATGTGCGTCGATTATCGGGATTTGAACAGGGCGAGCCCTAAGGATGATTTCCCGTTGCCTCATATCGATGTGTTGGTCGACAATACAGCCCAGTTTTCCGTGTTTTCGTTCATG
Source organism: Lathyrus sativus (assembly GCA_963859935.3). NCBI lineage: Eukaryota > Viridiplantae > Streptophyta > Magnoliopsida > Fabales > Fabaceae > Lathyrus > Lathyrus sativus. The sequence goes on along the minus strand of OZ012740.1, from coordinate 89,288,363 downwards.
GATGGCTTCTCCGGTTACAATCAGATTAAGATGGCGCCGGAGGACATGGAGAAAACGACGTTTATTACCCCCTGGGGCACGTTTTGCTACAAGGTAATGCCCTTCGGTCTGAAGAACGCAGGGGCCACTTACCAGCGAGCAATGGTGACTTTGTTTCATGATATGATTCATCATGAGATCGAGGTCTATGTTGATGACATGATTGCAAAATCCCAAACGGAGGAGGAGCATTTGGTCAATTTGCTGAAGCTGTTTGAAAGACTTAGGAAGTTCAGGCTGAGGCTGAATCCTAACAAGTGCACTTTCGGAGTGCGGTCCGGAAAGTTATTGGGGTTTATCGTTAGTGAACGAGGTATTGAAGTTGATCCTGCGAAGATAAAAGCTATCCAAGAAATGCCAGCGCCGAAAACAGAAAAAGAAGTTCGTGGTTTCTTGGGCCGAATAAACTACATTGCAAGGTTTATCTCTCAGCTCACGGCCACTTGTGAACCGATGTTCAAGTTGTTAAAGAAAAATCAGGCGATTACTTGGAATGAGGATTGCCAGAAGGCATTCGATAAGATAAAGCAGTATCTTCAAGAACCTCCAATCTTGATACCCCCAGTGGCTGGACGGCCATTAATCATGTACTTGACAGTTCTGGAGAATAGCATGGGGTGTGTTCTCGGTCAGCACGACGAGACGGGCAGAAAAGAGCATGCCATTTATTATTTGAGTAAAAAGTTCACTGAGTATGAATCTCGATACTCGATGCTGGAGAAGACGTGTTGTGCATTAGCTTGGGCTGCCAAACGTCTACGACAGTATATGCTCAACCACACCACTATGCTAATTTCGAAGATGGATCCGATCAAGTACGTCTTTGAGAAGCAGGCTCTTTCGGGCAGGATTGCCAGATGGCAGATGGTGTTAACAGAATATGATATTCAGTACGTCTCCCAGAAAGCCATCAAGGGAAGCGTATTGTCTGACTACCTTGCCGAACAGCCAATCGAAGACTATCAGCCGATGAAGTTCGAATTCCCTGACGAGGACATTATGTTTCTCAAAGCGAAGGATTGCGAGGAGCCATTGCCCGATGAGGGGCCGGATAGGAAGTCTCAGTGGAAGTTGATATTCGACGGAGCGGTTAATTCCTATGGAAGTGGTATCGGGGCTATCATCACGACTCCTCACGGATCCCACATCCCGTTTACTGCGAGACTGACGTTTCCAGTTACCAACAACGAAGCCGAGTATGAAGCATGTATTATGGGTCTAGAAGAGGCAATTGATTTGAGAATCAAGAATCTAGACATATATGGTGACTCAGCGCTTGTAATCAATCAGATCAAAGGGGAGTGGGAAACTCGTCAACCGAATCTAGTGCCGTACATGAATTACGCCAGGAGGCTGCTTCCGTTCTTTGACCGAGTAGAACTTCATCATGTACCCCGGGCTGAAAATCAAATGGCTGATGCTTTAGCCACGCTGGCTTCAATGTATAAGGTCAATCTTTGGAATGAAGCTCCAAGCATTGTTCTTTCGCGTCTTGACAGACCAGCATATGTGTTCGCAATCGAGGATGCCACTGACGGCAAGCCATGGTTCCACGACATTCAGACCTTCCTTATGACTAAGGAGTATCCTGCGGGTGCGTCTACCCAGGGTAAGAAGACTCTGAGGAGGCTATCTGGAAACTTTTACCTCAATCCTGATGGAGTGCTGTATAAGAGAAACCACGATCTCGTGCTACTCAGATGTGTAGATGAGAAAGAGGCAAGCATGCTCATGGAGGAAGTCCATGAGGGCACATTTGGTACGCACGCCGGCGGGCATGCCATGACGAGAAAGATCCTGAGAGCAGGATATTACTGGTTGACTATGGAGTCGGATTGCTTCAGATTCGCGAAGAAATGTCATAAATGCCAGATTTATGCTGATAAAGTTCATGTGCCGCCGTGCCCATTGAATGTCATGTCCTCCCCTTGGCCGTTCTCCATGTGGGGCATCGACATGATAGGCAAGATCGAGCCCACTGCATCCAATGGTCATCGTTTTATTCTGGTAGCTATCGACTACTTCACCAAGTGGGTGGAGGCAGCCTCGTACGCTAATGTGACCAAGCAGGTGGTAGCTAAGTTCATAAAGAGGGACATCATCTGTCGCTATGGAATTCCCGAGCGGATCATTACTGATAATGGTTCGAATTTGAATAATAAGATGATGAAGGAGCTGTGCCATAGCTTCAAGATTGAACACCACAACTCATCGCCTTACCGGCCGAAGATGAATGGCGCCGTTGAAGCGGCCAATAAGAACATCAAGAAGATTGTTCAGAAGATGGTTGTGACGTATAAAGATTGGCACGAGATGCTGCCGTTTGCCTTGCACGGTTATCGTACGACGGTGCGTACGTCGACCGGGGCAACTCCTTTCTCCTTGGTGTACGGTATGGAAGCTGTCCTACCGCTAGAAGTGGAGATTCCCTCTTTGCGAGTTTTGGTTGATGTGAAACTTGATGAGGCAGAATGGGTCACGAATCGTTTGAACCAGCTCAGCCTGATGGACGAGAAGAGGTTAGCATCGATTGCATTTGGTCGCCTGTACCAAAGCCGAATGAAGAAAGCTTATGATAAGAAGGTGCGTCCTAGAAGCTTTCAGACGGGTGATCTCGTCCTGAAGAAGATTCTTCCGCCACACTCCGATCACCGGGGCAAGTGGACTCCGAATTACGAAGGGCCGTATGTCGTCAGCAAGGTCTTCTCAGGAGGAGCTTTGTTGTTATCCACGATGGATGGTGAAGATTTTGCATCCCCGGTGAACGCGGACGCAGTTAAAAAATACTTTGCTTGAAAGCGACCCGCTGGACAAAAAAGAAAGAGTCCAGGCAAAAAAGGGGCATCCCGGCGAACCAAAAACAGAATAAAAGGTTCGGGCAAAAATTAGGGATATATTGAAAAAATGTACACCCGCGAAGTCGAAAACCTACACTGGGCGGCTTCGGCAAAAAAGGGTATCCCGGTGAACTGAAAACCCGAAAGGGCGGTTCACGCAAAAGTTAGGGATTTGAATAAGCAAATGACTGCGTTCCGCGTATGGACTTTCATTGTTTAGTGGTTCGGAAGACCTGAGGGCCGTTTATCTGAATCAATCTCTTCCAAAGCTGAAGCATCGGAGAAGTATCGAAGTCGAGTGGGTCTTAGAGGGATCAACTCATGGCGTTCGTCTACGCCTCGATTGCCGACATTTGTATATACTGATGTATATTTATGTTTTCTTTTCTGCGCGGCTTCCTCATTCCAGGAGCTTGCCTCTGTTGTAAAACATTTTTGCCCATTCAGGGGTTCATCATCAATAAAATGCACATTATTCAGCAATTCTACTTGTCTGTTTAGCATTTATCTGTTTTGTTTGCGAATAAGAACGCCGATGTGTTTTTTGATAAAATGCGCATACATAAACTTACGGGCCTAAGCCCATTGATTGTTGAAACAATTAACTAACTGAACATTGTCACGAGATAATAACCTGGATAGGCCCCTTTGAGGAGGGTATCTTGTCTGTTTGTTTGTGTTGTTGCAGGTTTAGCACCTTGCCAGAAGATGTGTCGTGCGCATCCCCGAAGCAGGATGAGTCCTCCTTCTCCAGCAGAGTTCAGTAGTCTCTCCTCCGCAGAGTCTGAACGCGGAGCAGTGAGCATTGATATGTCCACCAGGCAGAGAGGATTCTCTTCCCCAAGAAGACGCATCCTGAAGGAATGTCACCTCATCAGCTGAGCCAAGCACCAAAGAATGATGTCGTCTCTCCCCAGCACCGGGTCACAAGTGCAGATTCCGTAGAAGTGTTCGGGTGCCGAAGCTCGTGTTTCCCCAGTAAAGTCTCCAGTGGAATTGAGATTCCTCACCAGAGTCATGCTCTCTCCTGAAGTTGGACGATTCCTTCTTCCCCAGTAGAGTGTTGGAACAGCTGATGTTGTATTCCCTTGCAGAGTTGTACTCTCCCCCGAAGTCAGATGATCCTTTCTTCCCCAGTGGAATCGAATTCCCCATCAGAGTCGTACTCTCCAGTGAAGTAGAATGATTTCTCTCCCCGGCTGAGTCCGCAGAAAAGCAGAATCCTTAGAAGTTGATCAGATCATGATCAATTTTCCCCAGCAGAGCGTGGGGCAGCTAATGCTGTGTTTCCCCAGAGTCGCGCTCTCTCCATCGAAGCAGAATGATTTCTCCTTCCTCAGCCGAGTTTGCAGATGTCCAAGAGATCCGAATCCTTGGAAGTTGATCAGATCATGATTGGTTTTTCCCCAGTGGAGTGATGAGCAGCTGAAGTTGGTTCCCCACAGAATGGTCATCTCAAGAAGAGTAGCCGAGACGGCCGCACAGTTCATTCTCGCGATTGATATCAGCCGATCCAAGTTCTCGTAGAGCTTCGTCCCCTGCAGCAGTCAGCTGAAGTTGTTCCCCTGCAGCAGTTCGCGGAAAATCAATTCCCCCAGACAGAGCCTGATTGATATTGGCGTGTTCACGTTCTCCTCAGCAGGATGATTCCTCTATCTGAGTAGTTCTTTCTCCTTGACAGGAGAATTCCCCTCCGGCATTTATTTTGCTGACGGGATCGCATCTTTGTGCATGATTGCATAGCATTGTGCATGACTGCATAGCATTTTAACGCTGCATAGCATTGCGCATGATTGCACGACATTTAGCATAAACGCATATCATTCCCACCGTGTGGGGCATAGTGCAGAAGCATACACATCATAAGCATGATCTAGGTCATTATCATCCTTGTTGAACAGGTGTATCCCCAAAAGACCAGTTGCTCAGGACGATCCTTGATGTTCTCCCCAGCAAGGTGGTTTTCTTAGATGATTTTAAAGACCCCGGTGTAATCACCACGGTCGCTCGCTCGCTCAAGATGATTTTTGAGATCCCCAGCAAAGTCTTCGGTTCGAGATGATTCTCAAATCCCTCAGCAGGGCCATTTGCTTAAGACGATTCTTAAGACCTCAGTACAGCTTCCCGAGTGGTTCGCCTAGTATGATACTTGAGCTCCCCAATAGCGCCTCCAGCAAGAGTTGCCCAGGAAGATTCCTGGAATGCCCAGCAGAATAAAGTCTCCAGAATGGTTATCGGTTCAGGATGATTCTCGAAAGTGCCCGACGGAGTTGTTTGTTCAAGATGATTCTTGAAGCCCCTAGCAGCGTGATATGTCTGCTCCAACAGTGATGTCTAATCTGAAGATTGACTTCGTAAACGCCTGAGGGCGGTATCAGAAGGTTCCTGTGAGTTCAGATTTCCTTGTTGATGAATCAACGTTTGTCTGAAGACAGGGTTCAAAAGGTTGTAGATGCAGCTTTTGCAACAGAGTGATTCGTGTGAGTCTGAAGACCAAGTCAGTTATCCTGAAGAGATGATTGATTGCGATCAAGTGAATAGTGTTTCTTCTGACTGAAGTCGAAAATGTTTCTCCAGCTGAAGCGGAGTTTTGCCTGAAGGCAGAGTGTTTGAATCCCCGTAGAGTCATGAATGGCTCAGGATACCAGTTCTTTGACTGAAGTCACAGATTTCCCAAGCTGAAGCGAAGGTGCCTAAGGGCAAGGTTATCCCCAAGGTCATGAATGACCTAGGATTCATTTTTCGGACTGAAGGCCGAAGTATATCCCTGACTGAAGTCACGAATGTTCTATAGCAGAGGCGGAGTTGCCTGAAGGCATATCCATGTATCCTTGAAGGTCAAGGACCATTTCTTCAGACTGAAGTCGAAGATACCCCCTGCAGAGTTGCCGACGGGCAAAGTTTACATCCTTGAAGGCCAAGAATGTTTTTTCTAGCTGAAGCTGGAAATGGCCAGGGGCCAGGGTTTCATATATCTTTAATGTTGAAGTTCTACGGCAGCTAGTGTTGCAGTATTCAAAGATTTGTTCCCCGCAGAGTACCGTGTGCTCGTGCAGTTGGCAAATTTTGGGGTTTACCGATATTCAACCGTCTCGTACCTTGATTGGTTGAGAGCCGTTCGCTTCTCACCCAGTCAGGTTCAAGCCGTTTGAATAGGGGCAGCTGTTGCACCCCAAAATTTGACCAACAATTATTTATTCATTGAGTATTTGAAAGTTGATACCTTCATCAGACAGTTCAAGAGATCTTCAGAGGAATTGGTTGGAACCAGGGTTGTGTGCTTCATAGCTTGAGAGTTGTGGGTGCTCCTCAGATGATTCTGAGACTTTGAGAATGAACTTGAAGTTTTGAGAAATCTTATGAGATGTCTTGATAGCCATCATGAAGCCCAGAGAAGTCATTATGCAAGGACTCAGAAGATTCAACCATGAATGGTAGAATTAGGGTTTTGACTGGGTCAACCCTAGATCAGCTGAAGATTTGGAGAAGGTTGAGACCTAATCCAAGGGCCATGAGATCATGGAAGGATGCATAGAGATGTTATAAAGATGATTCCTAGACCAACTCATCATGATTGAGGAGTTTGAGAAGTCTTGAGTTAGGGTTTCCAAGGATTGTCAGTGAGAAAACCCTAATTTGATCCCTATTTTCCAGGCAGTTTTAGCTCTAGATGTGATTGATATCTCATCTTCCCCCACAACATGAATGTTGTAGAGATTGTTCTTAGCTTTAATTTGAGTGGTGGAAGTCCTTGATAGGAGTTACAGAGCTCAAGTTATGGTTTTGACAAATTACAGGTCAGCTGAGGTGTGTGAATCTGGGTCCTTGAAAGTCACCCAACTTGCAGACAACTTTTTCCCTAGTAGGATGATTCCTATGATTTCTTGGTCAACATGAATGTTGAAGAGGATCTTCTTAGCTTTAATTTGAGTGGTAGAAGTCCTTGATTGGATTTGTGGAACTCAACTTATGGTTTGAACAAGACAGGGGTATTTTGGTCATTTGTCAGTTATAGGTCATTTTAGCCAATGCCTAAAACTCCTATTTCCAAGCCTCAAATGGAAAAACTCAAAACATGAAAGTTGCTCAAAATGTGATTTTAAGTCTAGAAAGAAGGTCACAAATTGTTGGAAAAGCTCATGGCACAAGATTACATGATTGGTCAAAAATGAACTAAAAATGGCTTATAACTTTGAAAAGTTGAAATTGAAAAGTGATTTGGGAGATCCACAAATCCAAAATAGGTCATCCAATATATCATTTTGATTGGAAAAACCATTTTGAGAACATTGGTTTAGCTAGAATTTTCATTTGAGGTCTAAAAATGGGTGATGCTTTGAAAAGTCATTACTTGAAAAAGAAGGCAATGTTGGAAAACTTAACATAAGCCAAAAATGAACTTGTTTTTCACTCATCCCTTCTCAATAACTCATGTAAGGGTATTTTAAGGCAAAATTGCAAGGCATAACATGTGAGATATGAGATAACCAACTTGTCATCACATGAGAATTTCAAGAAGTTTCCATCACATTCTAGATAAATCTAGACACATCCAATGATTATTATAAGAAGGATGGTCCTCATAGTATTCAGGGTTGGTGATAGAGAGTCAAGTCAGAGGAGAAAGAGAGAGATACATTGCCATTGAAGAGGTTTCTTCAAGTTGAAGCAACTTGAGTTTTCTTCCACTACAAGCCATCTCCACTATCACAAGTGCAAACAGAAGGTTGAGGATCATTCAAGGAACATCTTGAACCAATTCCAAGGTCTGCAAACATCCCCACGAGCCCTCACCATCATCCCTTTGACAGGTTCTTTCTTCTCCTTGTATCTCTTAATTTAATGGCTTTCTTTTAGCTTTATAGGTATAGAATGAATGCATTAGGATAGATGACCAAACACTGAAGGTTAGGGCACGATCCATGAAGGTTTGTGACAGGTGCATAAATCTTTGATGTGCAAGAATGAACTGTGTGCTAGGCTTTAATCAGCATGGCATGGATTATATTGATTAGGGTGGCATAGGGAACAAGATTGCAGCTTTAGTTTTGAGTTTAATTAGGGTTGATCTCAGTTGATTTCATTTGAACCATGGTCTGGATGCCTTCTGTTAGAATTATCTAGGGCGAGTTATGGAAAGGTGAGCGCATGGCTGTGTTCTAGGCATTTAGTAGAGCATTTTTTGTTTTGGAATCTTGTTGAATCATGGCGTGTGGAGAGAGATAGAGGAGCTCGAAGATTTGAGTGCATGGGAGAGGGTTCTGAAAACCCTAGGTTGTGATTGGGACGATGAAGGAGGGCCATTGGATCAGTCTCCATATTTGACAAATTCATTAGATCCAATGGCCGTGGTTTAATCTGAGAGTTGGAGGGAAGATTTAAATAAATGAAACGCAGCCGTTTCATTAAACCGGTTCTGGGCTTAGTTTTCTATTCGCCCCCCCCTCTTTGCTGGCCCATTTATTTTGAACTAGCGAGAATTGCTTTTCATACCCCCCTCCTTTCATTTAATTTAAATTGTTTTATTTTCTTTCTTTTATTTTTTCTGTTTTGTTTAATTCATTAAAAATTGATAAAAAATGATTTTTTACTTCTTCTTTTTTCTATGATTAGATGAAAATGTGTAGAAAATTATAAAAATAAAAATAGGATTTTATTCTTAAGTTTAGTATTTTAATAGATTTTTCTTTTAAAATAGCTTTTATATTGTTTAATTTTATATCATGATTTTGTAGGAATTATTTTAGGACCTTCCCTTAGGGTTTCTTAATCCATTCTTTTTTGTGCAATTAGATATTGAATCATATTTCCCCATAGGATTTTTTCTAGATTTTTAGAATTAAATTTTGATTAGTTTAATTAGGGTAGACTTAGGGTATCCTGATTAGGGTTTAGATTGTGTTTAGGTGATGAATTCCTTTCTTTGATTAAGTTTTGTCTTGATTTTTAGGTAGAGGCCTATGTAGATGTTATGGGTAGGTGTTGAGGACCCTTTGTGAATAATTGTTAGATTTTTCCCCATTGGTTTAGCATTTTTAGGTATTTTCTGAAGTTGCCTATTGCTTTTGTCTGCCCTGTGGTCATCTGTTCATCTCTGGGGTTTGTTGTGGGGAATCTGTTGAGGGGCTTGTGTTTCCTTGAAGATCTTGTTGGAGAGCATGATGAAGAGAAGATTGTAGATCAAGACTCAGAGACCCAGAGCTTGGCTTGTTCCCTGTCTGTGAGGTTTGAGATCCTGAAGTTTGAAGGAAGTTCAGGGTACTTTCCTGAGGAAGGCACTATGAATAACTTTCATTCTTTCTTCTCACCTCTTTCTTAAGTATCCAATGATGTTGGAGCCAACTTGTGAGTTTAATTTCTCCTGAGGAGGAATGTAAACTGATCACATGTTGTTGAGCCACATGGGATACAACTCCTAAGTGAGAGCCTCCTAGTACTTTCCTGAGGAAGGTCCTATGGGTCTATTCACTTAGTTCCCTTAGTTTGTCTAGGATTTCTCAAGTATCCAATGATGTTGGAGCCAACTTGTGAGTTTAATTTCTCCTGAGGAGGAATGTAAACTGATCACATGTTGTTGAGCCACATGGGATACAACTCCTAAGTGGAAGTCTCCTAGTACTCTCCTGAGGAAGGTCCTATGAGTCTGTTCACTTAGTTCCACTAGTTCAGATAGGATTTCCTAAATATCCAGTGATGTTGGAGCCTGCTTGTGAGTTTAGTTTCTCCTGAGGAGGAATGTAAACTGATCACAGCGGTTGAGCCACATAGGATATGACTCCTGAGTATACACCTCCTAGTGCTTTCCTGAGGAAGACACTATGAGTCTGCTTGCTTAGCTCCCTTTCTTTGGTAAGCTTGTTCTGAAGCTTGAAGACTGGGATTGATTTCTTTTGTTTAGAGTTTTGCTTTAGGGCTTTGCTTAGATTTGATCAGGATTCTGTGTTAGGGTTAGGATTAGAGAGTAGATGATTCTTTCTCAAGCATGTGTTTTGTTTACCTGATGGCACTTCATTTCCTTTATCTGATATTGCTTGATAGCATGGTTGTTTATTTTCAGTATGTTTACTGTTATTTCATGACTGGCTTGAGGTCGAGACGAGCTTGTGGAGGCTGAAGCCCCACACACATTTCCTCCCTCACTTGCATTGCATGCATTTTACTATTAAAGCTGATGCTTTTGTCTGTTTTGGTGTATCATTGACATGATCCCTTAGGACTCTCATTTCTTCTGACGAGGATTTGATGATAGACTTTTAGGTTGAAACCTATGCATGACAACATCTAGGAGTTCCCTGGTCAAACCTCAACCATAGGATGAATCCATGGCATGATAACAGTAGGACTTGATAGTCTCCCTCCTAGTTGAGCCATTTTTCCCGTAGTTTCCCGAACTACGTTTGCTTTGATCTTTCATACCAGATGAAAGTACGTAGGCATAGGATGCGACGTCCTAGCGAGCAACCTTCAACCTTAACCTGTAGTTAGCCGAACTACGTTGACTCTGATTTCTCGTTCCAGACGGGAATACGTAGGCATAAAGTGCGACGCTTTGCCGAGTCATTTTTCTTTTCTTTTTCAGCCAACCTTGATAGGTAGATAGATTATAACCAACCCGTCCAAGTAAACAAACAAGCGAGGATCCCGTCGAGTACGACGGACGTGAGGGGTGCTAATACCTTCCCCTTGCGTAACCGACTCCCGAACCCAGACAATGGTCGCGATGACCTTGTCTTACCCTTTTTCGTCAGGTTTTTCCGATCGTTTCCTTTCCCGCTCTGAGGGATAAATAACGAAAGGTGGCGACTCTTCTGTCATGCCGGCACCTTATTTTTCGCGCAAGCGACATCAGGCATTTCAATTTCAACAGGACACCACTTCCTGATCATTTTGATACATGTAAGTCAGTCCCTTTACTCGATCCAAATACTCATGATACCATTGTTGGGGTATGAGGAGAAGTATTAATATTGGGTTAAGAGTAACACAAGTGAGAGAGGCACCACATATTCACCTAAAACCTTAAGGTTTTAGGTGAATATGTGATGTTTCTCTCACTTGTGTTACTCTTGACCCAATGTTCAATGCTCCATAGTAAAAAAACACCGCCAATAATTAGGCGGTGGTTAGTATGGAACACACAACAGAAAGTGCAGTTGCACAGTTGAAGCTTCCGCTTAAGGGGGAGCATTGTGAAAGCATTGTGGATAGAATCACACTTGAGGGATAGTGTTAAGTATTATAAGTGTGATTAGTATAAATAATAGTCACACATTAGATAGGAATATGGTGACATGAGCATTTATAAGTGGAAGAACCCACACACCTATTACCTTAAGATTTTGGGTGAATATGTGGTGACTTTCTCACTTGTGTTGCTCTTGACCCAATGTTCAATGCTCTATAGTGAAAATCTCCCTTAATAGTAGTATCATGAGCCTTTGGTTCGAGCGAAGGATCGGTTCACTTGTACCGTTGAAGAGTGTCAACAGTGGTACAAAAGTAGTGAGTAAGAAACACACAACAGAAAGTGCAGTTGCACAATTGAAGCTTTAGGTTAAGGGGGAACATTGTGGAGGCATTTTAGATAGACTCACACTTGAGGGGGAGTTTTAAGTATTACAAGTGTGAATAGTATGGATAATAGTTCCACATTGGATAGAAATATGGTGACATGAACATTTATAAGTGGAAGAACCCACACACCTATTATCTTAAGGTTTTGGATGAATATGTGGTGTGTCTCTCACAAAGGTGTTGCTCAAATAAGGAAGTCCCACAATTTTCAATTCTCTCTAGTTGAAAAATCTCCAGGTGTTCCATTGAAATCGTAATGCACATGAAGAGGTGTATCAAAATTCCTAGTAAGAGATGCCTAGTAATAGGTGTATCAAAATGCCTAGTAAGAGATGCCTAGTAATAGGTGTCAACGGCGGTACAAATGTATGTAGACAAAAGATATTCCACTTGAGGGGGAGCATTATGGACTCACACTTGAAATGGGGAGTGTTGAAAATAATATATCAAGTGTGAGTTGGAGTCCCACATTGGTTATAAACATGGAGATTTGAGCATTTATAAGTGGAAGAACCCATACACCTATCATCTTAAGGTTGTAGGTGAATATGTGGTGTCTCATTTGTGTTGCTCTCGAATCAATATTGATGCTCCTCCTCGTACCCAAAAAAATGGTATCATGAGCCTTTGATTTGAGTAAATGGACCGATTTACATGTATCGAAATACCCGAGAAGTGGTGTCCCGTTGAAATCGAAATGCCCGAGAAGAGATGTATCAAAATGCCCAGGAAAAAGGTGTCAACGGCGGTACAAATATATGTGTATAAAAGAGTTTCTGTAACACCCCGTTTCCCAAAATAAAATAAAAATTAAAATAAACAAATATCAGAGTTTCTCCCACAAACGGGATGTCACAATTTCCAACAAAATTCCACAAATCATTTCAAAACTGATTTCCAATAAAATTTCAGTGGAAAAGAAGTCTGTCATAACACATACTACATATATACATTATCCATGTCATCAACATCTTTATATATAACAATCGACCATCTGCCCAAAACAGACATAATGTCATCACATGTCTCCCAAAATTCAGATACGCCACATGGGCACACATATCAACAATAAAACAATAAGACTCCCCAAAACCCCGGTGTTACGTGTCAGAGCAGTCCTATAAAGACGCCACAATCTAAGCTAGCTAAACACCTGGATTGTCTGTACTTCCGAAGACGCACAGGCTACAACAACAACAAAGGGGTGAGAATCACGATCAAATAATAATGGTATGATAGTACATGAAATGAAAGGCAGAAATAAAAAATAATACTATTTCATATACATATCATCCGGACTCACGGTCCCACCATCAACCACAATACACAATCACACAACAAATGCACTCACATAACTCTTAACATACGGTACCGACTCACAATCACGATGAGCAACTGGCCATCAACCCTTCACACAGGAGCACATATCAACGATGGGCACTTGGCCATCAACCCTCCACTCAGGGAGCACACCACACTGATGGGCAACTGGCCATCAACCCTCCACAATGGGAGCACCACAACAATACCGATGGACACCTGGCCATCACCCTCTACAACGGGAGCACATCTTTGATGGTCACCTGACCATCACCCTCCACTATAGGAGCACCACAAAAACATCAATGGACACATGGCCATCACCCTCCCCACCGGGAGCACAACACAATATCATCGATGGACACATGGCCATCACCCTCCCCACCGGGAGAACAACACAATATCCACACGCATCAAACTTCTAGCACACCAAGTGCACACCGATCTTATTGATCCACACCCCACACAACATATACATATACACGACGTACAAGGCGTACCGATCCCACGGATCCACTCACATCATAAAATACATACATAACAAGCACACACAGTGCGTCGATCCCACTGATCCATTCACCACACAACTTATCACATACAATGCACACAAGGCATGTCGGTCCTTCTGACCCAAATATATCACATAGCCGCACATAAGTGCAACGCATAATAAGCGTACTGATCCCCACAGATCCACTCACCACAACACACCAACACAACGCACTCAAGGCGTATCGATCATATTGATCCTTATATCTCGCACACAACACATCAATACCACGCGCACAAGGCGTAACGATCCTACCGATCCAGTCCTCACACTACAATATGTAAACGCAACGCACATAAAACGTATCGATCCTACGAATCCACATCCACCTCACAACATACAAACACAATGCATCACAAGCGTATCGATCCTACGGATCCACTCATCACCACACATCACCATACATAGCATATAGTGCATACATATCACATACACATCCTTACACATCCATATACATCCATACTTATCTAGACTTAACACATAATCCACCGATTATGTCAAATGCGATAAACGCCGGCCACATAACCCTACAACCCTTAACACACTCTCAGCATCCAACTATTATCATAGCACATCAATCCGATTGCACTCAGCACCCTTATATCACCACATACATGTATCTTAACATACACTGTCGCAATCTCTCGAATTAAGTGAATATCAAGGAGTTCACATCCTGTACTACACAACATACAGGTATCATAACATACCCCAATCCACATATCATGATCTCACGAGTACCATAGTCGTCACGTCCCGATGCCACACATACACTCACCTTAGCTCTTCAGCAAGCTCCTCATCATACATGACCAACAAGGGTCCAAAACCACAAGGAAATAACACAAAACAACAGCAAAAACACAAGCTGCTGTCGGGCTCGCTGGCGCGTTCGCCCGACAAAACCCCGCAGCGAAGGCTCGCTGCCATTCGCCTGGCGAAACCTCTGGCGAAGCCAGACAGAAGCTTCTGCTAGCACTCGCTGGCTAGTTCGCCCGACGAAGCCTGGCGAAGGCTCGCCCCTCATTCGCCCAGCGAATACCTGCGTACTCAGAAAAATTCTGAGCTGCAGAGTTACACCCCCACACACCGATTTCGCCTGATTAAATCGAAACCCACAACCAACCATATACTGCAACTTAGTTACGGGGTCTATTCCCGGTTCTATCCGACAATTCATCAACTCTATTCTCAAAACCCACTTCCGTCTCAACTTCGAAATTACCCGGAAGCTCCCAATTCACTCAACCATCATTCTACAGCACATGCATATGAAATTAACATAATCTAACACAATAATCTCAGCAACAACAACATGCAATAGCATCAATTCATCATCAATTATCATCATCATGCAATATATTCATACATGGGGTTAGGGATTCCCCTTCTACCATCATTCATGTAAATACCAATTAACCGTTAAATCCCTCTACCTCGAATTCGTTGCTGATGATGAAGGAGCTTCACAAAATTCGCAGCTTTGAGGCACTCCTACTTCACTTTGATCGTTCCTCCAACTTGATTCCACCGTGCGTGTTCTTTTCTCTAGTTTTCCCCACAATGTCAAAGTTACCCCTCATCCCAAATAAATCTCTTTTAATCCCAATAAATCATATTCTCATAATTCTTTTAATCCAAAAATTCAAATAATAATAATAATAATAATAATAATAATAATAATAATAATAATAATAATAATAATAATAATCCTCTTATTTCTTTTAATTCACAAATTCCATTTAATTATATTTTTCTCATATATTAATATTAGTAATAATAATGATAATAATTAATAATAATATTACATTACTATCAACTATCACATTTTTATTACTGTATACCAATATCATGAGTTCTTGATCCTCCAAATAATTTCTCAAAACACATCCGCGAATAAAATAACTCTGAAACCAAAAATAATTAAAATAGGTGTTACAACTCTCCCCCACTTTAATTATTTTCGTCCTCGAAAATACCTGATGGAAATAACTCTGGATACGCTTCACGCATCCTACTTTCCAGTTCCCAGGTCACACTGCCTCTTGCAGCACCTCTCCAAGCCAGTTCCACCAAAGGTTTCTCTTTCCCCCGGAGTTGCTTCTCGTTCATCAATCCGAACTAGCAATGCCTCAACCGTCAAATTATTTCTCACTTGCACATCATCCATCTGATTCAATATACTCCCTCAATGAAAACACATGAAACACATCATGCCATCCATAAGCGATAGCGGCAAAGTAGTCTAACATGCTACTTTACCCCCGTTTTCGCTGTGCCACTCCGACAAAGATAAACAAAACACCGAGTGTGTTCCCGAGACTTCGAAGCTCGACCAACACCGGTCACCATCGTAATTCTCAAAACACATCCTTCCTTGGATCTTCTTGATTCCCTCAGATGTCTCATGCACAATTCTCAGATATGAGCATAACACTCCCGCTCGATTCATCCCCACTCAAGAGAGTCTCACACTTTCTATCTCATAAGGCCCCATACAGTGCCATTCTGATACTAGAATGGTAACTGATACTGTAGGCGACTCAATCAGCGGTAATTAACCATCCCACAATCCACCTTGATCCAACACATAAGCTCTCTCCAAATTCTTAATATAAACCTCCAATTTCCATTCGGCATAATATTCGACCGTATCTCATACAACTTCACCACTTTCTCAATATGCATCACATAAATCCTCAACATAGAATAGTCAATTCACTCACAATAATCCAAATTTAAATTATGTCTTTCCAATTCTTTGTAAATCTCAACACCCAAATTCACGAAAATACTACCCGATTTCCTCTCTGGAATATTCAACGGCCGCGTCAGACTCAACGGTCTCTGACGTTCAATCTTCGACTTTCGATAACTCTAACCAGTATACACAACCTCAACCACTCCTCTCTATCTCTATGGTCACTAAAACAATTTACTCAAATTCTATCTCTTCTCCATAGCACCGGGATGGATACTCCATCTACCTCAATGTATTCTTCCAGAGTACTCCTACAACTCTCAACAACCGCTGAAGCACAAACTCTACCAACACACATCATGGTACTATTTCCACAAATCCGTCAATCAACTCTTCGAATCTGGTTTATCAAATTCAACTGATCCATCAACTCAATCCAGATCACCTACCTTCTCGATTCTCCTCAAGAATACCACTAGCAAGGTCTAACAATAAAAGCTTAACTCCATAAGAAGTATCTTCCCCCACCAAACTCATATTACAAAATTGCTCAATTAGTTCTATCTCTTTCCACCATCAATATTGGTATATGCAAATATTTCCAACTTACCGCATTAGCTACCACGTTCACTTTACCCGAATGGTAATTCAACTCAAAGCCGTAATTATTCAGAAGTCCCAATTATTTCTTCTCCCTCATATTCAACCCTTCCAACTCGAACAAACACTATAAGCTCTTAGGATCACCAAGTATTTCAAATCTCAGCCAAAATGATTGAAGCCTCCAACTCCGGCACAACCACAACCGCAACCGATTCCAAATCACTGGTCGGATGACTCCTCTCATATTCCAAGATACCTTTAACATATCTCCCAATCACATCAACAAAGCATCACAAAACACAAAAAGTAGTCCCGTCGGGCTCGACAAAAATCATCACATAAGCTGCTGACAGCTCTCCCAAAACTCTTTGAACTCTCCTCAAGGGGCATATAACTGCTTATTCTCCAACAATGATAACTTAAATTCTCGATCTTTAACATGATCCTCTATATTCTTCGAATGTACTAAAATATCACCGGTTAACACAACCATTGCCTCACTCAAATAAGTAGGAAAAATCCCATGCCAAACGAACAAATAAGTTGTGAGTTATGGCGGAAACACGAACCGTGCCTTATGCACCCACTACCACATCCAACCATGTTTTATCAATAAAACTCAACTCCATGTCATTAATTCACCATCACATAGATTATTGCAACAGCTTTCCAACGCTTCGAACCGTGCGTCATTCCGAGTTACGGTTCTCCTGTTACGACAAAAATACCAGAACAATATTTTTTGCCCAGGTCCCCTTCGCTAGGCGAACAGCGTAGCGAGCGTGGAGTCGTTCGCTAGCAGGCTCACTAGGCGAAGGACCTGGCGAACATGACAGTCCGAAATCCTATTTTCGACCGTTTCCTGACTTCCGAGTGTCCGATTTCGATTCCGTAAAAGCTACGATCTCGCAATTCAACGTACAAGAACAATTTCATACCTAGGAGGCCATCCAACACACTTTCAATCTTTAAATATTTTGAAACCCAATTACTCCCAATCTCAAAAGCAGACCTTAAAGTCTTCCAATGTGATACAACTTTGATCTTCGACATATCAACCACAATAACTTTACTTGAGATCACGTGACCACAGGACTCACATCCTCCAACCAATTGGTCCATCAAATTATCAACTCTCGGAAGCGAACATTTATCCTTGATAGTCACCTTGATCCCTTATCCATAGTTCACCCAAAGCTTCACAAAACCTCATATCTTTCTAACCAAAAAAATTGGTGCACCCCACGGTAACACACTCAAACAAAAGGACCTCTCTTCCAGCAGGTCTTCAAGTTGATTCTTCAATTTCTCCAATCCCAACGCAGACACACAATATGGAGTCACTAATATCAGACTAGTTCCAAGAAGGAAGTTATTATGCAAGCTTCACTTCACATTCCGGTGGCAAATCACTTACCTCTTCAGGAAATCTCCGGACAATCACCATTAATTGACAAACCCCAATTTGCTCACTTTCCTTAGCATTCAAAATTTCCGTTAACATAAACACCTCAACACGTCTTACGTCGACTCCTCAAAATAATCCCTTAAGCACTTAGCTTAACTCAAGACAATTCCCTGCTCACGCCACCTAAGCTTGCAAGACACGCCCATTCCATCCAACACAATCCCAACTGCTATCAACAAGAGATTAAGGGTGATCAGTTCCTCAATTTGCCAATAGACAGCCGAGAATCATGATGGGGTATGAACCATCTTTACCAAACTATAAGAAGGTTCAACCATACACCGAGCTACAATTTCACACGTGCAGCACCCGAGATAAGCACAAGCTCCTTCCCACTCAAATCATTCCACTTCTACCAACAAAGCTAGACAACAACATGTACCAACAGTGTTTCTCACACATGCCGCATGCAGGGGATTAGACTACAACACAAGACAACTTGGCCGGATGGACCGACCTGCTCTGATACCAACTTGTAACACCCCGTTTCCCAAAATAAAATAAAACAATTAAAATAAACAAATATCAGAGTTTCTCCCACAAACGGGATGTCACAATTTCCAACAAAATTCCCCAAATCATTTCAAAACTGATTTCCAATAAAATTTCAGCGGAAAAGAAGTCTTTCATAACACATACTACATATATACATTATCCATGTCATCAACATCTTTATATATAACAATCGACCATCTTCCCAAAACAGACATAATGTCATCACATGTCTCCCAAAAGTCAGATACGCCACAGAGGCACACATATCAACAATAAAACAATAAGACTCCCAAAAACCCTGGTGTTACGTATCAGAGCAGTCCTATGAAGACGCCACAATCCAAGCTAGCTAAACACCTGGATTGTCTGTACTTCCGGAGAAGCACAGACCACAACAACAGCAAAGGGGTGAGAATCACGATCAAATAATAATGGTATGATAGTACATGAAATGAAAGGCAGAAATCAATAATAATACTATTTCATATACATATCATCCGGACTCACGGTCCCACCATCAACCACAATACACAATCATGCAACAAATGCACTCACACAACTCTTAACGTACGGTACCGACTCACAATCACGATGGGCAACTGGCCAACAACCCTCCACACAGGAGCACATATCAACGATGGGCACTTGGCCATCAACCTTCCACTCAGGGAGCACACCACACCGATGGGCAACTGGCCATCAACCCTCCACAATGGGAGCACCACAACAATACCGATGGACACCTGGTTATCACCCTCCACAACGGGAGCACATCTCCGATGGACACCTGGCCATCACCCTCCACTATGGGAGCACCACACAAACATCGATGGACACATGGCCATCACCCTCCCCACCGGGAGCACAACACAATATCATCGATGGACACATGGCCATCACCCTCCCCACCGGGAGCACAACACAATATCCACACGTATCAAACTTCTAGCACACCAAGTGCACACCAATCCTATTGATCCACCCCTCACACAACATATACATATACACGACGCACAAGGCGTATCGGTCCCACGGATCCATTCACCACACAACTTATCACATACAATGCACACAAGGCATGTCGGTCCTTCTGACCCAAATATATCACATAGCTGCACATAAGTGCAACGCATAATAAGCGTACCGATCCCCGCGGATCCACTCACCATAACACACTCAAGGCGTAACGATCATATTGATCCTCATATCTCGCATACAACACATCAATACTACGCGCACAAGGCGTAACGATCCTACCGATCCAGTCCTCACACTACAGTATGTAAACGCAATGCACATAAAACATATCGATCCTACGAATCCATATCCACCTCACAACATACGAACACAACGCATCACAAGCGTATCGATCCTACGGATCCACTCATCACCACACATCACCACACATAGCACATAGTGCATACATATCACATACACATCCTTACACATCCATATACATCCATACTTATCTAGACTTAACACATAATCCACCGATTATGTCAAATGCGATAAATGTCGGCCACACAGCCCTACAATCCTCAACACACTCTCAGCACCCAGCTATCATCACAACACATCAATCCGATCGCACTCAGCACCCTTATATCACCACATACATGTATCTTAATATACACTGTCGCAATCTCTCGAATTGAGTGAATATCAAGGAGTTCACATCCTGCACTACACAACATACATGTATCATAACATACCCCAATCCACATATTATGATCTCACGAGTACCATTGTCGTCACGTCCCGACGCCACACATACACTCACCTTAGCTCTTCAGCAAGCTCCTCATCATACATGACCAACAAGGGTCCAAAACCACAAGGAAACAACATAAAACAGCAGCAAAAACACAAGCTACTGTCGGGCTCGCTGGCGCGTTCGCCCGGCGAAGCCCCGCAGCGAAGGCTCACTGCCATTCGCCTGGCGAAACCTCTGGCAAAGCCAGACAAAAGCTTCTGCCAGCACTCGCTGGCTAATTCGCCCGGCGAAGCCTGGCGAAGGCTCGCCCCTCATTCGTCCAGCGAATACCTGCGTACTCAGAAAAGTTCTGAGCTGCAAAGTCACCCCCCCCACACCGATTTCGCTCAATTAAATCGAAACCCACAACCAACCATATACTGCAACTTAGTTACGAGGTCAATTCCCAGTTCTATCCGACAATTCACCAACTCTGTTCTCAAAACCCACTTCCGACTCAACTTCGAAATTACCCGGAAGCTCCCAATTCACTCAACCATTATTCTACAGCACATGTATACGAAATTAACATAATCTAACACAATAATCTCAGCAACAACAACATGCAATATCATCAATTCATCATCAATCATCATCAACATGCAATATGTTCATACATGGGGTTAGGGATTCCCCTTCTACCATCATTCATGTAAATACCAATTAACCGTTAAATCCCCCTTACCTCGAATTTGTTGCTGATGATGAAGGAGCTTCATAAATTCGCAGCTTTGAGGCACACCTACTTCCCCTTGATCGGTCACTTTGATCGTTCCTCCAACTTGATTCCACCGTGCGTGTTCTTTTCTCTAGTTTTCCCCACAATGCCAAAGTTACCCCTCATCCCAAATAAATCTCTTTTAATCCCAATAAATCATATTCTCATAATTCTTTTAATCCAAAAATCCAAATAATAATAATAATAATAATCCTCTTATTTCTTTTAATTCACAAATTCCACTTAATTCCAAAATTCCATTTAATTATATTTTTCTCATATATTAATATTAGTAATAATAATGATAATAATTAATAATAATATTACATTACTATCAACTATCACATTTTTATTACTGTATACCAATATCATGAGTTCTTGATCCTCCAAATAATTTCTCAAAACACATTCGCGAATAAAATAAATCTGAAACCAAAAATAATTAAAATGGGTGTTACAACTCTCCCCCACTTTAATTATTTTCGTCCTCGAAAATACCTGATGGAAATAACTCTGGATACGCTTCACGCATCCTAGACTCCAGTTCCCAAGTCACACTGCCTCTTGCACACCTCTCCAAGCCACTTCCACCAAAGGTTTCTCTTTCCCCCGGAGTTGCTTCTCGTTCATCAATCCGAACTAGCAATGCCTCAACCGTCAAATTATTTCTCACTTGCACAACATCCATCTGATTCAACATACTCCCTCAATGAAAACACATGAAACACATCATGCCATCCATAAGTGATAGCGGTAAAGTAGTCTAACATGCTACTTTCCCCCCGTTTTCGCTGTGCCACTCCGACAAATATAAACAAAACACCGAGTGTGTTCCCGAGACTTCGAAGCTCGACCAACACCGGTCACCATTGTAATTCTCAAAACACATCCTTCCTTGGATCTTCTTGATTCCCTCAGACGTCTCATGCACAATTCTCAGATATGAGCATAACACTCCCGCTCGATTCATCCCCACTCAAGAGAGTCTCACACTTTCTATCTCATAAGGCCCCATACAGTGCCATTCTGATACTAAAATGGTAACTGATACTGTAGGCGACTCAATCAGCGGTAATTAACCATCCCACGATCCACCTTGATCCAACACACAAGCTCTCTCCAAATTCTTAATATAAACCTCCAATTTCCATTCGATAGAATATTCGACCGTATCTCATACAACTTCACCACTTTCTCAATATGCATCACATAAATCCTCAACATAGAATAGTCAATCCACTCACAATAATCCAAATTAAAATTATGTCTTTCCAATTCTTTGTAAATCTCAACACCCAAATTCACGAAAATACTACCCGATTTCCTCTCTGGAATATTCAACGGCCGCGTTAGACTCAACGGTCTCTGACGTTCAATCTTCGACTTTCGGTAACTCTAACCAGTATACACAACCTCAACCACTCCTCTCTATCTCTATGGTCACTAAAACAATTTACTCAAATTCTATCTCTTCTCCATAGCACCGGGATGGATACTCCATCTACCTCAATGTATTCTTCCAGAGTACTCCTACTCCTCTCAACAACCGTTGAAGCACAAACTCTACCACAACACATCATTGTACTATTTCCACAAATCCGTCAATCAACTCTTCGACTCTGGTTTATCAAACTCAACTGATCCATCAACTCAATCCAGATCACCTACCTTCTCGATTCTCCTCAAGAATACCACTAGCAAGGTCTAACAATAAAAGCTTAACTCCATAAGAAGTATCTTCACCCACCAAACTCATATTACAAAATTGCTCAATCAGTTCTATCTTTTTCCACCATTAATATTGGTATATGCAAATATTTCCAACTTACCGCATTAGCTACCACGTTCACTTTACCCGAATGGTAATTCAACTCAAAGCCGTAATTATTCAGAAGTCCCAATTATTTCTTCTCCCTCATTTTCAACCCTTCCAACTCGAACAAACACTATAAGCTCTTAGGATCACCAAGTATTTCAAATCTCATCCAAAATGATTGAAGCCTCCAACTCCGGCACAACCACAACCGCAACCGATTCCAAATCACTGGTCGGATGACTCCTCTCATATTCCAGGATACCTTTAACATATCTCCCAATCACATCAACAAAGCATCACAAAACACAACAAGTAGTCCCGTCGGGCTCGACAAAAATCATCACACGAGCTGCTGACAGCTCTCCCAAAACTCTTTGAACTCTCCTCAAGGGGCATATAACTGCTTATTCTTCAACAATGATAACTTAAATTCTCGATCTTTAACATGATCCTCTATATTCTTCGAATGTACTAAAATATCACCGGTTAACACAACCATTGCCTGACTCAAATAAGTAGGGAAAGTCCGATGCCAAACGAACAAATAAGTTGTGAGTTATGGCGGAAACACGAACCGTGCCTTATGCACCCACTACCACATCCAACCATGTTTCATCAATAAAACTCAACTCCATGTCATTACTTCACCATCACATAGAGCATTGCAATAGCTTTCCAACGCTTCGAACCGTGCGTCATTCCGAGTTACGGTTCTCCTGTTACGACAAAAATACCAGAACAACATTTTCTGCCCAGGCCCCCTTCGCTAGGCGAACACCGTAGCGAGCGTGGAGTCTTTCGCTAGCAGGCTCGCTAGGCGAAGGACCTGGCGAACATGACAGTCCGAAATCCTATTTTCGACCGTTTCCTGACTTTCGAGTATCCGATTTCGATTCCGTAAAAAGCTGCGATCTCGCAATTCAACGTACAACAACAATTTCATACCTAGGAGGCCATCCAACACACTTTCAATCTTTAAATATTTTGAAACCCAATTACTCCCAATCTCAAAAGTTAACCTTAAAGTCTCCCAATGTGATACAACTTCGATCTTTGACATATCAACCACAATAACTTTACTTGAGATCACGTGACCACAGGACTCACATCCTCCAACCAATTGGTCCATCAAATTATTAACTCACGGAAGCGAACATTTATCCTTGATAGTCACCTTGATCCCTTATCCATAGTTCACCCAAAGCTTCACAAAACCTCATATCTTTCTAACCAAAAAAATTGGTGCACCCTACGGTAACACACTCAAACAAAAGGACCTCTCTTCCTGCAGGTCTTCAAGTTGATTCTTCAATTTCTTCAATCCCAACACAGACACACAATATGGAGTCACTAATATCAGACTAGTTCCAAGAACGAAGTTATTATGCAAGCTTCACTTCACATTCCGGTGGTAAATCACTTACCTCTTCAGGAAATCTCCGGACAATCACCATTAATTGACAAACCCCAATTTGCTCACTTTCCTTAGCATTCAAAATTTCCGTTAACATAAACACCTCAACACGTCTTACGTCGACTCCTCAAAATAATCCCTTAAGCACTTAGCTTAACTCAAGACAATTCCCTGCTCACGCCACCTAAGCTTGCAAGAAACGCCCATTCCATCCAACACAATCCCAACTGCTATCAACAAGAGATTAAGGGTGATCAGTTCCTCAATTTGCCAATAGACAGCCGAGAATCATGATGGGGTATGAACCATCTTTACCAAACTATAGGAACGTTCAACCATACACCGAGCTACAATTTCACACGCGCAGCACCCGGGATAAGCACAAGCTCCTTCCCACTCAAATCATTCCACTTCTACCAACAAAGCTAGACAACAACATGTACAGACAATGTTTCTCACACATGCCGCATGCAGGGGATTAGACTACAACACAAGACAACTTGGCCGGATGGACCGACCTGCTCTGATACCAACTTGTAACACCCCGTTTCCCAAAATAAAATAAAACAATTAAAATAAACAAATATCAGAGTTTCTCCCACAAACGGGATGTCACAATTTCCAACAAAATTCCACAAATCATTTCAAAACTGATTTCCAATAAAATTTCAGCGGAAAAGAAGTCTGTCATAACACATACTACATATATACATTATCCATGTCATCAACATCTTTATATATAACAACCGGCCATCTGCCCAAAACAGACATAATGTCATCACATGTCTCCCAAAAGTCAGATACACCACAGGGGCACACATATCAACAATAAAACAATAAGACTCACAAAAACCCCGGTGTTACGTATCAGAGTAGTCCTATGAAGACGCCACAATCCAAGCTAGCTAAACACCTGAATTGTCTGTACTTCCAAAGAAGCACAGACCACAACAATAACAAAGGGGTGAGAATCACGATCAAATAATAATGGTATGATAGTACATGAAATGAAAGGCAGAAATCAATAATAATACTATTTCATATACATATCATCCAGACTCACGGTCCCACCATCAACCACAATACACAATCACGCAACAAATGCACTCACACAACTCTTAACATACGGTACCGACTCACAATCACGATGGGCAACTGGCCATCAACCCTCCATACAGGAGCACATATCAACGATGGGCACTTGGCCATCAACCCTCCACAACGGGAGCACACCACACCGATGGGCAACTGGCCATCAACCCTCCACAATGGGAGCACCACAACAATACCGATGGACACCTGGCTATCACCCTCCACAACGGGAGCACATCTTCGATGGACACCTGACCATCACCCTCCACTATGGGAGCACCACACAAACATCGATGGACACATGTCCATCACCCTCCCCACCGGGAGCACAACACAATATCATCGATGGACACATGGCCATCACCCTCCCCACCGGGAGCACAACACAATATCCACACGCATCAAACTTCTAGCACATCAAGTGCACACCAATCCTATTGATCCACCCCTCACACAACATATACATATACACGACGCACAAGGCGTACCGATCCCACGGATCCACTCACATCATAAAATACATACATAACAAGCACACACAATGCGTCGATCCCACAGATCCATTCACCACACAACTTATCACATACAATGCACACAAGGCATGTCGGTCCTTCTGACCCAAATATATCACATAGCCACACATAAGTGCAACGCTTAATAAGCGTACCGATCCCCACAGATCCACTCACCACAACACACCAACACAACGCACTCAAGGCGTAACGATCATATTGATCCTCATATCTCGCACACAGCACATCAATACCACGCGCACAAGGCGTAACGATCCTACTGATCTAGTCCTCACACTACAGTATGTAAACGCAATGCACATAAAACATATCGATCCTACGAATCCACATCCACCTCACAACATACAAACACAACGCATCACAAGCGTATCGATCCTACGGATCCACTCATCACCACACATCACCACACATAGCACATAGTGCATACATATCACATACACATCCTTACACATCCATATACATCCATACTTATCTAGACTTAACACATAATCCACCGATTATGTCAAATGCGATAAACATCGGCCAAACAACCCTACAACCCTCAACACACTCTCAGCACCCAGCTATCATCACAGCACATCAATCCGATCGCACTCAGCACCCTTATATCACCACATACATGTATCTTAACATACACGGTCGCAATCTCTCGAATTAAGTGAATATCAAGCAGTTCACATCTTGCACTACACAATATACAGGTATCATAACATACCCCAATCCACATATTATGATCTCACGAGTACCACAGTCGTCACGTCCCGACGCCACACATACACTCACCTTAGCTCTTCAGCAAGCTCCTTATCATACATGACCAACAAGGGTCCAAAACCACAAGGAAACAACATAAAACAGCAGCAAAAACACAAGCTGCTGTCGGGCTCGCTGATGCGTTTGCCCAGCGAAGCCCCGCAGCGAAGGCTCACTGCCATTCGCCTGGCGAAACCTCTAGCGAAGCCAGACAAAAGCTTCTGCCAGCACTCGCTGGCTAGTTCGCTCGACGAAGCCTGGCGAAGGCTCGCCCCTCATTCGTCCAGCGAATACCTGCGTACTCAGAAAAATCTGAGCTGCAGAGTCACCCCCCCCCCCCCCCCACACACCGATTTCGCTCAATTAAATCGAAACCCACAACTAACCATATACTGCAACTTAGTTACAGGGTCAATTCCCGGTTCTATCCGACAATTCACCAACTCTGTTCTCAAAACCCACTTCCGGCTCAACTTCGGAATTACCCGGAAGCTCCCAATTCACCTAACCATCATTCTACAACACATGCATACGAAATTAACATAATCTAACACAATAATCTCAGCAACAACAACATGCAATAGCATCAATTCATCATCAATCATCATCAACATGCAATATGTTCATACATGGGGTTAGGGATTCCCCTTCTACCATCATTCATGTAAATACCAATTAACCGTTAAATCCCTCCTTACCTCGAATTCGTTGCAGATGATGAAGGAGCTTCACAAATTCGCAGCTTTGAGGCACTCCTACTTTCCCTTGATCGCTCACTTTGATCGTTCCTCCAACTTGATTCCACCGTGCGTGTTCTTTTCTCTAGTTTTCCCCACAATGCCAAAGTTACCCCTCATCCCAAATAAATCTCTTTTAATCCCAATAAATCATATTCTCATAATTCTTTTAATCCAAAAATCCAAATAATAATAATAATAATAATAATCCTCTTATTTCTTTTAATTCACAAATTCCACTTAATTCCAAAATTCCATTTAATTATATTTTTCTCATATATTAATATTAGTAATAATAATGATAATAATTAATAATAATATTACATTACTATCAACTATCACATTTTTATTACTGTATACCAATATCATGAGTTCTTGATCCTCCAAATAATTTCTCAAAACACATTCGCGAATAAAATAAATCTGAAACCAAAAATAATTAAAATGGGTGTTACAACTCTCCCCCACTTTAATTATTTTCGTCCTCGAAAATGCCTGATGGAAATAACTCTGGATACGCTTCACGCATCCTACACTCCAGTTCCCAAGTCATACTGCCTCTTGCACACCTCTCCAAGCCACTTCCACCAAAGGTTTCTCTTTCCCCCGGAGTTGCTTCTCGTTCATCAATCCGAACTAGCAATGCCTCAACCGTCAAATTATTTCTCACTTGCACAACATCCATCTGATTCAACATACTCCCTCAATGAAAACACATGAAACACATCATGCCATCCATAAGTGATAGCGGCAAAGTAGTCTAACATGCAACTTTCCCCTCGTTTTCGCTGTGCCACTCCGACAAAGATAAACAAAACACCGAGTGTGTTCCCGAGACTTCGAAGCTCGACCAACACCGGTCACCATCGTAATTCTCAAAACACATCCTTCCTTGGATCTTCTTGATTCCCTCAGACGTCTCATGCACAATTCTCAGATATGAGCATAACACTCCCGCTCGATTCATCCCCACTCAAGAAAGTCTCACACTTTCTATCTCATAAGGCCCCATACAGTGCCATTCTGATACTAGAATGGTAACTGATACTGTAGGCGACTCAATCAGCGGTAATTAACCATCCCACGATCCACCTTGATCCAACACACATGCTCTCTCCAAATTCTTAATATAAACCTCCAATTTCCATTCGACACAATATTCGACCGTATCTCATACAACTTCACCACTTTCTCAATATGCATCACATAAATCCTCAACATAGAATAGTCAATCCACTCACAATAATCCAAATTAAAATTATGTCTTTCCAATTCTTTGTAAATCTCAACACCCAAATTCACGAAAATACTACCCGATTTCCTCTCTGGAATATTCAACGGCCGCGTTAGACTCAACGGTCTCTGACGTTCAATCTTCGACTTTCGGTAACTCTAACCAGTATACACAACCTCAACCACTCCTCTCTATCTCTATGGTCACTAAAACAATTTACTCAAATTCTATCTCTTCTCCATAGCACCGGGATGGATACTCCATCTACCTCAATGTATTCTTCCAGAGTACTCCTACTCCTCTCAACAACCGTTGAAGCACAAACTCTACCACAACACATCATTGTACTATTTCCACAAATCCGTCAATCAACTCTTCGACTCTGGTTTATCAAACTCAACTGATCCATCAACTCAATCCAGATCACCTACCTTCTCGATTCTCCTCAAGAATACCACTAGCAAGGTCTAACAATAAAAGCTTAACTCCATAAGAAGTATCTTCACCCACCAAACTCATATTACAAAATTGCTCAATCAGTTCTATCTTTTTCCACCATTAATATTGGTATATGCAAATATTTCCAACTTACCGCATTAGCTACCACGTTCACTTTACCCGAATGGTAATTCAACTCAAAGCCGTAATTATTCAGAAGTCCCAATTATTTCTTCTCCCTCATATTCAACCCTTCCAACTCGAACAAACACTATAAGCTCTTAGGATCACCAAGTATTTCAAATCTCATCCAAAATGATTGAAGCCTCCAACTCCGGCACAACCACAACCGCAACCGATTCCAAATCACTGGTCGGATGACTCCTTTCATATTCCAGGATACCTTTAACATATCTCCCAATCACATCAACAAAGCATCACAAAACACAACAAGTAGTCCCGTCGGGCTCGACAAAAATCATCACACGAGCTGCTGACAGCTCTCCCAAAACTCTTTGAACTCTCCTCAAGGGGCATATAATTGCTCATTCTCCAACAATGATAACTTAAATTCTCGATCTTTAACATGATCCTCTATATTCTTCGAATTTACTAAAATATCACCGGTTAACACAACCATTGCCTCACTCAAATAAGTAGGGAAAATTCGATGCCAAACAAACAAATAAGTTGTGAGTTATGGTGGAAACACGAACCGTGCCTTATGCACCCACTACCACATCCAACCATGTTTCATAAATAAAAATCAACTCCATGTCATTACTTCACCATCACATAGAGCATTGCAATAGCTTTCCAACGCTTCGAACCGTGCGTCATTTCGAGTTACGGTACTCCTGTTACGACAAAAATACCAGAACAACATTTTCTGCCCAGGCCCCCTTCGCTAGGCGAACACCGTAGCGAGCGTGGAGTCGTTCGCTAGCAGGCTCGCTAGGCGAAGGACCTGGCGAACATGACAGTCCGAAATCCTATTTTCGACCGTTTCCTGACTTTCGAGTATCCGATTTCGATTCCGTAAAAAGCTGCGATCTCGCAATTCAACGTACAACAACATTTTCATAGCTAGGAGGCCATCCAACACACTTTCAATATTTAAATATTTTGAAACCCAATTACTCCCAATCTCAAAAGTTAACCTTAAAGTCTCCCAATGTGATACAACTTCAATCTTTGACATATCAACCACAATAACTTTACTTGAGATCATGTGACCACAGGACTCACATCCTCCAACCAATTGGTCCATCAAATTATCAACTCTCGGAAGCGAACATTTATCCTTGATAGTCACCTTGATCCCTTATCCATAGTTCACCCAAAGCTTCAAAAAACCTCATATCTTTCTAACCAAAAAAATTGGTGCACCCTACGGTAACACACTCAAACAAAAGGACCTCTCTTCCAGCAGGTCTTCAAGTTGATTCTTCAATTTCTCCAATCCCAACACAGACACACAATATGGAGTCACTAATATCAGACTAGTTCCAAGAAGGAAGTTATTATGCAAGCTTCACTTCACATTCCGGTGGTAAATCACTTACCTCTTCAGGAAATCTCCGGACAATCACCATTATTTGACAAACCCCAATTTGCTCACTTTCCTTAGCATTCAAAATTTCCGTTAACATAAACACCTCAACACGTCTTACGTCGACTCCTCAAAATAATCCCTTAAGCACTTAGCTTAACTCAAGACAATTCCCTGCTCACGCCACCTAAGCTTGCAAGACACGCCCATTCCATCCAACATAATCCCAACTGCTTTCAACAAGATATTAAGGGTGATCAGTTCCTTAATTTGCCAATAGACAGTCGAGAATCATGATGGGGTATGAACCATCTTTACCAAACTATAGGAACGTTCAACCATACACCGAGCTACAATTTCACACGTGCAGCACCCGGGATAAGCACAAGCTCCTTCCCACTCAAATCATTTCACTTCTACCAACAAAGCTAGACAACGACATGTACCGACAGTGTTTCTCACACATGCCGCATGCAGGGGATTAGACTACAACACAAGACAACTTGGCCGGATGGACCGACCTGCTCTGTGTCACACCCTCATTTTCACCTTTAGCCTTTATACCCTATATTCACCATATCATACATCGTTCTATTGCATATCGAGCATGTGGGTTCACAAGGTACGAATTGGATCGGTTTGTTATTTTCCATTTTTAAATGAGATAAACGTCCTATCATGGAATGCATGGAAGAAAAGGTTCATCACCTAAGGTTTGATCAAAGATGGAAAGTCTACTCATGTAGATTCCTTCAAGGAGAAGTTACTTGAAAATATTGGGATGTTCAAGATAAATATTCCTAATGAACATGAAATGCAAGGTCAAATCCAAGTTTGCTTCATCCAATTTTGCTTCAAATTCTTGGTCAAGTGGAGTTCAAATTTGCAAAGCATGAGTCAAGATTACAAGTGCATAATTCAAGACTTCATATAATGGCATAAAGGAATCCATCATTCAAAATTCAAGATTTATGAATTTAAGATTAGAGGCAAGAATGTTACAAAGAGAAATTTTATGACACTACAAGAATGTCATGTGTTACAAAATTTCCAACTCTAAGTAATGTTTAGAAATTAATTTATTTCTAATCTTCATTCAAGTCTCTAATCAAATTCATGTTATGGTAATGCCACACCAAGTTCACATTATGTTTACAAACATCCAAGAAATGTGCAAGAATTAAATCAACATTAGAATGTTTTAAGACCAAGAATATGCATGTTTGATCATGGGCAAAACAACCCCATGCAAGAGGTGGAAAATTACCTCATGTCACAAGATCACATGTCACAAGACCAAGGGAATAACATGTGACAATAATTCTACATATCAGAATTTTCAAAATGCTGTCAAAGGTGGTAGCATTGACCACAAGAGCTGTCAAGACACAAGCCAACAAAAGGGGTGCAAGATACAAAGTGCAGCAAGAGAAAAGACAGCAATGTAGAGGGTTGTAGAAAAAGACAGCATGAGAAAGTAGTGCAGAAAAATGCAGCATAGCCATATACATGGAAATGGAAAGAAAGTGAGTGACATGAGAAAAGGTGGTAAGAAACATTACCCCATGAAAAAATATGATGTTTGGGGAGAAGGGAAAACCCTAGAGGGGAGAGATAAGAAGGCAATGGGCTGTAAACAAAGGGAGGATTCACTCTTTACACATCCATTCTACACACATTTGCAAAACCAGAAAATTAAGAGAGCTAACAAAACCCTAAAAACCAGAAAAATAGGAAGCTTTGCAAACCAGAAAAAGAGAGTGATATAGAACCAAGAGGATCATTGAGAAGCAAAAACTTCACAACATAGAGTGAAGAGGAGTGAGGTACATTCAACCAAGACCAAGGAGGACTTGCAAGAAGGATAGAAAGCTCTTGGGTATCCATTTCCTCCAACCTTTCTCTCTTTACTTTTTTGCTATTTACATTCATTTTGTTTACTCTTTTATGTGTTGTTGTATTGTATGTATCATGTAAGGTTCCAAAGGGACCAAGAAACCATTCTCAAGAAACTACAAAAATGAAAGAAAAAACATAGAAAAAGTTAGGGTTTTCACTCTGGAAGCCTGACACGGGCCGTGTCACACAACACGGCCACCCGTGTCGTACAACACGGGCCGTGTCACACAACACGGCCACCCGTGTTGCACCTCTGTTTGAGGTTTCCACGACCAAAAAAACACCAGGCTTCACAACACGGGCCGTGTCACACAACACGGCCACCCGTGTTGTACCTCTGTTTGCCCTAAAAATCATTTTTCACCCAGACTTTACAACACGGGCCGTGTCATACAACACGGCCACCCGTGTTGCACCTCTGTCATGCCCTAAAAACTCACGTTGCAGGTACCCTATGACACGGGCCGTGTCATACAACACGGCCACCCGTGTTACTCCACTGTTTTCCACTTATTTTTGTTATTTTTACCTCCAAAAATTTTTTTCTCAAGGAGTTCGCACGGCGAACTCCTTGATGGCACTTCGTGCCGTTTTTATTGCATGTCTCGATTTTTTTTAGCCGACTAATCCCATATGTTGTATGATTTTAGTGTGAATGTTGCTATTGTCCTTGATGACTTTTGATTCCAAAAACCATTTTCAAAAACAAACTCTCGATTTTATCGAGCCATTTTCAACCCTTGTAAGTCAGCCGCCTTGTGCGTCCGCCATCGACCTTGTTCGTATCACCTCAAATACTTTTACAAACAATAAACCTTGATCCAACGTCAAGTGATCCTTTTTCTCGTAAAAAATCCAAAAACACAATAAAATATACGATTAGAATTATGCACCATGAACTTTAAAGTGGTGGAGAAGGAATGAGAATGGAATCCTCCTACACTCGTTCCGAATGTTTTGAATACAAGGCGCTCGACTTGGTTATTCGAGACATTCATCTCTATCCAAAGTCTTTTGTATAATCCTAGTCAAGAATAAATTCTTCCCTAAGAAAAACCTAAAAACAACATCAACTCATCAAACTTCTTTTGCCTTAGGGCGTCAATCCGAAAACCCTTTTTCAAGGTATAAAGTAAACCAATACACAATTATTTCTTAAGTGGCCGAACTACGGCTGCTCTGATTTCTCACACCTGTTGAGAATACGTAGGCATAGGATTGCGACGATCCTAGCGAGCACTTTTCTTTCTTTCCCATCTTTAATCATCCATACCCTTTAGCCAAGGACATGTTACGTCCGTTCTACCGCAAACAGGTAACGCATAAGACTCCAAGAGCGAGCCGCAATACACCTAACTGCTAGAATGCGCACGATAGCATCGTCCACCCAACATCCCGTTTTCCACCGTAGTCCCATGAACTACGAATGCTCAGATTCTTCACTTCATACAAGTGAATATACTTAGTCACAAGGGCCCCAATCCTTGGCGAGCACTCTAATAAACACCAACCTCTTTTTCTTTAAACAAGCAAACTCTTAATAAAAATACCCATTCACGCGAAATAACCTAGAAGGTTCCCATCGAGTACGATGGATGCGAGGGGGTGCTAACACCTTCCCCTCGCATAACCGACTCCCGAACCCTAAGACTTGGTTGTGATGACCACGCTCTTTTCCCAAAGGTTTTATCGCTATTTCCCTTTCCCTCCTTGGGATAAATAAAATCCGGTGGCAACTCTGTGTCATTTTTCGCGTAGCGACACTCTGATACCAACTTGTAACACCCCGTTTCCCAAAATAAAATAAAACAATTAAAATAAACAAATATCAGAGTTTCTCCCACAAACGGGATGTCACAATTTCCAAAAAAATTCCACAAATCATTTCAAAACTGATTTCCAATAAAATTTCAGCGGAAAAGAAGTCTGTCATAACACATATTACATATATACATTATCCATGTCATCAACATCTTTATATATAACAATCGGCCATCTGCCCAAAACAGACATAATGTCATCACATGTCTCCCAAAAGTCAGATACGCCACAGGGGCACACATATCAACAATAAAACAATAAGACTCCCAAAAACCCCGGTGTTACGTATCAGAGTAGTCCTATGAAGACGCCACAATCCAAGCTAGCTAAACACCTGGATTGTCTGTACTTCCGAAGAAGCACAAACCACAACAACAACAAAGGGGTGAGAATCACGATAAAATAATAATGGTATGATAGTACATGAAATGAAAGGCAAAAATCAATAATAATACTATTTCATATACATATCATCCAGACTCACGGTCCCACCATCAACCACAATACACAATCACGCAACAAATGCACTCACACAACTCTTAACATACGGTACCGACTCACAATCACGATGGGCAACTGACCATCAACCCTCCACACAGGAGCACATATCAACGATGGGCACTTGGCCATCAACCCTCCACTCAGGGAGCACACCACACCGATGGGCAACTGGCCATCAACCCTCCACAATGGGAGCACCACAACAATACCGATGGACACCTGACTATCACCCTCCACAACGGGAGCACATCTTCGATGGACACCTGGCCATCACCCTCCACTATGGGAGCACCACACAAACATCGATGGA
Source organism: Lathyrus sativus (assembly GCA_963859935.3). Lineage (NCBI taxonomy): Eukaryota > Viridiplantae > Streptophyta > Magnoliopsida > Fabales > Fabaceae > Lathyrus > Lathyrus sativus. Next base: position 89,253,205 of record OZ012740.1, on the reverse strand, counting down.
CATATGGCCATCACCCTCCCCACCGGGAGCACAACACAATATCATCGATGGACACATGGCCATCACCCTCCCCACCGGGAGCACAACATAATATCCACACGCATCAAACTTCTAGCACACCAAGTGCACACCGATCCTATTGATCCATCCCTCACACAACATATACATATACACGACGCACAAGGCGTACCGATCCCACGGATCCACTCACATCATAAAATACATACATAACAAGCACACACAGTGCGTCGATCCCACAGATCCATTCACCACACAACTTATCACATACAATGCACACAAGGCATGTCGGTCCTTCTGACCCAAATATATCACATAGCCGCACATAAGTGCAACGCATAATAAGCGTACCGATCCCCACGGATCCACTCACCACAACACACCAACACAACGCACTCAAGGCGTAACAATCATATTGATCCTCATATCTCGCACACAACACATCAATACCACACGCACAAGGCGTAACGATCCAGTCCTCACACTACAGTAAGTAAATGCAACGCACATAAAATGTATCGATCCTACGAATCCACATCCACCTCACAACATACAAACACAATGCATCACAAGCGTATCGATCCTACGGATCCACTCATCACCATACATCACCACACATATCACATAGTGCATACATATCACATACACATCCTTACACATCCATATACATCCATACTTATCTAGACTTAACACATAATCCACCGATTATGTCAAATGTGATAAACGCCGGCCACACAGCCCTACAACCCTCAACACACTCTCAGCACCCAGCTATCATCACAACACATCAATCCGATCGCACTCAGTACCCTTATATCACCACATACATGTATCTTAACATACACTGTCGCAATCTCTCGAATTAAGTGAATATCAAGGAGTTCACATCCTGCACTACACAACATACAGGTATCATAACATACCCCAATCAACATATCATGATCTCACGAGTACCACAGTCGTCACGTCCCGACGCCACACATACACTCACCTTAGCTCTTCAGCAAGCTCCTCATCATACATGACCAACAAGGGTCCAAAACCACAAGGAAATAACACAAAACAGCAGCAAAAACACAAGCTGCTGTCGGGCTCGCTGGCGCGTTCGCCCAGCGAAGGCTCGCTGCCATTCGCCTGGCGAAACCTATGGCGAAGCCAGACAGAAGCTTCTGCCAGCACTCGCTGGCTAGTTTGCCCGACGAAGCCTGGCAAAGGCTCGCCCCTCATTCGCCCAACGAATACCTGCGTACTCAGAAAAATTCGGAGCTGCAGAGTCACCCCCCACACACCGATTTCTCCCGATTAAATCGAAACCCACAACCAACCACATACTGCAACTTAGTTACAGGGTCTATTCCCGGTTCTATCTGACAATTCATCAACTCTGTTCTCAAAACCCACTTCCGGCTCAACTTCGAAATTACCCGGAAGCTCCCAATTCACTCAACCATCATTCTACAGCACATGCATACGAAATTAACATAATCTAACACAATAATCTCAGCAACAACAACATGCAATAGCATCAATTCATCATCAATCATCATCAACATGCAATATATTCATACATGGGGTTAGGGATTCCCCTTCTACCATCATTCATGTAAATACTAATTAACCGTTAAATCCCCCCTTACCTCGAATTCGTTGCTGATGATGAAGGAGCTTCACAAATTCGCAGCTTTGAGGCACTCCTACTTGCCCTTGATCGCTTACTTTGATCGTTCCTCCAACTTGATTCCACCGTGCGTGTTCTTTTCTCTAGTTTTCCCCACAATGCCAAAGTTACCCCTCATCCCAAATAAATCTCTTTTAATCCCAATAAATCATATTCTCATAATTCTTTTAATCCCAAAATCCAAATAATAATAATAATAATAATAATAATAATAATAATAATAATAATAATAATAATAATAATAATCCTCTTATTTCTTTTAATTCACAAATTTCACTTAATTCCAAAATTCCATTTAATTATATTTTTCTCATATATTAATATTAGTAATAATAATGATAATAATTAATAATAATATTACATTACTATCAACTATCACATTTTTATTACTGTATACCAATATCATGAGTTCTTGATCCTCCAAATAATTTCTCAAAACACATCCGCGAATAAAATAACTCTGAAACCAAAAATAATTAAAATGGGTGTTACAGTTTCCACATGAGGGGGGAGCATTGTGGACTCACACTTGAGGGGAGTGTTGAGAGTAATATAACAAATGTGAGTTGGAGTCCCACATTGGTTATAAATGTGGAGAGTTGAGCATTTATAAGTGGAAGAACTCATACACCTATCACCTTAGGGTTTTGGGTGAATATGTGGTGTCTCTCTCACTTGTGTTGCTCTTGACCCAATATTCAATGCTCCCTAGTGATAAACTCCTCCAACACATCTAAGTCTGGAACAATTGATTTGAAATTTTATGTAGAGTTTTTGTAAAATATGATTGAAAGAGGTAACAGTATAATGAAATTTAAATTTTATTTATAGTGTATGAACAACTCTTGATAAAACATGACAATGGTTTGATAAAATTATGAAAAATAATGAAATTATAATTAAGAGATGCCATGAAAAGGAGTGAATGAAGAAGTGAACACGATTCAACATTTTTAAAATTTTTTACAGGTGCAATCGATTACAGGATCTCGTTAATTCATTGCAATGGCCAAAATTTTATTTTTTAAAATACCATTCAATTGATTGCATGCTGAATTATTTTGAAAATTTTCTAAGACCACAACTTCATGCAATCATTAAAATTTATTTTCAACCAATTCTATTAAAACATTTTAAGAAATATTTTAACAAAGTATGGAATGAATATTTTCAAATGCATGATCATTTAAATTGAGCACTTTAAGATTGCCTATGATATAAATTTCCATATACCTTGATTGATCATAAACAATTTCTTCTTCTTTTTCTTTGATTAGAAAACTTGAACTTTAAACCATTGTCTTCATCACAACTTGTCTTCACAATCTCCCCTTTTTTGATGATGACAACCATATGCGCGAAGAAGATTAAATTTTGGTTACCATGTTCCTCCTTTCTCTTATACTCATATGCTTGGATAACTCTCCCTAACTTTGACAATTTATACTAATTTAGATTCTTCTTGAAAAAGTTAGATCACAAGCATACACATGTATATAATAAACTCCCCCCTTTGGAATTATCAAAAGAAGGAAAAATTCTAATTATAAAAATAAATAAAATAGAAAAAGTATAGAAATATCAGAAAAATAAAATTTAGAAACTTAACATAACCATATTATCTGAAACAAAACATAATAATCAACCATAAACTTAAAAGTACAAAAGCATAGTCTTATAACATTAACTTGAAACAAATCATAACATTAACAAAACATAAACTTAAAAAAAAAACATAAAACATATTAATCTTGATTCATGTATTCTTGGCCAAAGTTGTCTTGTGGGTCTGCTTGGGTTAAAGTTTTGTGGTGGAGCATTTGGTGCTTGACATAATGGATAATGATAAGGTGGAATTTTAACCGAAGGAGGCAACGAACAACTTGCTATGCGAAGAGGTAGAGAAGATCTAGTGAACACTCCCAGACTTGAGGCAGTAGGTATTTGGATAAGAATTCGCTGTGCGAAGTTCTCAGTGAAGGATTCACACTGCGAAGAATTCTTCACACAACGAACATGTGAAATTTTGTCTGGGGAGTTTTCTCAGGACATAGGCACTTCAGATGCCATTTTGGTTGTTCGCTAGGCGAACACTTTATTCGCACTGCGAACATGACAGCTCAGCAACCCTTCTATAAGTAGTATGGGCTACTTTTTGAGAAAAATATCTTTTATTTTGTACTTTCTTTTGAGAAGATTTTCAAACCAAAAAAGCCTGTCTCTCCATTTCTCATAATCTCTTAGCAATATTTCACAAAAAGAAGGTGGATTCCCATCCAATCTCGATTATTCGACTCGGATGTTGATCAACCTTCTTCCGAAACTTGTTGCTCAAGCTATCATGGAAATGGGTAGCTAAATCCCTCTCTTGTCAAGGTTAGAGGTAGTTAGTTCAGATTTTATGTATTCTTCTTGATCTTTTGTATATGAACAATGTTGTGATCAATATAGATGGAGTTATTTGCTACTCTTTGTACATTTATGATTTGGATTGCTTTAGACATGACATTTCCAAGTCTTGACCTAATTTCTTCATCTATCAACTATACAAATTCTAGACATAGGTTTGAAAGTTGTTATCCGCTTTGTATTGATCTTAATGCTTATTGTTTCGAGTGTTATTTAGAGAGATCATTTAACGGTTGAAATAATAACATTTCTGAAATTGCTTTAGAAATGAACGTTTTTGCAAGGATACCGGTTATGTTGGTTAAAACTTTGTTCACATATTCGATTGGTTGGATACATTTAGGACGGATTAGAGAACCCTAATCTTGAAATGTTTTTATCAAACTTAGACCAAATTTTATTCCGTTTTATTTCTTGAGAACTCTTGATACAAAAATATAAATCATTTAAAAACCCCCTTTCTTAAATCACTAAACCGTTGAACGACAAGCATCTATATTCTCATCAATCCCTGTGGATACGATAAAACACTACCGCAAAATACTTTCTAACAAATTGGTGCCGTTGCCGGGGATTGTTAGTAGAATATTGCAAGCATTGCAATAGTTTAGTGATTTTAAGATTCTTGTATTGTGAATCTCTTATCTTTGTAATTCTTTGTGATTTTTTTATTCTGTTTAGTTCGTGTGCAAAATTCGTTTATGCGAGGACAGGTTCGGCCTAAAAACCTTCTTTTCGATCTTGAGATTGAGAGAACTGCTCGCCGTACCAATAGTCGCACAAGGCGAAGATGACAACAAGCTATTCAAAGACAAGAGCACGGAGAATCTTCTTCATCCACTCCACCTAATTCACCAATTATGGTAGCACCACCACTACCTCCACCTCCAGTTTCAGTTCCATGTACAAACAATGCAAGACACACCGCTCAGTTTGCACATAATCTCCAAAATGGAAGACAAGCCGAGATGAAAACGGGAATCCTTGCACTCATTTATCAAAATCCTTTCACGGGGTTAGATCATGAGAATCTGTTTACACATCTTACCAAATTCTATGAGATTGCGGGTGCAACGGAAGCAACAGAAGCTGATGAAGAGTCATTGTTCAGGAGGCTATTTCCTCATTCTTTGATTGGGAGAGCAAAGGAATGGTATCTTGATCAGTCTACGATAGTTATGACGGATTGGAATTTATTGGAAGAGAAGTTTCTTGAAGGGTTCTTCCCACATAATTATTTCATGGAAGCAAAAACTATGATAACTGTGTTTTCACAAGGAGGAAATGAATCACTCAACAAAGCTTGGCAGAGATTCAAGTCTATGTTGAGGAAATGCAAAGGACACGGTTTTGATGAACTTACTCAAGTTCACATTTTCCGCAATGGTCTCCTCTCGGTTCACAAGACCTTGTTGGATGCTACGGCGGGGGGTTCTTTGATGTCTAAAAGTGTCGACGATGCAATAACAATTATTGACAAGATGAAACTTAATGATCACCAAGGAAATCATAACCGTGGAGTAGCTCAACAAAAACTAGGCGTGCTAGAGTTAGGTACTAATGATGCTATTCTTGCTCAAAACAAACTTATTTCACAACAAGTGGAGCTTTTAACTCAACAAATGTCGAAACTTCCACAACAAATCAAAGAAATGAAAGAAGTTCCTACCAAAGCTCAAGTGGCAAGTTGTGAATCGTGTAAAGGTGACCATCCTACCAAGTATTGTCCTCCGGTATTGGAAGAAGTCAACTATGATAGAAATCAAAATCATGGATACCAATAAAGACCACCTTATCAACAAGCAAATCAAGGTTATTGAAGACCTAATCAAGGGTACCAACAACCTTGGAGGCCGCAAGAATCCGGAACTTCAAATCGTCAACAATATCAAAATTACACCCAACCTCCACAAACTCAAAGTGCACCACCAAAGATGGAGGAAGCTCTTACTCAATTTATGCAAATGTCAATGTCAAATCAAAAGAACACTGATGCAGCTATAAAGAATTTGGAGACACAAGTGGGCCTATTATCAAAACAATTGGCCGATCAACAAAAAAGGCCTTTCACGGCTACCGCTCTTCCAAATCCTAAGGAGAATTGCAAGGCGATTCTCACAAGAAGTGGTAGAGAAATTGACATGGGCGTAGGTGAGGAGATAGTGACGGAAGAAGTTGTAGATGAAAAAGAAAGTGAAAATGTTGAGAAAGAAGTAGAAAAAAAATGTTGAGGGAGATTTAGTTGAAAATGAGAGTGAAAAAAAGTGAGGAAGAAGAGAAAAATAAGAGAGAAGAAAGAGTGAAAAAGTCTAGGAAAGGAAAAGAGCAAGTTGTCGCACCTCTAAAATTCATTTGAACATACGACCCTCACGCAAAAGGTGCGGAAATGTGGTTCAACAGAGTCGCCATCGAACTTTATTTATCCCGAATGAATGGGAGAGGAAAATATCGAGAAAACCTCTTAAAAACGGAAGGAACATGGCCGTCGCAACCTGATGTTCCTGGGTTCGGGAGTCGGTTACGCAAGGGGAAGGTATTAGCACCCCTCACGTCCGTTGTACTCAACGGGAACCTCTTAATTCGAATTCTGATGAAAGTTAGCTAAGCTTAGTTCTTCTCTTCTTAATATTAAATACTAAAACAATACGATAAAGGATAAAGACGCTAGGGGAAAGGGGATGGTTAGAGGATAGGGTGCTCGCCAAGGATTGGGGCTCTTGTGCCTACGTATGATCATTCGGACGAGAATGAGAAATCAGAGCGTCGTAGTTCGACTACGGGAAAGGATGGGGGAAAACGGAAGAGGGAGGGGATTGTACTCGCCAAGATCATCACAATCTTGTGCCTACGTATCTTGCATTCAAGAATGAATGAAAAATTAGAGCGCCCGTAGTTCGTGGTAACGACCATAAAAAGAAATAGGATTGAATGGGTTTGAATATACGAATGACGATTACTTGAAGCTTAAGAAAGACTTCTCAGACCCAAGTAATCGGGAGAGTGAATCAAAGACTTAGAACTCTCTCTTTTTCATCTTGAAGATAAGGTTGTATTTGAAAGGGTGAGTTTAAACTGATGACGATTACTTGAAGCTTAAGAAAGACTTCTCGGACCCAAGTAATCGGGAAAGCGAACCAAAGACTTGGAACTCTTTCTTTTTCATCACAAAAGAAGTTGTGTTTGAATGGTGTTTGAATAAGTGATGGGAACCAGATGACAATTACTCGAAGCTTAAGAAAGACTTCTCGGACCCAAGTAATCGAGAGAGCGAACCAAAGACTTGGAACTCTCTCTTTTTCATCACGAAAAGAAAGTTGTTTGAGTTTGAAATGGTGTTTGGAATGATGAGTAGCGGACGCTGGTTGAACGATGTCGGGTTGTTAATTTTATTTAGAGGCATCAATTGCTCACACACGAATAAGCTAACTCGCATCCAAACAACCGAAAGCAAGATCAAATACTTGAACCAACTCTTTACACCTCGAAAAGAATTAAATATTTTTTAATTGATTGATAGTTTGTTATGAAAAATTCGCTTGACGTTGGATCAAGGGTTTGACTTATTATCGCGTGCAAAACGTGTTGGAATGGAAATGGTTTGAGAAACGGGACCAACTTGACTTACACATCAAGGGTTGAGTTGTAAGAAACGACACTAGTCCCTGAGGGTGCCTCCAATATCGAAACCACGGTGAAGTGTGTGCAATAGGTCGATGGCGAATGTGTATGAGCACTCGACTTACGAGGGTGTTTGAAAGTGGCTCGATGACGAATCGAGAATTAGTTTGAAAATAGTTTGATCTACAGTAGTCCCTATGGGTGCTCCTAGAAGATAAACCGATAATCAAAGAAATACGAAACATACATCGGAATGGGAGAGGGGTACATGTAATTTACACGAGATTGGACGAAATAAAGGGGTCTCATTGTCAGGTAGCCCAAGAGAAAGCCGTGTGCGTGCATTGTGTCCTAAACTACGCCTTGAGCAAAGTCGGTCACAACTCCATGTTAGGATTCCTGCAAATGACTAATGATCCAACAGTTCACTAATTTGGCTTTTTGCGTTTCGATAGTTTATTAGTGCTTTCGAATATGGGTAAATTAGAATGATGAATATGAATATGACAATATGAATAATATACAATAATATCCACAATAATATTTGATTGAAAAAAAATAGTTGATATTTGAGGGAAATTAAAGTTAGTGGTTAGTTTGGTTAGGAGTTAAATCGTGGAAAATGTAACGCTAAACCATCGTAGCTTGACCTATGATGAAAGTCGGTCTATAGGAGGTCGCGTGAGTTGATATCCGTGCTATGAACAAGATAGAGAAATGATATTGATAACCATTCTCCAATTTAATCGTGTCGCACGAATGAAAGAAAGTGGATCTCATCTTAATCGCAAATATTATGTCAATTAATCGAAGGTAGCCTATCACGATTCCAAAGTAAAGAAAATGACCCAAATGGTCATTTTCCATAGATTTGAAATCGAGAAGGTTATCGACTTCGATACACGACACGTACGAATAAAAGACTTCATAGATCGCGGAAAAAATTAATAAAAATCGAAAGTGGAGAAGAAATTGAAATTGAAAATGAAATACTCTCGAATAAATTATCATCTATCAATAGTTTGACCGATAATAATTCTTAAAAATTCGTCATTGACCAAAAGATGATAGAAAGAAATAAAATGAATAAAAAATGGATAAAAACCGATAAAAATCGAAAATGAATAGTTAAAAAGAAGTTGGTCTCGGGTTTATCATTTTTCATCAATAATTTGACAGAAAAATAATTTCGAGGTCTCGTCATCGACCCAAAACAGTAAAAATGAAATAAGAATTTAACTGAGGTCGGAAATAGAAGAGAGAAAGAAATGTGGTCTCGGATCTATCGTTTCTCATCAATAATTTGACAGAAAAACAATAGTGATCTCGTCATCGACCCTAAACTTGATATAAATAGATCTAAATTTAAAAAAAACTCTTAAAACTTAGTTAAAAACTAAATGAAATAAAATGCTATAGACAAAAACTTTGATAACATTAAATAGTAATAAAAAACAAGAAGGAGGGGGGTTCCCTTTGAAATGAGGTGTTACGATTTTCTTTGTTTTTTTTATAAAAAAAAAAAGAGAGAGGATCACATGGGCCCAATGCCCATCACCCCTCTAACAATAAAAGTAGCGGCCAAACAAGAAGAAAAGTGATACGTTTCCCTCAATGAAAACAACTGGCATTCAAGTCCAACAACATTGAGAGCTTCTTAAAAAAATAAAAATAAAACAAAAGTTGTAAATAGAACCAAACAACCATCCCCTATAACTAAAACAACACTAAAACGAAACTAAATGGGAAAACAATAATCTCATCGTCAAAGCACACCAACCACCTCAAATTAATATCATCAAAGTACAGATCTGGGCCGAAAATGAGTATCGTCATCCATCTTCTATTTTGCGCGACAAGTTATGCTCAGGTTCGCGAGCTTTAGCCTCTGGTTTCCCATTTTCATGTCATCTTGCTTCTCCTCTCTCCTACTCTTGATTCCTATTTGATTGGGGTTCTGAGTAAGAAAATAATTTGGGATTTGAGGTATGATTGGCTATTGTGGAAGAAGAAGAATGAGGTTCTGGGGTGGGGGCTTCGAATTTATGGGTTTCAGGTTTATTGTTGTTGAAGGGCAGAAGTTTGAAAAGGGATTTTAGGGATTTGGAGGTTGAAGCTGTGATTCGCGACTGATGGTTCAAGAAGCCAAGAGTTGTTACCGAATGGGTTATGGGTTTAAAATGAAAAGGTTCTGATTTGGGTTATTGAGATTTCATAGGTTTGAAGGGTTTATGGTTTGGGATTTGCGGTTGAAGAGGGTTCAATGGTTGGAGAAGAAGAAGAAAATGGTTTTCTCTGTGAGAGTGAAGAGCCACAGTTCTTCAGAAAGAGAGAGGATTGTTGAAGTTTGAAAGTGAGAGAGGTCCCCCAAGAATGAAGGGTCGATTCCTCGTTTTTTGTAGGTGAGGTCTGTTGAAAAATAAAATAAAATGAAGGTTGTGTTGCGTCGTTTTGGGGACGTTTGCTACATTTCGATCCGTTTGGCAAAATTGGTTATTGTTGTGTATGCAGGTGAAAGGTACGATTTTGTCGTCTTGTGGAGAGCAAATGGTTTGGTCTTCTCACAGTCGATGGAGTCCCCTCTAAAGAGGTATGCAAGGGTCCAAATTATAGCGTAGAACAACATGTAAATGGGTCCATTTGCAACCTTTGTACTACTAGAATCTTCTGCGTATTGTGTGGAGGTGTTTCGCGTCGTACGGTTGTGAAGCTGTGAGCGTCCACTCCGTAATGGCTGTACGAGAAATTTTGCTTTTTTTTTTTTTAATTTTAATTTTTGTCCTTTGAGGAAGTTCGTGAGATGAATGTTTTTTAACCCCTTTTTATTCGCACAAGGTTGTTGTATTGTATAACGGTTTCCTCACTTTGTCAATTGCAGGTCCATTGGAGAGTCCAAAATGGTCATTGTGTGGACAAATTTTTATTGTTGGTTTTGGTTAAGGAATTGTAACGACATGGTCGTGAGGTTTGTAGTTTTTTTGGAAAAGCAAAACGTCCGTCCTTTTCGGTTTTCCCCGTATGTACGAGCTTTATGCGTTGTTTATATATGGCTGAAGTGGATTTTTATGGTGCACCGCTACAACACGCTATGGGCTGTCCTTTTTCTTCTTGATTTGCAGGTGGGTGTATGGCTGTATGCTGGTGGATTAGGAATGCTTGATGTGGGCCCAAATGGAGTCTCACTTTTGTTTGGTGACTTTGACCGTATTAATTATTTTTGTATTTATTTTTTTTTGTAGAAATTTGGGCTTGGAAATATTGGCACTTATTTTGTATCCACTTAAAACATGGTTTTGTTCATATACCGTTTTTTGAATTTTCTTGCAAGGAAATGGTCAATAAACACGATTTGTGATATGGATAAGTGTAAAAGACAGGAAATGAATTAAAGGAATGAATTAAAGGAATGATTTAAGTGGATAATCGACTAAAAACTAACTACACACAATGTGAACGGGTATTAAACGGAAAGTGGAGCTGGTTTGGGATAATCGAAATGAAAATATGGATAATGGATTAAATTGGTTTAAGATGGACATGAAATGGTTAAGAACTACCATTCCACCGACTTTTCCCAAATAATGCCTTTACAAATGAATCCTTAAACTTTTTTTTATTGAAATTAGGACCATTGTGAACTTGCCTATACCAATCCACAGCTTGCACAATTTACTCTGACATTATTTTGGTCATGAATAAATAAAAGAAAACTCCAATGTGAAGCCCAAACCTTAATTGAATCCCAATGATTCTTGATCATGAAGCGCTGATATCCCGATCCGTATACAGATGACTTGAATGAACATGTCATCTCTAATTAGATCCTTATGCATAACTCATTTGAATTGTTACCAATTCTGGCCTGACTGATAGACTAAATCAAAACCGATGAACCTCAATTACTGCACACACAACTTGACGGGAGTAACTCAAATTTTTTTATATTTTCTGAATAACAATTGGCGGGCGAATACACATTTGAAGGTTATACACAGGTAGGACAAATTTGGGGTATGACAGATGCCCCTATCTAATTGCCTTTGACCGAGTAAGATGAACTGCTATGGAGTCCATTCTTTCAAGGTCAAAGACAATTAGATATGAAGAAAATCCTAAATTTGTCCGAAAAGAAAAGAAATGCCCGAGAATTGAAATACTGGATGAGGTATGCCTCTGAATAGACGGTCAATAACTGGCAAAAGGTTGTCATCACCAAAAGGCTGACGTGAAAAAACACACTGGCTACTACCACCGAAAGGATGATAGAGCGAAACACACTCGCACAATCTAACATCGACGAAATGACAGACCCACCACCAAAAAGATGACTGAGCAAACTCACACCGGCTATTACCACCAAAAGGATGGTAGAGCAAAACACTATCGCATAATCTGACATCAATAAGATGACAGACCCCCACCAAAAGGATGACGGAGCGAAACTCACACCGGCTACTACTACCAAGAGGATGATAGGACAAAACACTATCGCACAATCTGATAGCAATAGTGATGACATACCCCCCACCAAAAGGATGACAGAGTGAAACTCACACCGGCCACTACCACCAAAACGATGATAGGACAAACACCATCGCACAATCTGACATCAACTAGATGACAGATCCCCCACCAAAAGGATGACGGAGCGAAACTCACACCGGCCACCACCACCAAAAGGATGATAGGACAAACACTATCGCACAATCTGACATCAACAAGATGACAAACCCACCACCAAAAAGATGACAGAGCGAAACTCACACTGACCACTACCACCAAAAGGATGATAGGACAAACACTATCTCATAATCTGGCATCAACAAGATGACAGATCCCCCACCAAAAGGATGATGGAGTGAAACTCACATCGGCCACTACCACCAAAAGGATGATAGGACAAACACTGTCGCACAATCTACCATCAACAAGATGACAGAGCCCCCCACCAAAAGGATGACGGAGCAAAACTCACACCAGCCACTACCACCAAAAGGATGATAGGACAAACACTATCACATAATTTGACATCAAATAAGATGACAGACCCCTCACCAAAAGGATGACGGAGCGAAACTCACACCGGCCACTACCACCAAAAGGATGATAGGACAAAACACTATCGCACAATCTGACATCAAATAAGATGACAGACCCCCCACCAAAAGGATGACGGAGCGAAGCTCACACCGGCCACTACCACCAAAAGAATGATAGGACAAACACCGTCGCACAATCTGACATTAACTAGATGATAGATCCCCCACCAAAAGGATGACGGAGTAAAACTCACACCGGCCACCACCACCAAAAGGATGATAGGACAAACACTATCGCATAATCTGACATCAACAAGATGACAGACCCACCACCAAAAAGATGACGGGGCGAAACTCACACCAACCACTACCACCAAAAGGACGATAGGACAGACACTATCGCACAATCTGACATCAACAAGATGGCAAACCCCCCACCAAAAGGATGACGGAGCGAAACTCACACCGACCACTACCACCAAAAGGATGATAGGATAAACACTGTCGCACAATCTACCATCAACAAGATGACAGACCCCCCCCACCAAAAGGATGACAGAGCAAAACTCACACCGGCCACTACCATCAAAAGGATGATAGGACAAACACTATCATATAATTTGACATCAAATAAGATGACAGACCTCCCACCAAAAGGATGATGGAGCGAAACTCACACCGGCCACTACCACCAAAAGGATGATAGGACAAAACACTATCGTACAATCTGACATCAAATAAGATGACATACCCCCACCAAAAGGATGACAGAGCGAAACTCACACCGGCCACTACCACCAAAAGGATGATAGGACAAAACACTATCGCACAATCTGACATCAATAAGATGACAGACCCCCCACCAAAAGGATGATGGAGCAAAACACACGCACATAGATTGCTATCACCAAAAGGATGATAGAACGACACGAAATTTGAAGGATTACCAACACCAAAAGGATGCAGGCTAGGTTGAACCAACGAGGTTGGCTATTACCAAAAGGATGATAATAAGGTAATTGACAATAGTCATGCTTGCTGGATACAACTCATTGGGGACACCCAAGAGGAAGATTAGATTGAAATAACCAACGTGGTATGCCCACCGTCTTGTTTGGAGGTCACAATTCTGTTGAAATGATTTCACGAGGAACGCCCATGAACTTTGAAGAGGATGCCCCTGACTGGGCTGAGTTTGTCTTGAAATTTTGTTTTGGTCAAAAAAAGGTTGAGCAACTTTGTGAGGAACGCTCACGGATTTGCTGAAGATGCCCCTGTCTAGGCTAGATCTCGAATTGAACTCTTGAATTGGCCCAACAAAAGGTTGAACAACTTCATGGGGAACACCCATAGTCTTGAAGGATATGCCCATGATTGGGCTGTATGCCAACTTGAAGGTCTGATCAACCACAAGGTTGGAATACATCATGGGAGACACCCATGGTCTTGAAAAATATGCCCCTGACTGGGCTGAATCTTGCTTTCAATATTCTTGAATTTTGTGGGAGAAAACCCACAGTCTTACAAAAATGCCTCTAATTGGGCTGATGATTGCTTTGAAGCTCTTGAATTTGCCCAACAAAAGGTTGGACAACTTCGTGGGGAACACCCACGGTCTTGCGGTGAATGCCCCTGACTGGGCCGATGACGGTCTTGGAAATCTTCGAGATCGATCCTGGACCCTGACTTGCATATGCGAATGCTGGGTGTGTAATGATGTTCCATAACAAATGGAAATGCAAATGGAAATGCTGACGCGCAAAGATGCAAGAGCTGGGGAAGTACAATATGATTTGGATATGCATATGATGAAAGATGCTTATGATATCGAATGTGATGCGTATGATGTTGTCGCTTGCGCGAAAATAAGGTGCCGGCACAACAGAAGAGTCGCCACCTTTCGTTATTTATCCCTCAGAGCGGGAAAGGAAACGATCGGAAAAACCTGACGAAAAAGGGTAAGACAAGGTCAGCGCAACCATTGTCTGGATTCGGGAGTCGGTTACGCAAGGGGAAGGTATTAGCACCCCTCACGTCCGTCGTACTCGACGGGATCCTCGCTTGTTGTGTTTACTTGGACGGGTTGGTTTTATTCTATCTACCTATCAAGGCTAGCTTAAAAAGAAAAGAAAAATGACTCGGCAAAGCGTCGCACTTTATGCCTACGTATTCCCATCAGAGAATGAGAAATCAGAGTCAACGTAGTTCGGCCTACGAAGGGTTATGGGGGAAGGTAGCTCACCAAGACATCGCCATCTTGTGCCTACGTACTCTCAACAGGTATGAGAGATCAGAGCTCACGTAGTTCGGGAAACTACGGTTTATTTCCTGTCTTTTACGAAAGAAGTGTTTTTTTATTGTGTTTGCGATTTCAATCGCACTAGAGACTATGACCTGAGAGTGAATGCGTCACATGTCACCCAAAGGGTACCATACTAAACATCCAGACTGTGGAAAAGAAACTCTCCCACAATCCTTTCTCAGGTAGCTTAAGGCTCGTAACGTACGAAAGAAATCATTCATGATTACTGTATCTTAAACTGTTTTGAGATGAGAAGAGAACAGGCCCAACTAGGAGGGAGACTATCAAGTCCTACTGTTGTCATGCCATGGATTCATCCTATGGTTAAGGTTTGAACAGGGAACTCCTAGAAGTTGTCATGCATAGGTTTCAACCTAAAGTTCTATCATCAATTCCTTATCAAAGGAAATGAGAGTCCTAAGGGATCATGTCAATGATACACCAAAACAGACAAAGCATCAGCTTAACAGTAAAATGCATGCAATGCAAGTGAGGGAGGAAATGTGTGTGGGGCTTCAGCCTCCACATGCTCATCTCAACCTCAAGCCAGAATGGATAACAGTAATCATACTGAAATAAACAACATGCTATCAAGCAAGAACAGTAAACTGCAATCATACAGAAGAAATGAAATGAAATGCCATCAGGCAAACAGACCACATGGGCAAGGGAGCTGGGCTCTACCGAATACCCGCAAGCAAAGCCACAAAGTAACAATACAAGCAGATGGAGAAACTCAACCTCTAGTGCAATCATGCTCCTAGCTTCTACCTATTCTAAATATGGACTTATTCTAATGCATCAAGCAAATCAAGCAAAACACAACAATACAACAAAGAAAAAGAAAAGAAAGCAGATCAACTCCTCTCTCAACTCCAAGCTTCAGCTCTACCAACAACAACTCAGTCTTCAGACTTCAATCACTCTTGACAAATATCAGTTTGCTTTTCCAGGTTTCAACCCTTCAACATATGTTTCAACTTATCTTCTCCTCTAAGCTTCAGCTTCCTTGATCAGCTCCACTTTCAGGCTTCACCTAATCTTCAGGGATCTTCAAGTATCAACTTGCTCTTGTTGCTCTTCAAGCTTCAGCTGGAATGGCAATACTCAAGGATTCATCCTCTTCAACACTCTTCATTGAAGTCTTCATCTTCAAACTCAAGCTCTGCATCTCTCAAGACAATCAAATCAGAGGAAATCACTTACTGGATAAGCTGGGGGATATTGAACTGCTTATTGCCCAACAAAGGTGACCTATAAGGGTTCAACATCAAAGGAATGGTTCCCTCAAAAGTTCTAATTCCTAGGTACATCAATAATCCCTCCAAAGGAGAGAGGTGTATACCATGGAAGGACTTTGAATCATAGGGAGGAATGGAGGTGACGGATACCATCCATGTTCAAGAAAGAAGTTATCTAACTCTAAACTCTTCCTAATCCCTAACCCTAAAAACAACAAAAAAGAAATAAGATCAAGCTCTCAAGCTCCTCAATGCATCTTCAAGTCTTCTACTATGCTCCTCAATGCTCCTTAGAACAATACCAAGCTCTCCAAGCCCACAAAGCAAAGCAAACAACAATACAAGCCCACAAGGGCAACACAAACAATCAACCCATACAAAAATCAACTAAAAAATAGTATACTACTATATTAAATCCTAATATAATTTCTAAGGGATCCTACATACCTACCCTTAATGCCCATATATGTCCCATAGTCTAATTTGTCCTAAAAACCCAAAATTCTAAGGTTATTATGGACCTATGTTGAAGTTTAACCTAATCCTACACAACCTAATGGCATCTAATCAAAACTATCCTAAAATTCATCACAAATTCATGGAATAAATCCAGGGGGAAGCTAAAACATATATCTAACTATCCTAAAAAGAATGACTTAAAAATCTTAAGGGAACTACCTAAACCAAATTCTACAAATTTATATATCAACATAAAAGAATTAAAATGCAATAAAAGTAGAAAATATACAAAAAATACTAAAAATACATGAAAGGAAAATATTTTTATTTTATATTTTTCTTGACAAAAATATGAAGTAGGGAAAAAAACTCCCATGAAAAAATCTTTAATTTTCCATTTAATATGAATTTTCAAAGTATGAAAGAAAATGGGGAAAAATAGAATGGAAATATGAAAATGGGGTGCAATCAGTAAACAGAACACAGTTCATAATGCGCTTGGGCCCAGACTGGGGGTGCAAACACAAATACGCTAGGGCCCAAAATTAAATCAGAAAAAACAATTAATAAATCAAAAGAAAAAGAAAAAGAAGCGGTGCAGATATCAATGATTTTCAGTTCATTATGCAATTGGGCCTCAAAGGGGGGTGGGGATAGAAATTATTCACTTAAGCCCAGAGCCACCGTTTAATGAAACGGTGCATTTCAGGCGCTCAAAAATCCCTCCAAAAATGCAATTGAATCTCGTGCGTTGGATCTGGTTCTCAGTCAATAGTCAACGCGTGATCTAATGGCCGTGAGGTCGTCTTCAACCTCCAACCTAGGGTTTTGCTGAAACTCCATGAAAACACAACTCCATACTCAGATTTCCATCCCTTCGTGTCACCTCAAATCAGCATCAAATTCAACAATCTAAAATACTAAATTGCTCAGTTTTTCTCCCTGATCACGATCCTAACCTTGAAATGCATTGAAATGGTCTCTACCATAGAACCCGATGGTGCACCTCAACATATGATCAATCCTCGACTTCAACCAAACTTAGATTTTCTTGCATCAAAATGTTCACCTCACTCCACTGGTCAAAACAAGCTATCAAACACTCATTCTTTCTCACCATTCCACGAGTTCTTGCTCATCAAAGTAATGGTGTCACACATTCAACCTTCACCAATTACTCTCTAAGTCTCTAGAATTGATCACCTATTGGTCTCTAGCCATTCTACACTAATAATTCAACCTAACCATGCCTAAATAATGAGGTGAAAGATATTTTGCAAACCTGGTTTCTTGGTATGGCAGATGATCAAATCCTTCACTTCAAGGTTTGAAACTCTTCAGAAATGATCCTTGGATGAAGATAAGACTTCTGTTTGCAAAAAATTGGAGGGAGAACGCTTGCACTTCAAGATTCAATGATGAGTTTCGTCTTGCAAATACAATGGCTAAACCTTCAATCTTCCACCAATGGCACTTCAATTCAGTATGCACACACTCAGAGGGATCTATGGAAAGTGTTTGTGAAGAAAGAAGGGATGGAAATGAAGAAGAATGAAGAAATTGATCTTGACTTGCGATGGAAGAATTTGGATCTCACTCTCTCTTCTCTACACCAATTCACACCAACCTTGCATCTGAGCAAGTTACAATCATCTTATAGAGTGGTTTAGAATCATCTAGAACCCGCTAGGATCATCCAATGAGAAATTGAACTTTTCATGTCATGACATTTTGAATCCAATTCTCCTTACATGCTATCTCATGCCAAGCTCCTTGTAACTACCAATTCTGACTTGAATTTATCCCCACATGAGATTTAGGGTGAGTTACAATGCATAACTACCTTGTTTATTGAGTTCTTTTGAGTTTTGGTTTGGTACCTTAATATGCAAGTAAGCCCATTACAAAGCAGCCCTATGATCCAAGCCTCAAATCAAAATTGTGGCTGAACCATTGTTCTTATAATGTCATTTGGAGTCAAAATGACCTATTATATGACATGGTTTGGATTTATAGCTTGTGATTTCCAATTTTCAATTTCACTTTAATTAACTTATGCCTCCTTTTTAGGCCATTTTTATTACTTTTTGATACAAGCCTTTTCAACATCTCATGACCTCCCTACTAGCCTTAAAACATCATTATAAGCAAGTTTGATGTTGAAGATTTTTCCATTTGAAGCTTGGAAGTAGGAGATATGGCCTTATGCTTGAAATGACCTATAACCTCCAAATGACCAAAATGCCCTTGACTTGTCAAAGCCATAAGTTGAGTTCTATAAATCCTATCAAGGACTTCTAGTACTCTCTAGAAAGCTAAGAATATGCTCTTCAACATTCATATTGACCAAGAGTTCATAGGAATCATCCTACTAGGGAAACAGTTGGATGCAAGTTGGGTGACTTTCAAGGACCCAAATTCACATACCTTAGATGACCTGTAATTTGTCAAAGTCATAACTTGAGCTCTACAAATCCTATCAAGGACTTCTAGTACTCAAATTAAATATAAGAACAAGCTCTACAACATTCATGTTGTGGGGAAGATGAGATGACAATCACATCTTGAGCTAAACTGCCTTGGAGATAGGGATCAAACTAGGGGATTTTACACTATCAATCCTTAGAAACCCTAGCTTAAAACTTCTTAAACTCCTCAATCATGATGAGTTGGTCTAGGAATCATCCTTATAGCATCTCAATGCTTCATTCCATGATCACATGGCTCTTGGATTAGGTCTCAACCCTCTCCAATTCATCAGTTGACCTAGGGTTGACCCAGTCAAACCCTAATTCCACCACTCATGGCTGAATCTTCTGAATTCTTGTACAATGACCTCTCTAGGCTTCATGATGGATTTCAAGACATCTCATAAGATTTATCAAAGCTTCAAGTACATTCTCATAGTCTCAGAATCATCTGAGGAGCTCCCACAACTCTCAAGCTATGAGGCACACAACCTTGGTTTCAACCAATTCCTCTGAGGATCTCTTGAGTTCTCTGAAAAAGGTATCAATCTTTGAACATTTGAATAACCTTCTTGGCTAGCTTCAAAGTCTCATACAACTCTTGATGGGTAAATAAATGTTGGTCAAATTTTGGGGTGCAACAGATGTATATGACGCAGACGGGTAAATGGAAATGCAGGTGGAGACGCCAACATGGTGGTATTTTGGTAGTTGCCAATACAAATTGGACTTCGAGTGGTGGGAGGGATTGACTTCCTCGATACGCAGTTTGCTGAAGATGCCATGACTGGAGTATAAGATGTTCTTGATGCTCCAAGTCTGGGTACTTGGTGATTTTGTTGTGAATTTGCTTCAGAGAAGGTTGCAACTCTGCCTGATGGTCAGGGTAACTCGGTCTTGCCCCATTTTGAACTTCTTAATGGTCTGCCCCAGATTAACCAGTTCTGATATTGAAGTTAAACTCGGGTGACTTGCCCCTAGTCGAGCTATTGAATGATTTTCCCCAGCCTATGGGTTTTGAGGTAACCTTGTTTCATGTTGGCCATTGAAGGTCAAAATCCTCCTTGATTTCCTCTTGTTGAAGTGTTTTTAAACACCTAACACTGTTTTGCAATCAAAATTGTACATTCACAAATGGTGATATTAATGCAAAGCTTACTGCAGGTGTTGAAAAAGTGTCATTTATTGAAGTGTCCTGATAGTGTGAAATGAATGGACTGTTAATCCAGACATTGTGCTAACTTTAATGGTGTAGAAGATATAGTAAGGATAATGACATCAATGCTGGTGATTAGCATATATGTGAGGAGTCAGATTACGCAACCTTGCGATAGCATGCTTTCAGAATAAACCTCGCCTCAATTAGGTATTTCGAGGGTTGTAACGTGGCCTGGTTCACAATTTATGAAACAAAGGATATTAGGCTCAAAGTATGATTTGTACCCACCTCTTCTTCTTAATGATCTCCATACCTACGTTCAGTTAATTCTGCATTTATCTTGACAGTGTAAGCTTGACAATTTAAGGTTTACTCGAAGTGGCAGTCACCTTATTTTGGTTTTGATGGATATCAATGACCCTTCTGATTTGGGTGGTCACTGAATCTTATTTTGTTTTTGTTGAGGGTTTCGAGGGCCTCTTTTTATTTTTTTTTTATTTTTTATCCCTGACTTTTGCATGTACTAATTTCACTTGTCATATCCATCGGGATTGCCTTGATTTTTGCCTAAGTCCACTTTGAGGTGCTTGACTTAGCAGGCTTTTAATTTTTTTGGATTTTGTTGGAGGATAGTAACTGCCATATCATGGGTCATTGATGAACAACCGTCTTGTTTTTTGGATTTTTCTTTGTTGATTCGAGTGCGGGATTGGATTAACTGAACACTACCCTGCCTTAGGTTGAGTGTAAGGGTTTGAATATCCAAAGGAAACTCCTACTTCTAGGCTCGAAGTGATTTACTAGGGATTAACTCCTTATATCTCCATTCTTTAGGGAATGGAAGCAATGCCTATACATCATTGACGAGATTCTGTCTGAAAGCATACGGTTTGCAATTATGGGTATCTCGTTTTCATCATCCTCCCTCAAATCAATGCTAAACAATAGTGGATAGAGTGAAGTGAATAAATGTGTCGGTGATAAGTGAAAATGAGTGAATACGACATAACTAATTCAAAACATGCATAAACAATACATTAATGAAACCAAATACAAATGGAAATTGTTCAAAGTATACGATACTTAAACAAACAAAGACAAAATATAAGAAATGCAAAATATGAAATATCAACATGACTGCCTTCTTTGGCGAAATGAACTTTGACTTGACTTGATTTGATCTGACTGATGCTGACACTATTTGGTTGGTGGTATTGTATTGTTGATGACATTTGGAGACTTCCCATTGAAGTTGATAGCATCCTTGTCAATCATGTACTAAAATTTGTGCTTGAAATCCCTGCAGTTCTCAATAGTGTGACCTGGAGCGCCCTTATGAAACTCACAATGAGCATTTGCATCATAGTCGACAGGAATGACAGTTGGGGGAGCCAAATCTCTTGGAACGATAACTTTCTTCTCCATTAACTGAGCAAAGATACTAGCATATGTCATTGGCAAACGATCAAAAACTCTGTCTGGCCTCCATGTTCTTTGTTGACGCTGTTGGCGGGCACCTTGCTGTTGTTGAGCAGTTTGCAGTTGTTGTTGCTAAGGAGGATACTGATATCCTTGTTGGTTGTAGGCTTGTTGCTGAGGAGCCTGTTGCTGTGGCATATGAGCTTGGACTGCTTGAACAGCTGGCTGATAAGGCATTGGAGCGTACTGCGCAACAACAACATACAGATACGGA
Organism: Lathyrus sativus; assembly: GCA_963859935.3. NCBI lineage: Eukaryota > Viridiplantae > Streptophyta > Magnoliopsida > Fabales > Fabaceae > Lathyrus > Lathyrus sativus. Next base: position 89,231,121 of record OZ012740.1, on the reverse strand, counting down.
TAATAAGGGACTTGATAAGTCATATGAGCGGAAGCTTACCCTTTCTGCACAGAGATGGCATTTGTTTCGCCCTCTTTCTTCTTGTATCCGTTGAAAGGCTTCTTGGCATTGGCCCGACTTTCAGAACCTCCTTGGATCTTTCCACTCTTCAACCCTTCTTTGATTCTTTCATCGATGATCACCAGGTCAGAGAATCCAGCAGACGATCAGCTTCTCATAGTATTGGCATTGTAAGGTACCCATGAATATGTCAATTAGCTCACGGTCAACAAGAGGTGGATGCACCCTTGCGGCTAGCTCTCTCCATCGTTGCGCGTACTCCTTGAAGGATTCACTGTCCTTCTGAGTCATACTTTGAAGTTGAGTACGATTCGGAGCAAGGTCTGTGTTGTATTTGTACTGCTTGACAAATGCATTAGCTAGCTCAACCCAAGTGTGCACACTGTTACGTTCCAACTGCATATACCATTCAAGCGATGCTCCAGACAAGCTGTCTTAGAAGAAATGGATCATTAACTTTTCATCTCTAGCATATGTGTCCATCTTGCGATAGTACATCTTCAGATGAATATTCGGGCAACTGAGGTCTTTGTACTTTGAGAATTCCGGCACTTTGAACTTTGGAGGAATGACGACATCAGGCACCAAGCACATTTCCAAAGCACTGAGAGAGTTTGAGTTGTGTCCCTCCATGACTCGGAGTTTCTCAGCTAGATCACGACACATCTTCATAGCTTCTGAATCTTGAGCGGCAACAGGACTGACAATGGGGATAGTAGCATGATAGTTTTGAATATCATCATACTGGTCCATCAGATTATCTTCATTATGAGGAACGGGAATCTGAACAACAGTAGGCTGAGCTTGCGAGATAGCTCCAACAGTAACTCCAAGCGCTGAGATTGGTTGAGAAGTGGTTCCCTCAGCCGCGGTAGCAAAGTTCATTGGAATTCCATAGGGATTGGGAATAGGAACTGGAAGTCTGGAGGTAGACCCTTGTCCTTGACCATTGTTGTTGACGATAGTAGTTTCACGCATCTCTTCTTTGTTTTGGGCCGCAATGATGGCTTTGAGGATCTGGTCAATCTTTCCTTTGAGAGAATCCAACTCTTCCCTGAAGGAAACTTGTTCTTGCTGAATCTACTCCATCATTCGTCTTGTATTGGCTCTAGTTGCATACTGGTGTCGAGGAATCAACTTGATTTACAGGATAAGAAGGAAGGGAGAAATGAGAAAAACTACCAAAGGAAAGAAAATGCAAGATGCACAACAAATGAGATGCAATGCAAATGATATGCAATTCAAGATGCAAGATCCAGGATCACAGGATCAAAAATTCAAACAGTTCTGAAGTAATACGGGTGAACGGATCAAGGACTACAGTCACTGCTCAAGGAAACCCCACGGGTCGGATTCTAAAACGGGTAAGTTCCTAGAGTCATGGATATCTTTCAAAGATATCACAGCCATGACAAAGCCTCATCACGATGATAATATCCTCAAAAGAATCTCCCCTAGGTGAGGTTTTCGTATCTTCCACATGAGAAAGACATCTCGGAGGCATCAACTACATAACCATCGACACACGGGTTCTAGAACAGGTTCTCAAAGTCATAGATCGAGGTTGAAAATACTACTGTCAGGAAGTAATACGTTCAAGGGATCTCATCTGATTAGGGCACTCGTATTAATCCAAAAGGAATCAACACTACCAACCACCATGGATAAAATGGTTAATGGTCCTTGGGATCAACGATTCAGACTCGAAAACATTATTGCCATGGCAAAGACTTACCACAACAACAACATCTCCAAGGGAATCTACTCCAAGCGGGGTTTTTGCTTCAACTCAACGTGGAAGAACCCACGTAAGTCTCCATTACACAGCCACCATCCTACTCCTAGGGTTTTACTCGGACTCAGGTGTAGAGCCATCTCACAAAGCCCATAAGCAGAACAACCCAACAATGCCACAAGCATAAGCAAATAAGAATAAGGATACAAATAAATAAACGAAATAAACAGGAAGAGAAAACTGATAAGCAAAGCTAACAAGCTCATAACTCGAACTAAGATAGGCTCGACTCTCTCTTGCATGGAGCAAATAGTCTCCAGCAGAGTCGCCAGCTGTCGCACCTTGAAAATTCATTCGAACATATGACCCTCACGCAAAAGGTGCGGAAATGCAGTTCGACAGAGTCGCCACTGAACTTTATTTATCCCGAATGAACGGGAGAGGAAAATATCGAGAAAACCTCTTAAAAACGGAAGGAACACGACCATCGCAACCTGATGTTCTGGGGTTTGGGAGTCGGTTACACAAGGGGAAGGTATTAGCACCCCTCACGTCCATTGTACTCAACGGGAATGTCTTAATTCGAATTGTGATGAAAGTTAGCTAAGCTTAGTTCTTCTCTTCTCAATACTAAATACTAAAATGATACGATAAAGGATAAAGACGCTAGGGGAAAGTGGATGGTTAGAGATTAGGGTGCTCGCCAAGGATTGGGGCTCTTGTGCCTACGTATGCTCATTCGAACGAGAATGAGAAATCAGAGCGTCGTAGTTCGACTACGGGAAAGGATGGAGGAAAACAGAAGATGGAGGGGATTGTGCTCGCCAAGATCATCGCAATGTTGTGCCTACGTATCTTGCATTCAAGAATGAATGAAGAATCAGAGTGTTCGTAGTTCGTGGTAACGACCATGAAAAGAAACGGGATTGAATGGGTTTGAATGTACGGATGACGATTACTCGAAGCTTAAGAAAGACTTCTCGAACCCAAGTAATCGGGAGAGTGAACCAAAGACTTGGAACTCTCTCTTTTTCATCTTGAATATAAGGTTGTATTTGAAAGGGTGAGTTTGAACTGATGACGATTACTTGAAGCTTAAGAAAGACTTCTCGGACCCAAGTAATCGGGAAAGCGAACCAAAGACTTGGAACTCTTTCTTTTTCATCGCAAAAGAAGTTGTGTTCGAATGGTGTTTGAATAAGTGGTGGGAATCAGATGACAATTACTCGAAGCTTAAGAAAGACTTCTCGTACCCAAGTAATCGAGAGAGCGAACCAAAGACTTGGAACTCTCTCTTTTTCATCACGAAAAGAAAGTTGTTTGAGTTTGAAATGGTGTTTGGAATGATGAGTAGCGGACGATGGTTGAACGATGTCGGGTTGTTAATTTTATTTAAAGGCATCAATTGCTCACACACGAATAAGATAACTCGTATCCAAACAACCAAAAGCAAGATCAAAGAATTGAACCCACTCTTTACACCTTGAAAAGAATTAAATAGTTGTTAATTGATTGATAGTTTGTTATGAAAAATCCGCTTGACGTTGGATCAAGGATTTGACTTATTATCGCGTGCAAAACGTGTTGGAATGGAAATGGTTTGAGAAACGAGACCGACTTGACTTACACATCAAGGGTCGAGTTGTAAGAAACGACACTAGTCCCTGAGGGTGCCTCCAATATCGAAACCATGGTGAAGTGTGTGCAATAGGTTGATGGCGAATGTGTATGAGCACTCGACTTACGAGGGTGTTTGAAAGTGGCTCGATGACGAATCGAGAATTAGTTTGAAAATAGTTTAATCTACGCTAGCCCCTATGGGTGCTCCTAGAAGATAAACCGATAATCAAAGAAATACGAAACATACATAGGAATGGGAGAGGGGTACATGTAATTTACACGAGATTGGGCGAAATAAAGGGGTCTCATTGTCAGGTAGCCCAAGAGAAAGCCGTGTGTGTGCATTGTGTCCTAAACTACACCTTGAGCAAAGTCGGGCACAACTCCATGTTAGGATTCCTGCAAATGATTAATGATCCAACAGTCTACCAATTTGGATTTTAGCGTTTCGATAGTTTATTAGTGCTTTCGAATATGGGTGAATTAGAACGATGAATATGAATATGACAATATGAATAATATACAATAATATCCACAATAATATTTGACTGAAAAAAAATAGTTGATATTTGACGGAAGAAAAGTGGCGGCCAAACAAGAAGAAAAGTGATACGTTTCCCTAAACAAAAACAACTGGCATTCAAGTCCAGCAAAATTGAGAGCTTTTTTTCTTAAAAAATAATAAAATAAAAGTTGTAAATAGAACCAAACGACCATCCCCTATAACTAGAACAATACTAAAACGAAACTAAATGGGAAAACAATAATCTCATCGTCAAAGCACACTAACCACCTCAAATTAATATCATCAAAGTACAGATCTGGGCCAAAACAGAGTATCGTCATCTATCTTCTATTTCACGCGACAAGTTCATCTCAGGTTCGCGAGCTTTAGCCTCTAGTTTCCCATTTTCATGTCATCTTGCTTCTTCTCTCTCCTACTCTTGATTTCTATTCGATTGGGTTCTGAGTAAGAAAATAATTTAGGATTTGAGGTGTGATTGGATGTTGTGGAAGAAGAAGAATGAGGTTATGGGGTGGGGGCTTCAAATTTATGGGTTTCAGGTTTATTGTTGTATAAGGGCGGAAGTTTGAAAAGGGATTTTAGGGATTTGGAGGTTGAAGCTGTGATTCGCGGTTGATGGTTCAAGAAGCCAAAAGTTTTTACCGAATAGGTTATGAGTTTAAAATGAAAAGGTTCTGATTTGGGTTATTGAGATTTCAAAGGTTTGAAGGGTTTATGGTTTGGGATTTGCGGTTGAAGAGGGTTCAATGGTTGGAGAAGAAGAAGAAAATGGTTTTCTCCGTGAGAGTGAAGAGCCACGATTCTTCAGAAAGAGAGAGGATTGTTGAAGTTTGAAAGTGAGAGAGGTCCCCCAAGAATGAAGGGTCGGTTCCTTGTTTTTTGTAGGTGAGGTCTGTTGAAAAAAAAGAAAATGAAGGTTGTGTTGCGTCGTTTTGGGTACGTTTGCTACATTTCGATCCGTTTAGCAAAATTGGTTATTGTTGTGTATGCAGGTGAAAGGTAAGATTTTGTCGTCTTGTGGAGAGCAAATGGTTTGGTTTTCTCACAGTCGATGGAGTCCCCTCTAAAGAGGTATGCAAGGGTCCAAATTATAGCGTAGCAACAACATGTAAATGGGTCCATTTGCAACCTTTGTACTACTGGAATCTGCTGCGTATTGTGTGGAGGTGTTTCGCGTCGTATGGTTGTGAAGATGCAATCGTCCATTCCGTAATGGTTGTACGAGAACTTTTGCTTTTTTATTTTATTTTTGTCCTTTGAGGAAATTCGTGAGATGAATGTTTTTTAACCCCTTTTATTCGCACAAGGTTGTTGTATTGTATAACGGTTTCCTCACTTTGTCAATTGCAGGTCCATTGGAGAGTCTAAAATGGTCATTGTGTGGACAAATTTTTATTGTTGGTTTTGGTTAAGTTTTGTCGTGAGTATTGTATAACGGTTTCCTCCTTTTTCTTCTTATTTTGTAGGTGGGTGCATGGCTGTATGCTGGTGGATTAGGAATGCTTGATGTGGGCTCAAATGGAGTCTCACTTTTGTTTGGTGACTTTGACCGTATGAACATATGAATTAATTATTTTTGTATTTATTTTTTGTAGAAATATGGGCTTGGCAATATTGGTACTTATTTTGTATCCACTTAAAACATGGTTTTGTTCATATACCTTTTTTTGAATTTTCTTGTAAGGAAATGGTCAATAAACACGATTTTTGATATGGATAAGTGTAAAAGATAGGAAATGAATTAAATGAATGATTTAAGTGGATACTCGACTAAAAACTAACTACACACAATGTGAACGGGTATTAAATGGAAAATGGAGCTGGTTTGGGATAATCGAAATGAAAATATGGATAATTGATTAACTTGGTTTAAGATGGACATGAAATGGTTAAGAACTACCATTGCACTAACTTTTCCCAAACAATGCTTCTACAAATGAATCCTTGAACTTTCTTTATTGAAATTAGGACCATTGTGAACTTGCCTACACAAATCCACAACTTGCACAATTTACTCTGACATTATTTTGGTCATGAATAAATAAAAGAAAACTCCAATGTGAAGCCCAAACTTTAATTGAATCCCATTGATTCTTGATCATGAAGCGCTGATATCCTGATCCGTATACAACTGACTTGAATGAACATGTCATCTCTAATTAGATCCTTAAGCATAACTCATTTGAATTGTTTCCAATTTTGGCCTGACTGATAGACTAAATCAAAACCGATGAACCTCAATTACTGCACACACAACTTGACGAGAGTAACTCAATTTTTTAAAATATTTTCTAAATAACAATTGGCGGGCGAATACACATTTGAAGGTTATACACAGGTAGGACAAATTTGGGGTATGACACAAGTGATCACTATCCCGATTCAAAATTCTCCTTATCCACATGCTCCGACACAGAAAGATAATGCGAGACACTATGCTCGGTTCATGGACATATTCAAGCAATTTGCAAATCAATATTCCATTTTTCGAAGCATTGGAACAAATGCCCAAGTATGCGAAATTCATGAAGGACATCCTTATGAAGAAGAAGAGGTATACGAATCAAGAAACTATCATGGTGGATGCTAGTTGTAGCTCAATCATTCAACCTACTCTCCCGAGAAAAGAAAGTGATCCGGGACGAGTCACTTTGCCCATCACAATTTGAAATACTTACATTGGCAAGGGGTTAATCGATTTGGACTCGAGTATCAATTTGATACCCTTATCTATTGTGAAGCGGTTGGGATATATGGAGTTGAAGTTTACTCAAATGACATTGCAACTTGCCGACAAATCTACCACTCACCCTCATGGTGTAGCTGAAGATGTGTTGGTAAAGGTTGACAAATTTTTGTTCCCAATTGACTTTGTGGTAATTGATATGGAAGAAGATGAAGACTCTCCCTTGATTCTTGGTCGACCTTTTATGAAGACCGCACGCATGGTGATTGATATGGATGATGTTCTAATGAAGGTTAGAGTTCTATATGAGGATATTTGTTTCAATCTTTTTGAAGCCATGAAACTTTCAAAGGACAAAACCGATTGTTTTAGAATTGATGCAACGGAAGTGGCAATCGAAGAAGTCAATGAGTTATTGCAAGTTCCCATAACATTACAACAAGTTCTTACCAATGCTCTTTCAAAATTCAATAAATAAGAAGAAAGAGAGATTGAAAAGTGTTTGCGGGAGCTTGAAGAATTAGAGGAAATTCCACCTTCGAAAGAACGGGTGGAAATTTTGAAAAAAGAGAACAATGAGAAAGTCAAACTTGAGTTGAAGTTGTTACCATCTCATCTTAAGTATGTTTTCCTTGATGAAGAGAAAAACAAGCCGATGATCATAAGTTCGGATCTAACCATGGAGGAAGAAAGGAAATTAATTGTTGTTTTGAAGAAAAATCAAGAGGAAATGGGTTGGACTCTTTCTGATTTGAAAGGTATAAGTCCTTCCTATTGTATGCATCGAATATTCATGGAGGAGGATTTCAAGCCGGTAGCTCAACCACAAAGAAGATTGGATCCTACTATGAAAGAAGTGGTGAGGAAAGAAGTTGTCAAAATGTTGGATGCCGGCATGATTTATCCTATTTCCGATAGTCCGTGGGTTAGTCCAGTTCAAGTGGTACCGAAGAAAGGTGGAATGACGGTTGTCTGCAATGAGAAGAATGAGTTGATTCCAACAAAAACTGTAACAGGATGGAGGATGTGTATCGACTACCGTAGGCTCAATCAAGCTACAAGAAAATATCACTTCCCTCTTCCTTTCATGGATCAAATGCTCGAGAGACTTTTCGGTCAAGAATATTATTTCTTTTTGGATGGATACTCAGGGTATAATCAAATCATTGTCAACCTGGGGGATCATGAAAAAACAACTTTCACTTGTCCTTTTGGAATCTTTGCTTATAGGAGGATGACGTTTGGTTTGTGTAATGCACCAGCGACTTTTCAAAGGTGTATGCAAGCTATATTCTCGGACTTGATTGAGAAGACGATCGAGGTGTTTATGGATGATTTCTTAGTTTTTGGACCGTCATTTGATCTTTGTTTGAAAACTCTTGATGTTGTCTTGGAGAAGTGTGTGGATACTAATTTGGCGCTTAATTGGGAGAAATGCGACTTCATGGTTACGGAAGGCATTGTGCTTGGGCACAAGTTTTCTTCAAATGGACTTGAAGTTGATAAGGCTAAAGTGGAAGTGATTGAAAAGTTGCCACCACCTCTGAATGTGAAGGGAATTCAAAGTTTTCTGGGTCATGCAGGATTCTACCGAAGATTCACCAAAGACTTTGCGAAGATAGCGAAACCATTGAGAAACCTGCTCAATAAAGATAAGTCTTTTCTTTTTGATGATTCTTGTATGACAGCTTTTGATTCTTTGAAACAAAGCCTAATAACTGCACCCATAATCGTTGCACCGAACTGGAAAAATAATTTTGAACTCATGTGTGATGCGAGTGATTATGCGGTTGGCGCAGTGTTAGGCCAAATAAAAACCAAAATTTTCCATGCGATACACTATGCGAGCAAGGTTCTTAACGATGCTCAAATTAATTATGCAACAACTGAAAAGGAATTGCTTGAAATAGTGTATGCATTAGAAAATTTTAGGTCTTATTTGATCAGATCTAAAGTTGTGGTGTACACCGATTATGCGGCGATCAAGTATCTACTTACCAAACCGGATTCCAAACAACGGTTAATTCGTTGATTTCTTTTACTACAAGAATTTGATCTTGAAATTCGTGATAAAAAAGGGTCCGAGAATTTGGTAGCGGGTCACTTGTCCCGACTTGTGAACGATGAAGTCACAAAACATGAAAAAGAGGTGAGGGAAGAGTTCCCTAATGAAAATTTGTATATGGTGAAGGTTAGACCTTGGTTCGCTGACATGGCTAACCACAAAGCCATTGGATTAATGCCGGAAGGTCTAACTAGTCACCAGAGAATTTGTTTTTGTCTAACGCCAAGTACTTTGTATGGGATGAACCACATCTGTTCAAACTTGGTGTCGACAACATTTTAAGGAGATGTGTATCTGAGGAGGAAGCCAAAGACATCCTGTGGCATTGTCACAACTCTCTGTATGGAGGTTATTTTAACAACACAAGAACGACCGCTAAAGTCCTCCAATCGGGATTTTATTGGCCGTCCTTGTCCAAGGATGGACATGCACACACAAAAAGTTGTGACAAATGTCAGAGGATTGGTGGAATATCGCAACAAAATGAAATGCCACTGCAATGCACGATAGAAGTCGAGGTTTTTGATTGTTGGGGCATTGATTTTGTTGGTCCATTCCCACCATCGTTTGGAAACGAGTACATTCTTGTTGCGGTTGACTACGTCTCCAAATGGGTGGAAACTATAGCTAACGCTAAGGCAGACGGGAAAACCGTAATAAAAGTTTTGAAAAAAATATATTTTCTCGCTTTGGTACCCCGAGAGTTTTAATAAGTGATGGAGGATCGCACTTTTGTAACACTCAGTTAGCAAAAGCTTTGGAACAATATGGTGTGCGGCACAAAGTTGCAACACCGTACAATCCGCAAGCTAACGGACAGGTGGTGATATCAAACCAATAAATTAAAAAGATTTTGGAAAAAAATGTGTCTACCTCGAGGAAGGATTGGTCAAGTAAGCTTGAAGACGCCTTGTGGGCCTATCAGACAACTTTCAAGGCTCTGATTGATCTCACACCTTTCAAAATGGTCTATGGTAAAAACTGTCACCTTCCGGTGGAATTGGAGCACAAAGCCTTTTGGGCATTGAAGTTGCTAAATTTTGATCAGAACTTGAGTGGCGACAAAAGAAAAAGCCAACTTCATGAGTTGGAAGAAATACGCCTTCAAGCTTATTAGTCGAACAAAATCTACAAAGACCGAGTGAAGGGGTATCATGATAAAAAGATAGTGACCAAGAAATTTGAGGTATGGAAAATGGTGTTACTATTCAATTCTAGGTTGAGATTGTTTCCCGGTAAGTTAAAGTCTAAGTGGTTGGGTACTTTTCGGATTCGCAACATTTTGAGTTACGGTGCAATTACCATTGAAGACATAAAGACCAAAGAGAATTGGAAAGTCAACGGTCAAAGGTTGAAGATTTACCTAGGTGGTGATTTCGAGCGGGACACCACTTCTGTGCCTTTCTGCGATCCGTGATCGCATCAGACCGTCGAGCTCCAACGACGTAAAACAAAGCGCTTGTTGGGAGGCACCCCAACATTGTAAGTATTTACTGCTTTTTGTTGTGTAATTATTGTGCTTGATATGGCGGACCTTTGCTGAAAAAGATGTGAATTGATAAGTTAAAAAAACCAAAACCTATCATGTTCACTAGCACCTTTGCTAGGCGAAGCTCTCAATGAACAAAGCAAAATAGGTTGTGTTATTTTAAATTCAGTGGGCCACCTAATTGGGCCCAAACCGTTTTTTTTGGTTCTGAAGGACTTTTGGTCATTCCACTTCACTCTCACGGTTGCCGCACTTCACTCTCACTCACTTCACAATTGTGCCTCTATTGCAAACCCTAATTTCTCCTCTCACAGCCTCAATCAAGCTCCTCAATCAGGTATGTTTACCTTTCTCAATTCTTCTATGATTAGGTTGCTTTAGTTTGTAATAAAACGTACCATTTGGGTTGTATAGGGTTAGTAACAGGACTGTTAAATTTGTGGTTGCATGTGTGTTTAGAACTGTCCCAAGCATGACAAATATTGATACTCATGAATTTGTTTTTGCTAAGATTGTATTGTCTTGCTTTTGGGTTGACAGCAGTGGGAAATTTCAAAAACCCGCAGCCTTCGCTAGCACCTTCGCAGTGCGAACCTGAGGCGAGTATTTGCCAGGTCTTCGCACAATGAAGTTTACAGCAAACGTGACAACATTTTGTTTTTCTGTTCTGATTGCTGTACTGATCTGTTATGTGGATGTTTTTGTTCTTCTCTTGTGTTTTGTTTCCAGATGACGTCCAGGTCAATAGCGTCTAAGAAGCGAAAGGTCGGTAGTACCTCAAGGCCCCAACCAATCCAGTATGACACGGAGAGATTTGTGGGTCCTAAGCAAGCCACTCGATACGTGGCTTTGGAAAAGCGAAAGATTCTGCCAGAGAAGAGTTTTCTAATTCATCTGGAAGGATCATACAGAACTTTCGTAGGACTCATAAATAGCAAGAAATGGGACGTGTTGGTGACGCCAATAGATATCTATAACATAGAGGCAGTGCAAGATTTCTATGCCAACGCACTTCCAAACGACGATGAACCATTCACTTAGACCACAAGGGTATCAGGTGGACCGGTAAGCTTTGACAGAGATTCCATCAATAAGGTATTTGGAAAACCGCTTAGCTTGGGTGAAGATGAAATTGATGATTATCATCGAGATCTGAGACTTCATAGAAATACAGATCTAATTTCCGATGCTATATTGATGGAGGGCAAAACTGTAGAATTAAACCCAAATGGGGTTCCAAGGTGGTACCATTGAGAAGACATGAAGCCTTTACCTCAGTTAGTGCTGCTGTTGATTTTGACGAACATTAAGCCAAAGTCACACACTTCGACTGTGTCGATCCCAGTGGCACATTTGGTCCACTCTATTCTTACTAATATCTAGATTGCGTGTTCAGTCAAGGGTGAGACTACCTTCTCGTCGCCAGGTGACGATTCCGGCTGCTATTGATGACAGATACATGGAAAAATACTGCCGACCCAAAGGTTTTAAAGGGAGTTCAGCTGCTACAGATACCAGGACTACTGATGGCCCTGATGTTGCTTTCTCACAGGGTTTTGATCCATTTCAGCAGGATGTATGCAATTATAACTGGGATTGGATGGCGGTGACTCAGTGCGCCATGGTTGATATACATGATTCTATGCAGGTACTTCAGCTACAATGCTGTGACCCCTTCATGGAGCGTAGTATGATGACTCGTGAGCAGTTCTTGGAGCACGCGAGCTGACCTGAGGTCAGGCCTATTTTTGGAGAGGGGGCGGATGCCTCTGGTCCTGATGGTGGTAATGCTGCGGTGGAGGATGATGATGATGGTGATGAGGATGTTGATGGAGAGTCCAGTTCAGGTTCTGAGAGCGTGGAGGAGACCGAGTCCGAGGAGGACTGATTTTGTGATATTTTGATTTTGTGAGCGTGAATTCGAGCAACTTCCTTTGGTCGTCAAACTGAAGTACTTTTGTGCTTGAATCATGGCTTTTGCTGTTTTATTGTATTGTTATTTCAAATATTGGTTCTTGTACTATTTTGGGGTATTTTTTTTCACCCATGCACATTTTTATTAAGTTTAATTAATGTTAGGTTTTATGTTAAAATATTTTGTTTCTCTTTTCAAGTGGTTGTTAATATCTTTTGGCTGTTGAGCTTTCTAAACTTCTAGATTGGTTGCTCTCTAGAAAGAAGTATCCAATGAAGATGCATCTGAGTTTGGATGGCAATGATAATATTAAACAAGCGAATAATGTCAACGTACATGGTTACCTTTGGTTAGAACTTTAGAATGCATTAAGAACTCTAATATTGTTATAAATGAATGTTGTTCTTTTGGCAACATTGTTGAATGAATGTTTCACTTAGGACTTAGAACCACAAATTGTGAGGAAACCTCCATTGTGCACTAAATGCTGGATTATAATAAACTTTGTTGATTCATTTGATTCATGATTTATATTTTATTATTGTGAATTTGTGGAAGCAATTAAAAATGATCAAAGCACTTGTTTTTTTATCAAGTACAACCAGTTCCAAATGCAACTTACCCGTGAGCAAAGAGTATTCGTAAATCCCTTGAGCCTAAACAGTGTGAATCTCAGCCTGAAATTGTGCGAGATTCCAAAAAACTTTTTTCTTGAACCCTTGAATTTTGTGTTAATTGTTCTCTTTGCCTTAAAAAGTTAAGAGCATTCACTTGAGGGTTGAGTAAAATCTAAGTTGGGGAGAGCGAAAAAGAAGTATGGTAGTGATCGGGAAAATAGCAAGTGTACTATTTTTACCAATTGTAGTAATAAGGGAAAAGTCCCAAGTATCGATCTCGAGGACTGCGTAGTAATTAACAGAATTTTTAGGATTCAATTGAACAAAAGGTCTAGTGGTTTGTTTGGTAGCAGAGTAATATAACAAGTAAATACGGACTTAATGAATCAATCTAAGAACGGTGTTAGGGGAGTGGAGACGATGTGAGTAAAGACCCTGTATGATTATTCTACTATACTAGTTATTAACCTTAATTTATCAGTTGGCCACTTTAGTTGCCTTAATTCCTTAATGAAAACCCTTTGATGATTTTCCTGTACACTAATTCCTCAGTGTCCCTGAAAAGCATCAAGCAATAGTTCCGACCATAAAATACGTGATACGGGATATCCTCATTCCTAAGCAATATCGACCGTGATACTATTTTGCAAAAGTGTTAGGTTGACTTTCCAGACTAAAGCCTAAGCACGACTCGAATTCTACTTTCCAATATGAATACGATTAAGATTAATGCAAAATAAAATATATCAAGGTAAAAACATAGTTCTCATAGAATAATTAAACAAAAGTCATTACATCGCACTTAGGACCACCCCCTAACAACTTGGGGTTTAGCTGCTCATGTTCTTGGTAAACATAAAAGTAATTAGAATTGAAAAGGAGAAGATCATTACAATGCAAGTTGAAATCCTTGGATCATCAATCGCTTCCGCTTTTGATCGATCCTCTGTTTCCAGCCGAACTCTCCTCTCAGTTGTCAATCCTAATATTAATTCAAAGTGTCCCCTACTTTCTAAAATGTGCCTCTTATATCTAAATTCAAATTACATCGCGAAATGTCTCAAATGCCCTTCAAAATAGGTCTGACAGCAAAAAATCAGAAAACAGAGAAATTTCACTTTCAGTGGCCCTGACACGGGCCGTGTTGTGCAACACGAGTGGCCGTGTCAGGCTGCTGACTTCTTCAGGGCGTGTCTCCTCTCCAAGGGCTGCAACACGGGCCGTGTTGCATGACACGGGCACCCGTGTTGCAAGTCTGAGTCTTCTTTTCTTCTGCTTTGGTCCACCCGTGTCTGCCAACTGTGTCCTCCATGACACGGGTCGTGTTGTGCAACACAAGTACCCGTGTTGTAGCTCTGATTTCCCTTTTTCGACTTTTCTTTGCCCCCGAATGCGGTGCGATTGTCGTGCTATCCATTCCTGTCAAAAACACACTAAAAGAAACCAAATCAAACGCACCAGCGACAAAAGTAACATAAACTTAAAAATAAGACTCGAAGACACACAACTACGAGTAATGCATATAATGACAACTAAAGCTTCGAAAAACAGATAAAAACATTGCGAAATTACCCACAAACAGCGTTTGAAAACACAACTGAAATCCACCGATCAGGTAGGTTGCTATAAATCTTGAAAAATCAAGCAAGCATTGTAAAATAAAATTTGTTATGTGAATATGAATGTAAAAAAAAAAAAGAGAAAAAGAATGCTTGCTTGGAAAAGAAAAAAAGAATAAGTGAAATAAGAGTTGGAAATGTTTTCAATTGAGAAACAAGTGAAATGAAGTTGGGATGTGTGAATAACTTGTACAGTGAATGTCTCTTTTGCATTGGTAATTTCATTTCAATGAACTTAGAAATGTCCCTTGTTTGTAAACCCGACCAAGCTACAACCGTAAAAGACCTTAGTGATCTTCTTGCTTCTATATTTTCATTTATGATTGTTAGATATTGTATGAATTAGATTAATTTTGGCATTGTTTGTTAGGTGAGTGAAATTGTCCCCGCGGTTGCAAACGCGTAATTTATTCAATCCTTATTCGAAGAGGAGAGATAGGGTGATTCATTCAAGATAACATTGTTGATTGATTGATATATGTTTTGCATTGCTTTAAGAATTTAGTTCTTGTGTGTTGTTTTATTCTAACCATTGGGAACCTGTGTCGGGTTGCATTCCTTGTGTTTGAGCCATTTAATCCATTTTCGGAGAAATCTTTTTCTTGAGCAAATCGTCTTGTTTCATCAAGAGGCATGCTTTGCTTGAGGGAAAGCAAAGATCTAGTTGGGGAGAGTTGTTAGATGCCCAACTTTGCTTATTTGATCTATTAAATGTGGGCATCTTTCACTCCTTTTTGTAAATAAAGTGTTAGAATCACTCTTGCTTTGGTTGATTTGAACCATTATGTGAAAATATCTTGGTTCCTTTGATTTATGTGTTATTGTGCAGGAATTAGGCATGAAAAATTGAAGAGTAAGGCACAAGAAAGATAACAAAGAAACCAAGATAGCATGCAAATAACATCAAGTTCGCTGTGCGAACTTGCTAGCGAAGCTTGCCAAAAAATTTCATAAAGTTCGCACAGCGAACTTTGTAGTGAAGGCTAGGAAACCAAAACAGAAAGAAAAGGACCCTAAGTTCGCTGTACAAAGGAGGCAGCGAACAAATTGCTAGGCGAAGAGGTAGCAAAGAGCTAGCAAACACTCCCAGACTTGAGGCAGTAGGTATTTGGATATGAATTTGCTGTGTGAAGTTCTTAGCGAAGGATCCGCATTGCGAAGAATTCTTCGTTCAACGAACATGTGGAATTTTGTCTGGGGAGTTTTCTCAAGACATAGGCACTACATGTGCCATTTTGGTTTTTCGCTAGGTAAACACTTTGTTCGCACTGCGAACATGACAGCTTAGCAGCCATTCTATAAGTAGTATGGGCTACTTTTTGAGAAAAATATCTTTTATTTTGTACTTTATTTTGACAGGATTTTCAAACCAAAAAATCTTGTCTCTCCATTTCTCATCATCTCTTAGTAATATTTCACAAAAAGAAGGTGGATTCCCATCCAATCTCGATTATTCGACTCGGATGTTGATCAAACTTCTTCCGAAACTTGTTGCTCAAGCTATCATGGAAATGGGTAGCTAAATCTGTCTCTTGTCAAGGTTAGAGGTAGTTAGTTCAGATTTTATGTATTCTTCTTGATCTTTTGAATGTGAACAATGTTGTGATCAATATAGATGAAGTTATTTGCTACTCTTTGTACATTTATGGTTTGGATTGCTTTAGACATGAAGTTTCCAAGTCTTGACCTAATTTCTTCATCTATCAACTATACAAATTCTAGACATAGGTTTGAAAGTTGATATATGCTTTGTATTGATCTTAATGCTTATTGTTTCGAGTGTTATTTAGAGAGATCATTTAACGGTCGAAACAATAACATTCCTGAAATCGCTTTGGAAATGAACGTTTTCGCGAGGATACACGGTTATGTTGGTTAAAACTTTGTTCACATATTCGATCGGTTGGATACGTTTAGGACGGATTAGCGAACCCTAATCTTGACATGTTTTTATCAAACTTAGACCGAATTTTATTCCGTTTTATTTCTTGAAAACTCTTGTTACGAAAATAGAAATCATTTGAAAAACCCCCTTTCTTAAATCATTAAACCATTGAACGACAAGCATCTATATTTTCATCAATCCCTGTGGATACGATAAAACACTACCGCAAAATACTTTCTAACAGGAGCTTATGTAATAATATTGAGATTAAAAATTTATGTTGACAAAGAGTAATGCATACAACCCATGTAGTCCATAATATGTCCAATGGTTTTAGTTTCTGGTTGAGGTTCTTGAACCGGAGGAGGAATTTCTTCATCATCAATATATCATATAGTTTTTTCCTTGAAGTTATAAATTACATTCATCTTGTTGTTGCAAAGATGAATTGTAATCTCCCAATCTTCCATTGACACAGGTTCTTATTTAACAAGATTGACCTCAAAATGTTAAAGAATTCTTGTGATGAAGAAGGCATAAGGAAGCTCCTGTGAATGCTCATTATGGGAGGCCATGTCTTTCAAAATCATAAAGGCCTAGTTAATTGGCATACCATGTTTTATTGCAAATAAGATTTGCATCTCAGTGACAGTAATGGTAGAATGATTTGAAAACCTTGGCAAAATAATGTAATTCAGAAAATAGTGCAACCGATCATCAATATATAAATTACCAACACCCTAAGATGTCCTACTCAGAAGCTTACCACCCAATTTATTTTTTCGCGAAAAATTTTATGCTCAAACTTTCTTCTAATACCAAAATAAAATTCTCTTTTATCATAATTATGTAGAGGAAGAGTCTTGTGCATGGTAAACTTTAAACCTTCTGATGGAATATCCAAAATAGTTCTTAAAAGTTCACAATCAAACTCAAAGTAGGTTCCTTTTATAGTAGAACTAATAACACCATCCTTGTACATCATGTTAGTGTAGAAGGCTCTCACTAGGTCAAGAAATATGAGACCATGCATACTAACCAACTTATCTATTTTCTGATTTATCAAAATTTCTCCAAATTGAAAACAAGGATAAGGAAAAGTTTCCAATTTCACATACCTAGCTCCAAAAATAGGTTTGGTTAAGAAGCACTCAATGAACCTTTATTGTTGATCCTTTGTGGGAAAAAACTTCTTCACTCAATAAACCTTATTTCAAAATGTAATAAAAAATTAATTTCTAAATGAATTGATCAAACAACAATGAACTCAAAATTTTTATAACACAAAAAATTAAAAGAGAGAGATACAGAGAGAGACACAAGGATTTGTTTAGACAGTTCCCCAATCGGCCTCGCTATGGGTACGTCTACCCTCAATTCGAATTCAAATTGAGATACTTGTAATTAACCTTACTTTGCAAAAAGTGTATATACAAGATATGAAAACTCTAACCCTCCAAACCCTATGGTTTATTTTTAACTCTACCATCTCCAAAATCTTTGATCAAAGATTTATCAAGTCACCAACAATGCCGCTTCAATTCACCAATTCTTGTTACTTCCTTGCATGGTACCCCTTGTCCCAAGGTTTTCACACGGTTTAATTAATCCTAAGCGCACACTTGTTGAAACCCAAGATTTACCAAGATGATCCATCGTCTCACGCTACTCCCTTGTAAGGCGCCCCTTGTCTCAAGGCTTTCACTCAATTGGATCTGAATTGTGTAATTTTGTCCAAAATCTTCAAATCCTCAATGGTCTTGAAGGAAAATCCAAACTCAATTTTCATATTTGAAACCCTCAAAGAAATCAACCCAATATTCTCGGTACACTAACCTAATTGGAAGTTATCAACCCTAATCTAGATGGTCACCTAATAAAAAAATGATTATGTGTATGTGTAACACCCCAAAATTTATTCTCCCTTTTGTTAACATTTTTGGTTTATGCTTCATTTCATTTGCATCATCATCATATCATACATTTCATTGAGTGCTTGAGACGTGGGATCAAATTGTTTTTATGGACCAAGACTTCTTTTACTTCAAGTTTTAAAGCAGCAAACATCAGAGACTCTGATATTTATTTTGCTCAGTGATTTGGTACCATACCATATTTTTCTAGCAAGGTACTTTGAGTGCAAGAGGGAGTTCACAGCTTATTTCAGACATTATTCAGTTGCAATGTCAAATGACAAGTTTTAGAAGTAGAACAGTGCTCAAAATAAGTGGTAACAATTGATTTTCCATGCTTTCCCACCAAAAGGCGCCAAAATTCAAATTTTGAATGTGTTAACCGATTAACCCATTTTGCCTATAAAATGGTTAATCGATTAACCTATGTGTTTTTGCCTAGAAACTTCAGTTTTCAGCACAACAACAGTTGCAATTTCATTTTTTTATCACTTGGGTTCACATTTGCATCAGTAGAAGGATCTAAAATGCTTCCAAATTTTGGTTCATTTCCAAATTAGTTTCACTTTCCCTCCAAAATTCAAACAATTCCATTCCTAATTCCACTCATAATACTAATCCTCATTCAAACCCACACTCCAAACCTCATTTTACACTCCAAACCTAGAGCTTATTTAAGTAAATTTGCTATAAACCTCACACAATTACTCTCATAATTTCATTCTCATTCTCAGGTCTCTCAATTCTCTCTCACTTTTTCACTCTCAATTTTCATCTTCAACCTTCACCAAAGCTCTTCCATTAGAATTCTCAGATTCTTCATTGGAATTTGTTAATTCTAGAGCTAAACCTTCATCATTTCCTCTCATCAACACAAATTCTGCAGTAGAATTTAGTTTGGATCTAGGTCTAAAGTTTGGAAGCTATTTCTTGAAACAACTTTGAAGCAAGTTCATCATATTGCATTATTCTTCAAGGAATTCATTGGATCTTGGATTTTCTGTGCTTGATCTGTCAAATTTAGTTTGCAACACTTACTAAAGCAAATCTTCGCTTTGTAGGTTGGTAATTCTTAGATCCAAGCTTATTTACAACTTTTATAATGTAGATCCCTTGATATTTGATATAAATTGATCCATTGATTGACTTAATTGTTGATCTTGATGTTTGATTATTGCTATTTAATGTAATTTTCGTGTACAATTGTATGTCTTAACATGTGGATGATTGGAGAGTTGATTTGCTACTGAAAGTGCTTTTGAAATGATGATTTTCAACTTCTGTTACATGGTTAATCAATTAACCATTTGCAAGGCAAATCTGGTTAATTGATTAACAGTTCATTTTTATGTGTTTTTGCTGATTTTCAAAGGGTTAATTGATTAACCATTTGTAAGGTAAAAGTGGTTAATCGATTAACACTGATGTTGAAGGTGTTTTTTGTGCTTTTTCAAGCTTGTTTTGATTTCTTGCCACTTCTAAACCTCATGTCCTTGTATGATACATATTTGTGGAATTTTCTTGTGCTATTTCACTCTACTTTGCAGCATGTATGCGGTTCTTCGACATGCGACACATTGATTTTTGTAATACATGTTCATGACTAATTATGATGCATTCTTGATGCATTCTTCATGTTGTTTATTTGTTCATACTTTTTTGCTTGCTCTTGATGCTTATTTTTCTTGATTCATGATACATGTTCATGTTTACTTTCAATTCCGCAAACGCGTGTTCGTTTGAGATGATTAATTGTTGATGAATATGCATGTTGTTCTTGTAAAATGCTTAAGTGTGTAATTTTGTTGAAACTTGTTCATGCTTAATTGTCTATACATGTTCATCACTTGATATTACTTGATACATGTTCATATTTAATCTTTACAATTCATGTGCATTTGTTTAAATGTGGAAGCATACTTTCGTTCATTTCTTTTTGACGCATGTTTATGTTTGGTTGTTGGACATGTTCATTGTTGATTGTTTAATCTTTGATGCATGCTTAACTTGATTGTGATGACTTATGTTCATCTATGCTTGATTCTTGTTTAATGCTTTGCATGCTGCTGTATACACTGCTAATGTGTTGAATATGTGCTGTAAAATGTATTCATTCTGTTTTGCTGCATTTTTATACTTGTTCTGTTCTAGAAATGGATGTTGTTAAATGCCGTCTTGTGTTGTTGCTGGATTTTACCGTTGTGCTGAGCTGAAACGCTGTTGTTGTTGCTATTTTGGTTTATTTTCTTTGTGTTTGCTTGCTTTTGCATGTCCCTTAAGGCCTCATAGTCCAACTTAATTTTTGACTAAGCTTGGATTAGGATAGACATTAGGCGTTAATTTATGCATGATAATATTAGGATAGTTTCCCTAACCTCAACCTTAGGTCCATCTTTGTATGATAGCATTAGGTATACTTGCCTTTCTCATTCTCAAATATAGGGCCATATTGCATGACAACATCTAGGTGAGTTTCCCTTAGATTTTCTTTTTCCCTTTGAGTCTCTCTCTTCTTCCTCAAAACAAAATCAAAACATGTAATAAATACGACGAGTATTGTGCGCCACGAGCCTTTAGTATATGAAAAATGATGAGTGGGGAGTCTCTCCTTATTTCTTCCAGAGTGTTTAGCGTACATTCCGTTTGGGGGCGATCTTGCGAAATATTCGCTCCTATGTCATAAACTTTAGTGCAATATACATCACAAACAAAGTTAGTTCACTTCTTTTAAAATCCTTAAACAAATTCAAATCATTTTGTCCTTCGGGATTTTCTGTCAAGCCATTTTCAGAAAGGGCATGTTATTTCTGTTCTACTGCAAATAGGCATAGACCATAACTGCTGGAATGCGAATTTTGCATCGCTCATAAAAGATACTTAGCCACTCGTGGTAGTCTAAACTGCGAACGCTTTTATTTCTTCATTCTCGTCCGAATGAAGATACGTAGGCACAAGACAATAAAGTCTTGGTGAGCAACCTTCCCCCTTTTCACCCGTAGTCCTTCGAACTACGTTGACTCCGACCTTCCCATTGTACGAGGGAATACGTAGGCATAGGACGACAAAGTCCTATCGAGTCTCCTTTTGATTTTTCCCTTTTCGTTTCTATTTAGCAAGTGGGCTTTAGATAAACACACCCTTTGATAGAACAACAAGAGTGGATCCCGTTGACTACAACGGATGTGAGGGGTGCTAACACCTTCCTCTCGCGTAATCGACTCCCGAACTTAGAATTTGGTTGTGATACCATGTTATTTTCCCTTTTTGAGGTTTCTTTGATAGTTTCCTTTCCCCCGTTAGGATAAATAACGTTCAGTGGCGACTCTGTTTTTCCATCGGTTGTTTTTCGCAGTTGCGACAATATGCATAAAAAAGAGGTTGAAGATGATGAGTATGCTTTAAAATCCTAGTTTCACATAGGTTTTACTCTAGAAACTTACTAGAAATGATGCATGTATTAGTATATATATGTAAGATGTGAAACAAAGAGCATTCAACAGGAAATGAAGAGAAAACACAAAATCAAGATTTAAAGTCTATATGTCGACCTATGAAAGAAGATGTGCCGACTTATTAAGGTCATAGGCCGACCTATGAGAGGCGACACATAGACATCAACTACATTCTTCATTATTGAGGCACGAGTGTTGATCTAAGTAAGCTGCGTGTTGACCTATACCGAAGAGAAAACTTGCATAGGTTGACCTAAGTCGTATGTGTCGACCTAAGCAATATTTTTCACGCAAAACTCAATTTTAATGCATAAAAATAATTATTTTGATGCATGGATCCTTTCTAAATCATTTCCAAACATATTATCATGCATCCTAGTGCTGAAAAGAATAATGCACAATGCACACTTGGAATTGGTTGATACCTTCCAATGTACAAAAATGCTAAAGTTTCTCCTAGTTTTGACATCATTCAAAACATAACTAAATAGAAAGATGCAATCACATACTCCTCTTTTTGATGATGGAAAACCTTGAAATTTGAGACGATGCGTTTCTTGATATATGAAAGGCTCCCTCTGAATGTGTGCGTCATAACTTCATCTTCATATTCTTCTACCCCATTTGACAACATCAAAAAGAGACAAGCATGCTATTAGTAGTATCACATATATACATGTTAGAAGATACGATACAGAGAAAGTTTGAAAAGATAAAAGGTGCACTCACATACATTCATCATATATGTAAGCACACAATATTAATAAACATAACAATATTCAGAATAATTATCCAAGTCACAAACATAATACAACCATTCAAACATATTATCAACATTGTGAATACATTATGATGACAACACATCTCTAAGGGAGGTGGTAAACGAAAAAAAAATAGGTAAATAAAATTTGGAGTGGTTAAGCTCCCTCACATGAATAAAGAGTATACTCTACTCCCTATGAGAGTATACTTCTTCCACTTTGTCACAATTAAAAATGTGGGTAAAGATTCTAGACATAATTTTAAATATGCAAGCACATTATTCACATAGTCAAACATGTATTACTTAAGAAAGAGAGAAAATCAAATGGAAATACTTTCATTAATTAAGGGCATGTGAAGTACAAGTAATGAGATTGAAATGGAAAAGGAAACGAATTTACAAAAACTAAGCAAGCAATTAAGCAAGTAAATAACTCACTTATTCATCATCCTCACTAGATGAGATTGGAGATATGAGTTGGCCTTTTTCAAGTTTGTCGATGATGTGACAAAATTTTGAATTTGTCCATTTCTGCATCCTTATCATCACTTGTTGATTTTGAAGGAGGTTGTTGAGGATATTGTTGGAAGAGGAAGGGGAGACGTCAATGTTCTCTGCTTGCGGTCTTGCCGGTGCTTTTGGAGGCAATGAAAAAGTTTCCGTATTTTCAATTCGGAACCTAATCTCACTTAAGGTTTTTTTTCGTATTTTTGAGCGTTTAATCTCCAATCCCCCTCCTCTAAATCGTAGCCAGAGTACACCAAGATTTTCATTATTAGTTCAATATAGGGTAAAAACATGTTCTTCTTTTTGCTCTTCATCATATGATGGATCACCATATTTGCCCTATTTTTCTCAACTATGTTTGCAAAAAACCAAATCGGAGGTATGTCTGATTTGTTTATGTGGCCAGAGTTGCTCTTTTTTTGGGAAAAGAACATGATTCACCATATAGTGAATTAATCAAATATTTGGGCGTATTATGCTAACTATGAAGGGAGTAGGAATGGTATAGGTGCAATTAGTTAGAAAGGAAATAACAAGATCATCACAATTAATTTTTTTATACCTTATTCACTTTCATCTCACTCATAATCACTATAAGGAAGATTACAAGCTTGTGTGAACTCTTCAAGACCTAGTTGGATTGGATGGTTTTTCACTTCAGAGCTGAGAACTACATTTTCATATTTTAGATTTACGTAGAACAATCTTACCAAGGTGGCAAATATTTCTTGTGGTACTTCAAAAATAAAGTTCCTCAAACCGGACAACATGAAAGCTTTAACAAAGTTGTAATCTTTGAAGATTTGCTTATCCAAGTAGCGAGACTCAAAGATTTCTATTTTTTTCATAGTCGCAGTTAAAGTTTCTTTTCTTCTCTTGGGTTGAAAAGGTTTCAGAGTGGTAGGAGGATGAGGATTCAATGGTGCGTGCTCTTTTAGGTGCCATTTGTAATGATGATGAAGTGATGAAAATAAATTTTCTCTAAAAAACACCAAGAAAATGCACCTAAGAGAAAGTGCAATAAGATGAGAAGGAAGATGATATAATAAATTTTTTATAGCCACTTCTTAATCAATTAGAAAACCTTTCTAATTGATTAGGTTAATGAATGCATGTAGGTGAACATTGGGAACTAGTCATTGCACTATTTTCCAATGTTCTAATAAATTATCTACTGCTCCTAAGCGATTATTTGGTGCGCCATTTTTGGAATTTGAATTTTGAACTCTTCTAATTGATTAAGCACTAAGTCTAATTGGTTAGTTAGTGTATTTCTAGTCTCCTTGGTTCTTTTAAGCCTTGGGTTGAAACTTGGCTTTGGCAAACTGCTTTTTCAACCCTTATTCATTATGTTTGCACCTTTTTCTTTTAAAAAAAAGGCTAAAAGCTCATCCATTTTATTAGTAATAATAATTTTAAATTGATGAGAAAATAATAAACCTCTTATTTATAGATTTAATTATAGTTATCCGATTATTCAACTTCTAAAAAGTGTACTACCTTAAATACCAAGTAATCTTAATAAAACCTCCCCCTTTCAAAGGAATGATAACATATTGTTGTACGTCCTTATCTATGAATCATTGGATACAAGAGTTGATTAAACACGAGATTGATATATCTACTACACACTTATATTCTCAACCTACTAAGACCCTAAATGTTAAGACCATCCTCAACAATCATTTTCTTTGATCACAGCCGTCGATATACACTTTCAATGTACATTATTGGATCACAAGCATTAGTATAACCAAACGCTACCAGGTACATCAGGTATACTCAAGGTTATACTTTTTTCTTGGCACAACCTTATTGAATAAGCACTGTGACTTCATTAAAGTTGCAAAGCATCCCTATAAAACACATTAGATTTTCCCCTTTGGTACCCAAATTGTTTTGCGTCCTAGTGCGTAAGTAGTTTTAAGAGGTCTATGATTACTACCTTTAGACCTTCTTAATTTGTCAAAAGAAAATGTCTTTAGGTGGCCAAGTATATTACAACAAGAGAATTTGTAATCCACTTTTATTTAAGGAAGGACTTTGATTTGATAGAATCAAATCAAGGTTTTCTTTTCTCTAAGTAAATTTACTTAGGGTTTCATTCAAATATTTTAATTCCTTTTTCATTAAGAAAAAAGTATCTCATGTTCCAACTTGGTTTCTAATATTAACTATTTGATACCTAAGAGTTTCATTGCTACTTTATAGAGACTCAATATAGTCTTTAAGATCAAGGTTTTACATTGTAATTTTATCATTTTTTTTCGATTAGCTTAGCGCTTTATTTAAACAATTGCTTCTATGATAACTTTGTTACCTTACTATCATCTTTTTTGGGATAAGATTTCAAGAAAATTTCATCTTCTTTGTTGGAAGATGATTCTTTGAAGGTTCTACCATAGGTTGATTCTTCCAGATTTCTCCTTGATGTTGAGTCTTTGAATATATTGCTCGTTGAGGTTCCTTATCCTTTCTCCTTTCAAAGATTCCACTAGATAGAGCTTCTTCTTCATATTCTCTTCTTGATGAAGTTTCTCCACTGGAATTTGAATCTTCCGAGGATCTTCCAACCACTAAGACTGTTCTTTTGAGGGAAATTATTGGAGTTAATTCTTTTTCACATGAGTTTACTGAAAAATATTTGTGAAAGAAGCATCCATCATCTTCACCTTAAGTGTTCATTCTATTTTATTTTATGCTTGGAGAAACTCCATATATCATTTCAAGAGTGTCCAAAATTTACTTGGTGGAATCACAAGTATAGACATAGAAAAATTGATTTTCATTTAAAGAAATGACTAAGAAAATTTTAATTTTAAAATCAATTTCAATTTTTCTCTTTTTTTCCGACGGTCCAAAGAAAATCAGGTTTATCCACTTCTTCACCATTAACATGGTGAGTAGGGATAAATGAAACATTGATTACAGTTTCCCAAAATTCAATATCTACACTTTGAATGCATATTTTAAATATAGGTTTCTACAATTCAAACATATCTCAAATAAACGGAGGAGGCGTGTTTACGAAATTTCTCTTGTTAAAAATAGTGTTAGAAGTCATATTCCTCACGAGGACATTAGTATTTAAACAATAGTTAAGCTATGATACCACTTGTTGAACATGTGACTCCATAAGCAATAGGGGGAGTGAATTGTGGAGGTTTAAAAATCGTGTATTTAAAAAAAAATCATTTTGGAAATAAGAGTTTGAAAATATTTTATAAAAAATGTTTGAATAAATATGCAGCGGAAAATCAAAGTATAGAATTTAAGTGGAAAATAAAAGAGATAAGGGAAGAGAGTTGACACTAGAGATTTATAGAGGTTATGTCTTAAAGAAATAAACCTAATCCTATTTCTAAGAACTGATCTTGAAAGTATCCACTATTTCTGGAGAGCTTTTAGAAAGTTAAGCCCACAAACAACATTATACAAGAAAATGAAGTTTCAGGCTACTTTCCAACCAAACAATGAATAGAGGCTTGAAGCGGTTATTATCCAAACCAAGCAATAAAAAAATTTTCAAGCCGTTAGTCTCTAATCCAAACGAATATTTTGCACAGACTGATTTCGAACCAAGATGGAGTTTTTAGTTGGCTATCCTCCAAACTGAACCGTCATTTTACACGAGCTGACCATGAATCGAACTGAGATTTTTACTGGGATGATATTGAACCTACTAAGCTTTTACATAGTTTAAACTCGAAAACCGAGTGAGATTTTATACCAGGCTGATCTCGAGCTTTTAACCAGGCTGTGTTCAAGAGCTATTGTGAAGATTTTCACTAGTTATTCTTCACGAATCCAAACGACATATTTTCTTCAATGGAGAAGCTCAAAAACTAAAATGGAGACTTATTCTAATCCCCCAAAGAACAAACAAAGATATTTTACAATGGTTTAGCTCCTAAACAAAATAAACACTTCCTAAGAAAGAATAATTTGCTCAAGAGAAAACTCTACTCCTAGTAAATTTACAATTAAGTCCCCGCCCATAATAAATTCCTCACTAAACTCAAGAACATTCTCAAAGCATTTTGATTAAAATATGTAGAAAAGTATGAATGATTTAGGGTGGTTTTAAGAGAGATGAAAAGTGAGTTTTTTTTTTTTTTTTGCATTTTGAAACGATAGAAAAGCTCTCTATTTATAGGCCAAAAAATGGTGTAATTTTGGAAAAAATCCATGGCCCAATTAATTGACCTAATCGATTGATTAATATATTAGGCATTGCAAATAATCGTTTATTTCTAACCATAATGGAAAGTTTAGATAAAGTCGTTGTCAATCTTTAAGAGATTGTCATAATCGATTATAGACTTGACTAGGCTTCATCTAATCGATTAGGCTATAAATCTAATTGAATAGACATTTTGAAAAATATTTTCCTAATCAAGTAATCAATCCCTTAACTAGCTTGCTCGACTCCAAAAACATTTTACACGAGCTAATGTCGAACCAACCGAACTTTTACACCAGGCTAAATTCAGGAACCAATGTGATATTTTACACAGGATAATCTCGAACCAATAGAGCTTTTAATCGGAATGAGATCAAGATTCATTATGGAGATTTTTATGATTGATCTTCATGAACCAATAGAAAGCTTTTCTTCTTGGCGAAATTTATGAACCAAATAGAGACTTCCTAAGACAATTTCCCAAACCAAACAAGAGCTTTTGCTAGTCTAGCTCACAACCAAACAACTTCTTACAGAAGAGATATTCACTTAAGAGATAATACACTATTTATAAATTAGAATTAAGCCCTCACCTAGAACAAAAATCCTCATTTAGACTCAAGAATACTCTTGAAGCACTATGCCTAAATATATTTGACAAAAATGAGAAGTTTAGTGAAAATGATGAGAGAAGTGAGAGTGAGACCAAAGCTCATTTTATTGATGAAATAAAATGATAGAGAAGCTCTATATTTATAGGCCAAATTATGGTTTAAATTTGGAAATAATATGTTCCAGATGGGCCAGAAGATCTAACAACTGTGGCCCAAAGAAAGAAATTACCTACCAAGTCACTCGCAGAATAGGAATGTTATCTTAGGGTAAAGCGCATGGGATCTAGATCCATGGTCCATCCAATATCTCCTTACATCCTACGCCTAAAGAATAACAAATTAGTTTAACTGCCCATTATATAAAGGGGAAGCACACCAATTTTTAGGTACAATTTAAATTCAAACTTCATTCACCCATCTTACTCATATACTGAATTAAGCGTTAGAGTGCTAACCTTGCAGGATAAATCCTCCCTCACTGCACTAGAAGTTCAAGTCCATTTTCGCATCTTACAACCTTCGAGTTTCGATCATTTGTGGTTCTTTAGCAAAACATCAGAGTCGTGTGTGGAAAATGACATCTGATTCCTGAGGCTAGCGAGATTATACTTGAATGAATCACACACTCAAAGACAGAGAAAATATCGATAAAACCCAAAGGGAAGAGAAATGGGTAAGGGGGTTGGTTATGCGAAAGGAAGGTACTATCACCTTATGCATCAAATTTCAATTAGCATGCATCACAAATCATGTTATTATGTGAACAAAGGAGTGCAAGAATGATCATGATCATACAAGTGTCAAAAAATGCAAATAATCAAGAATCGGAAAATCGTGCATTAAAAGTTTGCATACATGCTTCAAACAGAGGTTATACAGCTCATAAAACATCCCTAAATATCAAGCATATCAAGCCATGGAAGCTAAATAAGGAAAATGAGATCAAACAAGCTTGAAAATAGGCAAAAATGGCATTCTGATCCAGTGTTAATCGATTAACCATTTGCCAGTGAAAAGTGGTTAATCCATTAACCCTTGAAAAACAACAGAAAAAACTGAAAAAAGCAGTGTTAATTGATTAACACTTTTGCACTAGCAAAGTGTTAATCGATTAACACTGAAGTAGTGGCAAAACATTAGTTTTCAAAAGCACTTTCAGCCACTTAATCACTTATCCAAACATTCTCATGTCATGTCATGCATTTGATCACAAAAAATACATCAAGTATGAGCAATTAATCATCAATTGAGAGCATCAAACATGAAGATCAAAGATCAAACAATCATATGATTAATTAATACTAAAAAACTATTGAAACTACATCTGAAACGCGCGAAAGTGATCAAAACAGTAGATTAAGCAAGAGTTACCAACCTACAAGGCGGAGGATTTACTTGGTGATTGTTGATATTGACATGTGATGAGAATGAGCCAAGAAAGCCAGAGAATTCAACACTTGCAACCGAATCGTAGCGCAACCAAGCAAAATGCGATGAAATCTCCAAATACGAATTTGCACCGAAAAAACTTGAGATAATAACTTGATTTGAAGCAAAAACTTAAAAAAATTCAGAAAACCAAGTAGAAGTACAAGATAATGGAGGTTAAGCTCAAGAGAAAAGCACTTTCAAAGTGAATGTTGCCACTCTTTAATGGTGAATTTAAGCTCTAGTGTGGTTTGAGAAGAAAATGAAGATGAATGTGAAGAAGTTGCAGAAAATTCAAAGAGAATTGAGAGAAATGAGAGAGTGAAGAGTGAAGAATTGAAGCTCAATTACCTTCCTATCAATGGAATTTATATGCACACGCATACAGTCTTTCCAGTAACTATAGTTTTCTCCATTAAAAACAGGTGCTATATTATAAGCCCCTTTAGGTTCGTTAGCCATTTTCTACTAAGTTATACTTGAAGCACGAAATGAACCGGTGCTCCTGATACCACTTGTTAGACAATGTCGTAGATCTAGAAGGGGGGTTGAATAGATCGCTTGCTTAAAAGAGTCGGCGCTACCAATAAAATGGTTTTTAAAATTTTTTTAATAGCAAAAGCTGCCGAGGAACTATACACGTCTAAAACAAACGGTTACTAGAAAATCAGATATGCGTTAAGCCTATGGAATCTGATAAACAAGATATGAGAATCACTATGTTAATCACACTTTCAATTTGATTATGCTCACTATACAGTGTGACTAGTTCCAATGCCTTTAAAATATTGACAATATGAAAAGACAACACACAAGTTTTTTAGTTCACACAATTTATCAAACACTTGGAGTGCAGAGCACTACAAGTGAATTCTATTTTGAGAGTTAAGTGCTCAAGTTATCTCTTACAATCAATGATTTTACTAGGTTCAAAATTGGTTTAACACAACTCAAATCAAAACTAGATTGATATAATCGTTTGCACTAAAAACATAGATATTAAGCAATATAAACGTAAAGAAAAAGACACAGCGATTTGTTGAGGCAGTTCCCCCGTCCTCCTCGCTCGGGGTACGTCTGCTCTCAATTCTAACAATAAAATTGAGACCTGTATATAGATAGGTATAACCTGTTGGTCAATGTTTATACAAGAAGTGAATAACTACCAAACAAACGAACACAATTATTGTTGTAGATCCTATTTCTTTTTTCCCCTTGATTCAAGTTGAATCAAGTACTTTGAACACTGTGAATAAACCTCCGATTGCGGCACTCTCTTTGAACAACCTTCGGTCTTCAAAATCTGGCCCGACTGATTTCAATCACCCGCGTGTCGAACCCGAAACTCCCACTCACAATCCTCCATTTACCGTTACTAAATCGACAAAATCTCCAGCTCTTCAATTACCTTCACTCGATTAAATATGTGATGGAACGAATCATGCAAAACCACCCCTAAATCTGAGATTCTTGGAGGGCAAAACCCTAAAGGTTTTATTCAAGAAAAACCTGTCGATTACTCAACCCAAACTAGATAAACCAACCTTCGTCTTTGGACGTTATCACCTCAAACATACACAATGCACAACAAAGATGATTATGTGTAATTGTTGTGAAATGCTATAAAGAGAATGAAGATGATGAGAACCAAATCGACACATATTTCACTTTTCTTGTTTTTCTCCATTTTATGAAATGAAAGAACAACTGAACTTTGTCGCTTCCGCGAAAATAAGGTGCCGGCAAAACAGAAGAGTCGCCACCTTTCGTTATTTATCCCTCAGAACGGGAAAGGAAACGATCGGAAAAACCTGATGAAAAGGTATAAGACAAGGTCGTCGCAACCGTTGTCTGGGTTCGGGAGTCGGTTACGCAAGGGGAAGGTATTAGCACCCCTCACGTCCATCGTACTTGATGGGATCCATGCTTGTTGTGTTTACTGGACGAGTTGGTTTATCTATCTACCTATCAAGGCTGGCTTAAAAGAAAAGAAAATGACTCGGCAAAGCGTCGCACTTTATGCCTACGTATTCCCATCAGAGAATGAGAAATCAGAGTCAACGTAGTTCGACCAACTACAGATTACGGGGAAGGTGGCTCGCCAATACGTCAGTATTGTGCCTACGTACTCTCAACAGGTATGAGAGATCAGAGCTTACGTAGTTCAGGATAATATGGATTACGGGGATTCAGATTCATCTGTTTTATCGACTAGGGTTAACAAGTAGTTCCAGCAGTTAGGGACAAAGCCTGTTTGCGGTAGAACTGGGAGTTAACGACACTCTTTTCTACAGAAAAGCTTTCCTTTGAATTATGGGCCCATGGGGCAAAAAGGTTTGAAGTTTGTTTTCTGTCTTTTACGAAAGAAGTGTTTTTTATTGTGTTTGCAATTTCAGTCGCACTAACGACTATGACCTGAGAGTGAATGCGTCGCATGTCACCCAAAGGGTGCCATACTAAACATCCGGCCTGTTGAAAAGAAACTCTCCAACAACCCTTTCTCAGATAGCTTAAGGCTCGTAACGTATGAAAGAAATCATTCATGATTACTGTATCTTAAGCTGTTTTGAGATGAGAAGAGAACAAGCTCAACTAAAGGGAGACTATCAAGTCCTACTGTTGTCATGCCAAGGATTCATCCTATGGTTGAAGTTTGAAACAGGGAACTCCTAGAAGTTGTCATGCATAGGTTTCAACCTAAAGTTCTAATCATCACTTCCTTGTCAAAGGAAGAGAGATTCCTAGGGGATCATGTCAATGATAAACAGAAACAGATAAAGCATCAGCTTAAACAGTAAACATTAAACAACTGTAAAATGCATGCAATGCAAGTGAGGGAGGAAATGTGTGTGGGGCATCAGCGTCCACAAGCTCATCTCAACCTCAAGCCAGATATGAATAACTGCAATCATACAGAGGAAATAACATGCTGTCAAGTAAAATAGAATTAACTGCAATCATACAGAGGAAGTAACATGCTATCAAGCAAACACAAACCACATAGGCAAGGGAGCTGGGCTCTACCGAATACCCGCAAGCAAAGCCATACAGTAAAAATACAAGCATAGGGAGCAACTCAACCTCTAGTGCAATCATGCTCCTAGCTTGAGTCAATCTAGATATGAACTTATTCTGATGCATCAAGCAAGTCAAACAAGGCACATCAATACAGAAAAGAAAACAGACAAGAAAAGAAAGCAGATCAACCACTCCCATAGCTTCACAGCAAAGCGACCTTCTGACAGCAGCTCAGTCCTCAGACTTCAATCACCCTTCAAGGCTATCATCCTCAATAACAAGTATCAACTTGCTCCCCCAAGGTTTCAACCCATCAAACATAAGTATCAACTTGTTCTATCTGCTCCAAGCTTCAGCTCTTCAGTCAATTCCACCTTCAGGCTTCACTCCTAACTACAAGTATCAACTTGATTCCCTCAGGCTCTCAATGCATCAATGTAAGTGTCAACTTGTCCTTTATTCCTCAAGCCTCAGCTCTTCACTCAATCTCCATTGGATCTTCTCCACAAGTATCAACTTGGTCTTCTTGCTTCACCTCTCTTTGCTTTACCAGTATCAACTACCTCTTACTGGTCTACAAGCTTCAGCTTCCCAGAGTAATCTTCAATCACATGGAAGTGTCAACTTCATCCTTCAATCTTCTTCAAGCAAGGAAATCCATCCTTTAACAAGGGAGAAAGATTCATCTATCCAGAGCAAAGTTTGGATGATTGGTAGCAGAGTGAAGACCAAAGGTCACCACTGAGCATCTTGTCATCAGAGAAAGGGACCCTTAAAGGTTCTACCAATTTGCAAAGAGCCACACATCCTACCAAAGGAGGGATGAGGCATTTACAAAGGGACCTTGCATCATAGGGAAGAATGGAATTGATCAACATATTCCATGTTTATGAAGGAAGAGAACTATCTAGAAGCTTTGCCTACAAAACCCTAATCTTAACCTAATCCAAACTACACCACAAGAAGGGAAGATCTTCAAATCCAAGCCTCCTCAAGCAATCCAATGCATATTCAACTTGCCTTCATCATCATCCAAGAGCAAGAGGAACAAAACCCTAATCTAAGGGAACTAAAGATGTTAATCTAGTTGAGTTAGTGCCTTAGAATCATCTAAAACTAGCACCTAAACTAAAATCAAACAAAAATAGTAAACTATCTTATAAATTTCTACCAAAATTCCTAAGGGATCCTAATTCAATTAAGAATGCCTCATACAAAAACCAGGGACTAAATCATCTATTAAGTCCTACAATTAAGTCCTAAATCCAAAGGTATCAACCATAAACCCTAAAAATGGAGCTTCTAAAGGTTTCAACCTAAACTACCACTTATGTTCATCACAAAAATGTGAGAAAAATCTATAGGGAGCATGCATATCTATGCTAACTACTCACAAAAGATCAGGATCAAAATCATCATCACATGATCACAAAAAATTCTACAAAGTCAAGTATCAAACATGACTATTTTAATATCAATTAAAATGTAAAAATCTCCATAAAATCAGAAAATGCATGAAATAAAAATATTTTTTATCTAAAAAATACTATATTCTATCATGAATTCAATGCAAAAATAATGGAGTTAATTGACTTATTTTTCCATTTTTTATGATTTTATCAAGAACCATGAATAAAATGAAGAAATTAAAGAAAATCCAAGTAAAATAATAAATGCACAGTGCAAATAGTAAAAGAAATCAGTTCATATCATGGATTGGGCCATGAGGGGGGGGGGGTGCAGGTATCAACCAATTCACTAAGCCCAGACTCAGCAACTAAATGAAACGATGCGTTTCATTAAAACTCAGATCCTTCACAAAATGAAACACATTCGTGGCCATTGGATCACTTCTCCAGTCAAAGGTCCACCCAAATCCAAGGGCTCTAAAGTCATCTTCAACCTTTTGAATCTCTGAACCTCGCGCGCAGCTTCGGCCACCACCGGTGGTGCTCCGGTCATCGTCCCCAACCCTAACTCTCTCTAGGATCCTCCATTGCAAGTGGCCTATACATGAAACTTGTCCCAAATTTCCTCACGAATTCATTCATGCCCTTTATTCTCTCTGAAACCTCAAGATTCGCAATAACCAATTCTCAACCGAAAATGGCAACATCCCTAATTGGTCACTAATTCTCAAATTAACTATCTGAAAACCTTCCTACACCGTTCTACAATGCATCTAACATCCTAATTCGTATTGATTCTACCTAAAACAAGCCAGAGATCAAAGGTTACCAACCTGAAAATTTCGCGTGCATAGAAGTAGCAAGACCTCAAATCAAGCCCTAAAATGCTCCAGACTCCTTCAGTGAATCACTTCCAAGCTTTTGTATGCAATAGAATTAATTGAAATGGCTTCAACTCTTGGATTCGAACCTGAGTTGCAGGTGGAGAAATCTGAGCTCAAGAACACCAATCAGCCACGAATTCCCTTTGATTATGATCTGGAATCATTCCCTAGCATCCATGGAAGAGATTGCAGTCAAGAAAATGGATGGAAAGTGAGTGAAATGATGTAATCGAATTCAGTTGCAAGCAATGAAATCTCAATCTCAATCTCTGCTCTCTCCTTCAATCATCACCAACCTTTCATCTGAACCTCTTCTACTCAATATATAGAACATGTGTGGATGATCTAGAACCCTCTAGATCCTTCTAATGAGCAATTCAAGTTCTCATGACATGAGAAGTTCACTTATATGCCATGGTGTGCACAACTCTGCAAACAGCTTGAAATCAATCCCATTCCCTTCCAATTTCTCCCCTCATGACGTTTTGGAAGTGTTTGGCTTGCAAGGGATCTTGTTCATGCCTTGAATTTGAGTTTTGCAAATGTTACTTAAGATGTAAGTAACTACTTTTCAAAGCAAGTCCACAAATTAGACCTCAATTCAAAAATTTGGCTAAACCAATGTTCTTAAAATGCTTTTTAGAGTCAAAATGACCTATTACATGCCTTGGTTTGGATGTGTAGATCAAAAGTATCAATTTCCAACCTTGGTTCATTTAACTTATACCCTATTTTTAGGTCATTTTTGCAACTTTGAGCTACAAGAAATTCCAACATCTCATGACCTCTTGATTAGCCTTAAAACATCATTTTACACAAGTTTTATGTTGAAAATTTTCTCATTTGAAGCTTGGAAATAGGAGTTATGGCCTTATGCTTGAAATGACCTATAATCTCCAAATGACCAAAATGCCCTTGACTTGTCAAAGCCATAACTTGGGTTCTACAAATCCTATCAAGGACTTTTAGTACTCTCTAGAAATATAAAAGGATAAGGAACAACATTCATGTTGACCAAAAGTTCATAGGAATCATCCTTCTAGGGAAAACGTTTGATGCAAGTTGGGTAACTTTCAAGCCCCCAAATTCACATACCTCAGATGACCTGTAACTTGTCAAAGTCATAAATTGAGTTCTACAAATACTATCAAGGACTTCTAGTACTCAAATTAAAGCTAAGACCATGCTCTACAACATTAATGTTGGGGGTAAGATGAGATGAAAATCACATCTTGAGCTAAATTGCCTTGAAGATAGGGGTCAAACTAGGGGATTTTACATTGTCAAGCCTTAGAAACCCTAGCTTGAAACTTCTCAAACTCTTCAATCATGATGAGTTGACCTTGGAATCATCCTTATAACATCTCAATGGGTCAATCCATGATCACATGGCCTTTGAATTAAGTCTCAACCTTCTTCAAATCATCAATTGACCTAGGGTTGACCCAGTCAAACCCTAATTGCACCACTCATGGCTGAGCCTTCTTAATCCTGCACAATGACCTGTCTAGGCCTCAAAGTGATCTTCAAAAATTCCCATGAGCTCTCTCAAGACCTCAAGTCCAACCTCATGGCTTCAGAATCATCTGATGGCTTTCCACAGCTTTCAAGTTAGGAGACCCACATCCTTGGTTTCAACCACTCTCTCTGAGGTTCCTTTGACTTCTCTGACAAGGATATCAACCCTTGAACACTTGAATAACCTTCTTAGCTAGCTTCAAACTCTTGTGTAGCCCTTGATTGGTAATCATACCTCTTGATCTCCTGCATACATGTTAATGAAATGCAAATGATAATGCTAATGTGCATGAAATGAAGCACAAGCTAGGTAAAGAAATGTTGGTCAAATTTTGGGGTGCAACAACTGCCCCTATTCAAACGGCTTGGACCTGACTGGGTGAAAAGCGAGCGACTCTCAAACAATCAAGGTACGAGACGGTTGAATACCAATAAACCCGAAAATTTACCAACTGCACCGGTACACGGTACTCTGAGGGGATAAATATTCGAAAACTGAAATATTAGCTGCACGGCAAGTAGATGGGGAATTGGTCACACGGTAACCGGTGATACACGGTCGATCACGCCGTCAGGCATCAGAATTTCTCGGGACTCATCAGTTCAACGATCAAGTTAATCATGCCATTAGGCATTCAAAGCAGTTTTCGGGCTTCAGCCGCACTTCGTCACTAAGTCGGGAATAGAATTCTCAGTCACTCATGAACCAATTGGGGATATCCAAACTTCTACCATCAGGCACTCCGCATCAGCTGAGAGAAATGCTTCGTTAATACGGTTGGACTTCAATCATCAAGTCTTCGAGGGAATTTTCAACTTCGCTGTTCAGAAACCTGCTGGGGATAACACATCTCCGCCGGGGATTCTGGAGAACTATCAAGTCACTCTGCTGCAGGGTCCAGGAATCATTCTGGGTGAATCATCTCTGCTGAGGAAATCAAGAATCATCTTGATCAAATAACTCTGTGGGGACTTCAAGAATCATCCTGAACCAATAACTCTGCTGGAGATTCCAGGAATCATTCTGAGCAAACACTCTGTCGGGGACTCTAAGCAGCAACTTGATCAACCCAACTCTTTCGACTTCGTTGGGGATTTTAAGAATCATCTTAAACGAGCGCTTTCGCTGGAGAATTCAAGAATCATCTTGGGCAAATTACTTTTGCTGGGGGGATTCAAGAATCATCTTGAGCAAGCGACCCTGCGAAGGAACACCTGCAAAACAAGAACGGTAATGACCTAACTCATGCTTCATATGCGTATGCTTCGGCAATGGCACAATGCTCCACATGGTGGAAATGCTACGTGTTTTTTGGGTAAATGCTATGCAATCATGCAAAATGCTATGACCCCATCAGCAAAATAAATGCTGAAGGGAAAATCCTTCTGTAAAGGAGACAGAACCACTCTGGTGGAGAGGAGGAATCATCCTGTCAAGGAGAAGAAGTCACGCCAATCTCAATCGGACTCCGCCAGGGGAAACGACCTTCACTTGACTGCTGCAGAGGAACGAAGCTCTACGAGGACCTGGACCTGCTGAGGAAAGCGATGTCAATCGCGGAAATAAATTGCGCGGCCTTCGCGACTACTTCCCTGGAGATAACGACTCCGGCGGGGAAATACAGCATCAGCTATTCTACACTCTATTGGGGAAAACCAGTCATGGCCCAAACGGCTTCCAAGGAATCGACCCTCTTGGGGATCTGCAAACTCGGTTGGGGAAGAAGGAATCGTTCTGCTTACTGGGGAGAGTACGACTCTGTGAGGAATTCTAATTCTCCTAGAGACTTCAGTCTGGAACTATTAACTGCTACACACTTCAGTGTATGACTCAGCTGGGGAGATGACGTTCCTTCAGGATACATCTGATTGGGGAGAGAATCTTCTCTGCTTGGGGAGACATATCAATGCCTTACGATCTCACATTCAAACTCTGTGGGGAGAGGCTGTTGAACTTTGCTGGAAAAGAAGGAATCATCCTGCTTGGGAACGCATACGGCGTACTACCTGGTATATGCTACACCTGCAACAACACAAACGAACAGACAAGACACCCTTCTCAAAGGGACCTATCAATGTTATCATCTTGTGACAGTGTTCAAGTAATTCATTGTTTCAACAATCAGTGGCCTAGGCCAGTAAGTTTATGTATGCGCATTTTGTCAAAAACATCGGCGTTCTTTTTCGCAAACAAAACAGATAAATGCTAAACAGACAAACAGAATTGTTGAATAGTATACATTTTATTGATAACGAACCCCTGAATGGGTAAAAATGTTTTACAATGGATGCGAGCTCCTGGAATGAGGAAGCCGCGCAAAAAATAAAACATAAATATACATCAGTATATACAAATGTCGGCAACGAGGCGTAGACGAACACCATGAGTTGATCCCTCTATGACCCACTCGACTTCGATACTTCTCCGACGCTTCAGCTTCAGAAGAGATTGATTCAGATAAACGGCCCTCAGGTCTTCCAAACCACTAAACAATGAGAGTCCATACGCGGAACGCATTCATTTGCTTTTTCACATCCCTAACTTTTTCCTGAATCGCCCTTCCGGGTTTTCGATTCACCGGGATACCTTTTTTTCCCAAAGTCGCCCTTCCGGGTTTTCGACTTTGCGAGTGTACATTCTTTTCTTTTATATCCCTAATTTTTGCCCGAACCTTTTTCCCTTTTTTATGGTTCGCCGGGATGCCCCTTTTTTGCCTGGATATTCTTTTTCTTCCAGCGGGTCGTTTTTTAAGCAAAGTATTTTTTAACTGCGTCCGCGTTCACCGGGGATGCAAAATCTTCGCCATCCATCGTGGATAACAACAAGGCTCCTCCCGAGAAGACCTTGCTGACGACGTACGGACCTTCGTAATTGGGCGTCCACTTGCCCCGGTGATCGAAGTGTGGAGGAAGAATCTTCTTCAGGACGAGATCACCCGTCTGAAAGCTTCTAGGATGCACCTTCTTATCATAAACTTTCTTCATTCGGCTTTGGTACAGACGACCATACGCAATCGATGTTAACCTCTTCTCGTCCATCAGGCTGAGTTGGTTTAGTCGGTTCTTAATCCATTCTGCCTCATTGAGTTTCACGTCAACCAAAACTCGTAAAGAAGGGATCTCCACTTCTAACGGTAGGACAACTTCCATACCGTACACTAAGGAGAAAGGAGTTGCCCCGGTTGACGTACGTACCATGGTACGATAACCGTGCAGTGCAAATGGCAACATCTCGTGCCAATCCTTGTAGGTCAAAACCATCTTCTGTACAATCTTCTTGATGTTCTTATTGGCCGCTTCAACGGCGCCATTCATCTTCGGCCGGTAAGGAGATGAGTTGTGGTGTTCAATCTTGAAACTCTGGCACAACTCCTTCATCATCTTGTTATTCAGATTCGAACCATTATCAATAATGATCCGCTCGGGAATTCCGTAACGACAGATGATGTCCCTCTTTATGAATTTAGCCACCACCTGCTTGGTCACATTAGCGTACGAGGCTGCCTCCACCCACTTGGTGAAGTAGTCGATAGCTACTAGAATGAAGCGATGACCATTAGACGCAGTGGGCTCGATATTGCCTATCATGTCGATGCCCCACATGGAGAACGGCCACGGGGAGGACATGACATTTAACGGGCACGGCGACACATGAACTTTATCGGCATAAATCTGGCATTTATGACATCTCTTCGCGAATTTGAAGCAATCTGACTCCATCGTCAGCCAATAGTATCCTGCTCTCAGGATCTTTCTTGTCATAGCATGCCCACCGGCGTGCATACCAAATGTGCCTTCATGGACTTCTTCCATGAGCATACTCGCCTCTTTCTCATCTACACATCTGAGTAGCACGAGATCGTGGTTTCTTTTATACAACACTCCATCAGGATTGAGATAGAAATTTCCAGATAGCCTCCTCAGAGTCTTTTTATCCTGGGTTGACGCTCCCGCAGGATACTCCTTAGTCATAAGGAAGGTCTGGATGTCATGGAACCATGGCTTGCCGTCGGAGGCTTCCTCGATCGCAAAGACGAATGCAGGTCTATCAAGACGAGAAAGGACAATTCTTGGAGGTTCATTCCAAAAATTGACTTTATACATCGAAGCCAACGTGGCTAAGGCATCAGCCATCTGGTTTTCAGCCCTGGGCACATGATGGAGTTCCACTCGATCAAAGAACGGGAGCAGCCTTCTGGCATAGTTCATGTACGACACCAAATTCGATTGACGAGTCTCCCACTCCCCTTTAATCTGGTTGATCACCAGTGCCGAGTCACCATATACATCTAGGTTCTTGATTCTCAAATCAATTGCTTCTTCCAGACCCATGATGCATGCTTCGTACTCCGCTTTGTTATTGGTGACTGGAAACGTCAGTCTCGCAGTAAACGGGATGTGGGATCCATGGGGAGTCGTGATGATCGCCCCAATGCCACTTCCGTAAGAATTAACCGCCCCGTCGAATATCAATTTCCATTGGGATTTCCTATCTGGACCCTCGTCGGGCAACGGTTCGTCACAATCTTTCGCTTTGAGAAACATGATATCCTCATCAGGGAATTCAAATTTCATCGGCTGGTAATCTTCGATCGGCTGTTCGGCAAGGTAATCAGACAATACGCTGCCCTTAATGGCCTTCTAGGAAATGTACTGAATGTCATATTCCATCAACACCATTTTCCATCTGGCAATCCTTCCCGAAAGCGCTTGCTTCTCGAAGACGTACTTGATCGGATCCATCTTCGAAATTAGCATGGTGGTGTGATTGATCATGTACTGTCGTAAACGTTTGGCAGCCCAGGCTAGTGCACAACACGTCTTCTCCAGCATCGAGTAACGAGATTCACAATCTGTGAATTTTTTACTCAAATAGTAAATGGCATGCTCCTTCCTGCCCGTCTCGTCGTGTTGACCGAGAACACACCCCATACTATTCTCAAGAACTGTCAAGTACATGATTAAGGGCCGTCCGACCACTGGGGGTATCAAGATTGGAGGTTCCTGCAGATACTGTTTTATCTTATCGAATGCCTTCTGGCAATCCTCGTTCCAGATAATCGCCTGATCTTTCTTTAACAGTTTGAACATCGGTTCACACGTGGCCGTGAGCTGAGAAATAAACCTCGCAATGTAGTTTATTCTGCCCAGGAAACCACAAACTTCTTTTTCGGTTCTTGGCGCTGGCATTTCTTGTATTGCTTTAATC
Source organism: Lathyrus sativus (assembly GCA_963859935.3). NCBI lineage: Eukaryota > Viridiplantae > Streptophyta > Magnoliopsida > Fabales > Fabaceae > Lathyrus > Lathyrus sativus. The sequence goes on along the minus strand of OZ012740.1, from coordinate 89,190,006 downwards.
TTCACAGGATCAACCTCAATGCCTCTTTCACTCACAATAAACCCCAGTAGTTTTCCCGACCGTACTCCGAAAGTACACTTGTTAGGATTCAGGCTCAACCTGAATTTCCTAAGCCTCTCAAAAAGCTTCAGCAAATTGACTAGATGTCCCTCCTTCGTTTGGGACTTCGCAATCATGTCATCAACATAGACTTCAATCTCATGATGAATCATGTCATGAAACAAAGTAACCATTGCTCGTTGGTAAGTGGCCCCTGCGTTCTTCAGACCGAAAGGCATTACCTTGTAGCAAAATGTCCCCCAGGGTGTAATAAACGTAGTTTTCTCCATGTCCTCAGGAGCCATCTTGATCTGATTGTAACCGGAGAAGCCATCCATAAACGAAAACACGGAGAACTGAGTTGTATTGTCGACCAACACATCGATGTGAGGCAGCGGGAAATCATCTTTGGGGCTCGCCCTGTTCAAATCCCGATAATCGACGCACATTCGCACCTTACCGTCCTTCTTCGGTACAGGCACTATGTTGGCGACCCACGAAGGGTAAGTAGTGACCGCTAAAAAGCCAGCATCAAGCTGCTTCTGCACTTTCTCTTTGATCTTAACGGCCATATCTGGTCGTGTCCTTCTAAGCTTCTGCTTGACGGGAGGAAAATCTTCCCGCAGCGGCAAGTGGTGGACCACGATGTCAGTGTCAAGTCCGGGCATATCTTCGTATGACCAAGCAAAGATGTCACTATACTCTCTCAGCATCTCGACCAATCTCTGCTTGACATCGCTCTGCAATGCAGCCCCTATCCTGATGTTCCTTACAAGTTCCTCAGAACCCAGATTCACGATCTCAATCTCTTCTTCGTGAGGCAGAATAACTTTCTCCTCTTGTTTCAACAAGCGGGCCAACTCTTCGGGAAGGTCTTCGTCTTCATCAATCTCTTCTTCGGCTTGATAGATCGAGCAATCAAAGTCGAAGTGAGTCGTAGAAGGTCCAGAGTCGATGTCATCTGTTATGTGGATCCTGCAATAACAAGGGTTAAGCTTAAAATAAGGATATGCAGGTTAGCACAAACCCCATTGCCATTTTATTGTTTTTCAAAACAAATATAAAACAGGAATAACAGAGATCACGATATTTGAATACGAAGAAAAACGCCTTTTGATTTATTGATAAAATGCAAGTACATAATCAAACGAGGCCCTGACAATAAAACCACTATGCCCCGGGTAAGACATAGGGTTGTACGATGATTGGAAAAAGTAAATCATTACTCTTTGCTTGTCATCTGGATGATATCCTTGACGGACCAGTTGTTAAGGCTCTCGCCTGGCTTGCTTGGCTGGATCCAAGAGTCTAAGTCACAGTCGCTATCTCCGCTGTCTTCAAACACTGCGTTGACGCTTTCAAATATCACCCCGCCACTAGTAAACTGGATCGGCCCTTTACCTTGCGACGCACTGCTAGAAGAAGAGGCTTCAGCCGTAGGAGAATATCCCAACCCAAACTTGTCTTGCTTGTTAGGTATCTCCAGAATTCGCCCCCAACCTGGGGTAGATCCGGCCTGGACAACGGCCCGGGCTGCCTTGAAGGAGGAGAGAGTCATCTCTGGCTTCTCAGTGACTACAGGAGCTACGTCCTTGACTTTAACAGCTTCGAACGCTTGGCATAGGGTTTCGTGGATTTCCCCATCCATCTCAACATACTTGAAGGACGACAAATGGCTCACCATTATGTCTTCCTCGCCACATACGGTCACGATGCTACCTCCGACAGCATACTTGAGTTTCTGGTGCAACGTGGAGGTCACGGCACCTGCGGAATGGATCCAAGGCCGGCCCAAGAGACAGCTATAGGCAGGCATGATGTCCATAATGTAGAAGACCGCGTCGAATGTTTCCGGCCCGACTTGGATTGGCAACGTCACCTCCCCGAAAACATGGCGTTTGGTCCCATCGAACGCTTTCACAACCAGATCACTGGGTGTGCAAATCACTCCGCAAGTATCTAACTTCATTAATGCCTTCTTTGGAAGAATATTGAGCGATGACCCTGTGTCTACCAATACGTGCGACATAATTGTTCCCCTACACTCTATCGAGATGTGCAGGGCATTATTGTGGTTCCTCCCCTTCGGCGTCAGCTCTAGGTCATTGAACCCTAACCCATTTCCAGCATTCACGTGGGCTACGACCTTATCTAACTGGTTTACCGATATTTCCTACGGTACATACGTGGCATTCAACACCTTCAGCAGTGCGTTGCGGTGTGCTTCAGAACACAACAACAAATTCAGGATGGAAATTTTCGAGGGTGTTTGATGGAGATGATCCGCGATCTTGTAGTCACTCTTTTTAATCAACCTCATAAATTCCTCGGCGTCTTTAACAAGTAAGTCTTTTTCTACCCCACGAGGGATCTCTTCAACGACTTTACTTTTACCTTTATCAGTTGCATCAGCTCTGTCCGCTTTGTCCGCCACGACCTCAGGTGGTGCAAACACTCTTCCGCTGCGAGTGATTCCGCTAACGCCCACTAGGTTCTCCACAGACGACCCAAACGGTTCTAGTTCCAACCTCTGTCCGTTGCAGTAGACCTCTGCCCCATAGTGCCACGAGACAGCGTTGGTGCTTTCGAACGGTATCGGCCCAGCTTTGGTGATGGTAATCGTAGGCGGCCTGGGTGCGGAAATAGTTATCGTCTGGCGAGGGATGGTGATGGTGGCAACCTCATCATCTTGCTTCAGCATTACCTCACCTGATCCGCTTTCGGCCCTTCGGCTAAATTGCAGGATTCCTTCGGTCATCAGACTTTGAATCCCCTCTACCAACTGTTCACATCCATCAGGACTTGTCGCACAACCCATACACAGCTCTCCACAACCTGGAAAGAAACCTCTTTTCATCAGCTTAGCTTTAACGAAGCTAAGCGGTGTCTTCAGATCTCTGACGTCAGTCAACAAATCCAAACTCTCGTCTTCAATAATGGCGTTTACTCCACCTCCCTTATGGTTCGGCATAGGGTTCTTCGTGACGTTTGGCACATTATCGGAGAAGTTGATGATCTTAGCGTCCACCATGTCCTGCACCTTATGCTTGAAGGCTTTGCAATTCTCTATTGTGTGGCCTGGTGCCCCTGAGTGAAACTCACAAGTTGTGTTCGCGTCATAACCTGGTGGAGGTGCCCCTGTCAAGGGAGCCAGGGTTCTCTTCTGGATCAACTGTAGCTGAAGCAAAGTCTGTAACAGCTGCACGTACGACATGGGCGGAGTCTCGAGGTGACGGCTCGATAGAGGTGCCTGATTCTGGTACTTTCTGTACCCTTGTTGATTCGGTTGCTGTTGCTGCTGCTGCTGCTGTGCCTGTTGAACTGCCGGGATAGTTATGCTGGCCACCTGTTGGTGAGGGCCTTTACCCTTCCTTCGAGCGTTGGTCACGACGCTCGTTTCTCCTTCCCTTCTTTTGCCACCATAAGGTTTCTTGCCTGCCCCAGCTGAGGACGAATCACCTTGAATTTTCCCCAGTTTGATCCCATTTTCAATGTGCTCACCCGTGATAATGAGATCTGAGAAGGTTCCAGACATACCGCTGACCAATTTCTCATAATAAACCCCTGGGAGGGTGGCTACGAACATTTGCACAAGCTCACGTTCATCCATCGGCGACTGAACCCTGGCTGCCAAATCACGCCGCCGCTGGGCGTATTCCTTGAACCCTTCGTTGTTCCTTTGCGACAGATTCTGCAGTTGGACTCGGTTCGGGGCCAAGTCGCTATTGTATTGGTAGTGGTTCACAAATGCTTCAGCAAGGTCCTTCCACGTGCGCACACTGGTAGGTTCCAGGCTCATGTACCATTCGAGGGAGGGTCCGGACAGACTGTCCTGAAAGAAGTGCATCAGCAACTTCTCGTCCTCAGAATGAGCGGACATTTTTCTGTAATACGATCTCAGGTGGACTCGAGGGCAAGTGGTGCCCTTGTACTTTTCAAAGTCAGGTACCTTGAACTTGGGAGGCACCTTGAAATCAGCAATCAGTCCCAACTTGGACATATCAACACCCAGGGTGTTCTGGTTCTCGATACTCCTCATCTTGTCCTCGAGTGCCTTGAACCTAAGTCGTGCTTCAGCAGTCAGTTCACCTTCAGCACCTCTCTGAGAGAACACATCGTCTTGACGGTCTTCTAACCATGGCTGAGGCCCAAACAGATTTCCAACACCTGCATTACCGTTGCCCAACCCAACATTGACGTTAGCTTCAAGACTCCCATTACCGACGCCCGTCGTATTACCGTTGAGTCCCACGTTAGCTATCACATTGCCGTTGGCACTGCCGTTCCCCCCGGTCACGGGGACGCCATTCTGAGGAGTTTCAACTGGTGGAGGGGTAGGCACGGTCCCACCATGGAGTACGCCATTGCTATCGACCCTTGAAATCAGGGGCTGAACCAAGGTTCTGAGCTGATCCTGGCCATTGGCGACCGCTTGCATGAGCTCCATGAAGCGGTCCATTCTTTCGCGGAGTTCTTGAACATCAGTTTGCACTTGCTCCATGATTCTGGTTTGATTTGCTCTGGTCGGATAGCGGTGGATGGGTCTCTGATCAATCCTGGAATGACCTGAAACAACCTGAAAACACTAAAGGGTTAGGAAAAACGACAAAGTGCTCGTTATGCAAATGCTTCATGCAAATGCAAACGTGTGTTTGTGCGTTAGGGAGATTTCCCCCGATCCTAGTGCCTGAATGCCGATGCTGATAATAAGAAGTCCGAGTCCAGTCATGGAAATACCATCTCATATATATGAAGAAAGCCCATCAAGGCAGTACACGACGTCAGTGAGTACAAGATGAATCAATAGCATGACCTCGACCAACAAGTCTGGTGATGGTCAGCATACAACAATGATCAAACAAAAGGAATACAAATAGTCAAGCACGGCCACGAGCGTGAAACTCTTCTAACAACCCCTTTGTTTCTGGATGACCAGGCCGAGTGAGTAACCCTTCGACGAGTAACTCCCTCTGCATAATGGTGTATTGAAGACCTTCGACCGAATCTTCCCATGCTCCTTCGCCGAAACAATCTTCTAGCTTCCGCTTCTTGGACTCAAACGTCAGTTTGCACTCCTTCAAGTTAGCAAGAGCTCTGTTGAGCTGGCCTTCAGCGGCATATTTGCGAGCGGTTTCTTCATCAAACCTCTTCTCACTAGCCTTCACCTGGGCTTTCAGCTTGGAGATCTGTTGCATCAGCTTATCCTCCCGCTCTTTCCTGTTGGCTAGGGTGGCCTTCCAATGCTGGTTAAACTTGGATATCCTCCGATACGCTTCATCCAAGTGCTGCTTCTTCGTGGCCAGCACATCGTTGACAGCTTTGAAGTCTCGACCCATGCGCTCACACTCAGCTATCTGCTTAGTCAAGTCTGTCCCCAGCTGGTTCACCAGCTCGGTCTGCCTCTTGAAGGAATGAACGGCTTCGCTTCTCTCGCTTCTGAGCTGAGCCAATTCCTTCTCCAGTTCTTCATTTGCCCTCTTCAATTCATCCCGCTCAACTAGCACCTGATTATGCTGCTGGATAGGCACGGTGGTAGGCTCTTCAATCACTGGAGGGCTTTCTGGCTTGGCAGGAGGAAACGGCATCCCTATAGCATCTGCTCTGGCTCTGATCCACGTCACATATGGAGCGTAGGCTTGACTATTACTTTTCCCCAACAATGGTTTTCCCCTCTTACTGATACCATTCCAAGCGCGCTGACGCTTAGATAACATATCCCCCTTTAGAAGACCAGTGAGGTATAGAGATTCCTGCACCTCTTCATCCTTCGGCGGAGCTCTCAAAGCATAAGCAAACTGTCGGACCAGCAAAGATGGGTTATAGTTTACACAGCCCTTCCTGCCTATCAAAGGCACGTTCGGAAATCCACTGCAGCTGAAGATAATCTCGGTACCCAACCTATCTCTGTCAAACCAGTCAATATCCTCCGCTGATAGACTCATCAAACGCTCAGACCACTCAGTTGTGGCTGCAGATGAAGCAAAGGGACCCCTCTTGGGTAGATGACTATCAAGCCATCTATAGAGCAAAGGCACACAGCACGAGACGTTCTTACCCCTTCTGTTCTCGTTTTTGTATTGGATGGAATGATAAACATATCCTATCAAGGTAGGGATTGGATTCCCTGAAGCAAAGATGTGGAAGGCGTCGAAGTCCACAAAGTCAGGCATATTGGGGAACAGAATAATGTCATATATGCATAGAGCGAGGATGGCGTTGAACACGACCCAACATCCGTCTTTGACGCACTGCTGAGCTTTTCCCACCAAGAACTGCAAGGAGAAACCGGGAACCTTGTTCCAACTAGACAATACCAACTCGGAGGCATCCAGATGAAGTGACGGAGCTAGACTAGCCAGATTAGGCTCAACATCCATATGAACAAAGGGCATCTGACTCTTGATAGGCACACCTAACAAATCAACATACTCCTCTAGTGTGGGTGCGAGAATAAAGTCCTGGAAAGTAAAGCATCTCAAGGGAGGATCGTAGAACTGTAGCAGAGCGTGCAACCCATTCAACTCAAACACAGAGGGTTTACAAACTAAACTGAGCAATTTACTGTAAGACTTTCTGAATTCATCTCTCACAGAATCATCTGCTAAAGCAATCAAACCAGTCAGCTGAACAACATCAGGAGCAGGGAGCTTGTAAGCTACGGTCTTCCTCAGAGAACCCATAACAATACGATAGGAGGCAAGAAATCCTGAATCGGGGGAAACTGTACCTGCAACACAGACACACGTTAATGAAATGCAAATGGGTATGCAAAGCAATGTAAAATGCAATCATGCAGCAGGAGATCAAGACGACTGTGCTGCGGAGATTCTGTATCAACAAAATCATAATCCTGCTCTATCAAGAACAACCACTATCTTTGATAATAAGAAAACCCTGGTATCGGACCATAAATCTTCTCTGTCAAGAACACACATCTGATAATAAGGATCTCTAATACAGGGCCAAAACTCTGCTCTGTCAAGAACAACTATCTGATAATAAGGACCTCTGGTATAGGACCGTAACTCTGCTCTGTCAAGAACAACCATACATCTGCTGATGAGATCCTCTGATCCCAATCATAAACCTGCTCTGTCAAGAACAACTACGCATCTATGAAGATAAGGTCCTCTGATACAAGACCATAACTTTGCTCTGTCAAGAACAATCATATATCTGATGGTGAGAACCTCCGGTACCAACAAAACTGATTCACTGTCAAGAAAACCAGGGAGTCTGAAAATTAGGGTTTCCTGCAACAAACCCAAACCTGCTCACAGGCATGGACCTAAACTGACACAAGCTCGGCATCCTATGCGGTCATCAGCGTCACAGACATTCAAGAGGGGTGATACGATACCCAGAAGTTGTGGCATCACCAGCTCATGAAGCGGCCTCACTCGGCTGAATCCCAAATGATCGGTCCCCAGAGTCGACAATCCTCCAAACCAACAACCCCCTCAACCCAAAGGGTTGAAAAAGAAGTCAACCGGGAGAACCTCGTCTGAGCGTGGATTTCATGAGACACTAGTGCCTGCCAAGCAAGCACGCGCCCACTCATTTCCACAACTAATGCTATGTTCACTCAAGCCTGGGTCTGGCTTCTCACTCATCAGAATGCCCCTCCCACAACAGCACAGATAATCATATCATACTGAAAATAAAATGCGGGAAATAAAGTGCGATAAATAAACACAACCCAACAAGTAATCATATAAGCGCTAGGATTGACTCTCGCAGGGGACGTTGGATCCCCAAACTGACTCGCATACGGGACGTTGGATCCCAGGAAACTATCAAGTCCCCAGCAGAGTCGCCAGCCGTCGCTTCCGCAAAAATAAGGTGCCGAAAAAACAGAAGAGTCGCCACCTTTCGTTATTTATCCCTCAGAACAGGAAAGGAAACGATCGGAAAAACCTGACGAAAAGGTATAAGACAAGGTCGTCGCAACCGTTGTCTGGGTTCGGGAGTCGGTTACGCAAGGGGAAGGTATTACCACCCCTCACGTCCATCGTACTCGATAGGATCCACGCTTGTTGTATTTACTGGACGAGTTGGTTTATCTATCTACCTATCAAGGTTGGCTTAAAAGAAAAGAAAATGACTCGGCAAAGCGTCGCGCTTTATGCCTACGTATTCCCATCAGAGAATGAGAAATCAGAGTCAACGTAGTTCGACCAACTACGGGTTACGGGGAAGGTGGCTCTCCAATACGTCAGTATTGTGCCTACGTACTCTCAATAGGTATGAGAGATCAGAGCTTACGTAGTTTGGGATAATACGGATTTCGGGGATTCAGATTCATCTGTTTTATCGACTAGGGTTAACAAGCAGTTCCAATAGTTAGGGACAAAGCCTGTTTGCGGTAGAACTGGGAGTTAACGACACTCTTTTCTTCAGAAAAGCTTTCCTTTGAATTACGGGCCCACGGGGCAAAAAGGTTTGAAGTTCGTTTTCTGTCTTTTACGAAAGAAGTGTTTTTTATTGTGTTTGCAATTTCAATCGCACTAAAGACTATGACCTGAGAGTGAATGCGTTGCATGTCACCCAAAAGGTGCATACTAAACATCCGGCCTGTTGAAAAGAAACTCTCCAACAACCCTTTCTCAGATAGCTTAAGGCTCGTAACATACGAAAGAAATCATTCATGATTACTGTATCTTAAGCTGTTTTGAGATGAGAAGAGAACAGGCTCAACTAAAGGGAGACTATCAAGTCCTACTGTTGTCATGCCAAGGATTCATCCTATGGTTGAAGTTTGAAACAGGGAACTCTTAGAAGTTGTCATGCATAGGTTTCAACCTAAAGTTCTAATCATCACTTCCTTGTCAAAGGAAGAGAGATTCCTAGGGGATCATGTCAATGATAAACAGAAACAGATAAAGCATCAGCTTAAACAGTAAACAGTAAACAACTGTAAAATGCATGCAATGCAAGTGAGGGAGGAAATGTGTGTGGGGCATCAGTCTCCACAAGCTCATCTCAACCTCAAGCCAGATATGAATAACTGCAATCATACAGAGGAAATAACATGTTGTCAAGTAAAATAGAATTAACTGCAATCATACAGAGGAAGTAACATGCTATCAAGCAAACACAAACCACATAGGCAAGGGAGCTGGGCTCTACCGAATACCCGCAAGCAAAGCCATACAGTAAAAATACAAGCAGAGGGAGCAACTCAACCTCTAGTGCAATCATGCTCCTAGCTTGAGTCAATCTAGATATGAACTTATTCTAATGCATCAAGTAAGTCAAACAAGGCACATCAATACAGAAAAGAAAACAGACAAGAAAAGAAAGCAGATCAACCACTCCCATAGCTTCACAGCAAAGCGACCTTCTAACAGCAGCTCAGTCCTCAGACTTCAATCACCCTTCAAGGCTATCATCCTCAATAACAAGTATCAACTTGCTCCCCCAAGGTTTCAACCCATCAGACATAAGTATCAACTTGTTCTCTCTGCTCCAAGCTTCAGCTCTTCAGTCAATTCCACCTTCAGGCTTCACTCCTAACTACAAGTATCAACTTGATTCCCTCAGGCTCTCAATGCATCAATGTAAGTGTCAACTTATCCTTTATTCCTAAAGCCTCAGCTCTTCACTCAATCTCCATTGGATCTTCTCCACAAGTATCAACTTGGTCTTCTTGCTTCACCTCTTTTTGCTTTACCAGTATCAACTACCTCTTACTGGTCTACAAGCTTCAGCTTCCCAGAGTAATCTTCAATCACATGGAAGTGTCAACTTCATCCTTCAATCTTCTTCAAGCAAGGAACTCCATCCTTTAACAAGGGAGAAAGATTCATCTATCCAGAGCAAAGTTTGGATGATTGGTAGCAGAGTGAAGACCAAAGGTCACCACTGAGCATCCTGTCATCAGAGAAAGGGACCCTCAAAGGTTCTACCAATTTGCAAAGAGCCACACATCCTACCAAAGGAGGGATGAGGCCTTTACAAAGGGACCTTTCATCATAGGGAAGAATGGAATTGATCAATATATTCCATGTTTATGAAGGAAGAGAACTATCTAGAAGCTCTGCCTACAAAACCCTAATCTTAACCTAATCCAAACTACACCACAAGAAGGGAAGATCTTCAAATCCAAGCCTCCTCAAGCAATCCAATGCATCTTCAACTTGCCTTCATCATCATCCAAGAGCAAGAGGAACAAAACCCTAATCTAAGGGAACTAAAGATGTTAATCTAGTTGAGTTAGTGCCTTAGAATCATCTAAAACTAGCACCTAAACTAAAATCAATCAAAAATAGTAAACTATCTTATAAATTTCTACCAAAATTCCTAAGGGATCCTAATTCAATTAAGAATGCCTCATACAAAAACCAGGGACTAAATCATCTATTAAGTCCTACAATTAAGTCCTAAGTCCAAAGGTATCAACCATAAACCCTAAAAATGGAGCTTCTAAAGGTTTCAACCTAAACTACCACTTATGTTCATCACAAAAATGTGAGAAAAATCTATAGGGAGTATGCATATCTATGCTAACTACTCACAAAAGATCAGGATCAAAATCATCATCACATGATCACACAAAATTCCACAAAGTCAAGTATCAAACATGACTATTTTAATATCAATTAAAATGTAAAAATCCCCATAAAATCATAAAATGCATGAAATAAAAATATTTTTTATCTAAAAAATACTATATTCTATCATGAATTCAATGCAAAAATAATGGAGTTAATTGACTTATTTTTCCATTTTTTATGATTTTATCAAGAACCATGAATAAAATGAAGAAATTAAAGAAAATCCAAGTAAAATAATAAATGCACGGTGCAAATAGTAAAAGAAATCAGTTCATATCATGGATTGGGCCATGAGGGGGGGTGCAGGTATCAACCAATTCACTAAGCCCAGACTCAGCAACTAAATGAAACGATGTGTTTCATTAAAACTCAGATCCTTCACAAAATGAAACGCATTCGTGGCCATTGGATCACTTCTCCAGTCAAAGGTCCACCCAAATCCAAGGGCTCTAAAGTCATCTTCAACCTTTTGAATCTCTGAACCTCGCGCGCAGCTCTGGCCACCACTGGTGGTGCTCCGGTCATCGTCCCCAACCCTAACTCTCTCTAGGATCCTCCATTGCAAGTGGTCTATACATGAAACTTGTCCCAAATTTCCTCACGAATTCATTCATGCCCTTTATTCTCTCTGAAACCTCAAGATTCGTAATAACCAATTCTCAACCGAAAATGGCAACATCCCTAATTGGTCACTAATTCTCAAATTAACTATCGGAAAACCTTCCTACACCGTTCTACAATGCATCTAACATCCTAATTCGTATTGATTCTACCTAAAACAAGCCAGAGATCAAAGGTTACCAACCTGAAAATTTCGCGTGCACAGAAGTAGCAAGACCTCAAATCAAGCCCTAAAATACTCCAGACTCCTTCAGTGAATCACTTCCAAGCTTCTATATGCAATAGAATTGATTGAAATGGCTTCAACTCTTGGATTCGAACCTGAGTTGCAGGTGGAGAAATCTGAGCTCAAGAACACCAATCAGCCACGAATTCCCTTTGATTATGATCTGGAATCATTCCCTAGCATCCATGGAAGAGATTGCAATCAAGAAAATGGATGGAAAGTGAGTGAAATGATGTAACCGAATTCAGTTGCAAGCAATGAAATCTTAATCTCAATCTCTGCTCTCTCCTTCAATCATCACTAACCTTTCATCTGAACCTCTTCTACTCAATATATAGAACATGTGTGGATGATCTAGAACCCTCTAGATCCTTCTAATGAGCAATCCAAGTTCTCATGACATGAGAAGTTCACTTATATGCCATGGTGTGCACAACTCTGCAAACAGCTTGAAATCAATCCCATTCCCTTCCAATTTCTCCCCTCATGACGTTTTGGAAGTGTTTGGCTTGCAAGGGATCTTGTTCATGCCTTGAATTTGAGTTTTGCAAATGTTACTTAAGATGTAAGTAACTACTTTTCAAAGCAAGTCCACAAATTAGACCTCAATTCAAAAATGTGGCTAAACCAATGTTCTTAAAATGCTTTTTAGAGTCAAAATGACCTATTACATGCCTTGGTTTGGATGTGTAGATCAAAAGTATCAATTTCCAACCTTGGTTCATTTAACTTATACCCTCTTTTTAGGTCATTTTTGCAACTTTGAGCTACAAGCAATTCCAACATCTCATGACCTCTTGATTAGCCTTAAAACATCATTTCGAACAAGTTTTATGTTGAACATTTTCTCATTTGAAGCTTGGAAATAGGAGTTATGGCCTTATGCTTGAAATGACCTATAATCTCCAAATGACCAAAATGCCCTTGACTTGTCAAAGCCATAACTTGGGTTCTACAAATCCTATCAAGGACTTCTAGTACTCTCTAGAAAGCTAAAAGGATAAGGAACAACATTCATGTTAACCAAAAGTTCATAGGAATCATCCTTCTAGGGCAAAAGTTTGATGCAAGTTGGGTAACTTTCAAGCCCCCAAATTCACATACCTCAGATGACCTGTAACTTGTCAAAGTCATAACTTGAGTTCTACAAATCCTATCAGGGACTTCTAGTACTCAATATAAAGCTAAGACCATGCTCTACAACATTCATGTTGGGGGTAAGATGAGATGACAATCACATCTTGAGCTAAATTGCCTTGAAGATAGGGGTCAAACTAGGGGATTTTACACTGTCAAGCCTTAGAAACCCTAGCTTGAAACTTCTCAAACTCTTCAATCATGATGAGTTGTGTAACACCCCCTTCTATACCCCAAATAAATGCATATAAAATAATTAAGCACATACAAATTATCAGAGTAAAAAGGTTTTATAATAAGGTATAAAAGAAGAATGCCACAATTTCACCAATAAAACACTTTCACATTTTTCTCCATAAGATATGTAACATTTTCAAAATTAAGCGGAAGATCAAATCATTTAATCGTTTTCAAAATATTAATCCACGTACACACAAGTTAATCCAAATTAATACATCATATCAGTTAGATTACACAATCACATCAATTGATACATCGCAATGTATCACAAAAGAATGACTATACTAGTCTAACTACCCGGTGTTACATATCAGAGCAGCAGACTCAAAAGAATGAAGAATACTTCACAAAAGAGACTCCAACATCCTAATCTGCAATGCCTCGTAGAGCATTATAAAACAGCAGAAGGGTGAGAAATATAACCATAATAATCAAAGCATAAGATTATATATATAGGTAATCAATACAAGTTCCACTCCGTATTTCTTACCACAATTCAATTTCTTAGTCATATATATTTGCCACACATATAATGACAACACGAATATTTGTAAAGCATTTCCACATCATGCATACTCTCACAATTTCACAATCTCATCATTCACACATAAGCATCTCTTCATGCATATGTCATATATTAATGTGACTCAACAACTCAACGCAACTCATGCAATGCGGTACCGACTCTCGTTATCTTTTTTCGGTTTTTACATTAAACCGGATCCACTCTTCTAAACCGATAACCCGTTATCTTTTTTCGGTTTTTACATTAAACCGGGTCCACTCTTCTAGACCGATAACCACAAAGGCCCGTCCTCTAAGCCTTCAAACCCACTCTTCTAGGTTTGGGACAAGCCACTAGTTTCCACGAAACTAACAGACATTGCCTCTTGACTAAATGATGCATGTACAATCAGCCACAACAAATGCACTTAAGACCGACATCTTAATCTCATGCATTTACATAATTCATCTCTTCAAGAATTACACAATGATTGCACATACAACATATATCACACAATCAAGGTATTCACATCACAATACCATTTATACAATTATAAGTCATGCACACATATCCACAATGTTCTCATGCATACTCATCACATAATTGTATACCCATTAAGCATTCGCAAGTCCATTAGACAATACACATACATCCATCATTGTATTCACATGTATTTCTATTTATCATAATTAATACGCATCGCACATCAACTAGGATTCACGCCCGGAGGCTACCCACAGTACACATCATCACAATAGATCATATCTATATCATATCATAGAGGTATTAACCTATGTGAATCAATCAAACAATCACCACATGAGCAACACAGCAAAAGAAAAATGCTGTCACATTCGCCTTCATTCGCCTGGCGAACCCTCGCAGCGAACCTTCGCCTGGCCTTCGCCTGGCGAACTCTCTCAGCGAACACTCGCTAGGCTTCGCCTGGCGAGACTTCCCAGCGAGCCCAAGTCAGTAGCTACTAACTTCATTCGCCACCATTCGCCAGCACCTTCGCTGGGCGAACCTTCGCTATCCAACTTCGCCTGGCGAACTCGCCAGCGAAGTCCACTGGAAATTAGACTTAATTATTCGCCAGCATTCGCTGGGCTTCGCCTGGCGAAGCTTCGCCTTCGCTCGCCTGGCGAGAGCCAGCGAACCTGCGCAGAACAGAACCACACTCTGTCCCTCCTTCACCATTCCACCATCCACCAACTCTTGAACATCCAAATCAGTACAAATAGCATCAATACATGTTACCCGACTATTCTACGGCGTTATTACTCAGTTCCAACCGATTAAATCATCAATCTACCGATTAATCCAACATTTGCCCTAATTGGAAAGTGATGAAAACTCTACCAAAACCCCAACCCAACATACATAACATCATGCAATGATCAAATAGAAACATTTCTCACCCTTACCTCGATTAATCGGAGCTTTGATGTTGGTTCTTGATGATTTTTCCACTTTTCCTCTTCTTCTCCTCTCTTTCTCTTCTTTCTTCTTTCTTTCCTCTTTCTCTCCAAATGTTTTCTCTAATTTCCTTTCTCTTCTTTCTCACTTATATATCCCTTTTATTTTCTTTCCTTCCAATTTCCTTTCAATTCTCTATTAATTCCAATTAATAAAAATTAATTCCAATATTAACATAAAATCCCACTAAATCAATTAATTACTATAATTAATTATTTAATGAAATTTGGGCTGTTACAACCCTCCCCCACTTAGGAATTTTCGTCCTCGAAAATGTTACCTGATTCAAACAGTTTTGGATAAGACTCCTTCATCTGGCTCTCAAGCTCCCACGTAACATTTCCACCAGCCGGTCCTCCCCAAGCGACCTTCACTAAAGCAATCTTTTTACCTCGAAGCTATTTCAATTTCCGATCCTCAATCCGCATAGGTGATGTCTCAACAGTCAGGTTATCTCTCACCTGCACATCATCTATTTGGACTACATGAGACGGATCCGCAATGTATTTCCTCAACTGAGATACATGGAATACGTCGTGAAGATTAGCAAGCGACGGTGGTAAAGCCACACGATAGGCCATTTCTCCTATCCTTTGCAAAATCTGATAAGGACCAATGAAACGCGGCGATAACTTGCGCGACTTCAGTGCCCTACCAACACCTGTCTTCGGAGTGACTCGAAGAAACACATGATCTCCCTCTTGAAATTCAAGTGCCTTCCTCCTCTTGTCATAATAACTCTTCTGACGACTCTGAGTAATTCTCATCTTCTCTTGAATCATCTTGATCTTATCAGTAGTCTGTTGAACTAACTCGGGTCCAACAACAGAACTCTCTTCGGACTCGAACCAACACAATGGTGTCCTACACCGCCTACCATACAACGCCTCAAATGGTGCCATACCAATACTCGAATGGAAACTGTTGTTGTAGGTAAACTCAATCAAAGGCAAGTAGCTATCCCAAGCTCCTCCTTTTTCCAATACACAAGCTCTCAAAAGATCTTCAAGCGACTGAATCGTCCTCTCCGTCTGACCATCAGTTTGAGGATGATACGCTGAACTCAAACGCAACTTAGTACCCAAAACACTCTGCAGGCTCTCCCAAAATCTCGAAGTAAACCACGGATCTCTATCCGAAACAATACTTAACGGAATACCATGCAGACACACAATCCTCTCAATATACAAATTAGCCAACTTCTCCAAAGGGTAATCCATACGCATAGGAATAAAGTGAGCAGATTTAGTCAACCTATCCACGATAACCCAAATAGCCTCAAAATTACTCGGCGTCCTCGGCAAACCCGATACAAAATCCATGGAGATATTATCCCATTTCCACTCAGGAATAAACAACGACTTCATCAAACCCGATGGCTTCTGATGCTCAATCTTTGACTTCTGGCAAGTCAAACAAGAATATACAAATTCCGCGATATCCTTCTTCATACTAGGCCACCAAAATACTTTCCTCAAATCCTGATACATCTTAGTAGCACCCGGATGAATACTCAATCCGCTACGATGTCCTTCCTCAAGGATGCTCTTCTTAAGCTCAACCATATTCGGAACACAAACTCGATCCCGACATCTCATAATACCATTCTCATCAATCCGAAAATCACCACCTTGGCCTTGGTTGATTAAAGTCAACCGATCAGCTAAGCTCAAATCCGATTTTTGTCCTTCTCGAATTTCATCCAAAATACCACTTGTAAGCTTTAACATACCCAACTTAAATCCAAAAGAAGTTCTCTCACATACCAAACTCAAATCTCGAAATTGCTCGACCAATTCTAACTCTTTCACCATCAACGCCGACATATGCAATGATTTCCGACTCAATGCATCCGCTACTACATTCGCTTTACCCGGATGGTAGTTCAAGCCAAAATCAAAATCCTTCAAAAGTTCAAGCCATCTTCTTTGTCTCGCATTCAATTTCTTTTGATCAAAAAGATATCTCAAACTCTTGTGGTCACTAAACACTTCAAATCTTGCGCTAAATAAATAATGCCTCCAGAGTTTCAACACGAACACAACGGCGGCCAACTCTAAGTCATGCGTCGGATAATTCTTCTCATTCACTTTGAGTTGCCTCGAAGCATAAGCTACAACTTGGTTATTCTGCATCAACACACCTCCTAAACCCATCAAAGAAGCATCACAATACACAACAAATGGTTCTTCTGGATTTGGCAGAATCAAAACAGAAGCTGTCGTCAACCTTCGCTTAAGTTCTTGAAAACTCGCTTCACACTTGGCGTCCCAAACAAAGGCTTGACCTTTCCTAGTCAACTGTGTCAATGGCAACGATAACTTAGCAAATCCTTCAAAAAACTTCCGATAATAACCGGCTAAACCAAGAAAACTTCTGATCTCAAAAACTGACTTCGGAGTCTCCCATTGCGACACCGCTTCAACCTTCGACGGATCGACCGCAATACCACTACTAGAAATCACATGACCAAGGAAACTAACTTCCTTCAACCAAAATTCACACTTAGAAAGCTTCGCGAACAACTGCTTCTCTCTCAGCACAGATAACACAATCTTCAGATGTCCGGCATGCTCTCCTTCGCTCTTCGAATAAACCAAGATGTCGTCGATAAACACCACCACAAACTTATCCAAATAAGGATGGAAAATCCTATTCATGTACTCCATAAATACACCTGGTGCATTAGTCACACCAAATGGCATCACGGAATACTCATAGTGTCCATACCTCGTCCGAAAGGCCGTCTTCTGAATATCCTCAGCTTTCACACGGATCTGATGATACCCAGATCTCAAATCAATCTTGCTGAACACGCTTGCACCAACCAACTGATCCATCAAATCATCAATCCTTGGAAGTGGATACTTATTCTTAATAGTCACCTTGTTCAACTGTCTGTAATCCACACAGAGCCTCATAGAACCCTCTTCCTTCTTAACCAACAACACCGGTGCACCCCACGGTGACACGCTCGGACGAATAAACCTCTTTTCAAGCAAATCCTCAAGTTGACTCTTCAACTCTTTTAACTCCGAGGCCGACATACGATATGGAGCCATCGATATCGGACTAGTTCCAGGAATCAAATCTATCGAAAACTCCACTTCTCGCTCCGGCGGTAAATCCTTTATCTCTTCAGGGAATACTTCCAGAAAATCTCTAACAATGGGCAAAGCATCAATCTCTTCACTTTCACTAGTCCTCAAAGTTGCCATAAGCATAAATACCTTAGCCCCATCTTGTACCGATTCCTTCACTTGTTTCCTCGTCATAAACAATTCCCTTTCAACATCCGAGTCGGGAAAAATAACCGTTTTGTCAAAACAGTTAATATACACACGATTGAATTTTAACCAATTCATTCCAAGAATGACATCCAGTTGATCTAAATGAAGACACACTAAATCAATCCCAAAATCTCTACCGAAAATACTCAACGGGCAATTCAAGCAAACATACGGTGTAGTTACCGAACCCATAGCAGGAGTATCAATAACCATACCGCCACCAATCACAGACAACTCAAGATTCAACCTTCTAACACAATCCAAAGAAATAAAAGAATGCGTAGCTCCGGTATCAATTATAGCGATCAAAGGTGTACCATTAATGAAGCACGTACCTCGGATCAATCGATCGTCGCTAGCAGTCTCAGATCCAGATAGAGCGATCACTTTCCCGCTCCCTTGATTCTTCTTCGGCTTATCACACTTGGTACTGATGTGCCCTCTCTCACCACAGTTATAGCAAGTAACACCCGCACCGCTTCTACACTCTAGAGCCTTGTGGCCTGGCTTGCCACACTTAAAACACTTCTGTTCAACACTTTTGCACTCCGGAGCACGATGCCCCGCTTCACCACAATTGTAACACCTAACCGGGGTAGAAACTCCCCCACTTGGCTTCTTGCCAAAACCAACCTTTTGTTTCCCCTTATCGGCAGGAGTTACGTAAGGTTTTCCTCTGAATTGTCCTTTTCCTTTCTTATCACTTAGGCTCTTGTAGTGGCTAGACCTAGCCCTACTGTCTTCGTCATAAATTCTGCTCTTGTTAACCAACTCAGAAAACCGTCTGATTTCCTGGTACCCAATAGCTTGTCTAATCTCGGGTCTCAAACCGTTCACAAACTTAAGGCACTTAGACCTCTCAGCATTACCAGTATTATAGTGAGGACAAAATTTGATCAACTCCTCAAATTTCGCCGCATACTCAGCAACCGTCGAATTACCTTGCTTCAACTCAAGAAATTCGATCTCTTTCTTCCCCCGCACATCCTCTGGAAAATACTTCTCCAGAAAGGTTTCTCTAAACAAATCCCACGTAATCACAATATCATCTTCCTCAAATATTTGGCGAGTATTACCCCACCAATCTTCAGCTTCTTCTTCGAGCATATGAGTCCCAAACTGCACCTTCTGTGCATCCGAGCAATTCATAACTCGAAAAATCTTTTCCACAGCTTTCAACCAAATTTGTGCCTTGTCCGGTTCATGAGTTCCCTTGAAGACCGGAGGGTTATTCTTTTGGAATTTCCCCAAAGCACGGAATCCATCATCAGCATGATTCCTCACATTCACATTGGCCGGAGGATTCTGCCCAATTGCCCCCGCCAATCTCGTCAATGCCTCCGCAATCGCTTCGTCGTTCCTTCCCGCAACCATCTTACTAATTCCAGCAACAGAACCACGTAAGAACAACCAATATTGATAATGCAACACACACATATCAATAACACACAGGAAAAAACACTCTAACAACTTGGCCGGACGGACCGACCTGCTCTGATACCACTATTGTAACACCCCCTTCTATACCCCAAATAAATGCATATAAAACAATTAAGCACATACAAATTATCAGAGTAAAAAGGTTTTATAATAAGGTATAAAAGAAGAATGCCACAATTTCACCAATAAAACACTTTCACATTTTTCTCCATAAGATATGTAACATTTTCAAAATTAAGCGGAAGATCAAATCATTTAATCGTTTTCAAAATATTAATCCACGTACACACAAGTTAATCCAAATTAATACATCATATCAGTTAGATTACACAATCACATCAACTGATACATCGCAATGTATCACAAAAGAATGACTATACTAGTCTAACTACCCGGTGTTACATATCAGAGCAGCAGACTCAAAAGAATGAAGAATACTTCACAAAAGAGACTCCAACATCCTAATCTGCAATGCCTCGTAGAGCATTATAAAACAGCAGAAGGGTGAGAAATATAACCATAATAATCAAAGCATAAGATTATATATATAGGTAATCAATACAAGTTCCACTCCGTATTTCTTACCACAATTCAATTTCTTAGTCATATATATTTGCCACACATATAATGACAACACGAATATTTGTAAAGCATTTCCACATCATGCATACTCTCACAATTTCACAATCTCATCATTCACACATAAGCATCTCTTCATGCATATGTCATATATTAATGTGACTCAACAACTCAACGCAACTCATGCAATGCGGTACCGACTCTCGTTATCTTTTTTCGGTTTTTACATTAAACCGGATCCACTCTTCTAAACCGATAACCCGTTATCTTTTTTCGGTTTTTACATTAAACCGGGTCCACTCTTCTAGACCGATAACCACAAAGGCCCGTCCTCTAAGCCTTCAAACCCACTCTTCTAGGTTTGGGACAAGCCACTAGTTTCCACGAAACTAACAGACATTGCCTCTTGACTAAATGATGCATGTACAATCAGCCACAACAAATGCACTTAAGACCGACATCTTAATCTCATGCATTTACATAATTCATCTCTTCAAGAATTACACAATGATTGCACATACAACATATATCACACAATCAAGGTATTCACATCACAATACCATTTATACAATTATAAGTCATGCACACATATCCACAATGTTCTCATGCATACTCATCACATAATTGTATACCCATTAAGCATTCGCAAGTCCATTAGACAATACACATACATTCATCATTGTATTCACATGTATTTCTATTTATCATAATTAATACGCATCGCACATCAACTAGGATTCACGCCCGGAGGCTACCCACAGTACACATCATCACAATAGATCATATCTATATCATATCATAGAGGTATTAACCTATGTGAATCAATCAAACAATCACCACATGAGCAACACAGCAAAAGAAAAATGCTGTCACATTCGCCTTCATTCGCCTGGCGAACCCTCGCAGCGAACCTTCGCCTGGCCTTCGTCTGGCGAACTCTCTCAGCGAACACTCGCTAGGCTTCGCCTGGCGAGACTTCCCAGCGAGCCCAAGTCAGTAGCTACTAACTTCATTCGCCACCATTCGCCAGCACCTTCGCTGGGCGAACCTTCGCTATCCAACTTCGCCTGGCGAACTCGCCAGCGAAGTCCACTGGAAATTAGACTTAATTATTCGCCAGCATTCGCTGGGCTTCGCCTGGCGAAGCTTCGCCTTCGCTCGCCTGGCGAGAGCCAGCGAACCTGCGCAGAACAGAACCACACTCTGTCCCTCCTTCACCATTCCACCATCCACCAACTCTTGAACATCCAAATCAGTACAAATAGCATCAATACATGTTACCCGACTATTCTACGGCGTTATTACTCAGTTCCAACCGATTAAATCATCAATCTACCAATTAATCCAACATTTGCCCTAATTGGAAAGTGATGAAAACTCTACCAAAACCCCAACCCAACATACATAACATCATGCAATGATCAAATAGAAACATTTCTCACCCTTACCTCGATTAATCGGAGCTTTGATGTTGGTTCTTGATGATTTTTCCACTTTTCCTCTTCTTCTCCTCTCTTTCTCTTCTTTCTTCTTTCTTTCCTCTTTCTCTCCAAATGTTTTCTCTAATTTCCTTTCTCTTCTTTCTCACTTATATATCCCTTTTATTTTCTTTCCTTCCAATTTCCTTTCAATTCTCTATTAATTCCAATTAATAAAAATTAATTCCAATATTAACATAAAATCCCACTAAATCAATTAATTACTATAATTAATTATTTAATGAAATTTGGGCTGTTACAACCCTCCCCCACTTAGGAATTTTCGTCCTCGAAAATGTTACCTGATTCAAACAGTTTTGGATAAGACTCCTTCATCTGGCTCTCAAGCTCCCACGTAACATTTCCACCAGCCGGTCCTCCCCAAGCGACCTTCACTAAAGCAATCTTTTTACCTCGAAGCTATTTCAATTTCCGATCCTCAATCCGCATAGGTGATGTCTCAACAGTCAGGTTATCTCTCACCTGCACATCATCTATTTGGACTACATGAGACGGATCCGCAATGTATTTCCTCAACTGAGATACATGGAATACGTCGTGAAGATTAGCAAGCGACGGTGGTAAAGCCACACGATAGGCCACTTCTCCTATCCTTTGCAAAATCTGATAAGGACCAATGAAACGCGGCGATAACTTGCGCGACTTCAGTGCCCTACCAACACCTGTCTTCGGAGTGACTCGAAGAAACACATGATCTCCCTCTTGAAATTCAAGTGCCTTCCTCCTCTTGTCATAATAACTCTTCTGACGACTCTGAGTAATTCTCATCTTCTCTTGAATCATCTTGATCTTATCAGTAGTCTGTTGAACTAACTCGGGTCCAACAACAGAACTCTCTTCGGACTCGAACCAACACAATGGTGTCCTACACCGCCTACCATACAACGCCTCAAATGGTGCCATACCAATACTCAAATGGAAACTGTTGTTGTAGGTAAACTCAATCAAAGGCAAGTAGCTATCCCAAGCTCCTCCTTTTTCCAATACACAAGCTCTCAAAAGATCTTCAAGCGACTGAATCGTCCTCTCCGTCTGACCATCAGTCTGAGGATGATACGCTGAACTCAAACGCAACTTAGTACCCAAAACACTCTGCAGGCTCTCCCAAAATCTTGAAGTAAACCGCGGATCTCTATCCGAAACAATACTTAACGGAATACCATGCAGACACACAATCCTCTCAATATACAAATTAGCCAACTTCTCCAAAGGGTAATCCATACGCATAGGAATAAAGTGAGCAGATTTAGTCAACCTATCCACGATAACCCAAATAGCCTCAAAATTACTCGGCGTCCTCGGCAAACCCGATACAAAATCCATGGAGATATTATCCCATTTCCACTCAGGAATAAACAACGGCTTCATCAAACCCGATGGCTTCTGATGCTCAATCTTTGACTTCTGGCAAGTCAAACAAGAATATACAAATTCCGCGATATCCTTCTTCATACTAGGCCACCAAAATACTTTCCTCAAATCCTGATACATCTTAGTAGCACCCGGATGAATACTCAATCCGCTACGATGTCCTTCCTCAAGGATGCTCTTCTTAAGCTCAACCATATTCGGAACACAAACTCGATCCCGACATCTCATAATACCATTCTCATCAATCCGAAAATCACCACCTTGGCCTTGGTTGATTAAAGTCAACCGATCAGCTAAGCTCAAATCCGATTTTTGTCCTTCTCGAATTTCATCCAAAATACCACTTGTAAGCTTTAACATACCCAACTTAAATCCAAAAGAAGTTCTCTCACATACCAAACTCAAATCTCGAAATTGCTCGACCAATTCTAACTCTTTCACCATCAACGCCGACATATGCAATGATTTCCGACTCAATGCATCCGCTACTACATTCGCTTTACCCGGATGGTAGTTCAAGCCAAAATCAAAATCCTTCAAAAGTTCAAGCCATCTTCTTTGTCTCGCATTCAATTCCTTTTGATCAAAAAGATATCTCAAACTCTTGTGGTCACTAAACACTTCAAATCTTGCGCTAAATAAATAATGCCTCCAGAGTTTCAACACGAACACAACGGCGGCCAACTCTAAGTCATGCGTCGGATAATTCTTCTCATTCACTTTGAGTTGCCTCGAAGCATAAGCTACAACTTGGTTATTCTGCATCAACACACCTCCTAAACCCATCAAAGAAGCATCACAATACACAACAAATGGTTCTTCTGGATTTGGCAGAATCAAAACAGAAGCTGTCGTCAACCTTCGCTTAAGTTCTTGAAAACTCGCTTCACACTTGGCGTCCCAAACAAAGGCTTGACCTTTCCTAGTCAACTGTGTCAATGGCAACGATAACTTAGCAAATCCTTCAAAAAACTTCCGATAATAACCGGCTAAACCAAGAAAACTTCTGATCTCAAAAACTGACTTCGGAGTCTCCCATTGCGACACCGCTTCAACCTTCGACGGATCGACCGCAATACCACTACTAGAAATCACATGACCAAGGAAACTAACTTCCTTCAACCAAAATTCACACTTAGAAAGCTTCGCGAACAACTGCTTCTCTCTCAGCACAGATAACACAATCTTCAGATGTCCGGCATGCTCTCCTTCGCTCTTCGAATAAACCAAGATGTCGTCGATAAACACCACCACAAACTTATCCAAATAAGGATGGAAAATCCTATTCATGTACTCCATAAATACACCTGGTGCATTAGTCACACCAAATGGCATCACGGAATACTCATAGTGTCCATACCTCGTCCGAAAGGCCGTCTTCTGAATATCCTCAGCTTTCACACGGATCTGATGATACCCAGATCTCAAATCAATCTTGCTGAACACGCTTGCACCAACCAACTGATCCATCAAATCATCAATCCTTGGAAGTGGATACTTATTCTTAATAGTCACCTTGTTCAACTGTCTGTAATCCACACAGAGCCTCATAGAACCCTCTTCCTTCTTAACCAACAACACCGGTGCACCCCACGGTGACACGCTCGGACGAATAAACCTCTTTTCAAGCAAATCCTCAAGTTGACTCTTCAACTCTTTTAACTCCGAGGCCGACATACGATATGGAGCCATCGATATCGGACTAGTTCCAGGAATCAAATCTATCGAAAACTCCACTTCTCGCTCCGGCGGTAAATCCTTTATCTCTTCAGGGAATACTTCCAGAAAATCTCTAACAATGGGCAAAGCATCAATCTCTTCACTTTCACTAGTCCTCAAAGTTGCCATAAGCATAAATACCTTAGCCCCATCTTGTACCGATTCCTTCACTTGTTTCCTCGTCATAAACAATTCCCTTTCAACATCCGAGTCGGGAAAAATAACCGTTTTGTCAAAACAGTTAATATACACACGATTGAATTTTAACCAATTCATTCCAAGAATGACATCCAGTTGATCTAAATGAAGACACACTAAATCAATCCCAAAATCTCTACCGAAAATACTCAACGGGCAATTCAAGCAAACATACGGTGTAGTTACCGAACCCATAGCAGGAGTATCAATAACCATACCGCCACCAATCACAGACAACTCAAGATTCAACCTTCTAACACAATCCAAAGAAATAAAAGAATGCGTAGCTCCGGTATCAATTATAGCGATCAAAGGTGTACCATTAATGAAGCACGTACCTCGGATCAATCGATCGTCGCTAGCAGTCTCAGATCCAGATAGAGCGATCACTTTCCCGCTCCCTTGATTCTTCTTCGGCTTATCGCACTTGGTACTGATGTGCCCTCTCTCACCACAGTTATAGCAAGTAACACCCGCACCGCTTCTACACTCTAGAGCCTTGTGGCCTGGCTTGCCACACTTAAAACACTTCTGTTCAACACTTTTGCACTCCGGAGCACGATGCCCCGCTTCACCACAATTGTAACACCTAACCGGGGTAGAAACTCCCCCACTTGGCTTCTTGCCAAAACCAACCTTTTGTTTCCCCTTATCGGCAGGAGTTACGTAAGGTTTTCCTCTGAATTGTCCTTTTCCTTTCTTATCACTTAGGCTCTTGTAGTGGCTAGACCTAGCCCTACTGTCTTCGTCATAAATTCTACTCTTGTTAACCAACTCAGAAAACCGTCTGATTTCCTGGTACCCAATAGCTTGTCTAATCTCGGGTCTTAAACCGTTCACAAACTTAAGGCACTTAGACCTCTCAGCATTACCAGTATTATAGTGAGGACAAAATTTGATCAACTCCTCAAATTTCGCCGCATACTCAGCAACCGTCGAATTACCTTGCTTCAACTCAAGAAATTCGATCTCTTTCTTCCCCCGCACATCCTCTGGAAAATACTTCTCCAGAAAGGTTTCTCTAAACAAATCCCACGTAATCACAATATCATCTTCCTCAAATCTTTGGCGAGTATTACCCCACCAATCTTCAGCTTCTTCTTCGAGCATATGAGTCCCAAACTGCACCTTCTGTGCATCCGAGCAATTCATAACTCGAAAAATCTTTTCCACAGCTTTCAACCAAATTTGTGCCTTGTCCGGTTCATGAGTTCCCTTGAAGACCGGAGGGTTATTCTTTTGGAATTTCCCCAAAGCACGGAATCCATCATCAGCATGATTCCTCACATTCACATTGGCCGGAGGATTCTGCCCAATTGCCCCCGCCAATCTCGTCAATGCCTCCGCAATCGCTTCGTCGTTCCTTCCCGCAACCATCTTACTAATTCCAGCAACAGAACCACGTAAGAACAACCAATATTGATAATGCAACACACACATATCAATAACACACAGGAAAAAGCACTCTAACAACTTGGCCGGACGAACCGACCTGCTCTGATACCACTATTGTAACACCCCCTTCTATACCCCAAATAAATGCATATAAAACAATTAAGCACATACAAATTATCAGAGTAAAAAGGTTTTATAATAAGGTATAAAAGAAGAATGCCACAATTTCACCAATAAAACACTTTCACATTTTTCTCCATAAGATATGTAACATTTTCAAAATTAAGCGGAAGATCAAATCATTTAATCGTTTTCAAAATATTAATCCACGTACACACAAGTTAATCCAAATTAATACATCATATCAGTTAGATTACACAATCACATCAACTGATACATCGCAATGTATCACAAAAGAATGACTATACTAGTCTAACTACCCGGTGTTACATATCAGAGCAGCAGACTCAAAAGAATGAAGAATACTTCACAAAAGAGACTCCAGCATCCTAATCTGCAATGCCTCGTAGAGCATTATAAAACAGCTGAAGGGTGAGAAATATAACCATAATAATCAAAGCATAAGATTATATATATAGGTAATCAATACAAGTTCCACTCCGTATTTCTTACCACAATTCAATTTCTTAGTCATATATATTTGCCACACATATAATGACAACACGAATATTTGTAAAGCATTTCCACATCATGCATACTCTCACAATTTCACAATCTCATCATTCACACATAAGCATCTCTTCATGCATATGTCATATATTAATGTGACTCAACAACTCAACGCAACTCATGCAATGCGGTACCGACTCTCGTTATCTTTTTTCGGTTTTTACATTAAACCGGATCCACTCTTCTAAACCGATAACCCGTTATCTTTTTTCGGTTTTTACATTAAACCGGGTCCACTCTTCTAGACCGATAACCACAAAGGCCCGTCCTCTAAGCCTTCAAACCCACTCTTCTAGGTTTGGGACAAGCCACTAGTTTCCACGAAACTAACAGACATTGCCTCTTGACTAAATGATGCATGTACAATCAGCCACAACAAATGCACTTAAGACCGACATCTTAATCTCATGCATTTACATAATTCATCTCTTCAAGAATTACACAATGATTGCACATACAACATATATCACACAATCAAGGTATTCACATCACAATACCATTTATACAATTATAAGTCATGCACACATATCCACAATGTTCTCATGCATACTCATCACATAATTGTATACCCATTAAGCATTCGCAAGTCCATTAGACAATACACATACATTCATCATTGTATTCACATGTATTTCTATTTATCATAATTAATACGCATCGCACATCAACTAGGATTCACGCCCGGAGGCTACCCACAGTACACATCATCACAATAGATCATATCTATATCATATCATAGAGGTATTAACCTATGTGAATCAATCAAACAATCACCACATGAGCAACACAGCAAAAGAAAAATGCTGTCACATTCGCCTTCATTCGCCTGGCGAACCCTCGCAGCGAACCTTCACCTGGCCTTCGCCTGGCAAACTCTCTCAGCAAACACTCGCTAGGTTTCGCCTGGCGAGACTTCCCAGCGAGCCCAAGTCAGTAGCTACTGACTTCATTCGCCACCATTCGCCAGCACCTTCGCTGGGCGAACCTTCGCTATCCAACTTCGCCTGGCGAACTCGCCAGCGAAGTCCACTGGAACTTAGACTTAATTATTCGCCAGCATTCGCTGGGCTTCGCCTTCGCTCGCCTGGCGAGAGCCAGCGAACCTGCGCAGAACAGAACCACACTCTGTCCCTCCTTCACCATTCCACCATCCACAAACTCTTGAACATCCAAATCAGTACAAATAGCATCAATACATGTTACCCGACTATTCTACGGTGTTATTACTCAGTTCCAACCGATTAAATCATCAATCTACCGATTAATCCAACATTTGCCCTAATTGGAAAGTGATGAAAACTCTACCAAAACCCCAACCCAACATACATAACATCATGCAATGATCAAATAGAAACATTTCTCACCCTTACCTCGATTAATCGGAGCTTTGATGTTGGTTCTTGATGATTTTTACACTTTTCCTCTTCTTCTCCTCTCTTTCTCTTCTTTCTTCTTTCTTTCCTCTTTCTCTCCAAATGTTTTCTCTAATTTCCTTTCTCTTCTTTCTCACTTATATATCCCTTTTATTTTCTTTCCTTCCAATTTCCTTTCAATTCTCTATTAATTCCAATTAATAAAAATTAATTCCAATATTAACATAAAATCCCACTAAATCAATTAATTACTACAATTAATTATTTAATGAAATTTGGGCTGTTACAAGTTGACCTTGGAATCATCCTTATAACATCTCAATGGATCAATCCATGATCACATGGCCTTTGAATTAAGTCTCAACCTTCTTCAAATCATCAATTGACCTAGGGTTGACCCAGTCAAACCCTAATTGCACCACTCATGGCTGAGCCTTCTTAATCCTGCACAATGACCTGTCTAGGCCTTAAAGTGATCTTCAACACTTCCCATGAGCTCTCTCAAGACCTCAAGTCCAACCTCATGGCTTCAGAATCATCTGATGGCTTTCCACAGTTTTCAACTTAGGAGACCCACATCCTTGGTTTCAACCACTCTCTCTGAGGTTCCTTTGACTTCTCTGACAAGGATATCAACCCTTGAACACTTGAATAACCTTCTTAGCTAGCTTCAAACTCTTGTGTAGCCCTTTATTGGTAATCATACCTCTTGATCTCCTGCATACATGTCAATGAAATGCAAATGATAATGCTAATGTGCATGAAATGAAGCACAAGCTAGGTAAAGAAATGTTGGTCAAATTTTGGGGTGCAACAACTGCCCCTATTCAAACGGCTTGGACCTGACTGGGTGAGAAGAGAACGACTCTCAAACAATCAAGGTACGAGACGGTTGAATACCAATAAACCCGGAAATTTGCCAACTGCACCGGTACACGGTACTCTGAGGGGATAAATATTCGAAAGCTGAAATATTAGCTGCACGGCAAGTAGCTGGGGAATGGGTCACACGGTAACCGGTGATACACGGTCGATCACGCCGTCAGGCATCAGAATTCCTCGGGACTCATCAGGTCAACGATCAAGTTAATCATGCCATCGGGCATTCAAAGCAGTTTTCAGGCTTCAGCCGCACTTCGTCACTAAGTCGAGAATAGAATTCTCAGTCACTCATGAACCAATTGGGGATATCCAAACTTCTACCATCAGGCACTCCGCATCAGTTGAGAGAACTGCTTCGTTAATACTGTTGGACTTCAATCATCAAGTCTTCGAGGGAATTTTCAACTTCGCTGTTCAGAAACCTGCTGGGGATAACACATCTCCGCCGGGGATTCTGGAGAACTATCAAGCCACTCTGCTGCGGGGTCCAGAAATCATTCTGGGTGAATCATCTCTGCTGAGGAAATCAAGAATCATCTTGATCAAATAACTCTGTGGGGACTTCAAGAATCATCCTGAACCAATAACTCTGCTGGAGATTCCATGAATCATCCTGAGCAAACACTCTGTCGGGGACTCTAAGCAGCAACTTGATCAACCCAACTCTTTTGACTTCGCTGGGGATTTTAAGAATCATCTTAAACGAGCGCCTTCGCTGGAGAATTCAAGAATCATCTTGGGCAAACGACTTTTGCTGGGGGGATTCAAGAATCATCTTGAGCAAGCGACCCTGCGGAGGAACACCTACAAAACAAGAACGGTAACGACCTAGCTCATGCTTCATATGCGTATGCTTCGGCAATGGCGCAATGCTCCACACGGTGGAAATGCTACGCGTTTTTTGGGTAAATGCTATGCAATCATGCAAAATGCTATGACCCCATCAGCAAAATAAATGCTGAAGGGAAAATCCTTCTGTAAAGGAGACAGAACCACTCTGGTGGAGAGGAGGAATCATCCTGTCAAGGAGAAGAAGTCACGCCAATCTCAATCGGACTCCGCCAGGGGAAACGACCTTCAGTTGACTGCTGTAGGGGAACGAAGCTCTACGAGGACCTGGACCTGCTGAGGAAAGCGATGTCAATCGCAGAAATAAACTGCGCGGCCTTCGCGACTACTTCCCTGGAGATAACGACTCTGGCGGGGAAATACAGCATCAGCTATTCAACACTCTACTGGGGAAAACCAGTCATGGCCCAAACGGCTTCCAAGGACTCGGCCCTCTTGGGGATCTGCAAACTCGGCTGGGGAAGAAGGAATCGTCCTGCTTACTGGGGAGAGTACGACTCTGTGGGGAATTCCAATTCTCCTGGAGACTTCAGTCTGGAACTATTAACTGCTACACACTTTAGTGTATGGCTCAGCTGGGGAGATGACGTTCCTTTAGGATACATCTGATTGGGGAGGGAATCTTCTCTGCTTGGGGAGACATATCAATGCCTTACGATCTCACGTTCAAACTCTGTGGGGAGAGGCTGCTGAACTTTGCTGGAGAAGAAGGAATCATCCTGCTTGGGAACGCATACGGCATACTACATGGTATATGCTACACCTGCAACAACACAAACGAACAGACAAGACACCCTTCTCAAAGGGACCTATCAAGGTTATCATCTTGTGACAGTGTTCAAGTAACTCATTGTTTCAACAATCAGTGGCCTAGGCCAGTAAGTTTATGTATGCGCATTTTGTCAAAAACATCGGCGTTCTTTTTCGCAAACAAAACAGATAAATGCTAAACAGACAAACAGAATTGCTGAATAGTATACATTTTATTGATAATGAACCCCTGAATGGGTAAAAATGTTTTACAACGGATGCGAGCTCCTGGAATGAGGAAGCCGCACAAAAAATAAAACATAAATATACATCAGTATATACAAATGTCGGCAAGGAGGCGTAGATGAACACCATGAGTTGATCCCTCTATGACACACTCGACTTCGATACTTCTCCGACGCTTCAGCTTCAGAAGAGATTGATTCAGATAAATGGCCCTCAGGTCTTCCAAACCACTAAACAATGAGAGTCCATACGCGGAATGCAGTCATTTGCTTTTTCACATCCCTAACTTTTGCCTGAATCGCCCTTCCGGGTTTTCGATTCACCGGGATACCTTTTTTTGCCAAAGTCGCCCTTCCGGGTTTTCGACTTTGCGGGTGTACATTCTTTTCTTTTATATCCCTAATTTTTGCCCGAACCTTTTTCCCTTTTTTATGGTTCGCCGGGATGCCCCTTTTTTGCCTGGATATTCTTTTTCTTCCAGCGGGTCGTTTTTTAAGCAAATTATTTTTTAACTGTGTCCGCGTTCACCGGGGATGCAAAATCTTCGCCATCCATCGTGGATAACAACAAGGCTCCTACCGAGAAGACCTTGCTGACGACGTACGGACCTTCGTAATTGGGCGTCCACTTGCCCCGGTGATCGGAGTGTGGAGGAAGAATCTTCTTCTGGACGAGATCACCCGTCTGAAAGCTTCTAGGACTCACCTTATTATCATAAGCTTTCTTCATTCGGCTTTGGTACATACGACCATACGCAATCGATGCTAACCTCTTCTCGTCCATCAGGATGAGTTGGTTTAGTCGGTTCTTAATCCATTCTGCCTCATCGAGTTTCACGTCAACCAAAACTCGTAAAGAAGGGATCTCCACTTCTAACGGTAGGACAACTTCCATACCGTACACTAAGGAGAAAGGAGTTGCCCTGGTTGACGTACGTATCATGGTACGATAACCGTGCAGTGCAAATGGCAACATCTCGTGCCAATCCTTGTAGGTCACAACCATCTTCTGTACAATCTTCTTGATGTTCTTATTGGCCGCTTCAACGGCGCCATTCATCTTCGGCCGGTAAGGAGATGAGTTGTGGTGTTCAATCTTGAAACTCTGGCACAACTCCTTCATCATCTTGTTATTCAGATTCGAGCCATTATCATTAATGATCCGCTCGGGAATTCCGTAACGACAGATGATGTCCCTCTTTATGAATTTAGCCACCACCTGCTTGGTCACATTAGCGTACGAGGCTGCCTCCACCCACTTGGTGAAGTAGTCGATAGCTACTAGAATGAAGCGATGACCATTAGGCGCAGTGGGCTTGATCTTTCCTATCATGTCGATGCCCCACATGGAGAACGGCCACGGGGAGGACATGACATTTAACGGGCACGACGGCACATGAACTTTATCGGCATAAATCTGACATTTATGACATCTCTTCGCGAATTTGAAGCAATCCGACTCCATCGTCAGCCAATAGTATCCTGCTCTCAGGATCTTTCTTGTCATAGCATGCCCGCCGGCGTGCGTACCAAATGTGCCTTCATGGACTTCTTCCATGAGCATACTCGCCTCTTTCTCATCTACACATCTGAGTAGCACGAGATCATGGTTTCTTTTATACAACACTCCATCAGGATTGAGATAGAAATTTCCAGATAGCCTCCTTAGAGTCTTTTTATCCTGGGTTGACGCTCCCGCATGATACTCCTTAGTCATAAGGAAGGTCTGGATGTCATGGAACCATGGCTTGCCGTCGGAGGCTTCCTCGATCGCAAAGACGAATGCAGGTCTATCAAGACGAGAAAGGACAATTCTTGGAGCTTCATTCCAAAAATTGACTTTATACATCGAAGCCAACGTGGCTAAGGCATCGACCATCTGGTTTTCAGCCCTGGGCACATGATGGAGTTCCACTCGATCAAAGAACGGGAGCAGCCTTCTGGCATAGTTTATGTACGACACCAAATTCGATTGACGAGTCTCCCACTCCCCTTTAATCTGGTTGATCACCAGTACTGAGTCACCGTATACATCTAGGTTCTTGATTCTCAAATCAATTGCTTCTTCCAGACCCATGATGCATGCTTCGTACTCCGCTTCGTTATTGGTGACTGGAAACGTCAGTCTCGCAGTAAACGGGATGTGGGATCCATGGGGAGTCGTGATGATCGCCCCAATGCCACTTCCGTAAGAATTAACCGCCCCGTCGAATATCAATTTCCATTGGGATTTCCTATCTGGACCCTCGTCGGGCAACGGTTCGTCACAATCTTTCGCTTTGAGAAACATGATATCCTCATCAGGGAATTCAAATTTCATCGGCTGGTAATCTTCGATCGGCTGTTCGGCAAGGTAATCAGACAATACGCTGCCCTTAATGGCCTTCTGGGAAATGTACTGAATGTCATATTCCATCAACACCATTTGCCATCTGGCAATCCTGCCCGAAAGCGAAGCCCCAACTATACTCTCTTGTTTTAGTAAGCTCTCTTAATAAAGGTAAATGCATTATATGCATAGAAGAACCAGTGCCCTTTGGAAATAAAAATAAACCAATTAAAAGCATTAGATAGAATCTGGTTTTTATTATTTTCATTTCCTCTGTAGAATCTTTATCTAATATAAAACCGGTGTACCATGATTTTAGGCGCGAAATTAAGATACCTTGACCTCTCGAGTTCTCATCTAGCAAGTCGGCACCCAAAAGTTTGTCTGCTAAATAATATGGCACCTTAACGGATGTCCAAAAATCATAAATATGTTCCCATGCATGCAGACACTCATAGAAATGATTTTACTAGTCAATTACTAGTTCTTTTAGTATGTCATCTGCACCCAGATATATTGTTAACGTCCATTACAACGGAGAGACATATGTCTCTGATGTATGTGGGTTTGGTTTTCAAAACACCGACGTTGTCCGTTTCACAATTAATAGAAACACAAGTTTCTTGCATATTAGTGAAAGATTGGAATCGAAATTAGGGCTCGGTCCTATAGCACAAATAATATTTCAAAACATAGTTTATTTTGAACCAACCGCGTTAAATTTTATCCACTTAAAGTGCGAGACGACGAAGAAGTAGGAAATATGTTCCTAAGTCACAAACATTCTGGTTTCAACTACATTGAGTTGTATACGTTCATCCAACAAAATATTCTATATCAACAGTTTCAGATCATCGATCAATTAACAGTTTTTGACTCAGATGAAACTGAATCACATTACTTAGATGAAATAGAACCAGAGGTTAACATTGTTGATGCAGAAGAAGAAGGAAGTGAGACGCTGGTAAATGAATTATTGAACAACAACGTTGAAGATGACGAACAAGTACCAATACCTCCAAGTTATGCATACTATCCGCCTCAACATATGACAGACTTGGACTTGCAAGACGATGAGAGATCCACAAATATGTTTCACAACTTGTATAGACGGTCATAGAATGAGTTAAAAGTTGGATACTAGTTTCGTACCAAGGCAAATTGTGTACGATCCATTAAAAAATATCACATGGATAACTTTGTTGATTTTAATGTACAGCGAACTGATTCGAGAAGGTATGTCATTATTTGTCGTAATCCACTTTGCAAGTTTCGGCTTGCTGCATCTTACAGCAAGAGAAGTGATTCTTGGAAGATAGCTTCTATAGATTCACCTCACAGTTACACTGCCACAAATATTGTTCAGGATCACCGAAAGCTAAGCGCATATTTGATATGTCAAGACATTTTTCCGCTTGTTAACAAGGATCCTTCAGTCAAGGTGAGTATAATAATCTCTCATATCGTAACGCGGTATAATTATACTCCATCGTACAAGAAGGCGTGGATTGTAAGGACAAAGGCTGTTGAAGAAGTCTTTGGGAACTGGGAGGATTCATACAAAGAACTACCGCGATTTTTGGTAGCACTAAAGACATACACACGAGGAACTGTTGCAATCATGCAAATAGTGCCTGCATGTATGCCAGATGGAACAACTGTTGATGGGAATGTCATATTTCACCGTCTTTTTTTGTCGTTTCAACCATGCATAAGAGGTTTTGCATTCTGCAAACCTGTTATTCAAATTGATGGAACATGGCTCTACGGAAAATACAAGGGCACCTTGCTTATGGCTATTTCACAAGACAGTAACAATAATGTCTTTCCCATAGCCTTTACTCTAATTGAGGGTGAGACTGCTTCTTCTCATAGTTTCTTCCTTAAGAATCTCAAACACATGTCGCTCCACAAGCCAACCTCTGTCTAATTTTAGACAGGCATGCTGCTATAGAGAGTGCGTACAATAACCATGATAATGGGTGGCATAATCCTCCTTCTACCCATATGTATTGCATTAGACATATTGCATAAAATTTCATGCGTGTAATCAAAGACAAGAACCTTCGCAAAAAAGTTGTGAATGTCGGGTATGCTCTAACTCAACCAACATTTCAATACTACCTTAACTAAATTAGGATGTCAAATGCAGATGCAGGAATCTGGTTAGACAACATTCCACTCGAAAAGTGGACAAGGGCTTTTGATGGTGGATGTCGTTGGGGCCACATGACGAAAAACCTTGTGGAATCCATGAACGGGGTATTCAAAGGAATTAGAAACCTTCCAATCACCGCTTTGGTGAGATCAACATATTATAGGTTGGCATAACTTTTTGCAACAAAAGACGAGACATGGAGTGCAGTGTTAACGTCCAGTCAGGTATTTAGTGAAAGCATTATGAAATTGATGAAAGAGGATACTATCAAAGCCAACACACATGCATTTACAGTCTTCGATCGTCATAGGCAAACATTTAGTGTATAAGAAACAATGAACCATAATGAGAGGAGGCCCAATTTATCCTATATCGCCAGACTAAACAGATGTTGGTGTGACTGTAGCAAGTACCAGGCCTTCCGTGTACCTTGCTCACATGTCATTGCAGCATGCACACATGCTCGTCAGGATGCTTATGGCTATCTATCTGATGTTTACAAGGCGATCAATGTTATGAACATATACAACGAAGGCTTTGCAGTGTTACCAATGAAGGATTATTGTCCTCCATACCAAGGTGACATAGTTTGGCACAACGATGACATGAGAAGAAAGAAAAAGGGACGCCCAAACAGTAAGCGTATAAGAACCGAAATGGATACGGTTGATAAAATGATAAGATTGTGCAGTATATGTCGTCAGCCCGGACACAATCGAAAAAAATGTCTCAATGTCACAGGCACATCTGCATCATGATTTAGCTTATCGTTTCATTTGTTGTAACCAAATATTTTCATATATTGATGAGTCTTTGTTACAACGGTCTTAACAACAAACAAGACTAACAACACACAACAAATACTAATTTGATAAAACATAAAACATTAACTAGGTGATTACGACATTCCTAACTGATTACAACAATCAAACTAATTTCATTTGGTACAAACATGACTTCTCTCGCATCTTTGTATGTCTTAACACGAACCCATCCACGCAGCCGATCAAGTCTCTCGATACTACAGATCTTTTCCCCTTCACCAATGTCTCCTTCCAACCACCGATTCAACTCCTTCTTAAGTTGATTGAAACTTTGTATGTTCCAAAACAACATATCCATCGAAGGCTTCTCTCTCTAATAGACGACTTTTCTCCACCGGCGAAGATACATGTTATTAGCAGAACAAAGATATCAGATGAAATGTGAAAGTAAATGATCAGAACACCTCTATTTATAGAAAAAAATTTCAAAATACAAGGAGTCTCTAGATGAATTCGCGACACCCTTGTAAGTTCAACACCCAGTCGCCAAATGGATTGGAGACTGCATGAGGAGTCTTCAATCCAATTAGCGATTCCCTTATAGACTTAATAAGGTGTCGCCAATTCATCTGACTCCCTTGTGTAATCTCAAACCCTAAATGAGATACTTTGGAAATAATTTTGAAAGGTGGGTTATTTTAGATTTTTTTTTAAAAATTAGATTATTTGGATAAAAAATTCTCCATTCTATATGATTGTGAATTTGTGAGTTTTTATTTTATTTTATTTTAAAAGCCAATTTCAAAATAGTTTTTATTATAATTTCAAATTTTTTGTTTATATACTTTTATTTTAACACTAAGGCATTATCACAAAAAAAACATATACAACTATCCATACCATCATTAGTTATATTTATATAATAATAGATACGAATACAAATATTTATTTTGTTAATAATAAAATTGAAAAAACTTCACACACAAAAATTATTAAATATGTTTTAAAGATAATCCCATAAAAAATATACATATGATATAAATTTAGACTTTAATAAATTAATGTTAATGTATTGCCCCCACAAGTTAAGGTCTCTCCTCTATCCTTGTGAGTTATATTTCATTTATACTACACAATTGATTCAGAACCTATCATCATTTTATAAATTACACAATTGATTCAGAAGCTATCATCATTTCATGAATTTTAAAATATATGATTCTCACAAACATGAATACATTAAAATGGATACCTTATTTCAGGATGATGATTAAAGACAATCCTAATACACCGATATCCAATCTATCTCTTTTCTACTGTGCTTTTTCAAAAAAAAATTTTTATAACTATTTAGTAGAGAAACTATTATGAAAAGAATATACCTTTGCTCAAATGATCTTGTTTGACTTTCATCAAATAATAACTATTTTCATATTCTTTCACAATAATATATTTTTTTATATATATATTATTCATACTATTTAAATAACACTACCTTACATGTTATTTGAATAACACCCCTTCAAACTATTTAAATAACACCGAATAATTTCCATATTATTTCAATAACACATTTTTATATTATTTTAATAACACTCTTTCATAATTACTCTTCACATAAATTATATTATATATTTAATTGTTAAATATTTTTACCAATTTTTCAAATATCCCATATAAAATTATAGATTTTTGAAAACAACCGATCATAATTTTATACTAGTTTTTTTTCAAATATACTAAAAATACAAACGTATTAGTTTGTCAAAAAAATCCAGTAGTGTTATCTTCGTTTTTTTCTTATCGAATATGAACTACCAAATCTTTTAAAAATTTAGAAAATTCCTCGACTCATTGTTATGGGTTCACCTTGGTTCCTCCTTAATCTTTTACAGGGAACTCTGTTTCTATATTTATTTCAAAGATTTTAAGATGATTCTCAAATAACAACACTAGTCATTTTTGTAATGAAAATAAGAATCAACATAAAAGTAATGAAAGTATACATAATATTTCATTTTCATTGATATAGAATTCTCCAATAACTTTAGATGATCACTTGGAAACAGAACAAGTGGTTCTTTGATATAAAATTACTTCTAAGAATAAAAAGATGATCATATAGGCGTGATTTTTAAATTAATTTTCTTTAAAAAAAAAACAACTAGAAAAGTATAGTTGAGTAAACCTCCTTGTTTCTAGAAGCCACCATGGATAAGGAGTGAGGCAACCTAATCCTCATAAAGATCACTAATAATGGATTCTCAGGCATTTTTAAAAGAGATTTTAATTTATCACCTCCCACTTAAATTAGACATTCCTCCAATAATTTTAAAATTGTTTTTGAAACAAATTTTTTTACAAAATTTTTAATAGGTAAATCAGAATTTTCAATAGTGTATTTATAATTTTTAAAATTTAAGTGAACGTATAAATATTACTGTAAATTTTAAATGTTTTATTTTATACCGAAAATTTTAATTAAAGTAAAATTTCAAGTAGTCTATATTCAATAAAAAAATATTTTAACACTACTGTAAATTTTAAAGTTTTCGGTAATATATCGAAAATTTTCGATAGTGTAAAAAATATTTTTTAGAAAATTTTCAATTTATTTTCAGAAATATTTATTTTTTAATCGAAATTTTGATTAAAAAAAATGAAAAATTCAAAAACTTCCAATGAAACAGGTAAATTTAAAAAAAAAAAAAAATCAATTTTTACAAAAGAGTATAATAGTAAATGTGCTCTAAATGAGAATGTGTCAAATACAAGTGAGGGAGTGACAAATTAAAATCTCATTTTAAAGGTATTTCCAAAGTATTATTAGACCCAAGGGACATTCCTATGTCACATAACTAAACATATACATATAGCGCATTTCTTAATGCACCATACGTTTTTAATGCACCACATAAATTTTTTAAAATGTTTTCAGTTTTCGGAGATGTATCTTCGTACGCACCCCAACACACACTCAACAAAGACCACTTTGAGTAGCGCCTATAAGTTGAGTTATTTTTATTCTGGAGATGCATATTCGAAACATTTTAAATAAATTGTCAGTTTAGTAGAAATTTTGGAGTTACATCTCCAGAAATAAGAGGATAATTTTACTTGGGCCTTAGAGGTGTGTTGGACACTGTTGAAGGACCAAGGTGAGATGCCTAAGGTGATTGTTACAGACCGTGATACCACATTGATGAATTCGGTTGCAAAGGTATTTCCATTTCCTTCTTCTAATGCATTATTTATAGGTATAACATAACAAAGAATGTGATAAGTCGGGTTAAACTTGTGGTAGAGACGAAACAAATAGATCCGAAGATGGAAAAATGGTGAAGGCGGGTGTGATTATGGAAAAAATAATGGATGCATGGAATCGTATAATAAACTCTTCCACAAAAGAACTATATTCCGATTCCGTTATGCATTTCAGAAAAGTGTGTGAAAAGTATCCGGTTTTGTTGAAATATGTTGAAAGTACAATTCATGACCAGGTGAAGGAGAAAATTGTTTGTGCATGGACTAATAATGTTAGACACCTTGGAAACACAACAAATAACATAGTTGAGTCTGTCCATGCTACTTTAAAAAATTGGTTGAAAAATAGTAAGGGCGATTTGTGTAGAGATTGGGACTCCGTGAACCACATGACTTAAAACCAGCATAATGAGATATCGACATCATTTGGTCGGAGCATCACAGTTTTGGAACACAGATTTAAAGATAACACTCTATATTCTCAGTTGGTCGGTAACATTTCTCAGGCAGGTTTGAACTATATTTCTCACGAGGCTAAGCGAGTTGATAATGTAGGCTCCGATAGCATAAAGTATGGATGCACAATTGTGAAAACATATGGTCTCCCATGTGCTTGTGTTATTGCTAAAATGGTGAAACTTTGTGACCTAATAAGAATGGACGAGGTTTGAACTCATTGGAAGAGACTTAGGTTTGATGATGACGGTGTCATGAATGAAGGTAAATATAATATCTCTATTTTTACCGAATAGAAAGTGATATAAGAGAGATTTTTGAAAGCCGATGACAAAATGAAACTCCACATCAAAGAACAATTGAGAAAGGTTACTTATCTAGAAACTACCGACATGAAACTTCCCTCTCAACCAGTAAAAATAAAATGTGCTCCAAAGAAAATGAAGCCAACACCGAATGACAATTTGACTACACGGTCTCCTTCATATTTTGAACATGTTGAAAAAAAATTTCCCAACACACAAACTCCAAAATCTCAAAAACATGTTGTCAAAGGAGCTCGCATTAGAAAACCACTTCCGGCGGCGCCTCCGCCAAAGATTTCATTCATCGACGAGATGTCGGTTTTTACGCACAAATATATCGAGTGGATCGTCAATGTTGTAGGGGATGATAATTGCAGTTACCGAGCCGTTTCGGCTTTACTTAGTAAAGGATAAGATAGTCATACACTTATCCTCCATGAACTTATCCAAGAGTTGATAACGCCTAAAGAATCATACACACGGTTGTACGAAAAGAAAGAAAAATTTGATGAAGTTTATGAGTCTCTTGTTCCTTGCCTTAGTGGTCCGACACCGGAGGTAAAATACACGCGATTCCTTGAAATGGGTCACCTAATATCATGTGTGTATGATAGAGTGTGTGTTCACCTGACACACTACGGTTTTTCATAAATATTTTCCCACTGCGCACCGCCCCACCTAAAAATCCAAATGATCGTATCATGTGTATTGTATGAATTTCAAAATCAAGTTATTTTTTTCAAGTTTACTTAAAACTGGGATGCCCTAGACCACTTACATCACTGGAGTGGACAACTCATTCAACCATAAAAGTTGAGACTTGGTCGGATCATCTTATAGAAAGGATGCAAGAATTTGAGAAATTGAACAACATTGAAAAAGAATCAAATACACAAAAGTCCAAGGGGTACCACCTATAGATTTAGTCTGCGACATATGTTTCAATTTGTTTTAATTTCTTGTTTAACTGGACAAATAATTGTATGTAATTGTGTCTCAATATAACTGAAGTGTAATATATTTACATTTTGTTCATATTGTGTCTTAATGCATTTTTTATCTTCCCCATATAAGCAGTTGTTCTTTTGTAAATGAAAAAATAGGTTCTATTTTTGAACTGATTCAGGAGAAGTTCTGGAGATGCATCTCTGAAACAAGATAATAGGGTGTGATTCCAGAGATATTAATCCGGAATCAGCTTTCTAGTTATTGAGTGGTCCATATTGATCAATGACTTCTATAAATTAACGTGCTCTTATGTTATATTTCACACAAACTGAAAATGTCTAAAATGTCACAAATTAACATCTATTGGTATGTCGCAAAGATCCCCTTCTCCAGCTCTAGACCCAGGAAAACGTTTAAGCTTACTGATTTCACCTCCCTCGAAGATATCAAAGATAAAATCCACCACCTCCTATCTTATGGAGACAATCAAAAGATTATAAAGCTCGAGTACCGTTCACCGTCAATTAACAATGGAGCGAAGATTGAGTTCAACAAATTTGAACTCAAGATGCAAGTAGATATAAGGGTTCTTCCCCATATAATCTTATGACGGGATAAAAGCTTATGTTCCAAACCATGACTCTGAAGAAAGAAGGCAATATGGGGTTTGGAGGAGGATAAAAAGGGAAGATTATTGATTTAGGAACTATTGATAACTCTCTAATCTCTATCAATAATGTTTGGTTAGTAAGTGGACTAAAGCATAACCTACTGAGCATAAGTCAATTTTGCAAAAGTGGTTATGGATTTGTGTTTGATAAGAGCTTTTGTTTTGTAATCAATGAGTATGACAAAACCATTATGTTAAAATGTAAGAGGAATGAAAGCTCTTACAAAATTAACCTTTTTGAATTGAGTGGTCAAAAGGTTGTTTGCCTTATGTCAGTTAGTGATGAAAAATGGGTCTGGTACAAGAGGTTAGGTCATTATAACTGGAGGTTGATCTCCAAACTTAGCAAGCTAAAACTTTTTAAAGGGCTTCCAGATCTTGATTATCACTCAAATGCTTTGTGTGGAGTGTGTGAAGCAGGAAAGATTAACAAAACCTCTTTCAAATAAAACAAACATTGCCTTAACCTCTAGAACCTTAGAACTACTTCACATTGACTTGCTTGGTCCTGTTGGGACTGCTTCAATCAATGGGGAGAAGTATGATTTGGTCATTGTTGATGATTACAACATATAGACTTGGGTTAACTTCCTCGGATCCAAGGATGAATAATATAAAGTATTCAGCAACTTCTGTATATAAATTCAATCTGACAAGGAACTAAAAATTCTCAAAGTCAGAAGTGATCATGGTGGTGAATTTGAAAACAAACCCTTTGAAATCTTTTGTAATGAACATGAAATTATCCATTAATTCTCTTCTCCTAGAACTCCACGAAAAAATGGGTTTGTATAAAGAAAGAACAAATCATTACAAGAGATGGTTAGGGCCATGATTAATGGAAATGATCTTCCTAAATATTTATGGGCATAAGTTGTTAATACTTCTTGTTATGTTCAAAATAGGATCTATATCAGACATATCCTAAAAAAACATCATATGAATTATTCAAAGGAATAAATCCACGTATATCTTACTTTCATTAGTTTGGATGTACTTGTTACATTCTGAACAATAAGGCTTACCTAAAGAAATTTGATGATAAGGCTTATGGAGTGTATAACTCTAAAACCAAGATGATTGAAGAGTCTATACATATAAATTTGATGACAAAAATCCTGACCATGATATGCCAAAGCCTGTTGAAAGTATTATAGATATACAGGTGTCTGAAGAACATCCAGATAATGGATATTCAGAATTTATAATCTCATATGTAAGAGGTTCATAAGCTATTGAACCATAAGTTAATCATGAGTCTGAAGCTCTTCCAAAAGTGGAAGATTCAGAAGATGCCCAAAATGGTTTAGAAATGATTGCTTAACCCAAGAAGTCTTTCAAATATAAAGACTCTCATTTAGAAGATCTAATCATTGGAAACAAGGATGATCCTTTGAGAGCTAGATCAACTTTCAGAGATGATAAATGCATGATAGGTTTCATTTCCTTGATTGAGCCAACTTCTATGGATGAGGCTTTATTAAATGATGGATGGATTATAGCCATGAGAGAATAGCTGAACCAATTCCAAAGGAATGATGTTTGG
Source organism: Lathyrus sativus (assembly GCA_963859935.3). NCBI lineage: Eukaryota > Viridiplantae > Streptophyta > Magnoliopsida > Fabales > Fabaceae > Lathyrus > Lathyrus sativus. The sequence continues at coordinate 89,146,483 of OZ012740.1, read as the reverse complement.
AATCTGGTTCCAACACTAAGTCAAAAGAACATCATTGGAACAAAGTGGGTGTTCAGGAACAAGCTGAACAAACAAGGAGAAATGGAAAGGAATAAGGTTTGACTGGTAGCTCAAGGCTACAGTCAGCAGGCTGGTATAGATTTCTCTTAAACCTTTGTTCTTTTGGTAAGGTTAGAGGTAATTGGACTTCTTCTTTCTTACGCTATCAATCATAATATTATTCTTTATAAAATGGATGTTAAGACTGCCTTTCTGAATAGAGTCATTTCTAAAGAGGTGTATGTCAAACAACCCCCAGGGTTTGAGGACTCGGTCCACCCATAGTTTGTGTTTAAACTCTAGAAATCACTTTATAGACTCAAACAAGCTCTTAGAGCTTGGTATAAGGTTTTGAAAAAGGTCAGGTTGACATTACGTTACTCAAAAAGACTCTGAACAAGGAAATCTTAATTGTTCAGATTTATGTTGATGACATAATATTTGGTTATACTAAATCATCTCTGTGCAAATAATTCTCTAAGACCATGCAGGCTGAGTTTGAGATGAGCATGACGGGAGAACTGAAATTATTCATAGGAATCCAAATCAATCAAGGCAAGGATATAACTTATGTTCATCAATACAATTATACAAAGGAGCTTCTACAGAAGTTTAATCTTGAAGATTGCAAGATCATGGCAACTCCTATGCATCCTACCTGTAGCCTGAACAAAGAGGAAAATAGCTCAAAGGTTGATTAAAAGTTGTTCAGAGGTATGATTGGTTCTTTTCTTTATCTTACAACATTTATATCTGATATTTTATTTAGTGTGCACTTGTGTGCAAGGTTTTAATCAGATCCTAGAGAAACTCATTTAACTTTTGTTTAGAGGATTTTGTAGATATCTTAAAGAAACAACAAATCTAGGACTTCTTTATAAGAAATTTATATATTATAAGCTGGTTGGATTATATGATGCTGACTATGTTGGGGATAGAATTGAGAGAAAGTCCACTAGTAGAAACTGCCAATTCATAGGTGAAAGCCTAATATCCTTATCTAGCAAGAGATGGACAAATATTTCTCTCTCTACGCCAGAAGCAGAATACGTCTCTGTTGCTAAGTGATGCACATAGCTTCTCTGGATGAAGTACCAATTAAAAGACTTTCAGATATGTGGTAACAATATCCTAATCTTATATGATAATACTGTTGATATTCGTCTAACAAAGAATCTAGTTCGACATTCCAAAACTAAAGATATTGAAATTAAACATCACTTCATAACAGACTATGTTCAAAAAGGAGTTATATATATTAAGTTCATTGATATTGATCATCAGTGGGATGACATATTTAAAAAATCCTTAGCTATTGAAAGGTTTGATTTCATCAAGAATCTGAACATGGTTTATGTTGAAGAATAATGCTTGTGTCTGGTTAGAGTATCAAAGTCTGTTGTTGCTCAGAAGTAGCTCCAATCAGAGGCTGGGAAACTGCCTCTGATGAAAAGTGGCTTCTGATAAATTGTCATACTCTGAGGCTTTGGAGGTGGATTATTTTCTTCAGAGTGCATTCACATGTTTGATAACTCTCTTGTATAGTAACTGTTGGGTAAAGACTGTTGGCTAGTGATGTGAAACTTCTTATTTTCTGTGAATATGCCTCTTTGTCATCACCTCGTGTTTGTTTACTTGTTTATTTTTTTATTATTTTTTTCTAAAGAAAATATTTGAGTGGTCCTAAAGCAAAGAGTGTTGTCTTGAATCTTTCTGACAAATCATTTTCTATATCTATAGAAACATCTTTCTGTTTGTTTGCATCTTTCCCTATATGAGATGGCTTCTTGTTTTAACCTTGGTATGGAAAACGAGTTAGTTGTTATCATTGAAGGAATAATTGATTTTGAAAAGATGATGGCTCATGGCCTTGATCTTCAAAGTAATGTCTCCCATAATGGTTGGGATAATTTATTTGATATGCTTTATGGTCCTTCTTACCCTAACCTGGTCAAGGAGTTTTGGGTAAATGTTGTTATCCAAGATCTGCATCTAGAGTATGTCATTATTTATATGGTATCTGGTGTTCCTATCACCATCGCCCAATCTTCTATTGCTAATGCAATAAATTATGAGGAAGAAGGTGTGGTTCAGGGTATGCTTTTCTGAGATTCTTATTTACCTTCTCATCTCATCTTTGAAGATCTCTCTGACCTATCCAAAGTTTTAAATCTCAATTCCAAGGCACTAGTCTGGTATCACCTGTTGATCTCAAACTTCCTGCCAAATAACAAGGACCTGACTTCTTTGGATATTGATGAAAAAACTTTTTTGTTTCTTCTCAACTGATATCTGAAGATTAACCTCCCTCAAGTTATGTTTGAGCGTCTGAAAATGACTCTCACTTCCTTTAAAGAGGGAAAGTCAAGCTCTATTCCTTATGGAAGGGTTCTTTTTTAACTTTTCATTCAACAAGGAGTTGGGATAACTATGGCTGAGGTTAAAACACAAGCTTGGGGAGATAAGTTAAAGCTTACAGAAGCTTTGAAAGTTGTTGACCCTTTTAAGTTCAAGGTGGTCCTTGTGGATGGATATTCTTCTTCTTAGTTGTTTTTTTTGTTCTTTTTTTTGTTTTATCTCTATAATTCTTTTGTTCATTTTAATAAAATGTTTATTTTGTGCATATTTTGTATTGCTTTGTTTGTCTTATTGATTGGTTCATAAGTATAACTATATTTGAAGAATTTAAAAGGCAGTTTATGACTACTGGAGAGAAAAGGAAACTTTATTCATAGGGATATTACAAGATCAGTTCCTAAACACTATTACATGTGTCTTTAGTCCCGATCTTCTTGATTTTTTGCTCCCTTGTAAGTCTCTAGAAAAATGTTGTAATCTGTATCCCACTCAAAGTCTCGAAAAGTTTTCCAATCTGCAACGCACTATTCATCTTCTTCTAGATCCTTGCTCTTCTCAGCAACTCCAGTAGATGTTCCTTCATCTTCTGCTAGAACCTTTCTCTTCTCAGAAACTCTGGTAGATGTTCCTTCATCTTGTACTTTTGTGGTCTGCATCTTTACTTCAACCTTCTTCTTCTTTTTCTCCTCTCTGGCCTCTTTTCTCATTGAGTTACAAATTTCCTTTATCAGATCCCACTTATCGACTTTATATTTCTTCTTATTTATGTCCATTCTTGTGAACTCTTTAGCTGTGTGTTTTGCTTTTAAGCTCTACATTTGCTTTTATAAGGGTCTGGTTAGAATCTCTTCCTTCTTGAAGACTGTGTTCTTTGAGTCTTGTGTCTATGAACTTATTATTTCTTGGAATCCATGTAGTCAGAGTCTACTTTTAACCATCTTGAAAACTGTTGTTATTATGCTTATTTGTCATCAATATCTACATTTATTATCTTTTTGTTGATGACAAAAAGGGGAGAAAATTCATGGAAATATTTAAGAAGGTTTAAAGTATTTTTAATCCTTTTAATTTACCTGAACCCTAATTATTCATTATTTATGTAATGCTTTCTTCTAAACATATGTTTTTATCAAGATAAATTTAAATTAACTTGGGTAGAACTTATAGGGAGCTTACAACCTCAACCTATGGACTATTACACTCAGGGGGGGCTTACAAACATCAGACTATGATGTTATCAAGTTAGTTAAAATTGACAAACCATTATTCTTAAATACATTTGTTTGTCATCATCAAAAAAGGGGAGATTGTTGGAACAAGATTGTTTAAACTCCTTGGGTTTTGATGATAACAAAGTATTTAGAGAATAAATGGGTATACTAAAATATGTCTAAGTGTGCAAGATCATAAGCTAAGAATTCATCATGAGTTAATCCTATTGAAAGCATAAGTAAAGAAGTAATGTTACTCAGATTTTGGCTGATTAGAATCTGGTAACTCTAAACGTGTTCATCAGCATCTGGATGTCCAGACTCTAGTATGTTGTTTCAGTCTCTGGTGACTGCTCAAACCCTGAAGGCTTGAGGAGTGAATGATTCGTACTATGCACCAAAGTTGACCAGGCTTATCAAAGTGACCAATTTCTGGATAGAGTCAACTAATGTTTGGTTTTGTAAGGCTCGAGCATGGTGATGTGACCTCTTCAGTCTGTACTACCTTTTGGGAGATACCTATTTATTGGAAAGGTGTTATAGACATTAATTTTATTTAGTAGACAATACTTCTGACCGGATACAACTCTCCAACGTCTCACTTGGCATCCTAGATCACTAAGTTTGATGTTATTCAAACCTCTAACGACTTTTTCTCTACCTCTATAAAAGGAAGTTGAAGACTCACATAAAGGTTACAACATCACAACGCATTAAAGATATTGGCATAATTCTGAGTTGTTACTTGTAACTATTATAGCATAAGATCTTTAGATTACTTATCTTAGACTATCTTAGAAATCTAAGAAAGGTTAAAAACTATTGTGATTGTTGCATAACTGTTATACTTCTGATTTTGAATTAAAGTATATTATTTACATTTTCTACTAAAGTTTTTATTTAAAGTAGAGGAAGTCTTTTGCCTACGTGTTTGAGCATTGAAGTCTTTTGTCTATGTACTTGAGTAAAGAAAGTCTCATTCTAGGTTGATTTAGCAAGAAGTCTCTTGCAAGGTTACTAGAGCAGAAGTCTCTTTCTAGGTTAGTTGAGCATTGAAGTCTCTTACAGGTGTGCTTGGGCAATTGTAATCAGTTTGGTTATAGTGAAAAACTCTTATTGAGGCCAAGGGACTAGACTACTCTCAATTAAGGAGAGGAACCAGGATAATATTTGTGTGTTGCTAGCATTTACTTCTGAACATATTTTTTTGTTATTACACATTCTAGTATCAAACTCTGAATGTGGTTAAAATGTGAAGCTTCAATTTCAGAAGTGAAACAAGTTTTTGGCATACGCAATTCAACCCCCCCCCCCCTTCTTGTGTATTTTCCTCACCTTCACTAAAGGCTCTGATAGAAGTAGGCTGGAAAAGTTCTTGATTTTGGAGAGTTTGATGACTCGTTGGGAAGTGTTCGAGCATGAACTAGGTGTGAAAGATATCTCTGATCATGCCTCATTTTGGATCAAAGCTACCGATTTGAACTGGGGTCCTAAACCATTCAGGGTTTTTAGCTACTCGTTTGAACACCCGGGGGATTTGTCGAACTCTTTTCAAGTGGAAGGTATGCAGGGTTATGTTCATTAAGAGAAATTCAAATTGTTGGACCAAAAGCTTAAAGTTTGGAAAGTTGAGGTTTTTGATTGGAGGGATCTTAGGATAGAATCGATTGTTAAAGATTTTAATGACATTGATGACAATTTACTAATTGAAGATCTTTCATAAAATTAGGATTTGGTAGATAGAAGGAAGAATTTATCTGCTGACTTTTTAAAAAATATTAACATGAAGGAAAGCATCATTCGTCAAAATTCGATAATTTCTTGGTTGAAAGAGGAAGATTTGAACACAAAATTATTTCATTTGAAGTTGAAGGAGAGATTTAGGTTAAGTTGTATTGTTTTGATTCCATTGGAAAGGGGGGGGGGAGAGTTGAATATGTGAAAGGCGTGAAGGATGAAGTGAAAAGATCATACCAAGACAGGTTTTCTAAGCATGTTTTTCGCAGGCCTATCGCAAATGCTTCTCTTTTCTCAAAGTTATCTATTGCAGACAATTTTAAGCTCGAAGAACCTTTTAATTTAGAAGAGATTAAGGTTGGAGTTTGGAATTGTGAAGGTTTAAAAAGTCTAGGTCTGGATGGTTTAAACTTTGAATTTATTCATAAGTTTAAGAGTTTGCTGGAAGGAAATTTCATAAATTTTATGAATGCATTTCACTCATATGCCAAGTTAACGAAAGTTATTGCGACTTTTTTTTATAGCTCTTGTTCCAAAGTTCTGCACCCTTTTCAATTGGGATATTACATATCCATTTGTCTTGTGGGATTCTTGTACAAAGTATTATCCAAAGTTTTTGTTGAAAGATTAAAAAGGGTACTCTCCAAGATTGTTTCTCATTCTCAAACAACTTTCGTTCTAGGAAGACAGTTGTTGGATGAAGTTCTTGTTCTTAACAAAATTCTCGATTATGCAAAAAAGACTAGGAAAGATTGCTTGCTTCTAAAAGTTGATTTTGAACTAGCTTACGATTGTGTCAATTGGGACTTTTTGAGGTTTCTTTTCTTTTTGTTTTGGATGCTGAAGGTTTAGCTTGCCTCATCAACAAAGCTGCAAGCCTAGGCAAGTTTGCAAGTTTCTGTATTGGTAACTCGATGGAACATCGTATTTTGCAGTTTGTTGACGACATTATCTGAAGGTGAGAAAAACACAAGAAAGGGGGGTTGAATTGGACTTTTAAAAAACAAAAGCTTTTTACTCACTCAATAAAAAAACACCGCTAATAAACAACAAAGAGAAAATACACTTCGATTTTTATACTGGTTCACTTGAAAATCTCAAAGTTAATCCAGTCCACCCGCCAAGGTGATTTCGCCTTATACCTAAGGACTTAATCCACTATAATCAACTAATTACAATTGCACTAGCAACCACTGGTGACTAACAAACCAAAAATACACACAGTTTATGTCTTCTCAAGGATTCTGACCTAACTGGTCCCTTAAGAAAATACAAGCAACAACTTGATTACAACTGCACTAGCAATCGTTGGTGACTAACAAACCACAAAGATACACAGTCTATGTCTTCTCAAGGGTTCTGACCTAACTAGTCCCTTAAGGAAATACAAACAATAGTTTGATTACAAAGTTGTGTTTACAAGGATTACTTCTACACAAACAGGTATAAACAAGTTAAAAACACAATACACTTAAAAAAAATTCTTTGTTATTTCGCTTGCTTGCTTGCTTATTTTCATGCTATATTTATTCAAGTCTTCAAGTCTTTATATATCCAGTAAAAAAGATTGTTTGAAGGATAGATTTGGTATTATTCATGAATGAGTTGGCGAATTGAGTAACAGTTTGATACAGAGGGAACAAGAATCGTACTACCTCAATTTCCTTACTCCGTGAAATCTGCTTAGTGGAAGGAATATTAGTTTGTACTTGTAATATCCTAATTTTTACCCCTAAGATCCCACATATCATTTGCATTTCATACTACAAGCAAGATCACAAACTTTAGTTCTCTTGTCTTCCTCTACATGTTTTCTTTTGAGGGATATCATTGGGAACCCTTGTTTCTTATATGCTTGATGCTTGTTTATGTTTATGTTTACTAACCCTTAATTAAAAATTAAAAAAAAAATATATTTGTTTTATTTTCTTTGCTAACTCTTTTTCAGGAAGAGGTTTGGATCAAGCATACCAATCAATAGTCCCTCAGCTCGAACGAAATTCAATTGAAGAAGTCAAAGTTGATCTGCAAACAATTCAAAGTCATTTGATCAAGAGTTTCCCAAGATTTAATTGTTCATTATTCAAGAAACTCCAAGGTTCATGTGTTTATTTCCATGCCTTCTTTGACAAGAAAAAATTAATCGAGCCAAAGCCAAGACAAAACAACAAAAAGGAAAATTTTCACAATTTTTTTTGTGTTAATCGATCAACACTATATGATTAATCAGTTAACCAGTGCATTTTTTGTGAAAATGAACCATATTCAAATTCTGCAGCATTTTGACACCAATTTTCAAATATTTCATCATGAGAATATTCTAGATCACTTCATTTTAATTCCTCTACCTCGCCATAATTGATTCTCACCATACACCTTCACTAATCACCATTTGATCTTGATTTTGCCTCCGAATTCAAATTTCAGGCCTAATTTTGGTTCCAAACCAAATTTCAAACCACCAAAATTTCCAAGCCTAAATTCTATAAATATAGGTCTCATTTCATTCATTCTTTAAGCTTTGATAGCCAAATTCACCTTGCTAAAATTTCTCTCAATGCCCTTTAACTACCAAATTCACCAAAGCTCTTTCTTCCTTTGAAAGTTAGTAAGTTCTTCATTGGAACATACAAATCTTTGAGCTAAAACCTTCATCCAATCACTTTTTCATCATCAATTTCAGTATATCAAGGCTTTGGAGTGTGGTTCTTGAAGTTGATTGGAAGCAATTTCAGATTTGAAGTGGTAAACCCTTATTCCACCACTTTTGTGTTTGATTTATCTCCTACAATATGATCTATTGTTGATTCTTGTTGCTTAATCTTTGGATCTTGCAAATTGTGTTTTATTGGTGTTATTTGCTGTTGTTTTACTTGAATTTTCGTGCTAATTCTCATTCATGATCATGAGGTGTTTGAAGAAATGATTGGATCATGAATGCTAAACTTTTTTCATACTTTTTTGTTGTTCTGTCAGTGTTAACCAATTAACCAAATGCAGTTTAATTTAGTTAACCGGTTAACCAGTGTCCGGAATGTGTTTTTTGCTTGTTTTTTAGACTGTTTTGGTTCTTTCCTATTCTTCTTCCATTTTCTTTTGATTTTTGCCTTGGTTTTCACTTTTAAAGGTCCTATTCCTCTTTAAATCCAATGTACTTAGGGTGTAGATAAAGTTGGATAAATATTCACTAATTCAAATCTATATTTAAAGTGAATTGTTCAATTTATTTTAGGTGCTTTGAGTTAACGATATGTTTAGTGCTTTAATCCACCAAGATGAGTGGTTGAACTTAAAGATGGAAAAAATTTAGAATTGTGATTCAATTTGGTTTTCCCCTCCCCTCTATCTCATTTTATTTTTTATCGATGAAAATCTTCGAAATCATTCAAACTTATTTTAAGTTCTTGATGAAGATGAGATTGTTACCTCTTTTCTTTCCGTGCGGTACTGCTTTCGAAGAGTGATCTACATACCACTTCTCTAGCATGCATTAGCATTAACATTTTTATTGACCGATCTCAGATAGTCATGGTTGTTACATATGCTCGATTATGATCGCTTAATATAGCGCTAAATTGTCCTGACATTGGTAAACTGTTGCATTTTGTAAGCGACTTATTAGTCTCTTATTCATTTGTGGCGTAGTTTGAAATATATTAGCTTTCTCTTATTATACGTGGGGGTTAGTTAGCATACTCGTTGGTTTTATCCGAGTTGGATCCTTCCCCATGATAATGTATGAGACCATGTTTTCATTCTCATGGATGCTTAGTCGAGCATTTCCGAAAAGCAACAAAACCTGTTCTCTTATTTTGGATCATTATTGATCTATGTTATATATCAATTGTGCTATGTTTATGCCTCTTTCTCGCTCCCTATCTCCTTTATTTGTTATGCTTTATATTATCATATCATATCATATTACTTGTTTATGTTTCCGCTTTTTTTCCTATGTCTACTTGGACCTTTAGTTTATGTTTATGCACTTTTTCTTTTGTCCATTTGGACCAAAAATATTAATAAAGACTTAAACCTCTAAAATACTTATTCTCTTGATGGTGGGATATGGTTATTATCCTTTGCATTTGACATGGAATTTTGGACCTAGAACTAGGATCTTAACCTATGCTTAGAAGTCTGTGATGTTAAACTTTGGATGTTTGGGTACTTGTCGTTCTCTTTGAAGACCTATCTTAATCAAGGCATAATATAAAGGAATGGATGCTTATGTTATGAAGCTTGATTGTATGGTTAGATTGTTCTTATCCTTAGCTTTTATCTTTATGCAATAGGATAGTCCCTTCTTCTCCACCCCTTCTTTAATTTTCAAAATCTTCTCCCTTTTTCAAAACCTTCTTGTTTTCAAAATCAAACTGCTTTCATAATAAAACCTTGACTTTGGTCAAGTGATTTTTTTCAAACTTTGTTTTCTCTAATAAATTTCAATCAATATTAATCATATTTTGACCAATTTCAAAAAGACATAAAAAATGCAAAAAATCACCAACTCTTTTTGTGTCTTTGTGCACTTTTTCTTTTAAAATTTTTTCATAAGTTTAGACACGATTCATCTCTTTAAGTGGAATTATTCGCTTGGAAATGACGACTTATCTTTAAATTTAAAATCAATCATAACACACCATTTTTTTTTGTTATTTCTACCATGAACTACAGGGTTTTGATCATATATTGTACTTCATGGGTACGTAGGCATGAGGCGATAAGTCTCTCCAAACACAAAAAATATTAAAAAAGAATTCTCTTCTCATCTCCCCAATCTCATTTCAAAAAAACCTTTTCAAACCAAAAAGCATAGATATTTCAAAGGGTTCCTATAGAGTACTATAGACGTTTTGGATGCTAACACCTTCCCTTAGCGAAACCAACCCCTTGCACATTCTCTGCTTGTTCTTGTTTAGAACTTGTTTAGGTTTTGTTCGCTCTTTTTCCTTTCCTTTTTTTTTGGATAAAATAAAAGTGCGGTGGCGACTCTTGCATTTTGAGTTAAGTTAATCAATAGCTTACACTCACAAATTTCCCCGCTACAGAAAAGTGGCGACTCTGCTGGGGAATCTGGTTCTTAGTGGGTTTAGCCTACTTTGATTTGTTTATTGCTTTATCTGTTTGATTTGTTTGTTATTGGTTGTTCTGCTTGGGTGATCTGAGAGGTGAGATAGATCCTATACCCCGGTTTGAGAGCTCTTATGATAGGAGGATGGTGTGTTCAATAATTCTTCTAGGGAGTAATCCCGAACAAGTTAAATTGAGAATCCATCCGCTCAGTTGAGGCTTCCTCAAAGTTACTAATGTCTATCGAGTAATTTCGAAAAAATTACTTTTTTCGACCTCAGGACCTTAGTATCCCTTTTACCCTACTTGGCCTATTATGACGTAGTGCGGTGGCTACGAAGGTGTAAACCTGAAATTGTTGATACTTGATACTACACTCAAACTAGGTTCTCTTGAGTATATTATTGATTCTTGAGTAATCGGCATGCTAGTAATATCCAAAAGAGGATTGAGGACTTTGGGAACTTTTTTAGAACCCGTTCTACAGATGATGATATAACCTTAGTACACACCATTGTGGGTTAGTTCTTATCCCTTGGCTTCATGCTCGCGCCAAACCTTTGAACCCGTGTGCTTTGTGTGATCTTGCTTGTGGGTGTTTCATCCATGCATTCATACATTTATAAGCATCATGTTGAACACGACTTCAAGGAACTTAAAGATGTTTGTTGTAAACATTATAGGGATTTTTCACCATGGATTTTGAAAGAAGGAAAACTCAAAAGTACACTTCCAAGAGTCCTAAGTTGGAAGGTCTACGAGAGCTAGTATCTTTGGTTGTTGATCCTAAGGCTTTCAAAGATAAATATGGTAGCTTGTTGTCCCTTATGAAGATCGATATCGTAAATGGAGTTCTGGCTACTTTGATTCAATTTTATGATCCGGTGTACCACTATTTTATGTTTCCCAATTACTAACTCATGCCCACACTTGAAGTGTATTCTGGATTACTTGGATTGCCTATTTTTGATCGAAACCCATTTTTTGGTTCGGAAGAGACTCCTAAGTATCAAGATATTGCTGAAGCTACTCATTTGAAGGTATCTGAGATTAAAGCTCACATGGTTACCAAGGGAGGTATTCTTGGGTTACCTACTAAGTTTCGGATGGATAAGGCCTGTTATTTCGCTAGCATGATGAGTGTGGACGCTTTCGATGTTATCTTCTCCTAGCTTGTTTATGGATTGTTCCTCTTCCCTAATGTCAATGGCTTTGTCGACATTAAAGCTATCAGGATCTTCTTGATTGGAAACCCAGTTCCTATTCTGCTCGCTGATGCTTATCACTTCGTTCATCTCAGGAATTCTTATGGTGGAGGGATGATTACTTATTGTGTATTGTTGTTATACAAGTGGTTTATTTCTCACATGCCTTGGTCTATTGCTTTTTGGGACCTCAAGGATGGTCTATTATGGTCGCAGAAAATCATGTCGCTTACTCATTTAGACATTGTTTGATATAGTCGTGATTATGATGATGTGATGATCATTGATAATTATGGAGAATTTCCCAATGTACTTCTTCTTGGTACAAAGGAAGGCATTAGCTACAACCCGGTTTTGGCCCGTCGTCAACTGGGGTATCCTATGAAGGACAAACCAAGTAATATCCATTTGGAGGGTTTCTTCTTCAAGGAGGGTGAAGACAAAAAGCATTCAACGAGAATATTGTGCAGGTTTGGCTCTAAATCTATAGAAAGGGAAGGGAAGCTTTGGGAAAGCCAAATTGTGTTTCTTTGGAGCCTTATCTCCAATGGGTACAAGCTAGGGCTACACATTGAAGATGCCTTATCTACGTCGAGAGCATTTACCTCTAGCTATTAGGACACCCGTTCTTATTTTCACAAATGATGCAGAGAAACTTCAGATTGCTTTGAATAAGATGCGACAAGAAAGGGATGCTTGGAAGAACAAGTATCAGATTGTTGACATGGATAGTGCAGAACTTCAAAAGTAGTTGAAGAAAAGGAATGAAGAAGAAATGGATAACAAGAAAAGGGAAGTGCAAGAGGGTTTATTTTCCTCTAGCATTCAGAGTTCAGACGCTCCCTCTACCCCAGTTGCTTGGAAGTTTGTTGTTGACAAGCTCATGGTTGAGAAGACTCAGATGGAGGACCAAATTAAAGAGCTCAATAAGAATTTGCAAGGAGGATCTTCTTCTCATGGGGGTTTCTTAGGATTTCTATTATCTTTTGTTTCGATTAGGATTCTTGAATTTGTACTTTAAAAGTTGTAATCCTTTTCCGTTATCAATAAAATGAGAATTTTAGTACTTCAAATGTGTTATTTCAATATAATGTTTGCAATTTACTTGGTATCTTTAAAGTTCCTTGAAGGTTTTGCATTTGCATATTGCATATCAAGCATCATCTCTTGCATTGTTTCTTGCTTTTTTCAGGTGTCTTATGTTTCCTTTGGTCTTCATTCATCCAAGTTGTCGCACCAATACAACACTCGAGTTAATCTCAACAAAAAGATGGATCAGTTGCAACAAGAGAATCGTGAGCTTCGTGAGGAAATAACAACTCTGAAGGACAGTTTGGAAAGACTCAAAATGCTATGATGGAAGCTCTAGCGGCTGCTCAGGATCAGCCACCACCGCCTCTTCCCTCTCCTGTTAAGAGAACCATGATTTCAGATATTGGATCAATGCCCATTTCTGTGGCCCCGGTTAATGCTTCTCAACATCAGATGCCTACTGTTTTCCCTCAGGGCATGCCTCCTCATTTTATGCTAGAGGGATATCAACCTCCCGATCGTGATTAACTTTGAGCAATGCCTCAGAAAGATAAGGAGACATTCAAAGAATACACACAGAGGTGGCGCAAGATTTTTGCTCAGATTAATCCTCCTTTGGAAGAAAAAGAGATGACTAATATATTTTTGAAAACCCTGAGTCCTTTCTATTATAAGTGTATGATTACTAGTTCCCTGAGTGACTTCACTAAGATGGTTAATATGAGGATGAGATTGGAAGAAGGTTTCCGTGAAGGACGTTTATCAAAAGATGGTAATTCTACTAGAAGTTCCAAGAAATATGGTGAAAAACTTGCCAAGAAGAAAGAAGGAGAGACCGATGTAGTTTCTCGAGAGAAATATATAAGGCCTAAAAACATCCATCAACAGCATGTTGCTTTTGTCACTCCAGTAATCAACTCGACTCCAGCTGCTCATCAACAATATTCTAACCAACAGAATAGTCAACGGGGCCGTTTTCAGAAGGACTTTGATCTGATTCTGATAACCTACACAAATTTGCTTCCTGGCTTAATTCTGAAGAATCTTGTTCAGACCCGTACACCACCTGCTGCTCTAAAAGATTCGTTGTGGTGGTATAAGCCTGAGGCTCATTATGCTTTTCATCAAGGGGAACTGGGTATGATACTGAGAACTGTTATCCATTGAAGATGGAGGTACAAAGATTGGTTAGAAGTGGTATTTTGACTTTCGAAGACACCATCCTAATGTACAATCGAACCTATTTCCCAATCATGGTAAGGCGTCTGTGAATAACGTTCAAGGTTGTCTTGGTACATTCAAGATTTATGATATCCGTTGGATCCGAAGATCTCTTGTGGAAATGAATGCACTTTTGAGTGAATACCATGATATTGATCATGATTATGCAGCTTGTTGCATCTGTTCTGTGAACTCGCATGGTTGTGTGATAGTGGAAACGTACATTTAAGGGATGATGATCAAAATTTGATTCAGGTCACTGCCAAGAGAGATGAAAATGAGAATGAGGTGAATGTTATTGTGCCATACTTTAATATGCCTGAACGAGTTGTTATCTCTTATGATAGTCGGAAGTCCGTTGCTACACCTTTGGTTATTCGATTACCCGGTCTGGTACCGTATGAATCTGACAAGGTTGTTCCGTATAAGTATAATGCTACCATGATCGAAGATGGTAAGGAAGTGACCATTCTTTATTTTTCTTTTGTGGTAAGTATCGTTGATGTTAGCAGAGTGACCCAGAGTGGTCGTGTTTTTGCTTCTGAGTCCCCAAAGATTGTGGAGAATGTTGTTGCTGGGAAACAACCTCAAAGTGAGAATGTTGTCAACATTTCCAGTCAGTCAAGTGGTTTGAATAAGAATACTTATGAAGATGAGGTATTGAAATTGATTAAGAAGAGTGAGTATAGTATGGTAGATCAACTCTTGCATACCCCGTCTAAGATTTTAGTGTTATCCCTATTGATGAGTTCTGAGGCTCATAGGGAGTCTTTGCAGAAGGTGGTAGAACAAATATATGTTGAGCATGATGTGACTGTTAATCAGTTTGATGGCATTGTTTCCAACCTCACAGCATGCAATAATTTGAGTTTCTGTGATGAAGAATTGCCCGAGGAGGGGAGAAATCACAATTTGGCTTTACATATTTCTATGAACTGTCAAGAAGATGCACTTTCCAATGTGTTGGTTGATACATGCTCTTCTTTGAATGTGTTTCCAAAGTCTACTTTGTCAAAGCTTTCGTACTGAGGTGCTCCCATGAGGTATAGTGGGATTGTGGTTAAAGCTTTCGATGGATCTAAAAAAAACTGTGATTGGAGAGGTTTATCTTCCAATAAAAATAGGATCATGCTTCTTCCAAATTACTTTTCAAGTAATGAACATTCGTCCTGCTTATAGTTATTTGCTTGGCCAACCTTGGATTCATGAAGTTGGGGCAGTGACCTCAACTCTTCATCAGAAATTTAAATTTGTTAAGAGTGACAAGCTGGTAATTGTTGGAGGCGAACAAGCGTTGTTGGTAATCCATCTTTCATCCTTTTCGTATGTTGATGCCGACAAAACTGTTGGAACACCATTCCAAGCTCTTTTCGTTGATGATAGATCTATTAAGAAGAACAGGTTACCCATGTCTTCTTTGAAAGATGTTCTGCATGTATTGGAGACTGGTCAGTCTGACGGTTGGGGCCGAGTTATTTATATGGTAGATAATAAAGACAAAACTGGTTTAGGTTTTGCGCCTGGTACAGTTAGAAGAGATTTGAAGTGTATTAATGATTCCTTTCACAGCACCAGGTTCATCAACAAAGATTATTCTACAGTTTCAATTCTTGAAGATAACTCTGAAGATTACATCTCAGATGGCTTTGAAGATGATTCCATTCCTGCTCAAGACTGGGAGCCTTATTTGGAATATCCTAGATACTTTTCTGAGATAGAAGATGCATATGTGCCTTTTTATTCCCCTCGATCGAGGCTTGAAGAACATGTATATGAAGTTAGTGTCATCATTGAAGATGATGAAGAAAAAGAATTTCCCAATTTTGTGACGCATGGACAGATCTGCCAGAATTGGATAGTTGTTGATGTTCCCATTATTATTCACTTTTCAAAGTATTTTTTTTCTTTCAAAACCCTTTCACTCTGCCCAAGTTGAAAGCAAATTTGTAAGGGCTTTGTTTCAACTTTTATCATCATCAATAAAATGTTATTTTGCTTATCCATTTTGTTTTCTCTTTTTTGCTTTATTCTGAAAAATGGTAACATAAAAAACCAAAATAATAATAATATGGTAATCACTTTTATTTGCATGATACCTACACTTTTGTTCATATTCTAAAATCAACATAATAGTTGCGCAGATTGATTGTTAAACCCATTGAAAACAATGACTCTATGCCCTCTCCCAACTTTAAGTTCCCTGTGTTAATTTCTCGGTTGCTTGAGCACGAGGAGAAGATCGTTCAGCCTCATGAAGAGCTGGTAGAATTGGTTAATTTGGGTTTCGATGATAATAAGAAAGAAGTCAATATTGGGGTGCTGCTTCAGCCAGATGTTAAGAAGACATTGGTAGAGCTTCTCAGAGAATATATTGATGTATTTGCTTGGTCCTATCAAGATATGCCTGGTCTTAGTACTAATATTGTGGCGCATAGATTGTCGTTGAAGCCTGAATGTTCTCCTGTGAAGCAGAAGTTGAGAAGAACTCATCTTGATATGGCTGTTAAGATTAAAGAGGAGGTTCAAAAGAAGATTGATACAGGTTTTCTTGTGACTGTTAAGTATCCTCAATGGATGGCCAATATTGTGCCTATTCCTAAGAAAGACAGAAAAGTCTGAATGTGCGTTGACTACAGAGATTTAAATAAAGAAAGTCTGAAAGATGATTTTCCATTACCATACATCAATATGCTGGTAGATAATACTGCTAAGTTCAATATCTTTTCCTTTATGGATGGATTTTAAAGTTATAATCAGATAAAGATGGCACCTGAGGATATGGAAAAAACAACGTTCATTACACTCTGAGGAACACTCTGTTACAGAGTGATACCCTTCAGTTTGAAAAATGCTAATGCAACGTACCAGAGAGCTATGACTACTCTGTTCCATGATATGATACATAAGGAAATTGAGGTTTATGTAGATATAATGATTTGTAATTCGAAGACTGAAGAATATCATATTGAGTACCTATTGAAGTTGTTTCAACGTTTGACAAAGTTTAAGCTTCATTTGAATCCTAATAAATGCACTTTTGGTGTCCGTTCTGGAAAGTTGTTGGGCTTTATTGTCAGCCAGAAAGGCATTGAAGTTGATCCTGATAAAGTTAAAGCTATTCAGGAAATTCCTGCGCCCAAAGCAGAAAAAGAAGTAAGAGGATTCTTGGGAAGTTTGGATTATATCTCCTAATTTATATCCAATATGACTGCCACTTGTGCACCGATCTTCAAGCTTCTCCGTAAAGATCAAGGTTGCGTTTGGACAGAGGATTGTCAGAAGACTTTCGTAAAGAATATCTGCTTGAACCTCTGATTTTGTCTCTTCAAGTGGAAGGAAGACCTCTAATTATGTTTTGACTGTGTTGGAAGATTCCATGGGCTGTGTTCTGGGTCAGCAAGATAAATCTGGTAAAAAAGAATGTTACATTTATTACTTAAGTAAGAAGTTTACTGACTGTGAGTCTCGGTACTCCATGCTTAAAAAAACTTGTTGTGCTTTGGCTTGGGCTGCTAAGCACCTCTGCCAGTATATGTTGAATCATACTACTTTGTTGATATTCAAAATGGGCCCAATCAAGTATATTTTTGAAAAGCCTACTTTAGCTGGAAGGATTGCTCGTTGGCAAATCTTGTTGTCTGAATATGATATCGAGTACCGAACTCAAAAAGAGATAAAAGGAAGTGTTTTGGCTGATCATTTAGCACACCAGCCAATTGATGATTATCAACCTATCATGTTTGACTTTCCTGATGAAGATGTGATGTATCTAAAGGTTAAAGATTGTGAGGAACCATTACTTGAAGAAGGGCCGGAGCCAGGATCCCATTGGGGTTTGATTTATCATGGATTTGTTAATGAGTATGGCAATGGTATTGGGGCAATAACTGTTACTCCTCAAGGTTCTCATATTCCCTTCACTGAAAGATTGGTGTTAACTTACGCAAATAATATGTCAGAGTATGAAGCATGTATTATGGGCCTAGAAGAAGCTATTGGTTTGAGAATCAAGATTCTTGATATTTACGGAGATTCAGCCCTAGTGATTAATTAGATTAAAGGGGAGTGGGAGACACGTCAACCTAATTTGATTCTTTATCGAGATTATGCAAGAAGGTTGGCAACTTTCTTCAACAAGGTTGAGTTTCACCATATACCCAAAGTAGAGAATCGAATGGCAGATGCTTTAGCAACCTTATCCTCCAAAATTATGGTAAATTGGTGGAATGATGTGCCAAAAATTGATGTTATGCGTCTTGATAGACCAGCTCATGTGTTTGTAGTTGAAGAGGTCGTTGATGATAAACCTTGGTATTATGCTATTAAATGCTTTCTTCAGAGTCAAGAGTACCCACTTGGGGCATCTAAGAAGGGTAAGAAAACTTTGAAAATATTGGTTGGTAGTTTCTTCTTGAATGATGATGTGTTGTATAAGAGAAATTATGACATGGTCTTGCTCAAATACATGGATAGACACAAGGCAAACATGTTAATGAAAGAAATTCATGAAGGATCCTTTGGTACCCATGCCAATGGGAATGTAATGGCTAAGAAGATGTTAAGAACAAGTTAGTATTGGCCGACAATGGAATCTGACTGTTGCAAATATGTGAAGAAGTGCCATAAGTGCCAGATTTATGCTGATAAAATTCATGTGTCTCCAACTCCTCTCAATGTTATCTCTTCTCCATGGCCTTTCTCCATGTGGGGCATTGATATGATTGGAATGATCGAGCCTAAAGTGTCGAACAGACACCATTTCATTTTGGTGGTCATTGATTATTTTACCAAGTGGGTTGAAGCGGTATCATATGCCAATGTGACCAAGTAAGTAGTGGTCCAGTTTATCAAGAATCAAATCATCTGTCGGTATGGCGTTCCGAGCAAGATTATCACTGATAATGGGTCGAATTTGAACAACAAGAGGATGAAGGAATTATGCGAGGAGTTTAAGATTGAGCATCATAATTCTTCTCCTTACAGGCCTAAGATGAATGGGGTTGTTGAAGATGCTAATAAGAACATTAAGAAGATCATTCAGAAGATGGTTGCCACGTACAAGGATTGGCATAAAATGCTCCCTTTTTCTTTGCATAGGTATCGTACATCCGTCTGCACTTCAACAGGGCCAACCCCTTTCTCTCTTGTTTATGGTATGGAAGTAGTGCTCCTAGTAGAAGCTGAAATCCCTTCTATGAGAGTTTTGGTGGAAGCTGAATTATCTGAGGCTGAATGGTGTCAAAGTAGATACGATCAGTTGAATTTGATTGAAGAGAAGAGAATGACGACCTTGTGTCATGGCCAATTGTATCATTAGAGAATGAAGAAATATTTTAACAAGAAGGTTCGACCTCATGTGTTCAGAGAAGGTGACCTCGTGCTCAGAAAGATCTCGACTTTTACTAATGATTCTAGGGGTAAGTGAACTCCTAGTTATGAAGGCCCATATGTTGTTAAGAGAGCCTTCTTTGGCGGTGCATTATTTCTTACAACTATGGATGGTGAAGATTTCACTCGTCTTGTGAATACCGATGCAGTCAAGAAATACTTCGCCTAAAAAAATAAAAAGAACAGCTCGCTAAGTTGAAAACCAGAAAGGGCGGCTTAGGCAAAAATGAGCGTCTCAGTGGGCTGAAAACCCGAAAGGGCGGTCCAGGCAAAAATTAGAGACAAAAATAAAAATAATCGTCCCAGTAGATTGAAAACTCGAGAGGTAAATCTAGGAAAAAGTTAGGGATTATGGCAAGTAACTACGTCTGGCCAGTCTTGATCGCTTGAAGCAACATTTCCTATCAAGGATTTTACTTCAATCATCCCCAACTAAAGTCTCAAGCACAGTGGAATTCAAGGTTGTTAGAGAGAATAATGGTCATTCTATTTCAATGTAACCCTTTCCATCTATTTACCATTTTTCAACTTTTTAATGATCCATAGAGTTACGCCATTTGTGGACTACCATTCTGTTAATACAATTTGGACCTTTTCCATTTCTTTGCAATTCTTACTTTGTTTCTGTTTGCAAAATTTCATTTATTGTTGATGATGATTTTTGAAACAAAATGTGAATAATTGATTTAAATTTTGAATTTTATAAAAACATTTTCCTTTGATTGATGAATATAAAAAGGAACCTCAACAGTTACTTCAAGATTGGCATGATTGTGGAATATAAAGCATAGTGTTTTCCTTAGCAGGGTTCGTCTTTACACCCCAGTAGAGTTTGTTGATATTTCCTCAGCAGAGTTTGTCCCTATGGATGTAACCAGGTTCCCCTTTCAGTTGTTAACAAGATAATGGGTTCCCTCAAATATGTTATGATATGTGTTGTTTGGTTTATTCTAGCTAGGTCTTGATTCATATCTTCTCCGGCTGATTATGATCAGTTGAGCAGTTTTTGAGTTCCATTTCTCCTCGATAATGATCCCTAGTTGAGATTTAAGTTTCTTCACCAGTTGAATTCGTTCTCTCTTGGCCAAGTCCTTTAAGTTTTATTGGATTCTTCCAGTCTCTGACACAAGATCCCCATCTGAATTTCAACTTGCTCTCTAGCCAGAGTTCCAAGATATTTTCCCAAATGGAACAGCGTTTGTTAAGGAGTATTGATATAGCAGTTAATTATTGGGTTTCCTCTTGCCTGGTGTCGCTACTGCGAAAATAAGGTGTCGGCAAGACAAAAGAGTCGCCACCTTTCGTTATTTATCCCTCAGAACGGGAAAGGAAACGATCATAAAAACCTGAAGAAAAAGGTATAAGACAAGGTTATCGCAACCATTGTTTGGATTCGGGAGTCGGTTACGCAAGGGGAAGGTATTAGCACCCCTCACGTCCATCGTACTCGATGGAATCCAAACTTGTTTGTGTTTATCTGACGGGTTTGTTAAATCTATCTACACTAAAGGTCTGGTCTAAAAAGAAAGAAAATGACTCGGCAAAGTATCACACTTTATGCCTACGTATTCCCGTCTGGAACGAGAAATCAGAGTCAACGTAGTTCGCCTAACTACGGGTTATGGGGGAAGGTTGCTCGCCAAGATATCGCATCTTGTGCCTACGTACTTTCATACGGCATGAAAGATCAGAGCAAACGTAGTTCGGGCTACGAAGAACACAGGTTTGTTCAGCATCTTTTATCCAAAGTAAAGTTAACAATCAGTTCCAGCAGTTGGTGTTTACAGCTCGATCCTTGGAGACTTAGGCGTTACTGTTTGCGATAGAACTGAAAGTTAACAGAACTTTCCTTTAAGAAAAGGGTTTTCCTGATTAAGGGTCCAAGAGGACAAAAAGGATTTGAATGTTTGTTTTTTAAGTCTTTTACGGAAAGAAGTGAATTGAGTTCTGTTTGTAACTCGTGTTGCACTAAAGACTTGGACTTGAGAGTGAATGCGTCGCATGTCACCCAAAGGGTACCACACTAAACACTCGAGTTATGTGAGGGAAACCCTCCCAAAACTCTTTCTCAAGTAGAATAAGGCTCGTAACGCACAACACGTGTTAACCTTTATTAAGTGTTTTAACTGTATTTGAAGATGAGAAGAGAAACAGACTCTCTACAGGGAAACTGACTCGATCCTACAATTATCATGCAATGTCCGTCCTACGGTTGTGGTTAAAAGGGAAACTAACTAATGTTATCATGCATGGTTAGAATCCTAATGTCTTTCATAACTTCTCTTGAAGAAGAGAAGTCAGAGTTCCTAGGGGAACATGGCAACGGAAACAACAGTAAACAGAAAAACTGTACAGAAATTACTGTAAAGATGCATGCAATGCAAGTGAGGGAGGAAATGTGTGTGGGGCATAAGCCTCCACAAGCTCATCTCAACCTCAAGCCAGATATGAATAACAACAAAGACGGTAAAAGAAAGTAAATGCAATCAAACAAACCACAAACCACACAGGCAAGGGAGCGGAGCTCTACCAAATACCAGCAAGCAAAGCCATATAGTAAAAATACAAGCAGAGGGAGAAACTCAACCTCTAATGCAATACAAGAAAGGGGAGAAGCTCAACCCTTAGGATGCTCTTAGGCCTATTCAACTACATGACCTAATCTAAATGCAACACTCCAAGCAAGTCACATCAATACACATCAATACAGTTAAACAGACAGGTAATACAAGCCAGCAATCTCCACAGTAGAGCAATCTTCTGACAGCAATCCAATCCAAAGTCTGTAACTGTTTTTCAAGTACACCATCTTCAAGAGAAGGAAATGCATCTTCAAGCTTTAACAATGCACTCCACCAAGAATGAAGAGAATCAACAAGATGAGTATTTGATAATGGGAAGCAGACAGGAAACCAAAGGAATCCCATCTGACACTCAACCAGTTATCGGAGAATGGCATCCTCAAAAGTTCTACTCATTGTAAATGTCACACATTCCTCCAAAGGAGAGATGAGACTTTAACACGAGGACTTTGAATAATAGGATGGGATGGAAGGTGAATGAAACCAACCATGTTTATTTGAAGAAAGAACTATTTCTAAAGCTCTCTCCTAAAATCTCTAATCTCATAAGCTACGAAAAGCTAACAAAAGGAAAAGAAAAGCTCCAAGCCAAGCTCATCCAGCCACTCCACAAAAGCTTCATCATGTCCATGATATCCTCCAATAAGAACCAGAAGCCCACCATGCAAGTAAAACCCACTTTGAGTCCATTCCAAATCAATCACCAAAGTTGAAACACCAAATGAACAATCAACTTGAATATTCTATATAAAATATCAAAACACATTCTAAAAATCTAATTATTTTTCTATGGAAACATGCACTTGTTAATGATCTACATTTAAAAAATCAGGACCTAATTCAATTTCTAAGTCCTCTAATAAAATCCTAAGTTAAAAGGTATCACTAAAGAGATCCACTAAAGAGCACTCCTAAACAACTACACTAAAAACTTGTTTAAAATGATTTAAAAATCATAAAAAAAATCACACAATATCAACAACATGTATATAACCAGCCTGTAAAATCTCAAGATCAAACTCAAAAATATGAGTGAGAAATAAAATAGACAAAATCAGCACACAATTATCACACCATTAAAAACATATTACACTAGAAAATATGCAATAAAATGGAAAATGCATGGAAAATTAAAATGAAAAGCATGATAAAATTCTAAACATCTCATTTTATAATCACAAATTTTTCCAGAATTTAATATCAACAATTACTATTTTTTTGTGAATTAATTCTAACGAGCACTAAAACAGAAAAAATAAAGAAAAGAAATAAAAGAGAGAACAGGGGAGGGTGCAATCAGCAGGTAATCCAAGTGCAAATCTCACTTGGGCCCATGGAGGGGGTGTAGAAATTGCCTGAGCGCTGGGCCTGTTGGAGGAATTAAGCTTAAAAAAATCAATTAATAACATCCAGGAGGGGGTGTGATAAGTAGGGATTTTAAGTGAAAATCAGGATGGGCCTATTGGAGGGGGGTGGTAATAGCGCTGCAAGTGATAAGCCCAAAACGAAAATCAACAAATCAATTCAGCTCTCAAAATTAATAAAATGGAGCACGCCTGGTATCGAACCCGCGTCCTAGGGGTCTTGGAGCGCCACCCAAAACGACGTCGTTTTGGGGCTGTACGCGTGGCGCGTTCTTGGCCTTATGATCGTGAGACCAAGTCTCCTTTCCCCTCCGATCGGATGGCTCCCGATCGTCTTCTCCAATTCAAAATTCCTGCGCATGAACAGTACCGTGCGAGCTACACCATTGCTGTCCGAATGAAGCTTTTTTCCGGCAAACTTCGAAACAACGTATCTCTCTCAATTCTTAACCAAATGCAACGATTCTTGAACCAAAATTGCACGAAATTTCATGAGGATTTCAAATATACTAATAGATTACGCTAAAACCTCAAGAATCAAGAATTCTATATCTCAACCGAAAACAGATCAATTCCTATTTCGTCACTAAACCTCAATTTTTCTGTCCAGAAATCATCTACATCCTAATTGCAACCTAACCATATGAATCTAAGCCATCAAAAACGCATGAATTAAGAGAAAATTCAAGAAATGAAAACCTTGCTTTAAGCTCCGATTGTGGTGGTTTCAGACCTCAATTCTCCTCCAACAAGTGCAGAAAACTTCAATGATTGATGGTGGACGATTCTTGATAATCAAATCTTGCTGCAATCCTCTAAATCTCCAAAACCAAAAATTCACTTTCAAGCTTTTTCTTCAATTTTCTCCAATGGCTTCTCTCTCTCTTCAGCTCCAATGAGTCACCAACCTCTATCCAATATCGTTTTTGAATATTTATAGAACATATTAGAACCTTCTAGAGGCCCAATCCAAGCCCAATCCAAAAATTCAAATCCAAAATTTTTCTCCAAAAATTTCATTATGGTAAACTCAAACTTGTCTAACAAGCTTTCTTTGGAAGCTTCTAGCATCATACACAAAATCCCTTGAATAAATTCAGCTTGGCTAGAGCCTTGAATTGCCTTTGTGAGTGATTTTTTTTTGTGATGTTGCTTATTTGTGAAGAAACATGTCAAAAAACCATGAATTATGATTTAATTGAAAATTCTAAAATTGCCAATGTTTCTAAATCATCATTTCTGATTAAATTGAGTGGTCATTTGGCATATTTTGTGCACATAACAATTTATTTGAATTTCCCACCAAAAATGCCTTTGAATTTCTTCCTTTACAAGGCCACTTCAAGCCAATCTTTGATATGAGCCAAACCAATTCACCATGAGCTCTTGGTTGACCTAAAAACCATATTTTGAGCAAGTTCCATGTGTAACAAAATTGCATTCGAGATGTGAAAGTTGGAGATTTTGACCTATGATTGAAAATGGCCTATAATCTCACTTTCCCAAAATACCCCTAACTTGTAAACCTCACAACTTGAGTTTTACAAATCACATAGAAGACTTATAATACAATTTGGAAATCTAATATCATGAGGAACAACTTTCATGTTGGCCAAAAGTTTATGAGAAACACCCTCCTAGATCAAAAGTAGCTTGGAAGTCAGATGATTTTCACAGACAAATTTTAGAGGCATCTGAGGACCTGTAACTTGTCTGGACCATAACTTGAGTTCTATAAA
This sequence comes from Lathyrus sativus, assembly GCA_963859935.3. Classification (NCBI taxonomy): domain Eukaryota; kingdom Viridiplantae; phylum Streptophyta; class Magnoliopsida; order Fabales; family Fabaceae; genus Lathyrus; species Lathyrus sativus. The sequence continues at coordinate 89,121,537 of OZ012740.1, read as the reverse complement.
TCTAATGGAGGACTTCTAGTACTCAAATTAAAGCTAAGATCATGATATAAAAGTTTCATGTTGGCCAAAAATGGAAATGAAACTTGAATCTTGACTTACATGGCTTGGAAGTTTGGCACTAAACATGGGATTTTACCCTAGGAACCTTGACTTAGCAACTCCCACCACTCTTGATTCTTCTCAACTTGATCATGAAACAATCTCTCATATGCCTCAAAATATCATTTCATGATTTCAAAGACCTAGAAGTAGGCTTTTATCTTCTTCAATTGCTCATTTTGGCCTAGGGTTAACCAGATGAAACCCTAGTGACATCCACTTCAACTGTGGCTCTTGCACTTGATAAAATGACTTGATTGAGCTCCAACATGACCTTCAAGGCACTTCACTAAGCTCTACTCACACATTCTTTTCTTGAACAAGGCCTTGCAATCCACTGCTGATCTTGAACTGGCTCCAAGGGAGAAGATGAGCCCCATACAAGCACTCAAACTTCTCAAGAACTCAACCCTCTGTCTGATGACCCTGATAACTTCTTAAGCTTGAATAATACCTCTGGTTAGGCTTCTCTTGACATGTATCACACTTGATCCCCTGTTAAATGAAGGATGATATGCTATGCAAATGCTAGAACTATGTTATGCTAATGCAATGAAACATAAACCAAGTGGTAAAAGGTTGGGCAAATTTTGGGGTGCAACACCTGGTGATGGGTATTGATTTAAAATCCCTTACAATTTGGTGTTTTGTTATGGTGGTTAACTTCTTTTTTCCTTGGCAAATCCAGGATGTTTATCTGGAAGGTCGTTCTTTTCTAGGAAGTTTTTTTCTATGTCCACCAAGATTATACTTTTCCCCATCAAAGTTTGCATAACTGCAATATGATATTGATTTTTTAATTCCTCAGGAAGATTTGCCTGGATACTTTGTATCTCCAGCAAGGACTCGAAAATCTGGGTGTTGTTTCCCCAATGGGTTTTCCTTATCCCCAGGAAGAGTCAAGAAGATTTAGGTTGTTGTTGTTTCCCCAACAGTTTTCCTTCCATCCTCGAAGCAGAGTTGATGTTGTTATCCCTTTGGCGGACTGTGGATATTAAAAGACTGTTTTTTTGGACCTCTTCCTCTAAGCAGTATCTTCCTCTCCAATGATATTATAAGCCTTGTAGTAGGATTTATTTTCCTTTGATGGCTTTTGTTTATCTCTTGCAGGATTTCTTTAGCTAAATCCCTAGCAGAGTTCCTATCGATATCTTTGTTTTATTAAGATTAGTCGACTTTTCGGTAGTGTTGTGGTGTTTGTCCACTCTGTAACAGCCCAATTTTCGATAACTGATTAATTGTACTAATGGATTGGTTTAGGTGGTTTATCTGATTTAAATAATTTATGAGATTTATTTAATATGAGTTAATGGATTTAACTAATTTATTCTATTTGGTGGAATAAGGTGGACTTAGTAGATATTTTCCAATTAATGATAAAATGAGATAATTGTGAAGAGAGAAATGGAATGGAAAGAAAATAATAGAGAGGAAGGAAAAAAAAAGAAATAAAAGGATATAAAAAGGGGATTGGAGAGAAAGAGAAAGATAGAAAGAAAGAAAGAAAAGAGAAAGAAAGAAGAAGAGGAGAAATGAAGAGGAAAAAGGGAAAAAGCTTGGAGAATCTTCAAGAACCAATTTCGAAGCTCCGATTAATCGAGGTAAGGGTGAGAAACATTGCTATTTAATCATTGTATGCTATTATGTATGTTGGGTTTGGGTTTGTGGATGTTTTTCATCACTTTCCATTTTAGGGAAAGTTGGATTAATCGGTAGAATGATGATTTAATCGGTTGAAACTTGGAAATAATGCCGTAGAATAGTCGGGTAACATGAGGGTATGTTGTTTGAGCTGATTTTGATGATTAAGTGGTTGGTTGATGGTGGGATAAAGGGAGAAGACAGAATGGGGTTCTGTTCTGCGCAGGTTCGCTGGCTCTCGCCAGGCGAGTGAAGGCGAAGCTTCGCCGGGCGAAGCCCAGCGAATGCTGGCGAATAAATATGATTAAGTCCCAGTGGACTTCGCTGGCGGGTTCTCCAGGCGAAGGGTTGTTGGCGAATGTTCGCCGGGCGAGCATGCTGGCGAATGGTGGCGAACCAAGTCAGTAGCTACTGACTTCGCTCGCTGGGGAGTTCGCCGGGCGAAGGTCCAGCGAGTATTCGCTGCGAGGGTTCGCCAGGCGAATGAAGGCGAATCAGACATCATTCTTTTGTTGTTGTGTTGTTCATGTGGTGATTGTTTGGTTGATTCACATAGGTTAATACCTCTATGATATGAATAAGTATGTGATCCATGGTGATGATATGTGTTGTGGGTAGCCTTTGGGCGTGAATCCTAGACTTGTGGTATGAGTATTAATCAGATCGATTATAAATACATGAGAACATGATAATGATTATGTGTGTATTATTTAATAATGGTAATGTGCGTATTATTTGATGAGTTTGTGAAGGTTTGATGTAGTGTACAATTAGGTAATAAGTATGCATGAGAACATTGTGGATATATGTGTGCATAGCTTATAATTGTATTATTGGTACTGTGACATGTATACCTTGTATGAAATGGCATGAGATGAATAATAAACATAATACAAAAATGTATTGTGGATGTATATTGTTTATATGCGGTTGTATGTTAAGATACATGAAGAATGCATGAGAGCATATTGATGGATATGCGTGCATCGTTTGATAAATATGATGTTTGTATTGATTGGATGCGATTATGTATGAACAATGCGTGAGAATATATTGTGAATATATGTACATTGCGTGGTAAATGTGTTATGCGTGTAAGCATGATGTAATTCTTGTATGATGAATTACTTGAGAATGCATGAGAACATATTGTGGATATGTGTGCATTGTTGATAATGCGGTGATGATATTGAATTGTGAATGTATATTGTTGGTATATGGTGGTATGAATAGAATGCATGAGAACATGTCATGGATATGTGTGCATTGCTTGATAGATGTTGTAAATGCATATTTTATGTATGTGATTAAATGTGAATAATGCATGAGAACATATCGTGGATATGTGTGCATTGTTTAATAACTGTGAAGAATGCATGAGAACATATCGTGGATATGTGTGCATTGTGAGTGATAATATGGTGATAGTGTTGAATTATGAATACATCGATGAATGTTATGTGAATATGTTGTGTGTGCAATCATAATGTAATTCTTGAAGAGATGAATTATTTGAATGCATGAGATTAAGATGTCGGTCTTAAGTGCATTTGTTGTGGCTGATTGTACATGCATCATTTAGTCAAGAGGCAATGTCTGTTAGTTTCGTGGAAACTAGTGGCTTGTCCCAAACCTAGAAAAGTGGGTTTGAAGGCTTAGAGGACGGGCCTTTGTTGTTATCGGTCTAGAAGAGTGGACCCGGTTTAATGTAAAAACCGAAAAATGATAACGAGTTATCGGTCTAGAAGAGTGGACCCGGTTTAATGTAAAAACCGAAAAATGATAACGGAAGTCGGTACCGCATTGCATTGAGTTGCATTGAGTTGTTGAGTCACATTGTATAATGTCATTGATATATGAAGTATGCATGTGAATGAGATGTTTGTTGAATACTTATGAAGCGTGCATGAAGAGATGCTTACGTGTGAATGTTAAGATTGTGGAATTGTGGATGTATGCATGATGTAAAATGCTTGGTGAATATTCATGTTGTATATATATATAAGTGACGATGTAAATGACTATGAGTTGAATTGTGGTGAGAAATAGGGAGTTAATTATATGATACCTATGTATACATGATTTTATGCTTTGATTATTATGGTAATATTTCTCACCCTTCTGCTGTTTTATAATGCTCTATGAGGCATTGCAGATTAGGTTGCTGGAGACCTTTATGAAGTTCTGCTTGTAGTTCGAGGTCGCTACGTGTGTAGCGGTTTAGTAATTATTTATGGGTCGAGTCATGCTTTGGTCGTGTAACACGGGGATCGATTGCTTATGTTTTAGGATTACATTATGTAACCTAAGTTATGTTTTCATATTTGGAGTAATTGAGATAATGAGATGTTGGCCTTAGTGCCTAGAGATGTTGATTTTATATGATGAAAGTAAATGTTTCTTTTAAAGGATTTTCATTAATGAATCCGCTGCTAAATGGAAAGGTGTTTATGAGCATGACAGATTGTTTTAATGTGGTGCAAGTTTTGTGTGATGCCCTTTTATGGATGCATGTTAACTTTTACTCTGATTATGCATATATTATTTGCGGGGTTTAGAAGGGTGTTACACACTCTCTTTTTATCTTTATGTCTGTTTTGTTAGCATATTCATACTCATACGCATTACATGTGCATTTTTTTTAGTGTGCATAACATGTTGTTGATGCATTGTGCATCTTGCATTTGTGTTGTTGCTTCTTTTGCTCTCTAGTGCTGTTATCTCCATGGAGCGTGTTTGTCTTCTCTCTCTATTAGAGTGTTGACCCATAAGTAAAAAATTCTTATCTTTGTTAATTCCCCACTGAGTTTATGCCTCATGGAAGATATCTATTTTAGCCTTCCTCCCTAGTGCATTATCTGGATGGAATTAATCCCCAGGAAAGATATTTCCTCACCGGGTAGAGTCTTGTTTGACTGTTTCTCTCTGGTTTATTTCTGGATTGACCTTTGGTCCCTTTCGAGTTTATTATCTATTTTATCCTACCTTTTTCGGTAGTAGGTAATATTTCTCCCATTCTGGTTGAGTACCCCTTTTGTCCTCTACCTAGTAAACTGGTAGTTGACAATACCTCTCCCCGACGGAGTCTTATTTTGGTGGAACTATCATTTTGGTTCTCGTCATAACTATCACTTGGTTGATAGTTGGAAATCCATTTCTTTTTGGCTTATTACTTTTGTCGTCCTACCCATTTAGTTGGTAGTAGTTAATGTAGTAGGGTTTGTTTACCTTGTTGTAGCTATCACTTGGTTGATAGTTGGTAATCACTCCCTTTTCGGGTTTATTACATTTTTCGTACTTCCCTTTAGTTGGTAGTAGGTAATATTTCTTGTTTCTTTTTGAGTTTATCACATTTTTCGTCCCGCCCTTTAGTTGGTAGTTGGTGATATAGCTGGCTTATTACCTTTGTGATCCTGTCATTTTAGTTGGTAGTAGGTAATGTAGCAGAGTTTGGTTATTTTGTTGTAGATATCACTTGGTTGATAATTGGTAATCTCTCCCTTTTCGAGTTATTACCTTTGTCATCCTGCCCTTTAATTGGTAGTAGGTAATGTTTCTCGTATCCCTTTGATTGATTGCCTCATCGTAACTGTCACTTGGTTGATAGTTAGTAATCCCTCTTTTTTGAGCTTATCACCTTTGTCGTCCTGCCCTTTAGTTGGTAGTAGGTAATATAGCTTGCTTATCACCTTTTTCATACTACCCATTTAGTTGATAGTAGGTAATATAGCCTGGTTTGGTTACCTTGTCGTAACTACCACTTGGTTGGTAGTTGGTAATCTTTCCTTTCGATCATGTTATACTTATGCCTGGTAATAAATGATCTTTTCCCCAGCTGAGGTTGCTCTCTCTTCTGTTGGGATGTGTTTTTCTCTTTTGTTGTTGATTTTTTTCCCTTCCGTGGAATCTTATTTTTTATCTTCCCTAGCGAAGATTGTTTCCTCCCTTGTTGGGATGTGTTTTCTCTATTTTGTTTTCACCTAGGACGTTTGTTCTCTTTTCTTTTGCTCATCAGCCTTTTGTTTGTTTCCTGTGGCATTTTCTTCCCACATTGGCCTTGTGTCTGCATATCATTTGCATTGAGCATATTATTTTATGGTCTCTTAGGGCCAAAAATTTGGATTTATTGTTATATTTAAGTCTCTTCTATCCCGTCGAGACAAAGATGTCAATCTTCTTATCTCCAGATAGAAGAAACATAAATAGGGGCAGCTGTAATACCCTAATATTTACCCCCAAAGATCCCACATATCATTTGCATTTCATACCACAAGCAAGATCACAAGCTTTGATTCTCTTGTCTTCCTCTACAGGTTTGCCTTTGAGGGATATCATTGGGCACCCTTGTTTCTCGTATGCTTGATGTTTGTTTATATTTATGTTTGCTAACCCTTAATTAAAAATCAAAAAAGTATATATTTTTTATTTTCTTTACTAACACTTTTTCAGGAAGAGGTTTGGATCAAGAATATCAATCAACATTCCCTCAACTCGAATGAAATTCAACTGAAGAAGTCAAAGTTAATCGATTAACACTATATGGTTAATCGGTTAACCAGTGCGTTTTTTGTGAAAATGAGCCAAATTCAAATTCTGCAGCATTCTGGCACCAATTTTCAAATATTTAATCATGAGAATATTCTAGACCACTTCATTTTAATTCCCCTACCTCACCACAATTGATTCCTACCATACACCTTCACTAATCACCATTTGATCTTGATTTTACCTCCAAATTCAAATTGCAAGCCTAATTTTGGTTCCAAAACAAATTTCAAACCACCAAAATTTTCAAGCCTAAATTATATAAATAGAAGCCTCATTTCATTCATTCTTCAAGCTTTGATAGCCAAAATTTCTCTCAATTCCCTTCAACTACTAAATTCACCAAAGCTCTTTCTTCCTTTGAAAGTTAGTAAGTTATTCATTGGAACTTACTAATATTTGAGCTAAAACCTTCATCCAATCATTTTTCATCATAAATTTCAGTAGATCAAGGCTTTGGAGTGTGGTTCTTGAAGTTGATTTGAAGCAATTTCAAATTTGAAGTGGTAAACCCTTATTTCACCATTGTTGCATTTGATCCATCTCCCACAATATGATCTATTGTTGATTCTTGTTGTTTGATCTTTGGATCTTGCAAATTGTGTTTTATTGGTGTTATTTGATGTTGTTTTAATTGAATTTTCGTGCTAATTCTCATTCATGATCATAAGGTGTTTAAAGAAATGATTGGATCATGAATGTTGAATTTTTTTCAAAATTTTTTTGTTGTTCTGTCAGTGTTAACCAATTAACCAAATGCAGTTTAATTTAGTTAACCGGTTAACCAGTGTCCGGAATGTGTTTTTTGCTTGTTTTTTAGACTGTTTTGGTTCTTTCCTATTCTTCATCTATTTTCTTTTGATTTTTGCCTGGGTTTGCACTTTTAAAGGTCTTATTCCTCTTTAAATTCAATAGACTTAGGGTGTAGATGAAGTTGGATAAGCATTCACTAATTCAAATCTATCTTTAAAGTGAATTGTTCAATTCATTTTATGTGCTTTGATTTTACGATATGTTTAGTCCTTTAATCCACCAAGATGAGTGGTTGAACTTAAAGATGGAAATATTTTAGAATTGTGATTCAATTTGGTTTTCCCCTCCCCTCTATCTCATTTTATTTTTGATCGATGAAAATCTTTGAAATTATTGAAACTTATTTTAAGTTCTTGATGAAAATGAGATCGTTACCTCTTTTCTTTTCGTGGGATATTGCTTTCAGAGGGTAATCTACATACTACTTCTCTAGCATGCATTAGCACTAATATGTTTATTGACCGGCCTCAGATAGTCGTGGCTTCTATATAAGCCTGACTACAATTGTTTAACATAGCGCTAAATTATCTCGAAATTGGAAAACTCTTGCATTTTGTAATTGAATTATCTGTCTCTTATTCGTCTGCGACATAGTTTAAAATAGATTGGCTTTCTCTTGTTATCCATGGGGGTCAATTGACATGCTCGTTGTCTTTATCTGAGTTGGAGCCCTCCCCATGAAATGTATGAGACCATGTTTTCATTCTCATGGATGTTTAGTCGAGCATTTCTGAAAAGCAACAAAACTTGTTCTCATGTTTTGGACCATTATTGCTCTATGGTATATATCAATTATGTTATACTTATGCCTCTTTCTCGCTCCCTATTTCTTTTATTTTTTATGCTTTATGTTATCATATCATATCATATTATTTTTTTATATTTCGTTTTTTTTTTCCTTTGTCCACTTAAACCTTTTGTTTATGTTTATGCACTTTTTCTTTTGTCCATTTGGGCCAAAAACATTAATAAAGGCTTGAACCCTTAAAAGACTTGTTCTGTTGATGGTGGAATATGGTTACTATCCTTTGCATTGGACATAAAATTTTGGACCTAGAATTAGGATCTTAACCTATGCTTGGAAATCTGTGATGTTAAACTTTGGATGTTTGGGTACTTGAAGTTCTCTTTTGAAGACCTATCTTGATCAAGGCCTAATCTAAAGGAATGGATGCTTATGTTATGAAGCTTGCTTGCGTGGTTAGATTGTTCTTATCCTTAGCTTTTATCTTCATGCAATAGGATAGTCCCTTCTTCTCCACCCCTTCTTTAATTTTCAAAATCTTCTCCCTTTTTCAAAACCTTCTTATTTTTAAAATCAAACCACTTTCATAATAAAATCTTGACTTTGGTCGAGTGATTTTTTTCAAACTTTGTTTTCTTTAATAAATGTCAATTAATGTTAATCATATTTTGACCAATTTCAAAAAGACATAAAAAATGCAAAAATTCACCAACTCTTTTTGTGCCTTTGTGTACTTTTTATTTTAAAACTTTTTCATAAGTTTAGATTTTTGTTTGAAGCATCAGTTAGTTGAAGCATGATTTATCTTTTATTCTTCAGTGACTTCTAGATAAATCGTTGTTTGAAGCATGAGTTAGAAGAGTTGATTTTTCTTGAGTTCAGAAACTTCAATCATCAATCAAAAGCTTGGTCACATCAATATCTGACTTGAGATTCTTCAGAGTTTTTAGAACCTTCAATCTTTGGAAGCTTGAGCAGTCTTCGGAAGTGAATTGATTATAGTCACACGTCATAAGTGAGAGCCAAGAGAACGTTTCAGCAACAACATACAGTTTTCTTATAAGCTTCTCATCCGTGAGTTTGAGCAGAAGCGATTTAGATCAATATATTCAGAAACTTGTAATGTTTCACGTTCAAGAGTCATAATCAAAGTTGTTTGCTCAAGATACACAATAACAAGTTGTTATGGTACCAAATTTGTTCTCACACAAATATTGACTTGTTATCATCAAAACTTAGAGATACAGATGCATAACCAAATCTCATTTTAACAATCTCCCCTTTTTTATAATGATAAACAATGTATTTTGATGAACAATTTTTGTCGGGTAATCACCAAAACATATATCAGAAAGAAGCACAAAGCTCCCCCTGAGATGAGCAACTTTAAAAAGATAATCAGAATGAAAGAACACTTACCTGACTAACCTTTTTGTTGGAGTAGATGAACCTTCTGTTGAAAAGAACTAGTTTATCTTTCAAAAGTTTCTTGAACTTGTCCTTACTGTTGTTAAGCATTTTAACAAGGATTTAACACACAGCAATGCATGTCAACTTCTGATGAGTTTTACTTCTGATTATCTAGATAAACTTGAATAATCTTTGAAGAATTTTCTCACTCAAGATGATTCAGAACTTTAAGAAGCTAGCATATCTTCAAAGTTTGGGCTTCATACGTTCTGTTCTGATTTTTTCAAGTGTTTCTGATATATAGTAAGCTTTCCTGAAAGAAAACAACTAATATAATATCCTTTTAAACAAGGGTTTTTGCAAATATTTGAAATGTTTGGGTTTGATTCAAGAGAAATCAGGTATATCAAAATTAATACTTTCTCCCCCTTTTTGTCAGCAATCAAAAAGAAAATATGTAATAACATGCAATCAGATGCAACAAAAAGATAATATGTGGGTCTAAAGATTCTGAGACTTAGTGTATCATAAGCCACATCAATCATATCCAACCGAAAATAAGTTCGATTAAGATTAGCAAAGTTCAACCGAGTTACAAGGACATGATCAAACAAAATACAGACAAGACACACAAACAAGATGGTTAACAAAACACATAAACTGAGAGAACAAATTCTGATACACCAACAAGGACACCCGCCTAGAAGCATCAAAAATCATGCACCTTATCAACTATTTCACATCTTTCTTCAATCACAACATTGTCTGGTCTAAGCCTTTTTGCTAATCCAATGATTTCAGCCTTGAAGAACAACTCAGATAGAATTCTTCCATAAGGAATGAAGGACTTCACCTGAATTCTAGAAACATCAACAGAATACTTCAGATGATTTAAGATAGTTTGAGGCAGGTTAATCCGGACGTTGTACATCAGAAAATAGTTAAAGAGTCTGTCATCACGAGACAAAACATCTTTGGTCACTCCTCAAGGATGAAAGTTGGTTAGCAGGAGTTGAAACCACACTTTAGTAGTGGGAAGGAGCCCTTCAGGATTGTTGGATTCATATCTGGGAAGATAATCATCATGAATGACCATGAGTTTCTCAACAAAGGTGTAGTTCAGATGAAAATCTTCTAAGGTGACTCCAGTTTGGACACAGTTGATAGCTTTAGCAATGGAGGTGGGTGTTATGATGAAAGGAACTCCATAAACAGAAGACTAAATAGTGTTGTCATCTTCGCCAACCCTTTCATATTTCCAAAACTCCTTCACAAGGTTAGGATAGATGGGTCAGTGCAAGATTGCATAGTAACCAGACCATCCTTGAATCTGCATGCTTCTAGTTATGTTCAAACCCGAGCCTTTGAGTCTAGGAAAGTTAGGCTTTTTCTCAGTGATTACTTCCAAGACTTCTTCATTTCCATAAAATAATTTGAGAGACATAGTGAAAAAAATAGGATAAGGAAGATTTTAGAGACTGAGGAAGATAAATGAGGAAGAACTTGATATATATATATATATAAGTAATGAATCAATAATAAATGGAAATAAAATTTAGATGAATTGAAACAAAAGTTCATCATTTCCCACACAAGTGACGTAGGACATAAGCAGAGTAAGAGACAAAGATATCAAAGAATTGGAAAGGAGTGTAGTTGTCTCCTATTAAAAAGAATATCCAAAAGGTCATAGAATAATTAATGTTATTTAAGTCTTGACATCAGTCAATAAATACGAATAAGTGTATACTTAAAGGTGGCAAAAGAAATCTGACATGGAATAAAAATTGAGAAGAGAAATATTTAGTCTCAAGAATTATGTAACTCACATAAGTCTGATGAATGAACAGTTATAGGGGGAAGACGTAAAGATTTAACCTATTCTCAAGTAGGTTACGAAACCCGATGCGTCAAATCATGATTACGCATGTTCATCAAATGGGACGGTTGTCACCACTAGCGTTCACACGTTCTCAGATGAAAAGACAACAATTAATGTTGTAACTGTTTACAATCCAGAAGACAAATCAAAGGATTTCCTTCTGAAAAGAAACATTCTAATTCATGAAACTTCTTCACTTTAGAAAGCTCATGTTTTAGAACCAAACGTGTAATTTAAAAATAAAATAAACAAGTAAATTCATCAGAATCTTATTTTAGAAATTCTGGTAACTTGACATGTTGAAATTTCATCAACTCATTCTAGACACGGTTTTATAAATAAATTTTCAGAATGAATACGAATCTATCTTCAGCAAGGGGTTTTATGAAAATATCAGCCCACTGGTGGTCTGTATCTACAAATTTTAAATGAAAAATGCCCTTCTGAACATAGTCATGTAAAAAGTGATGTTTTATTTCAATATGTTTAGTCCTAGAATGCAAAATAGGATTCTCTGATAGACAAATAGCAAAAGTATTATCACAGAAGATATGAATGTTACTCTCAGAAATCTGATAATTTTCTAACTCACCTTTCATCTAAAGAATCTGTGTGCTACATCTGGAAGCTACAATATATTCATCTTTAGTAGTTGATAAAGAAATTATGGATTGTCTATTGCTGGACCATGAGATAAGATTGTCTCCTAGAAATTGACAACTTCCAGAAGTATTTTTTCTTTCTATTCTGTCTCCAGCATAATCATCATCACAATATCCTACCAGTTTGTACTCAGATGATTTTCAATAGAATAGCCCAAGGAAAGTACATTTCAGATACTTAAAGATTCTCTAAACAGCTGTTAAGTGAGTTTCTCTAGGATCTGATTGGAAACGAGCACATAGGTACACGTTGAAGAGGATGTCTGGTCTAGAAGCAGTCAGATAAAGGAAAGATTCAATCTTACCTCTGAATAGCTTATATTCTACCTTACCACTTACCTCTTCTTTCTCCATAATACATGTATGATGCATTGGAGTTTTTGATGGCTTGCATTCTGACATGTTGAACTTCTTCGTAAGTTCGTTGGTATATTTGCTTTGATGAATATATGTTCCTTCAGTTTGTTGATCAATTTGAATTCCCCGAAAGAACTTCAGTTCTCCCATCAAGCTCATTTTAAATTCAGCTTGCATTAACTTAGAAAATTCCCTGCCAAAGGAAGTATTAGTAGAACCAAATATAATATTATCAACGTAAATTTGCACAACCAAAATTTCATTTTTATAGGTTTTGCAAAAGAGTGTTGTATCCACTTTTCCTCTGGTAAAGTTATTTTCTTAAAGAAAGTTACTCAGCCTTTCATACCAAGCTCTGGGACCTTGTCTCGGACCGTATAACGATTTCTTAAGTTTGAAAATGAAATCTGGGTTTTCAAAACTTTCAAAACTAAGAGGTTGGTGCACATACACTTCTTCATAAATATACCCGTTTAAGAATGCACTCTTTACATCCATCTGATATAATGTGATGTCGTGATTTACAGCAAAAGAAACTAAGAGACAAATAGATTCTAACCTGGAAACTGGTGCAAAGGTTTTTGTATAGTCTATTCGTTCTTGTTGACTATAACCCTGTGCTACCAGTAGTACTTTGTTTCTTACAACCTCACCTTTTTCATTGATCTTGTTTTTGAATACCCATCTGGTTCCAACGACGTGGGCACCTTTTGGTTTCTGAACAAGATCCCAAATATTATTTCTGGTGAATTAATTTAGTTCTTCTTCCATAGCCAGAATCCAGTCATTGTCTTGAAGAGCTTCTATAGAGGTTGGTTCGATGAGAGAGACCAAGCAAAGAAGAGTTTCTTCATAAGGTTTGAATGATGATATAGTTCTGACCGGTGCATCTTTATCTCCCAGAATCAATTCTTCAGAATGAGAAGTTCTTGGTCTTCTTTTCTTCTGATGAGATGGACCAACAACAACTTCTAATTGAGTTGTTTCTGAGCCTTTAATTTTCGCTGTTGTGTCTTTATCTTCAGAGTCTTTATCCTTAGGTTCTGAGAAGGTGATTTCTAAATCTGCAAGTTTCTCAATTAGCTTTGACTTTTCAGGGTCAAGTTTATCATCAAATCTAACATGAATTGATTCTTCAACAATTCGTGTTTCTGTGTTATATATTTTGTATCCTTTTGAGCGTTCAGAATATCCTAACAATAAAAAAATTTTAGCCTTAGAATCAAACTTGCCAAGATTATCCTTAGTGTTTAACATAAAACATGTACCACCAAAAGGATGAAAATAAGATATGTTGGGTTTTCTGTTCTTCCATAATTCATAAGGAGTCTTACCCAGAATAGGTCTAACAGAAACCCTGTTCTGAAGGTAACATGTTGTATTTACTGCCTCTTTCCATAAATGCTTAGCCATATCAGTTTCTTGGATCATGGTACGAGTCATTTCTTGCAAAGTCCTATTCTTCCTTTCTACAACTCCATTTTGTTATGGAGCTATACGACTGGAGAAATAATGGGAAATGACATGAGAATCAAATAGATCCTTAAATTCTCTATTCTCAAATTCTCTGCCATGATCACTTCTGACTTTAACTATTTTGCAATTCTTCTATATTTGCACTTGAGAGAAAAAGGTAGATAACACAGAATGTGACTCATCCTTGTGTTTCAAGAACTTTACCCATGTCCAACGACTATAGTCATCAACAGTAACTAATCCATACTTCTTTTCACTAATTAAAGCAGTTTTCACTGGTCTAAACAAATCAATGTGTAGAAGTTCTAACGGTCTAGAGGTGGAAATAACATTTTTTTTCTTTGAAGGAAGTTTTAGAGAACTTGTCTTTCTGACATGCTTCACAAAGAGCATCTGAAGCAAACTTCAGGTTTGGTAAGCCTCTAACTAGTTCAAGCTTATTTAGATGAGAAATCATTTTCATACTAACATGGCCCAAACGTCTATGCCATACCCGTTGCTCTTCATTAACAGACATTAAGGATTTGACATTTTATTCACTGAGATCAGGAAGTCTAATCTTGTAAATGTTGTTTTTCCTCTTTTCGGTAAAAAAGATTGAGCCATCTTTCTGGCTGACAGCCTTATAGGATTTTGATTAAAGATAATATCATAACCTTTGTCACTAAGTTGACTGATAGACAATAAGTTATGCATCAAACCGTCGACCAGGAGAACATTAGTAATAGAGGGAAGTTTACCATTACCGATAGTTCTAGAGCCAATGATTTTTCCTTTCTGGTTTCCTCCGAAACCAACGAAGCCTCCAGACTTAAGTTCCAAACTTTGGAACATATGCCTTCTTCCCATCATGTGTCACGAGTAACCATTGTCTAAGTACCATGATTGGTGTTTCAATTGAGCTGCTAAGGATGTATACAACATAAACTATCTTTTCCTTAGGTACCCATTTTCTGGGTCCTTTTTTGTTAGTTTTCCCAGAGTGTTTAGCAACTTTAGGTTTATGTGCAATAGGATAATCAAGTGAAATTTTTGCATGATATTTAGGTTTAGAAATAGATTTCTGTGTCGGTGGAGGTTTATGTGCAAGCTCAAAATAAGCAGGTTCTGTGCCAGCATGTACAAAATGCTTATAGAGAGGTTTTGTTTTTACCACGATACTTTCATCAATCTTAGAGGTATATGTACAACCTAAACTTTTCTTGCCATGTCTACTAACTCCATAGGTTAAGGAAGAAATTTTTCTTCTATCAATGCTTTTAGTCAGAAAGTGCTGAAAAACTCTGTCATATCTAAATACACAGTTGGTACCGGAAGCATCTGGACCTATTTGTTCTTCTAACTTTGAGATTTGAATTCTCAAAGTAGATTTTTTACTTTCTAAAGAAAATATTTTTTCATTTAAAGAATAAATATTCTCTTCATGCTTCTCACAAGTTTCAGAAGCAATTACTTGGACTTGCTTAAGGTCTTTGTATTTGCTTTGAAGACCTTGATACTTCTCCAGTATTTCAGAAAGACATGATTCTAAATCAGATAGAGAGAGATTAGAAAATACCTCTTCAAAATCATGATCAGATTTTGCTTCTGAGTCTAGTGATACTTTTTCTTCGGGTTCTCCAGAGACTTCAGCATCAGAGGTTGTTGCCATCAACGCAACATTAGCTTGTTCTTCTTCATAATCTTCTTCTTATGAATCAGAGTTGTCCCAGATAGCCATGAGTCCTTTCTTTCCTTTGACAGAATTCTTTTTATGCTTTATGTATTTCTTGAGCATGGGACATTCATTCTTGTAATAACCTGGCTCTTTGCATTTATAGCAAATAACTTCTTTTCCAAAAATCAAATTCTTTTGTCCAGATGTTGAGTCAGAATGATTAATAATCCTTCTAGCTCCTTTGAACTTTCCTTGACCATTTTTTCTGTTCTTCCAAAGTCTGTTGACCCTTCTAGAAATTAATGAAAGTTCATCATCTTCTGGGTCTTCATTAGAATCTTCTGAGATTTCCTCGGCTTGATAAGCCCTAGACTCTTCAGAGTTGGATTTCAAAGAAATTGACTTTCCTTTCCTTAGAGGTTTATCTCCCTCAAGCTCTATCTAATGACTTCTTAAAGAACTAACAAGTTCTTCAAGACTGATATTGTTCAGATCTTTAGATAGTTCCAAGGCAGTTACTATAGGTCTCCACTTCTTAGGAAGGCTTCTGATGATCTTTTTGACATGGTCAGCAGTTGAGTATCCTTTGTCCAGAATCTTGAGTCCCGCGACTAGCATTTGAAACCTTGAAAATATAGCTTCAACTGTTTCATCATCCTCCATTCTAAATGCCTCATATTTCTGAATTAGAGCAAGTGAATTTGTCTCCTTAGCTTGAGTGTTTCTTTCATGAATCATTCTTAGAGAATCAAAAATGGACTTGGCAGTATCTCTGTTTGTTATCTTCTCATACTCAGTATAAGCGATAGCATTTAGAAGTATAATTCTTGACATTTTTTCTCCTGCAACATTAACAAGATGATTGTAGACATCAACAACAAGATCCCAATGATCTATAACATAGCCAAGAAAGAAACTTTCGATTCTATCTTTCCAATAGTCAAACTTGTGACCATCAAATATTGGTGGTTTGGCACTGTAGTGATCTTTCTCTACTGGAATAGCGGTCGCCGCCATTGTTTCTCCATCTGACACACACACACACACACACACACACACACACTAGATCGATATTGAACACGGTTAAGTGTTTGATTAACTTTTATCACAATCAGAATCGAAGCTCTTATACCAATTGAAGGTGAGAAAAACACAAGAAAGAAGGTGTTGAATTAGGGTTCTAAAAAACAAAAGCTTTTTACTCACTCAATAAAAATCACCGTTAATAAACAACAAATAGAAAACACACTTCAATTTTATATTGGTTCACTTGAAAATCTCAAAGTTAATCCAGTCACTCAGGTGATTTCACCTTATACCCAAGAACTTAATCCACTATAATCAACTGACTACAACTGCACTAGCAATCGCTGGTGACTAACAAACCACAAAGACACACATTTTATGTCTTCTCAAGGATTCTGATCTAACTGGTCCCTTAAAAAATACAAACAACTATTTGATTACAACTGCACTAGCAATCGTTGGTGACTAACAAACTACAAAGACACATAGTATATGTCTTCTCAAGGATTCTGACTTAACTGGTCCCTTAAGGAAATACAAACATCAGTTTGATCACAAAGTTGTGTTTACAGAGATTACTTCTACACAAGCAGGTATAAACAAATTAAAAACACAATACACTTAAAGAAAATTTCTTCGTTACTTTGCTTGCTTGCTTATTTATTTTCATGCTATATTTCGTCAAGTCTTCAAGTCTTTATATAGCCAGTAAAAAAGATCCGTTGAAGGGTAGATCTGGTATTCTTTATGAATGAGCTAAAAACTTGAGTAACGGTTTGATACGGAGGGGACAAGAATCATACTACCTTAATTTCCTTACTCCACGAAGTCCGTTTAATGGAAGGAATATTGGTTTGTACCATGTACTATTTTTTTCATGTATAAACTTGTTATTATCTTCTATTCTTCAGTGGCTTCTAGATAAATCTTTGTTTGAAGCATGAGTTAGAAGTGTTGATTTTGCTTGAGTTCAGAAACTTCAATCATTAATCAAAAGCTTGATAACATCAATATCTGACTTGAGATTCTTCATAGTTTTTAGAAACTTCAATGTTTAATCTTCGGAAGCTTGAGTAGTCTTCAGAAGTGAATTAATCAGAGTCACACGTCAGAAGCAAGAGCCAAGAGAACGTTTCAACAATAACATACAGTTTTCTTAGAAGCTTCTCATCCGTGAGTTTGAGCATAAGCCATTTAGATCAATATATTCAGAAACTTGTAATGTTTCACGTTCAAGAGTCAGAATCAAAGTTGTTTGCTAAAGATACACAATAACAAATCGTTAGAGTATCAAAATTGTTCTCACACAAATACTAACTTGTTATCATCAAAACTTAGAGATACAGATGCAGAACCAAATCTTGTTCTAGCATTATCATCCTAGGGAAATCTAATTGGGAGAATATTTAGAGCATTAAGGCGGCTTTAAAAGGATTCAAAATGGTGTATGGGCTAAAATTTAATTTCTTTAAAAGGAAATTATATGGAGTTCATGTTAAAGAAGATTTTTCGGTGGCTACCTTTCATTTTCTATCTTACAATGTTGATGCAATTCCTTTCAAATTCATGGGTGTTCCGGTTGGTTGTTGTCGCTACACGAAAAATGACACAGAGTCTCCACCGAATTTTATTTATCCCAAGGAGGGAAAGGGAAATAACGATAAAACCTTTAGGAAAAGAGCATGGTCGTCGCAACCAAGTTTTAGGGTTCGGGAGTCGGTTATGTGAGGGGAATGTACTAGCACCCCTCACATCCATCGTATTCGATGGGAACCTTCTAAGTTGTTTAGCTTGAATGGGTGTTTTAATCTAAGAGTTTTCTTACTTAAGGGAGAGAGGGGTTGGTTTTTTATTAGAGTGCTCGCCAAGGATTGTGGCCATTGTGCCTACGTATCCTCACTTTAAAGAAGTGAAGAATCAGAGCTCAATAGTTCTGAGGCTTGTGAAATGATTGTGTGTTGATTGATTTTATACCTTGAAAAAGGGTTTTTGGATTGATGCCCTAAGACAAAAATAAGTTTTATGAGTTGATGTTATTTAGGATTTTGAGAAGAAATTGTTCTTGATTAGGATCACACTAAAGACTTTGGGTAGAGATGAATATCTCGAATATCCAAGTCGAGCGCCTTGTACTTTAGATATTCAGAACGAGTATATGAGGGGTTCTATTCTCATTTCTTCTCCACTACTTTAAAGCTCATGGCGTGTAAACCTAATTGCATCTTTATTGTGTTTTTGCATTTTTTGAGAAAAGTACCACTTGACGTTGGGTCAAGGGTTTTATTGCTTACTAAAAAAAGTTTGAGGTGATGCAAACAAGGTTGATGGTGATGCACAAGGCAATCGACTTACAAGGTTAAAAATGACTCTATAAGAATCGAGAGTTTGTTTTGAAAAGGGTTTTAGAAACACAAGTTAGAATGACATTATTAATATAAACATACAATGAAATATAAGACAAGGTCAAGTTAATTGGTTTGAGGACACAAGTTAAATTTCACAAAGTTGTACTTTCAAATTATTAGTTTAAACTAAGCATGGATATTTAATTAATTAACATTTTAATCATTAAATATAAATAACAAACTCTTTTCTTCCCTTTTTTTATATTATCATTTTTTTATCTTTTCACTTTTAATAATTTGAAACACTAAAAAACTTTAAGGGAAACATGAGGATAGCAAAAATAAAGCATAAAAGTAAGAAAAAACAAAAATCTGAAAAAAAAAAAAGGGCAAGAAGTTAGTTGTGCGAACTTCCTGATGAATTTTCCCAGAAAAACATCAATAAGTTCGTTGTGCAAACTTCATGTCGAATTTGCCCAGATACACACTATTCACAAGCAGAGGTGAAAGGTGTCAAAGTTCGCTGTGCGAACTTCCCAGCGAATCTACCCAGAAAAAACATCAACAAGTTCGTTGTGCGAACTTCATGTCGAATTTGCCCAAATTCACACTATTCACAGAAACAGAGGTGAAAAGTGTCAAAGTTCGCTGTGCAAACTTGCCAGCAAACATGACAACACTTTTGAGTGTTTTTTAAGTGTTCTCATCTCTCTCTCTCTCTACAAAAATAACTCTTGTTTTCTCTACAATGCCTAATCACTCTTGAACCATCATTACAAACATATGTATCCATAAATACTATCCTAACTAACAATAATGATAAAGTGTGCAACAACAATGCAAGCATACAAAAGTATATACAATGAAATATAAAGAGAGTAAGGTTCAAAGAAATGGATACCCAAGAGTTTCTACTCTCCTTCTAATCACCACTGTTGTTTTGTTGGATGTATTTTCTTCTTTGACACTCTATGTTTCTACCTCTCCTTTTTCTGTTTTTCTTTCTAAAACTCTCTTGTTCTCAATGTCACTTTTCTCTCTTATTTTTCTGGTTTTCTCCCCCCTCTTGTTCTCAATATGGCTCCCTTCTTATAGTCAAAGTAATAGGGTTCTCACTTGTTTCAAAACATCAGATTTTTCATTGAGAAATGCCTTTTACCACTTTCTTGATGTCACTCTATTTCTTTCCATTTTCATGTGTGCTGCTCTTCTACACTTGCTGCTGCACTTGCCTAGGCTTGTTTTTTATGCTGCATTTTGTATTGCTCTCAAATCCTGAACGCCTTTGTTTGCTTGTGCTTGGACTGTCCTTGTGGTCCATGTTTCTACCTTTGACGGAATTTTGAAATTCTTATATTTGATATGTAGATGCATCATCATGAGTTCATACTTTTGGTTTTGTGACATGAATTGTTTGGTTATGAGATAATTTGTCATTTCTTGCTTGAGACATGTATGGGGCTGTTTCGGCCTAACTTGAAAATATCTTGAAATTTCCCATGGATAAGCATAAATGGACTTGATTTTGAAATGTTCCAATATTGAATTGAACCTTAATTGTTTTCCTTAGATGTTTGTAGGCTTTTTTGGTTATGAATCATGTGAAGGCTTAATGTAGCACGTGGAGATTTGTTGGGGAATGAAGGGTACCATAGCCTGAATTTGATTAGAAACTTGAATTAAGATTAGAAGTAGATTAATTTTTTAAGCATTACTTAGAGTTGGAAACTTTCAACAAATGTGACATTCTTGCAATGTCATGAAATTTCCCTTTGTAATATTCTTGAATCTAATCTTGAATTCATGAATCTTGAATTTGGAATGATGGATCTCCCTTATGCCATTGAATTTGAAATGGATGAAGTCTTGACTTATGAACTTGTGATCTTTTGAGTTCCACTTGAACATAGAATTTGAAACAAAGTTGGATGAAGAAATTTTGAATTAGGCCTTGCAATTCATGTTCATTAGGAACATTGACCTTGAGTACCTCAATATTTTTCAATTAACTTCTCCTTGAAGAAATATACATGAGTAGATTTTCCATTTTGAATCCAACCTTAGATGATGAACCTTTCTTCAATGCAGCCCATGATAGGCAACTTCTCTTATTTGAAACGAACAACAACGAACCAACTCATTCCTTACCTTGTAAACCCACATGCTCGATATGCACTAGAACGATGTATAATATGATGAATGTAAGATATGAAAGGCTAATGGTGAAAATGAGGGTGTGACAGTTGTAATCCAAGGAGATGTGTCACGTGGAAATCATTAATAAACACTTTTAAGAGGAAGCTGTCAGTTTGGAAGTGTCAAAATCTTTCGATTTGGGGTAGAGTTGTTCTATTGAACACAATTTTATCAAGTTTTCTGGTATTTCTCTTGTCTTTCTACAAAACGCCTAAGAATATTATCAAGGAGATTACTCTTTTGCAGAGCAGATTTTTATGGCAAGGCCATGAATATAAGAAGGGAATTCTTTAGATAAAATGGAGTAAAATTTGCAAACCAAAAGATGAAGGAGGATTGGGAGCCAGAAAATTTAAGATGCTTAACGAAGCTCTGCTGCTGTCGCTACGCGAAAAATGACACAGAGTCGCCACAGGATTTTATTTATCCCAAGGAGGGAAAGGGAAATAATGATAAAACCTTTAGGGAAAGATCATGGTCATCGCAACCAAGTTTCGGGTTCGGAAGTCGGTTATGCAAGGGGAAGGTATTAGCACCCCCTCACATTCATCATACTCAATGGGAACCTTCTAGGTTGTTTAGCTAAAATTGGTGTTTTAATCTAAAAGTTTTCTTGCTTAAGGGAAAGAAGGGTTGGGTTTTTTATTAGAGTGCTCGCCAAGGATTGTGGCCCTTGTGCCTACGTATCCTCACTTAAAAGAAGTGAAAAATCAGAGCTCCATAGTTCAAAGGCTTGTGAAATGATTGTATATTGGTTGATTTTATACCTTGAAAAAGGGTTTTCGGATCGATGCCCTAAGGCAAAAGAAGTTTGATGAGTTGATGTTATTTTTAAGGTTTTTTAGAAGAAATTGTTCTTGATTAGGATCACACTAAAGACTTTGGATAGAGATGAATGTTTTGAATAACCAAGTCGAGCGCCTTGTATTCAAAATATTCGGAACGAGTGTAGGAGGGGTTCCATTCTCATTCCTTCTCCACCACTTTAAAGCTCATGGCGTATAACCCCAATCGTATCTTTATTGTTTTTTTGTTTTTTTATGAGAAAAAATACCATTTGATGTTGGATCAAGGGTTTTATTTCTTGTAAAATATTTGAAGTGATGCGAACAAGGTTGATGGCGATGCACAAGGCAATCGACTTACAAGGTTGAAAATGGCTCGATAAAATCGAGAGTTTATTTTTGAAAATAATTTTTGGAACCAAAAGTCAAAATAACCGTAATAATATCTACATACAATGGCCGTACAACCACATCGGGTTAATCGGCTTGAAAATACGAATAAAAACAAGACATGAAAAAAAAAACAGCGAACTTCTTGAGAAAATTTTTTTTTGGAAACTATGAAAAGTTCGCTGTCGAACTTCTTAGGGTTTTTCCAGACCAGTACACTATTCACAAACAGGGGCGAAAAGTACTAAAGTTTGTTGTGCAAAGGTGCCCAGAAAAAACATCCCTAAGTTCGCTGTGCGAACCTTGCAGCGAAGCTGCCCAGAAAAAACATCCCTAAGTTCGTTGTGCGAACTTGCTAGGGAAAACCACAAAACACACACTATTCACAAACAGAGGCGAAAGGGGGAAAAGTCTGTTGTGCAAAGGTGCCAGCGAACAACTCACTAGCTAAAAATAAGGGAAAACTGGCTATTCGGTGGCACTCTGAGTGCCACAAAGCGATGTTCGCTAGGCGAAGGGGATGTTCGCAGTGTGAACATGACAGCACACATGAGTATTTTTCAACTCATTTCACTACAAAAACTAAACTATGTTTTTTCCTTCTTTTTTTTTTACAATAGTTTTTGGTCACTCTTGAGACCTTACTACAGTATGTACAACACAAATATTACTTAAGAGAGAAAATAAAAACATGCAAATATGTAAAGAGATAAGAGTTTGAAAGAAAAGATACGCAAGAGCTATTATTCTCCTTCTAATCACCAATGACTTTTGTTGGATGTGCTTTATGATTCACTTCTTTTTTTCTGATTTTCTATCACTCTCTTGTTCTCTCAATGGTTTTTTCTCTCCTCTTTCTCAAATCTCTTTTTTCTTAATGACTGTTCTCAATGTTTCTCAATATCTCCCCCTTCCAAATCTCTACTTCTGCCCCCCTCCTTATATTCAAACAATAGGGTTTCTTTCACTTGTTTGCTGCAGAATCTTTTCATTGGGATATGTTTATCATCACTTTCTTGATACCAAGCCCAATTCTTTCCATTTCCATGAATTCTGCTTTGCTGTATTTTTGCTGCTACACTTGCCTTGCTTGTTTTTTTCTACTGCATTTTGTTTTGTTCCCAAACCTGAACCCATTTGTTTGCTTGTGCTTGGACTGCCCTTGTGGTCCAAGTTTCTACCTTTGACAACATTTCAAAATTCTGATATTTAGATGCATCATTATGGGTTCATTCCTTTGGTTTTCTGACATGAATTGTTTGGTTATGAGGCAATTTGTCACTTCTTGCATGGGACTGTTTTAGATCACATTAAAATTGCCCATGACTAAACATGCATAGTCTTGATCTTGAAATGTTCCAATGTTAAGTTGAATCTTAATTATTTTTCTTGGATGTTTGTAGGCATAATGAGGAACATGTGGACTTGATGGGGCATGAAGGGTACCATAGCATGAAGTTAACTAGAAACTTGAATTAAGATTAGAAATAGCTTAATTTTCTAAGCATTACTTAAAGTTAGAAACTTTGTAACAAATGTGACATTCTTGCAATGTCATGAAATTTCCCTTTGTAATATTGTTGAACCTAATCTTGAATTCATGAATCTTGAATTTGGAATGATGTATCTCCCTTATGCCATTGAATTTGAAAGGGATGAAGTCTTGAATTACGAACTTGTGATCTTTTGAATTCCACTTGAACATAGAATTTGAAACAAAGTTGGATGAAGAAATCTTGAATTAGGTCTTGCACCTCATGTTCATTAGGAATATTGATCTTGAATATCCTAATATTTTCCAAGTAACTTCTTCTTGAAGGGATCTACATGAGTAGACTTTCTAACTTGAACCAAACCTCAGACGATGAACCTTTCTTCAATGTAGTCCGTGATATGCAATTTCTCTTATTTGAAATGGAAAACAATGAACCGACCCAATCCTTACCTTGTAAAACCACATGCTTGATATGCACTAGAACGATGTATGATATGATGAATGTAGGATATAAAAGGCTAAAGGTGAAAATGAGGGTGTGACAGTTGCTCAAGTGGAAATGGAGATTTATTCAAGACAACATCGTCATTTGGAATGGCCTCTTGACAAAAAGGTACCACAATTTACAACATCATATTTTGAAAAGGGGGGAGGGGGGGGGGGGTCTCTAGAGGTTCTAACAAATCTTCAATTTGGTGGAAAGATATCAATTTGTTGAGCATGAATTCCCAGTTGGGTAATAATTGGTTTGCGAATAGTATTTCAGTTAGGACTGAGAATGGTTCGTTGGTTTTGTTTTGTCATTATCGTTGGCTATAGAGTGTTTCGTTAAGGGAAACCATTCCTTTGTTGTTTCAAGCTTGTGTTATGAAAGATGCGTCATTTGCGGATTAAGGTTTTTGGTTGGATGAAAAGTGACAGTGGCGACCTTTGGCTGTTATACCAAGTTGAATGTTACGACTGAAGAGGAGATGTACGAAGTCGAAGTGTTAACGACATTGAAACAGGTATGCTGCTCTAATGTCCCTTCTAAAATTAAGATATTTTCTTGGAGTTTTGTTGAATAGAATTTCAACTAAAGAACAACTTGCAAGGAGAGGAATTATTCATTCTAGTCATGATTTAGTTTGTGCTTCTTGTTCTGTCGAAATCAAATTCATCTTTCATTCGTTTTTCGATTGTTACATTAGTAAGAAGGTTTGGGAGAAAGTGGTCACTTGGTTAGATTTGGAGGAGGTGGTCATTTCAAATTGCATTTGGAATTTTATCGTTTTTTGAGAGATTGTGAGAAGGAATGTAAACAGATTTAAGGTGAGTTTAATTTGGATGACAACGATTTAAGTTTGTGATTAATGAGAAACACTTTAATATTCAACAATGTAATATCGTCTATTGATGATGTTGTCTTTAATGTCAAGTTTTTGTCTTGATTTTGACTAGCTTACGGTGGTAATACTAGAATGAAATTTATTTATTATACTTGATGCATCTGTTTGTCAAATGTCATAAACTTGTAATTTGTATTGGGGTCGAGTACTGTACTTTTATTTCAATTCAATATTTGATTATAAATAAAAAAAAGCTTACCAAAGAAGATTAGAAGAGAATAAGGGATAAATGACGCAAATCTCAGGGATGTTTTCTCCAATTGAATACCTAGTCAAATGGAAATTAGTTTATAAATATTTCATGTGATTGCCAACTGATTGTTAACTTTGTGGAATGCATATCCTTGATAACAGCACAAATCACAAGCCTATGGTAGGTTTGGTGGAGGCTATAATAGTCATATTAAATTGAGAGTACTCATCAATAAGCAACAAGCAACCACTGCTGCAACATAGTTGGTCCTTTTTTAATATATAGATCAACTGGAGTACCAGTACATTATTTGCATGTAATTTATTAATCATTTCATTGTAAACTAAATTTCTTTATGCACTACACGACATAAAATAAAGTCCTTTCGAAATAAGTGGAAAAAAAGTCTCTTGCTAGCTAAGTATTTCAGTTTTCATGTTTTCAATCTCTCTCACACTTTCCAGAAGTTGAAAAACTCATCCACTAGCATAAATGTGATTTAATTTTTGTCTTCTGTGTAATTTGTTTTTGTTTCTTGACGGAGTAAATGTTGTTGCATCTCAGCTAACAAATCTAGCTATTTAAGATCTTTGATGTGGTGGCCCTCAGTTACATCAACCATAGTCACAAGGGGCAGAATTTATACACACTACATTAGGAGTAGATAAAGATATCTT
The DNA here is from genome assembly GCA_963859935.3 of Lathyrus sativus. NCBI lineage: Eukaryota > Viridiplantae > Streptophyta > Magnoliopsida > Fabales > Fabaceae > Lathyrus > Lathyrus sativus. Next base: position 89,095,755 of record OZ012740.1, on the reverse strand, counting down.
TTAGGTTTAGTCATTTTATTTGTGTTTTTCGACTCATATTAATAAAAAATTATTTAATAAATTTTTTTTAGTTAATAATTGTTTTTAACTTGTTTATATTTTTATTTACTATTTATGATCTTTTTTCAAAAATTATTTGAAATTGCTTTTGAACTTATTACCGATATTTTTTTCCTTTCATTTTACTATTAATATTTTAACTAAAATTCATACGTATTTTTTATAATCTAAATATGTGTTTTTGAAGATATTTTGATACTATGTTTATGTTTAATTATATATAGGTTAAATTACAATTTTGATTTCTTTATTTCGTCTAATTCACAAAATCAATCTCTCTATTTATTCTTTAAACAATTTTGATCTTCTATCTCCAAATTTATTTCAAAAAATACTAATGTGTATTTTTTTTTTTTTAATACGTGATATCTGTTTATGACGCAACATAGCAAAGTTTTTATTTTCTTTTGCCAAATCATTTTTTAATTTGTTTATTCATCAATTAAAGTGAAATTTATTAAAATAAATATATTAACATTTTATTGTTTATTAAAATCATCCCTGATGTGGTTGAAGGCTAAGGCTTTGTTTGGTAAAATTAGCGGTTGACTGATAAGTTAGCTTATAGCTTATAGTTTATGACTGATGGCTGATAATCGATAGCTTATAATTTATAGCGGATGGTTGATGATTGCAATTGATAAGCTAATTGAATTGTTTGATAAAATTAGCGGTTCAACTAAGTTATAAATGTAAAATGACATAAGAGATATTTAATACATATTTATTTTATTTTAAATTCAAATAAATTATAAAGGATAAAATATAGTTTTTGTTAAAATAATAAGGATAAAAATGAAAGAAAATATCATAAGCTATAAGCTATAAGATAAAACGCTATTTGAAATAGCATTTGAAAAATAAGCTATAAGCTCATGACAAAAAGAGTGTTACCAATCAGGTCTAAATTATTATATAAGTTTATAAACTATAAGCTATAAGTTCAAAGATGTGGCTAACCAAATAAAGCCTAAACCAATCTCCCAACAATTTATGAACATGAGAGTGCATTATATCCTCCATAGCATATGGTATTTTTCACAGAGATTAAAATACTTTATTAACAGATATGCTTGATATAATTTCTCATCTACAAAGTCTCTTTCACAACCAAAAATCCATTCAACTACACAGAATTCAGTCAAAAAGGCTAGATTTTCAAGTAGATAATCAACAAAAAGTACTCCTTCAACACCAGTTGCTTCTATAGTCTTTAACTTCATCCATATGTCAAATATATTAACATTGAAACATAGAGGAAATAGGAAGATGAACAGTGAACACCAGAAAATTGAAAATCTAGATGTATTCAAGATAAACACCGTAAAATTGAATCTTCTCTTTAAATCCTTAACCACTTCAAATCTGAAAACCAGATATTGTGATGCAGCAGAGTATGAGAAGAAACGATAGAAAGATGAATAATGAAGAATGGAAATGGAAGAAACGGATAACTCTCCATTGATTTCATAGAGATAAGGACTTAGAATATATAGAAAAGTGTTATCACTTATCAACCAATGAGAATTTAGATTCTCCAACTAACTACCACTAACAAACTGACTAATCAAACCAATCAAAATAAAGAGATTAACTAGACGAATTAGTTGATTAACTTGGTAGTTACAATAGCCCCCCTCAAGCTAAGCATGATGAATATTAATCATGCCAACCTTGGAAATAAACTTGTTGAAGGTTGTAGTTGGTAATTCCTTAGTTAAACAATTTGCAAGTTGGTCATGAGTCGAAATAGGGAGCAAGCAAAGTAAATATTGCTGAAGCTTTTGTCGCACCAAGTGGCAGTCAATTTCTAGATGCTTAGTTCGCTCAAGAAACACTATATTAGAGGCAATATGCATTGCACTCTGGCTATCACAATAGAGGACAGGTAACTTGGAAAATGTGATGTTCAGTTCCTTCATTAAAAAGGTCAACCAAAGCAATTCACAAGTAGCAAATGACAATGCCCTATATTCAGCTTCTGAAAAAGATCTAGAAATTGTTTGTTGTTTCTTAGCACGCCAGGAAATAAGAGAATAGCCAAGAAAAAAATAGTAACCAGAGATGGACTTTCGTGAATCAGGGCATCCTGCTCAGTCAGCATCTGAAAAGTCAAGGAGTTGAGGTTCTGATTTTCTGCTGAACAAGAGACCTTTTCCAGGACTATTCTTTAGATATCTAATGACTCTGCAAGCAGCATAGAAGTGTGACATAGTAGGATTATGGAGAAATTGGTTGAGTTGTTGAGTGGCATATCTAATATCTGGTCGAGTGGTATTCAGATATAACAAACGACCAATCAACCTCCTATAAGCTCCAATATCTTCAAAGGATTTCCCGCTGTTAGCGTGAATCTTGATGGAAGGATCAAGTGGTGTTGCAGCTGGCCTAGAACCAAGTAATCCATATTCTTGCAACAGGTCAAGGCAGTATTTCTGTTGAGACAAACAAATTCCTTCTTTTGAATGGGTAACTTCTAAACCAAGAAAGTACTTCAATACTTCTAGGTTTTTGATGTTAAAACTTTCATCAAGAGAAGCTTTGATACAATTGAATTCAAGCATGGAATTCCCAGCTAGAATTATGTCATCAACATACACTAGAATAGCTTTGAAATATTTGTCATTTTTCAAAGTGAACAAAGAATAATCAGAGATAGATTGAGTATACCCTTGTTGGATCAACATAGCTGTCAGTTTCTCATACCACTTTCGACTGGCTTGCTTTAATCCATAGAGGCTCTTTTTTAAGTTTACACACTTAGCTTGGTTTGGCACAATAAACACCTTCAGGTATTATCAAGTACACATCTTCTTGCAAATCTCCATGAAAAAACGCGTTGTTCACATCAAGTTGGTAAAGGAACTAGTTATTTATGGTTGCAGTTGCAAGAAGTGTCCTAACAGTAGTAAGATTTGCTACAGGGTAGAATGTGTCAAAGAAATCTAATCCTTTGATCTGATTATATCCTTTGGTAACAAGCATGGCTTTATACCTCTCTATTGTGCCATCTGCTATATGTTTAACCTTGAAAGCCCATCTATTTCCAATAGGTTTGACATAAGAAGGCAAGTCAACTATGTCCCAAGTCCCATTCTTGTGTAATGCATCCAACTCATATTTCATGGCCTTGACCCAATGTTCAGATAAACATGCTTCTTTATAACTCTTTGGCTCATGCGTGTGTGTGATGGAGGATGAAAAAATACGATGAGACGCAGACAGATGAGATAGGGAATCATATTTAGAAATAGGATAAACTATACTTTTACCTGAAGATGTTATATCTGTTGAAACATTGGAGGTGTTGCATACATAACCTTGGAGATAATGAGGAATAAGTTTACTCCTAATAGGTCTGGTTTGTGTGACAGGTTCAAATTCAGTTATAATTTGTTCAAGTTGTTCAAGAGGACTATGATTATGAACTATATCATTGTTTTCTAAAGAGTTATGGTCTGGGTGAAATTCTGAATGTTCATGTTCTAAACTTTCAGGATGAACATTTGGAGAATGTTAGGATTCATCATTAATGTTAGTATGTTGAGTAGAATTGTGCACATCATTGGGAATATGTTCAGGGTCATTGTGTGGGACAAATGAATTGTTTGGTAAATGATTATGGTTAGAATCAATGTAAGAGTGGTATTCCCAAGTAGATGGGTTGTTATTTGGGTAAGGAAAATGTGCTCATGATGTGTAACATTTCTAGAAACAAAGACTTCATGATTGTTAAGATCATAGAGCACAACACCCTTCATACCATTTTGTATCATAGGAATACACATTTCCTACCTCTTGGTTCAAGTTTTGTCCTATGCATATGAAGAGTTTATGCATGTGCTAATGAACCAAACACTTTTAGACTGTGCATATCAGGAAGCTCATTATGCAATATGAAATGAGGTGAAAGGTTATTAAGAACTTGTGTGGGAAGTTCGTTTATAACAAAAGTTGCATGCAAAATAGCATATGACCAAAAAAAATTGGAAGTTTTTATTGAAACAAAAGAGCTCTACCTACATTCAAAAGATGCTGATGTTTCCTCTCCACTCTACCATTTTGTTGTGGAGATTCCACACAACTTGTTTTATGTGAAATACCTTTAGAGGCATAAAAATCAGGCATGCTGAATTTAAGACCATTATCAGTTCTAATGATCTTGACATTAGTGCCTTTTTTATTTTCAATAAGTTTGACAAAGCTTATGACATGTTGTCTAGCTTCAGAATTGGATTTCATAAGTGTTATCCATGTGTATCTGCTGCAGTCATCGTAAGTTGTTAGAAAATATGCATGACCATGTAAAGACTTGGTTGCAAGAGGTCCCCAAATGTCAAAATGAATTAAATCATAAGGATGTGCAGCCCTACTACTATTAACATTGTAAGGAAGCTTTCTTTGTCTAGCAAAACAACACACATCACAAACATCTTTGTTATTAACTGTGATAAAAGGAAATTGAGAGCGTAAATACAATAGTCTATTTTATGATAGATGACCTAATCTAAAGTGCCAAAGGGCTCTATCAGGTAAGGTTATAGTGGTTGCTAAAGTATTCCTATGTTCAGTATTAACATGTAAATCATTATCTCCTAGCTTTAAGTAATACAACCCATCCTTCTTTTCAGCAGAACCAATCATCTTCTTCCTAATTTTGTCCTGTATGACACATTTAGAATCAAAAAAGTTAACATTACAGTTGGATCCATCACACATTTTTGAAACAGATAACAAATTTAAAGAAAATTCAAGAATTAATAAGACATTTAAAATAGAGAATTCAGGGGGAAATTGATTGTTCCTGAATATCTAGCAATAAGATATTGCCCATTTGGAAATTTGACACTAATAGGAACTATTTCTTTATAGATATTGCCCATTTGGCAATTTGACACTAATAGGAACTGTTTCTTTATAGGTATTAAACCATCTAATATAACTACTGGTATGATCAGTAGCCCCTGAGTCAATAATCCAAGACCTTAGACTACTAATATGTGAAATATGATGCATGTTACATGTTGATGAATGACCAACAGCAACCTAATTAGAAGAAGCATGTCCTGACATTTGACCAAGGTTGGATTTCTATATTAGCTCCATTAACACAGTGAATTGACCTTGAGTCATAGGAGAATTATCATCTCTAGTGTTAACACTATGAGGAATAGATCCATCATCATTGCCATATGTAGTGACATTGTTTGCTGCAACTGGAAATTGCTTCTGCATATGTGGGGGAACACCATGTTTCTTAAAGCAGTTATCAACAGTGTGGTTAGTTTTACCACAAAATGTGCACACATGATTTCCATGTTTAGAAGAGCTCTGCCTTGATCCAAACTTCTTTGAATCCACAACATTGATCAAAGACTGAGACTCGTCAGTTTGTGGATGAAGTTGTATTGTCTTTCATGTTAAATAAGCATAGAAAATATTTTGTTTATGGGTGGTGAGGGATCCATTAACAATACTTGCGACTTTACAACAACAAGTTGATCATTCAGACCAGTTAAAAAATGAATTATATGCAACAGTTCATGATTGGACCTAGCACTACGCATAGCTTCACAAGAACACTTGATTCGACATGTGCACATAGGCAATGGTAAATACAAATCTAATTCTTCCTAAAGAATCTTGAGATCAGAAAAAAAAATTCAGTTATCGGTTTTGTTTCTTGCTTGAGATTATAGATTTCCTGCTACAATTCAGAGATACGAATGAGATCTCCTTGAGAGAACCTTTCTTTGAGATCATTACATGCATCAAGAGCGTTTTCCATGAAAATAATAGATTGAGAAATTGATTCTGAAACGAAATTCATGATCCAAGAATGAACCAACATATTTCATCGGTTCCAAGCTCGAACTAAGGGATCGAAAGAATCCAACAGAGCTGGGAGAGATCCATCAGTGAACTTTATCTTCATCTTTCCAATAAGTGCCCTCTTCATGGATCGAGCCCAAGACTGATAATTGGATCTGGTGAGCTTGGGAAGAACAGTGACGGAGCCAGGGTCGTCACTGGTGTGAACAAAAAAAAGAGGAGATGTTTGATCCATAATAGGATTAATCGGTGGCGGTCGTGGAGGCGCCATAGAAGCAAAAACAAAAATCCAAGCGAAGAATAACGGAAGTAAGATCGGAATGGTGAGTGATACCATATTGTGATGCAGCAGAGTATGAGAAGAAATGATAGAAAGATGAAGAATGAAGAATGGAAATGGAAGAAACAGATAACTCTTCATTGATTTCATAGAGATAAGACTTAGAATATAAACAAAAGTTTTATCACTTATCAACCTATGAGAATTGAGATTCTCCAACTAACTATCACTAACAAACTAACTAATCTAACCAATCAAAATAAAGAGATTAACTAGAAGAATTAGTTGATTAACTTGGTAGTTACAATACCAGACAATCTTAAAAACATTTAGAATATAAAATAACTAGAATCCTCCCTTAAAATCCTTATCCATGCCATAAGGAATTGGAGTAATTATTTCCAAATTAGCTCCTTCAACCTTGAAGCCAGGTTTAGATCCCTCAGACTTACGCTTTGTGTTGATAACCTCACCTTGTTTCTAAACACGACCGGTATGACCATGGTAGAACTTATGAGGCATACCCTTGTGAATGAACATGGCACCCTCTTGCTGAATGGGCGAACATGGTAGAACTTGGGAGGCATACCCTTGTGAACGACCATGGTACCCTTCTTCCTAAATGGACGAGAGATTTCAGATACAAGATCTCAAAAGAATCTTTGGTGCAAGATCTCAAACCATGACCAATTCTCTTTTCCCTTCCTTTCCTCACTCTGATTGCCACTGAAATTAAAATTCACTATACTAAGGTTTCACTGTTCATCTTCCTCCCTCTTTCTTTAAAATATATTTTACTTTAATTATTTGTTTTAATCTCTATTAAGAAATTTAATATATTTATTTTAATAAGTTTCACTTTAATTAATAAATAAACAAATTAAAAAAAATGATTTGGAATTGAAAATTAAAACTTTGGTATGCCACATCATAATAACATGCCACATATTAAAAAAAATACACGGAAGCATTTTTTTTAGTAAATTTGGAGATAAAGGACCAAAACTGTTTAAAATAAATAAATAGGGGACTGATTTCGTGAGTTAGACAAAATAGAAGGATCGAAACTGTAATATATATATATATATATATATATATATATATATATATATATATATATATATATATATATATATATATATATATATATATATATATATATATATATATATATATATATATATATATATATATATATATATATATATATATATATATATATATATATATATATATATATATATATATATATATATATATATATATATATATATATATATATATATATATATATATATATATATATATATATATATATATATATATATATATATATATATATATATATATATATATATATATATATATATATATATATATATATATATATATAATTGTTTAAATGTATTTATTGTTATTGTAACTTGTGGTTGGATCAAACTCAAACCATCAAACAAAAACTGATATACCTGCACGGGTATATGATATACTCCTCCAAATATTCACTTTTGTTAGTTAGTTAGTTAGTTAGTTAGTCGGTCAGTTTCGACTAGGGGTATAATATACACTCATTCTCTCTCTTGTAAAGATAGAAAGTTAGTATTCAATTGTAAATAATTCTCATTTGTGTAATTGAATGAACCACCAGAATGCAATAGAGTATTCTTGATCTAACTTCCGAATTCTCATCCTCTTTCTTCTTTAAGTTTCCTTTTCATTAAGATTTTATCAAACACTTGGTGACATTGAATCACAATAAATTGGTGCGGTGAGCGTGGAAGGAATATATCGTCAACAAAGTATGAGATTGAGAAATGCACAGACGTAAATGATTTTGGATTATGGCGCTTGAAGATGTCAGTCCTTCTTGTTCAGCAAGGTCTGCTAGAAGCGTTAAAAGGATCTAAAAAATATAGATGCATCCTTGACAGAGAAAGAGAAGACGACCATGATCGAAAAAGATTACAATGTTATCATCTTGAGCCTTGGTAATAAGTTTTTCAGGTAGGTCTCAAAGAAGAAAACTGCAACTGCAGTATGGGCTAAGCTTGAAGGTTTATACATGACCAAATATTTGGTAAATTGACTATATCTGAAACAAGCTTTGTACTTATTCAAGATGAGTGAAGACAAATTCTTAACTGAGTAGTTGGATATGTTCAACAATTTGATACTTGACTTGGAGAACATTGATGTCAATATCAATGAGGAAGATCAAGCGTTATTGTTGTTGAGTGCTTTTCCATGATCGCATGCTCACTTTAAAGAAACCTTGTTGTATGGAAGACAGACTCTGACCTTTAAATATGTTCAATCAGCTTTGAATTCTAAGGATTTGAATGAAAGGAAGGAGAACAAAGTCATGACTAGTGGTGAATGTACTTGAAACATGACTCTAAATAAAGAACTGTTTGACGACTTGTGTGATCAAGATGGAGAATCAGTGTTTCCGGGAAACAACAAAGCATGTAAAATTGTAGAAATTGGATTTGTGAGGTTCAAACTCCATGATGAATCCACAAAGTTTTTAATTGGTATCAGGTATGTGCCTAACCTTAAAATAAATTTAATTTCTCTTGGTGAATTTAATAAGAAAGGATATGTCTTTAAAGGAGATGAAGGTATCTTGAGAATCATGAAGGGTTCAAAGGAAGTCTTAAGAGGCATCAAAAAGCGAGCCTTGTATTTCCTTTAAAGTTGCGGTTATAAGTGGTTCATTTAACATTGCATCCTTAAATCCCTTGGCAAAGATTGAGTTATGGCACACGAGACTTGGCCATTTTAGTGAAAAGGGCCCGATTAAATTGGGGAAGCAAAATATGTTATGTGGAGACAAGGTTGAAAAGTTGAAGTTCTGTGAACCATGTGTTTTGGGGAAAGCTTGCAGAGAAAAGTTCAACAAAGGCCAACATATAACAAATGGATCCCTTGATTACATTCATGCTGATCTTTGGGAGCCTTCAAGAAGTCCTTCATTCAGGTGCAAATTACTTTCTATCCATAGTTGATGATTATTCCAGAAATTTATGGATATTCATTAAGAAAACTAAGGGTGAAACTTTTGAAAATTTCAAATTTTGGAAAACTCTGGTGGAGAAGATTTTTGGGTAGAAGATATAATGAATATTGCTTACCTGATAAATAGGTGTCCCTCAATTTCCTTGGGGATGAAGACACCTGAAGAAGTCGGATCAGGACATCCACCAAACTTGGACAGACTTAGAGTGTTTGGTTGTGTGGCTTATGCTCACATCAGGCAAGATAAACTGGAACCAAGGGTTGTAATGCATGTTCCTTGGATATCCAGGAGTTGTCAAGACCTATATATTATGGTGCTTAGAACCAGACCACAAGAAATGCATTACTAGTCGTGATGTAGTCTTCAATGAAGTTGAGATGGTATTTGAGAAATTTGATGATACTAGTATAAAGCCAAGAATATCTGAAGAAGAATATAATCAAGAAGAAGTTCCTATTGAGGTGGAACACATAGAGAATGAATTTCACAATCATGAAGTAAACCAAGATGACATTGTATAAGATTTACAAGATATTAAAGCAAATGAGGAAACTGAAAATAACTACTTGTTAGCTAGGGATATGACTAGCAGAATCATCAAGGCACCTCATAATCTTGGTTATTTTGATCTTATAGATTTTTCCCTAATATCTGCAAGTGAAGTTATGGATGAAGAACCTAAAGACTACAAATATGTTATGAGAAGCAAATATAGTAAGAAGTAGCTGAAAGCCATGGATGATGAGATAAAGTCTTTTCATGACAACCACAATTGGAACTTGATCAAAAGACCTGTAGGGGCCAGATTAGTCAGATGCAAGTGAAAGTTTAAGGTAAAAGAAGAAAAGGGAAATGAGGATTATGTGTGTAAGTTGAACATGTCACTATATGGCCTAAAAAATATCATATGCAATGGAATAGGAGGTTTGCCAAATTCATGGCACGCATAGGTTTCACAAGGAGCCAGTTTAATTATTGTATCTATTTTAGATTTCTCTCTAAAAATTGATGTCATTTATTACTTTATGTGGATGACAACCTTATAGCAAGCAACCGTGTTGAAGAAATAATTAGGGTAGAGGATGAATTCAACCAGGAATTTGAAATGAATGATCTTGGAGCTACCACAACGATATTTGACATTGATATCAAGCGGGATGGGAAGCATTCTAAGTTGTGTTTATCTCAAAATATGTACCTAAGGAAGATTCTTGACAGGTTTGAAATGTCAAACTCAAAACCTGGCATAACTCCTATAACCCAACAATTCAAGCTAAGTGCCACACAAACTCCAAATATCGAAGTTGAAAGGGCCTATATGGATAGTATACCATACGCTAGCATAGTATGTTCTTTGATATATGTTATGGTATGCATCATGCCAGACATAGCATATGTTGTAAGCATAGTAAGTAGATATGTGGCTAACCCTAGAAATTCTCATTGGCCTAAGATACATAAAAGGATCCCTAAGTAGGGTCCTAATTTATGGTGGAACTAGGGACCATGATAACCAAGAGGAAATCAAAGGTTTTGTGGAATCTAATTATGCAGGATGTATGAACACCAGAAAATCTTTGTATGAATATATTTTCACTATGTATGGCTAGGGATAGTGTTAGATGCCAAATTTCACTTATTTGATCTATCAAATGTTGGCATCTTTCACTCATTTTTGTCAAGAAAGTGTTAAAAACCACTCTTGATTTGTTTGATTTGCAATATATTATGAAAATCTCTTGGTACCTTTGATTTGTGTGCTATTGTGCAGGAATTAGGCACAAAATAAATGGAAATTAAGACACAAGAAATATGACAAAGAAACCAAGGCAGCATGCAAACAACAGCAAGTTCACTAGGCGAACTTGCTAGAGAATCTCTCTCTAGAACATCATGAAGTTCGCTAGGTGAACTATGTAGCGAAGAACTCGTTAGGCAAAGTGGTAGTGAAACTCTAGCGAACACTCTCAGACTTGAGGCAGGGGCGAAAGGAGCATAAATTCGCTAGGCGAAACTCGCAGCGAAGGCTTCGCTAGGCGAAGGAATTTCTCTCCTAACGAATATCTGGAAATGTCTCAGGGGCGGTTTGACTGTTCAGAGGCACCTCACGTGCCTAACTTACTGTTCGCTAGGTGAAGGATCTGTTCGCTAGGCGAACATGACAGATCCTGAATGTAATATTTAAGTGTTTCTCTTGCTTTTTAGGTAAAAATTCCATATTGTAACATTAGGAACATTAGAACTTATCTCTCTTCATCTATTTTAGAGAGAGAAAGACAAAACCCTAAGAGGGAGGAGGTAAGATCTTTGATCTCTTGTTGGGGTTTGGATGTAATCTTTTGATACCTTATGAATTTCATCTAATTTATGTTTGTGAACTAGTTTGGATTCTCTATTGATTGATTATCTTTGATTATGTATTTGTGGATCTTGACAAAACATTTTCACATCTTTGATCTCATATTTTTTTCTATCAATGAACAAACTTTTGACATGGTTTTGAAGTTGATATTCATTGTATCTTCTATGGTGTTGTGTTGATTAAGTAGCATGGGTAGCATGGGTAATATCAATATGATATTGTGTGGGTATGTGATAATAGTGATGAAGAACGATGTTCACCGACATTTGGCGGATTAGATGAATACATGTAAAAAAGGTTAAGCGTGTGTACGTATTATGATCATTGTGTTTCATATGAAACAATTGTTTATCCAATATGGGTGTCGTATTTGCTTACCTGTTTATCTTTGATTTGAACCGTGATAGAGATATACTCTTCAGATCTGGATCTAGGATGATTACCTGTTAGGTCCTAAATGCTAGAGATAGGTTTAGGCTTAACATTTGCGCGAGTATCAGTTCGTAATGCTCTTTGTTGTGTTTTTGTTGGATGAGAGATCACCAATAAGACAACATGGTTGTTCTCTCGACGCTGCGTTAGAGATAATCTTTGTCGTAGGTGATACGTAAGGGTATTAGACGAATGGTTGTGTTGTATTTAATTTTATCAGAAGAATGCATATGTTATCAATTGATGAAATCTAATCCCAACAAGGCTCCGTTTATATTTCAGTCTTTATTTTATAATTTCTGTTTTTATTTATGGTTCCTAGAACTTTTAAACCAAAACTTTTGAACAATAAGTTTAGAAATGTAGAGGTCGTTGAACGGCGTTCATATCGCACTAATCCCTGTGGAGACGATAAAACTGGGTACTTAATATTTTTTTCTTGCTGCTTTACCGCATCAACAAAATGTCGTCGTTGCCGGGGATTGGTGTTGAGATTTTGAAGTGCATTGCAACGGTTCTATGTTTTTAAGCTTTGTATATTTTGTATATATTTGTTTCTTTTTATGTTTTTTCTAGTGTGCTTAGGAATGATGAAAACTCCTTCTATAGTGGTTGCTATCGGTATAAAAGCATTCAATGAAGCTTCGACCGAGTTTGGATAGCGATGATAGTATGAAACAAGTGAATATTGTCAAGGTACATGGTTTCCTTTGCTTAGAATTTTAGAATGCTTAAGAACTTAAGTCTTTGTGCAAATGAAATTTGTTCTTTTGACAACTTGTTTGAATGATTGTTTCACTTAGGACCAAAAACCACAATTTGTGAGAAAGCTTCCATTGTTTACTAAATGTTGGATTTCTGATAAACTTTGTTAATTCGTATGATTCATGTTTTATCTTGTTATCATTGTGAATTTTTGGAAGCATTAGAAATGATCAAGGCACTTGTTTTTTATTGAGCACAACCAGTTCCAAATGCAACTTACCCGTGAGTAGAGAGAATTTGTTAACCCCTTTGAGCCTAAACAATATGAATCTCATTCGTAATTTTGTGAGATTCTAAATTTTTTCTTAAACCCTTGAAATTTGTTTTAATTGTACTCTTTGCCATAAAAATCCAAGATCATTCACTTGAGGGTTGAGTAAAAGTCAAGTTGGGGAGAATGAAAAAGAAAGATGGTAGGTTGCTATAACTTTTGAAAAATTCAAGCAAGCATTGAAAAAAAAATTGTTATGTGAATTTGATTGAAAAAAAATGAGAAAAAGAATGCTTGCTTGAAAAAGAAAAATAGTGAAAGAATAAGTTATGAAATAAGGTTGGTGAAGGTTTGCAACTAAGAAACAAATGGAATGAAGTTGAGGTGTGTAAATAACTTGTTCGGTGAATGTCTCTTTTGCATCGGCAATTTCGTTTCAATGGCCTTAGAAATGTCCCTTGTTTATAAACCCGACCAAGCTACAACCTTAAAGACCTTAGTGATCTTCTTGCTTCCATATTTTCGCTTTTGATTGTTAGATTTTGTATGAATTGAATTGATATTGGCATTGTTTGTTAGTTGATTGAAATTGTCCCCGCGGTTGCAAACGCGTAATTTCTTCAATCCTTATTCGAAGAGGAGAGATAGAGTGATTCACTCATGAAAAACATAGTTGTTGATTGATACATGGTTTTATATTTGTTTTAAGAATTTAGTTCTTTTGCATTGTTTGATTCTCAATATTTGAAACCATTTCTTGTTTGCATTCTTTATGTGTGAGCCATTTTATCCATTCTTGGGTGAATCTTAATCTTGAGCAAATCCTCTTGTTGCGAAATGAGAGGCATACTTTGCTTGAGGGCAAGCAAAAACCTAGTTGGGGAGAGTTGTTAGATGTCAAATTTCACTTATTTGATATATCAAATGTTGGCATCTTTCACTCATTTTTGTCAAGAGAGTGTTGAAAATCACTCTTGCTTTGTTTGGTTTGAAATATATTGTGAAAATCTCTTGGTACCTTTGATTTGTGTGCTATTGTGCAGGAATTAGGCACAAAACAAATGGAAATTAAGACACAAGAAATATGACAAAGAAACCAAGGCAGCATGTAAACAACAGCTAGGCGAACTTACTAGCGAATCTCTCTCCAGAACATCATGAAGTTCGCTAGGCGAACTATGTAGCGAAGGACTCGCTAGGCGAAGTGGTAGCGAAGCTCTAGCGAACACTCCCAGACTTGAGGCATGGGCGAAAGGAGCATAAATTTGCTAGGCGAAGCTCGCAGCGAAGGCTTCGCTAGGCGAAGGAATTGCTCTCCTAGAGAATATCTAGAAATGTCTCAAGGGAGGTTTGACTGTTCAGAGGCACCTCACGTGCCTAACTTACTGTTCGCTAGGCGAAGGATATGTTCGCTAGGCGAACATGACAGATCCTGAATGTAATATTTAAGTGTTTTTCTTGCTTTTTAGGTAAAAATTCCATATTGTAACATTAGGAACATCAGAACTTATCTCTCTTCATCTATTTTAGAGAGAGAAAGACAAAACCCTAAGAGGGAGGAGGTAAGATCTTTGATCTCTTGTTGGGGTTTGGATGTAATCTTTTGATACCTTATGTATTTCATCTAATTTATGTTTGTGAACTAATTTGGATTCTCTATTGATTGATTATCTTTGATTATGTATTTGTGGGTCTTGACAAAACCTTTTCACATCTTTGATCTCATATTTTCTTCTATCAATGAACAAACTTTTGACATGGTTTTGAAGTTGATATTCATTGTATCTTCTATGGTGTTGTGTTGATTAAGTAGCATGGGTAGGATCAATATGATATTGTGTGGGTATGTGATAATAGTGATGAAGAACGATGTTCACCGACATTTGGCGGATTAGATTAATACATGTAAAAAAGGTTAATCGTGTGTACGTATTCTGATCATTGTGTTTCATATGAAACAATCGTTTATCCGATATGGGTGTCGTCTTTGCTTACCTGTTTATCTTTGATTTGAACCATGATAGAGATATACTCTTCAGATCTGGATCTAGGATGATTACCTGTTAGATCCTAAATGCTAGAGATAGGTTTAGGCTTAACATTTGCGCGAGTATCAGTTCGTAATGCTCTGTGTTGTGTTTTTGTTGGATGAGAGATCACCAATGAGACAACATGGTTGTTCTCTCGACGCTGCGTTAGAGATAAGCTTTGTCGTGGGTGATACGTAAGGGTATTAGACGAATGATTGTGTTGTATTTAATTTGATTAGAAGAATGCATATGTTATCAATTGATGAAATTCAATCCCAACAAGGCTCCGTTTATATTTCAGTCTTTATTTTATAATTTCTGTTTTTATTTATGGTTCCTAGAACTTTTAAACCAAAACTTTTGAACAATAAGTTTAGAAATGTAGAGGTCGTTGAACGCGTTCATATCGCACTAATCCCTTTAAAGACGATAAAACTGGATACTTAATATTTTTTGCTTGCTGTTTTACCGCATCAACAGATAGCAAAAAAATCTGTACCTATGGATATCTGCGGATAAAATCCGTCACAAATATGGGACTAGTAGTTTAATGAATATCCACGGATAAAATAAATGGATATTTAAATACCTATTTGTTAATGGGTATGGATGCAGGTTTAATGATACTCATACCCGCGGATAGCCGTATCCATTATTAAATTATAAAAATTATTTGAATATCATTAGTTTATTATACCGCATCTTTTAATCTTCTAAAAAAATCAGTCTTCTTATATTTATTTTTCTTATTTTTTTGTTGAACTTTTCTTTGAAGAAAACCTTTCACATTCCATACAAATTCTATTAGCCATTTCAGATTTAGCTCTTCAATACTCCATACTTCACTTCAACAATTCCACAGTCCAACCAACCAATGTCGTCCATCCTCTGTCGAACCAGTGTCTCACTTCTTACTCCTTTATCGTGTCGTCTGCTCTTCCATCATAACTCACGATCACAATATATTTTATTTATTTTGTTAAAAATGAAATGTATGAATATTATGTTTGAATCTTATTATATTTTTGTGAAAAAAATTAATGTGATGGAAATTTGTTGTTAAATTAAGAGCGAATTGTATGGATGTTATGTGATAATAACTTTTTGTGTCTTTAAAATAAGCTAATAATATATTTTTTTTCAAAAAAAAATGTTATCCATGGATATCTGTAAATATCTGCGGGGTACTATAAAACCCGCAGATTACCAGCTTAATGAATACCCGCGTGGATATGAGGTAGATATGAATATCATATTTATCCAACGGGACAGATACATATATCATAGTATATGTCCCTATGAATATTCATTTACATCTCTATGTATGGCACAACAATCAGTTAGAAAGCAACACTTCAGAAGGTTGTATCCCTATCAACCCCTGAAGCAGAATACTTTACCCATACTGAAGTTGTCAAAGAAACATTGTGGCTGGAAGGTTTTGCTAAGGAACTGGAGCTTCGAGACTAAGTAATCAATGTTCATTGTGACAATCAAAGTATCATATATCTGTCCAAGAATTCGCCTTACCATGAAATGACTAAGCACATTAATGTCAAGCTGCATTTTGCTAGAGAAATAATTGAAAAAGGAGAAGTAAAAATGATGAATGTGTCAACTAATCATAATGTTGCCGATATGACCACAAAACTCTTGTCAAGCTGCAAGTTTTTTCATTACCTATAGTTGATAAATCACACGGTGATTGTTCATCTGTATACTTGTTGGAGTTTGTTTTAAGGTGGAGTTTTGTAGCTTATAGTTGGACCAAACTTCAATCATCTAACTAAAACTAATATACCTGCACGAGTATATGATATAACTAAAACTCACTTCTATTAGCTTGTTAGTTTTGACTAGATGTATTAATATACATTCATGCTCTCTCTTTTAAAGATATAAAGTCATAATTCAATTGTAAATAATTCTCATTGTGTAATTGAATGAATCAAAAAATGAAATAGAGTATTCTTGATGTAACTTCTGAATTCACCTTCTCTTTCTTCTTTAACTTTCAATTACATTGACATTTTATCAAACACTTGTTGACATTGAATCACAACAGTTATATTTAATTTTAAATAAAAGTTAATTTAATAATAATAATAATAATAATATACGAGTATTATATAATCACTAATATATTAATTCAAAGATATCTGTTTATGTCATTTTTATATTTATCAATTATCAAAACTGTTATTTTTTTAAACATTTCAATAAATTTATCAATTATTAATCATCAACTATAAAATATCGATTAATTAAATATCAATTAATTACTATGAATTATTTATAAATTATCAACCGACTTATCGATTATCAATTTTTTTTTACCAATTAGAGTGTATGAATATGACTAAAACTGTCCTTTTGTTTTTTTACCAATTAGAGTGTATGAATATGACTAAAACTGTCCTTTTGTTTTAAAACAGGTTAGTTGGTCAAATATAAAACATGAGCTATACTATTAAACAACATAAGAAAGTTGGTATAGTTCTTCAATGTGAGTGAGCAACAATGTCCCAGGAAATTTGTAGCAAACATAAAAGCTCTTTAATCCGCACAGCTCCGGTTGTTGGAAGTTTAAAAGCAAACTTGTGTTACTTCTCCATAGACCTTAGGGTCTATTTAATTAAATACTTATTAGCTTCTAAATTATTTTTATATAACTATATAAATTGTTATTATAGAAAATGGAGAGTTTAATAATATAAAAGTTAAACAAATAGTGATAGAGAACACACAGCACTTAATATTGGTCCCAATCACAAATGTCTTATACTTTTCCATGGCCAAAGTGGGTCCCACAACAGGCCAACTATCAACACCTAAACATGAGTATTTTAGAAGGATCCTGCTAGTTGTTGAAGCATTTCTCACATGTTCTCTGATCTAACTCATTTCACGTTAACCATCAATTGAAATCACCAAAACACCCTTGACCACTACATGGACATGTATATGTAATGTTCCCAAATGTGGCGATACCCTTATCATGGAGAGTTCCTTTTATGCTTCATCTCACTCAAACAAACAAGCCTCGAGTCCTTTACCTAACAACATTATATATGGCCCCTCAAACATCCCTCTCAAACGGTTAGTTAGTTAGATATTCTTTCTTGCCAGCCCGAGACTCAATAATTGAAAGACCCGGTCATCCGTCCAAAGTCATACGGTGTTGAAATTACACTGCATCATCAAATACCTCGAGACCCGCACTCAATTCATGACATTGACGTTTATCCACCATTAAATATTATTTAACAATTATCCGTGTTCACGCCAGGAAACATGAGACATCTCTAACCATTTCTCATATATAAAGTATCTCACGTCTGATCAGAGGTATGTCAGTTAACAATCTCACATCAGACAATATATAATTCGAACATCTGACAATATATAATGTGAATATATATTTATAAATGGAACAATATTCACTTTACAAAGTAAGTTTGTAACGATGACTTAAACTGAAGTACAATTTTAAGATAGTATTAGAGTCATCGATAACGTAAATTTGTAGAATTAAATTGACATACATTTATAATTTTAAAGACTATAATACGTATTTACATTGAATGCCTGAGGATTCAAGTATCTAACATCTGTATCTGTATCACACATGTTAATAAAACTTGGCAATATTTAACATGGGGACCATAGTATTGAAAGAAATTTATCAAATACAGATATGAAAGAGATCTACCCTTCATTTGTTTGTTCTCGTGTGACTTGTTGAATGTTGATACTATGCATGTTTTGACAGTGATGGGGAAGACAAGCAAATGGTTTAGGAATCTTTTGAAAGGGAAGAAAGATAGAGAAAAAGAGAAGGAAGATTACAGAAATGGAACAGAAAATCCAACTACTCCAATCTCAGCAACACCAAAGGAGAAAAGAAGATGGAGTTTCAGAAGATCATCAGCTTCTAAGGAAGTTCATGTTGCAGAATCAAGTGTCGCTTCTTCGGTGCCATTACAAACTGTCATGGATTCTCAGAGTTATCAGAGGAAGCATGTCATGGAAGTTGCTGCGGCCGATGGTGTGATCTTCTTGAATTCTTGTTCCAATGGAGGAACTAGAAGGAGTATTGAAGTGGCTTCTGCTATAAAAATTCAATCTGTCTTTAGATCTTACTTGGTATGTAACATTATGGGAAGTTTGTTTTCTGTTACATTCTATTCTCATGGACTAGTATATTGTACGTTTCATATTTCATTCAATATGAAACTTTGTTAGTACAATACATCTATGCTCAAGATTTGATATCTCGAGCGTGACCTGAGTGGTCTAATGCAGGTGACCCCGACAGATTTTTGATAGGATATAACACTATTTTAAAATCTGAATCAGACTTATCTCAACTCTACAAAACTAATTAAACATATTTTCGGGTCATATCGTACTCTTAACAATTTTTGTTGTTTTATAACAGGCAAGAAAGGCATTGTGTGCTCTTAGAGGAATAGTGAAGCTGCAAGCACTAGTAAGAGGTCATTTAGTGAGAAAACAAGCAACTGAGACACTAAGATGCATGCAAGCTTTGGTCTTAGTGCAAGCAAGAGCTTGTGCTCAAAGGGCTAGAATGTTATCAGAAGACAAGGCAAATCAAAAGCATGCAACCTACAGAAAAGCCGCAGAGGACAGGTTATTCATGCATATGTATAATGTAAGTTCAATTCTGCTGCTAAACTATCTTTCAATTTGTAGATTGAACTTTTCTGATTTGAATATTATAATCACATGTATCAATGTTGTGTGAGACCGATAGTGGCACGTGTCGGACACTAGATATTCCTTATGTTTGAAGTGTGAAGTGTCATAGATATAGAACACAAGATTGTTATTCTTTTCATTAATGTTGAATGTGGTTTTTGTTCATCTAGGAAATGGAAAGAGGCTTAGAAGAGAATATAAAGACAGTGGAGATGGATGTTTGTGAATCCAAAGGTAACTTAAGAAACAGAAACAACACTACAAATCATGAACACCATGGATTCTCTGAACATAGACTTTCAGCATATTATTCACCAAATGGTTCATACTCAAAGAAAGAAAGCTACAAAGTATCACCTACACCATCGGCACGAACTGATTCAAGTCCAAAAGCCTGCAGTGGATATTTCGAGGACGGTTCGTTCAGCACAGCACAGAACAGTCCCTATTACTACTCAGCAGTTTCAAGAGCAGATGATTCAAAACTTCCTTTTTCTTTCACTAGACAATCCTATGAAGAATCCATGTTCAATGAATATCCATTATTTCCAAATTACATGGCTAACACAGAATCATCAAGAGCTAAAGTAAGATCACAGAGTGCACCGAAGCAAAGGCCAGACTCGTCCGAAAGGCAACCGAGTCGGCGAAGAGCTTCTGTGGAAGGAAGAAATGTTCCAAGGCCAGTGAGGATGTTGAGATCATCTTCACATGTTGGAGCCACTGCACAAAACTATCAATATCCATGGTCAATAAAGCTTGATAGATCCTCAGCTTCACTCGATGACAATGAGTGTGAATCTACGAGTACAGTACTAACAAATTCTAACTATTGCAGATCTCTTGTTTCATATAATGTGAGTACTTAACTTTCTCATATTATATGTTTACTCATTTGTTTAGTAATAATACAATATCTGACAAAACTGTCACTGCTTGTTTTGGCTGCAGCCACATGGACCAAGCTACTGACAAATGACAATGCACCTTCCAGTAAAACAAGAGTAGACCTATTTTGCAGGAACTCCAAAAAAAATCTAGAGTTCTTCTGCAGAGTCCTTCTTGTACACTTTAAGCAAGTAACAGTCTTGGTCCTCAAAATTTTAGAGTTCTTGCAAGGGATTTAAGTGTAGTTCCAATTTTGAGTTTTTTCTTCTATGAATTGTGGATTACAATGTGAGAAAACATTTAACAGGTTTATGAACAGGGTATAAACTTCCCAAGTAAGGTATTTCCTAACAGTCGGAGCATAATGAAACAGTGTCATATAAAAATTTCATTGATAGAATATAACAAAACTATTATTTCACTCAAATTAGAGAATACAAAAATTAAAACAAGTGCTACAAAAAATCCTCTCCATTTCATTTTTTTATCGATCCAAACAAAAAAACTTAACCACAGAATTCAGATACAATAATACAATCTACATCTACTGCTTCCAAACTTGCCTCAGCAATGATAAACAAACCATTGTCCAATCTCCACAGTACTAGAATAGATTGTGAGCAATCAAACAATAAATATAATTGCGAAAAAAATGTAACTCATTGAAAGCTTAGATAATTTTGAAAACAAATAAATAAAACAAAAATATGAAGCACATCTTGCCAGCAATATGTTACATTCCAAGGAGACAACAAAACATAGGCACTGTAACTTCCTGTGAGGCTATCATTTTTATAAATATTCGCCAAAAATGAGTAAAGTACATTAAGAACGGGGTGTCTTTTCTTTGAACAAGCGAGGAACAACTTCATGAGAACCAATGTCCAGAACTTCTGGATCCCTGAAAATAGCAAATTATACAGTCTCAAACTAAGTTTATGCAATTGAATGTTGAGTACATGGAATGCTAAGCGCATGAAATAAGTTCTTAACAGTAAAATTTGCATACTAAATATTCAAAGGAGAAAAAGAAAACAAAACTGCTTTAGTTTCACCGATAAGTACATTTTAGGATCTCCTATGAGTAGGCATTGAAAATAAAGCTGATTGTAGAAACCACTACTGTAGGCATTAATCCTAGGAATATTACCAACCATAAATTACAAGTGCATGCAAAAAAGGGTGGGAGAGAAACCTGCAGAGTGTCTGTCCCTTTTCATTCGAACTGGGAATAAACCACAACTTTCTCAGGGAAGGAGACTCAAATTGAACAAAGAAACCATCATTCTGTGCATGTTTCCATTTCCTTGATCCTTGGCCTTTCCAGACCTGCAGACACAGAATGTCATTTAAGAAACTCAAAATGATCAAGACTATGCAATTCTAACTAAAAGACAACAAGCAATCTACCGGAACCACATATTTAACCGAAAAAGCATGACCTCCAATTGAATTTTTCAATTAATTATGGAATTTTAAAAACCTATATTGTGTTCTGTAAAGTATTTCGCCATATTTAATGCATTAAGAAATCAAAAGTTACCTGTGGATAAGCAATGATGTTTTTAGCAGTCACTAAGCAGGCTGCTTTAGAGAAAGACTCCTCAGCATACTGCCTAAGAAATGAAAAACAGCTGCTGTGTGTTTCTGGTGTTTCGAAGGCCTGGAAAATGAAATGAGAGGCCATATTAAAAATCAAAATACCATGAGGGAATTTTGTTGAGTTTATTTTTGATAATTTTAACCCAACAAGATAGACAAACCCAATTGTAAATGTATATTTAGCTTACAGTTTATAAATTAGATATTGCGACAAAAACCTAGTAAACCACAATGAAGACTGTTTGAAAGTTTAATATGAAAATATATACCTTATCGATGTTCACAATTGGGGGGTACTTATCGGTCTGCGTCTTTTCTTTGTCAGGGAGAAAGTAAACTCTAGCATCCACTGAAGAAATTTCATGCCATGATTTTACAGCAGTTTCCATGGTCTCAACAAGGAACGAGAACTTGTCTTTCCAGCTTTCTTCAGATCCATACTTTTCAGACTGCAAGGGGAGATCATTTCAATCCTCACTTTGAACAATTTCAATCACCTTAATTACAATATAAGTCGCGACAAACCCAAAGTTAAAGGAAGCAGATAAAAAAGAACAACTCAGAAACCAAATTACATAAAAAGGATTGAGATACATGACATTCCATTTTTAGGTATTTTTCCTGTTTTTGAGAATTTGGTCTTCAATGTTGAATTTAGATGAATGAATGAACTGTTTGGTTCTGAATGTGTTGATATACTGTCTGTTTCTTAATGTTACACCCCTTTATCAACTCTTAATACAGGTTTTGTATTTGTTATTTTCTTTGCCCCCGTGATTTGAACCCAAAACCTTACTTTAAGAATTCTTAAGCGGTGGGCCAGGTTGAGTTAGTACCAAGCCCTTACACTCTTAAAATGAGGTGCTGGATTCGAATTTTAGGGAGACAAAGAAAAGACCAAATACAAAGTCCGTAATAAGAGCAGAGAAGTGTTTAAATTAAAGAGGTGCAGGGTAGTCAATTGTACTTTCAAGCGGGGTGGATGAAAGGGGAGAGAGCCTCGATGGTTTTTTGGGATAAAAAAGTACTGGTCAAACTAAAGGGACATTTTCATCGTACAACTATAATAACATCAATGTTGTATAGGACAGAGAGTTGGGGAGTAAAATGTCAACACGGGAGTAAACTTAGTGCGGCAGAGATGTGAATGCTACACGAAGATATTAATGCTACACTGGGTGTATGGAAAATAGAAAAACTAGATGAGATAGAACTAGGAATGATAGTATTAGAGTAGAAAATATGGTTGAATCTAGACTTAAGTAGTTTAGGCATGTGTGAAGGAGACTTGTAGATGTCAGGAATAAGGAAAATAAATCATATAAAGAGTAGCACTGTAGCACCAACACCTCTAGAAAAACTAAAGGAGAAAATATCACAAAAGACCTAGAAATCAATGTTTTGGATAAAGATGTGATTATATGATAGAGATTATAGTGTCAAGTTAACTGATCCATATAGCCAACTCCCCCTAGCTCTGTAGCACCAACACCTCTAGACAGAGAGGTGTCTGGTGTCCGACACGAGTCTGTGTCAGTGTCTGACACCGACACAACACATGTAATTACATTCAATTCATTCACTTTTTCTAATTATTACCGGTATCGACGTGTCGATGTCGTGTCCGGCGTCCATGTTTGTGCTTCATAGCCCCTTAGTGGGATAAGGTTTGGTTGTTGTTGTATAGGTATTAATTTATCATTAGTCTGAATGTCATTAAGGTAATCTTTGTATAATTTTGGGTTATTTGGAGCTTCAAGTAATCTAGGATGGTTCATTATCAAGCAAGATAGCAGTTATGTATGAATTTCATACTTTAGAATAGAACTTATTTCTAGACTTCTATTTGTATTTCACCCTCCTTTTGTCTCTCTCCCTGAATTACCTTCTACCCTTTCTCCTATACTCTTTCTACATAATATATTATAATAAAAAAATAATAATTAATAAAAAAATATAATCTTATAGAGCACATACTAGTTGAGCACTATTAGGATTATAGCCGGAACAAAAGGAGTGTTAGCAACACAGACATCCTAACACACCCTCTTTTATCCGTTAAAATTCATAAGGGCCCTACCAAAATTATATGGTACCCACATAATTTAGCATCCCATATGAATTCCAACCAATAGAAGAGAGTGTGTTGGGATGTGTGTTCTTAGCACTATTCACCAGAACAATTGTACTAACCAATTCAGGTTTCAATGTATCTAAATGTTTGGCCATGTCAACATTTGATCTCATATTCTCCACTTCTTGAGCTCGCTTGCTATCTTTCGCTAGTTGGTTTATCTTCTTTATCTTTTTTGATACTTCTTGACTTTGTGGGTTATACTGCGAAGCGATTTGAAAGGAAGCTAATGCCTACAAATATTTACATGAGCAAACGCATCAGAATCAAAAACCCAGAATTTAGCAGGTTACCAAGCTTTCAAACAAAAGCAGTATTGTCAATCGGGAATCACATAAAATAGTGGCTAGTTCAAATTAAGCTACACTACAGTGCTATAGGAGCTGTTTGAAAACACTTTCTTCTCAAATGCTTACATCATCATATCGTTTCAAGGCCTCCAGTATGCACCCCCTCCGGAAATGTCCCTGGAAGTGTATTCAAGTAGAATCACTGATAAGTGTATTTTTAAGGGTACAATCACGAACATTAAGAAAAGATGAAAAAAAACACCTTACCTTTTCCCATTGGGGCTTTAATTTAATAGTCATGTCAGCATCATCGAGAGCTTTGTTGAGCTTATCCAACTGCAGCAATGCTGCAGCACGATTACTGTCGCACAACGTATGCGCACAGAAAATGGATCAGCATAAGATATTTATGAATTGGGTTAGCGTGACATATTCCACAATTTAAATGCATAAATCCAAAAGCACTCATTTTGCTCAAAGAAATTGCACTGAATAACTAACTTCAATCGCATGTCGAATCATGAAGTAGACTTTTGAAACAGAACACAAAAGGTAAAAGCATGATCTGTTTCTGTTTGTCAATAACAATACAGTTTAAAATAATATAAAGATAATTCCAGCACATAGCAGAGGCCTATGAAGTTTACATGGAGGACTATTTAGTTACGAAACAAGACGTGCAACCGCCAGAGAACATAGTTCCTTTAGAAAAAAAGGAAACATGATCCTACGCCACCAAGCAATTAATATTATATGGATAGGAATAGGATGGCAGGATACCATATATGTTAAGGAAATGAAAGGCACTCACTGGAACTCGCTCTTTAAACGCTGGTTATGCTGATTCTCTACTACAGTAACAGTAATTTTTTTACAGAATACTGTGTCCATTCAATAAATAAGATTCATGTACATTCAAGGCACAAGTCTCGACTCAGTCAAAGACTTGGAGGTTAAGGAAACGTCGCCAATCATAAGAAGTGGGAGATCGAGAATTGCACAGCAAAGGGCTATTCAATTTTGAGAGAATGTACACAAGGATGCCTATTTAGAGGCTTAGTCGCTTAGATTGGGGGCTATTTCAACAAAACTCAGTATACTAACCCAACGCACTCTGAGTGTCATTGATTACATTACAACCCAGTAAATAAGTTCAACATAAAAAATCTGAGTAAGCTTCTCAACAAAGAGAGGAAAATTAAAAGAATCTTGTAATAACTAAGAGTTTCTTAAACAACGGCTTCTAGATCTTTAATTTCAGAAACTCCTACAATTAACTTCTCTATAAATATTTATAAGGTTAAAACAAAATTTCAGTAAGTACTTAATTGAAAAGCTCTCATGAGCTAAAAGCTAATTAAAACTAGGCTACAAAGTCTACTATTCTGCAAGGCTTCACATCTGACAGAGAGAACTCTCTTTTACTTCTTAAGTGAAACAGTGATCAAATTCTCTGCTTGAATAAACAACTTAACTAAATACTTATCATATAAGTGCTTATATATAAGCTATTTAATTAGAATTTTAAAATAAAATCAAACTGTTGTCATTTATCTATAAGTTATTTTCATAAACTCTCAATAAAACTTAACACTTCACAATCTATAAGCATGAAGCAAAAAACTAAAAAAGATTCCCTTTTGCTACAGAACAAATAAACAATTAAAAAACTCATAAACCCAGATCGAGAAAACCACAATGCGGAGACAAAGTTACAGCAAAAACCGAAACCCAACAATTGAATCAAGTGGAAAACAATACCCAAAAGAGAAAAGGTGGTGAATTTGAAAGGAAGAACAAAAGGTACCTATAAAGAGTGGGATTTGAAGGGTCCTTTTTGATGGCTTGAGTGTAGAGTGCAGCAGCTTTGAGATACTTGCCGGACTTGAAAAACTCGTTTCCTTGATCCTTCAGAGACATCTCCGAACTTGATCCTTCTTTTGTTTCTGCCATGATGTTTGTTTGTTTCTTTTGGTGTTTTAGCTAATGAATAAAGTTTATGATTCGATCGGTGGGAAAGATTTTGTAGGGTTTACTCAATTTTTGGGTCTTTCTTAAACCTTCCCTTCAGTTCTTGAATTCTTTTTGCTTAGGCTGGTTATCCATTAACCACTAACGTTTTTTTATTGCGCTAATTTGTATATGTTATTTGATTTTATTTATATAATAATATAATTTATTTTATTACACTTAATTGATCTATATTTTATCATATTCATTTTGTAACTTTTGTTTTAATTAAATTTACTTTTGGAAGAAAAGAGGATAGAAATTTCCTAGATAAAAGATTACATATCAATCAATCAAATATTTGGACTTGAGTAGTAAACGAGTTTTTGTTAAGGAACGAAGGTTCGGAGGATACTGAATTCGATCTCTGATAGGAATAATATTTAGTCAGACTTATCACCTTTTAAACCGAACTTTTGATTACTAAGACTCCTTTTTTCTAGAAATCAGTGGGTGAAAACAAAAAAGCTTACTCATCATAAATATGACAAGTTTGCACCACGCAATCCGTAAATCACGGCTAGCAAATAGTTAGTTTGTCATCTCATTCTTTCTATATAAATAGGGAATGCGCCAAATTGAGGTAAAATGTTTTAAATTCAATTTCACCTCACTCTTTTTTCTCACATACTAATTGAGCATTAGAGTGCTAACCTTGCAGGTGACCCAACTCTACCGCACCGAAAGCGACAATCTGTCATCATTGTTGTTCCTTCTCTCATTTTTGGATCCATAACAAAATAGTGGTGTCGTCTGTGGGAATCGACTTTAATTCCTACCATTTCCATGAATTTACATTCTCTCTAAAACTTTGCAGTTTGTAACCTCCTATGATCAACGAAGCAAAAATATTTGCGATCAAACGCAAAGATTCATTGCGCCTTGATTCAACCAAGTGTAATCTCAATTTTATTCCTTGGATCTCCAGATCTTTGGTTCTTATAATTTTTAATGATGGTTGGATCTAAAGCTACCAGATCAGTCATTGCACACGAAGCTCCTGCAGTTGCTCTAGCAGCGAACAATCCTCCGCCGCAAAACATCATAGATCCTAAAACAGTTGTTCCACTGCACCAAATTTGGTTTGAGCTTCGCAATTAGCCAAATCTATTCAAATTACTTCGATAGAGACTCCTATTATGCCTCTAGATACGCAACTTGAAGCCTTACTTGCCTCCACACTCTACAAGAGGACGTCGGCATGCTAGGTGCTGATAAACTATTGAACAACATGTTTAACATCGTTCAGAAGTAAAATACACACACTGTCGCTGTGAGAATCGGAGACCAAAGCTATCAGATTAGCTTGGCTCACAAAATAATGATATCACCACCGAACTTTTATTTTTCCAAGGGAATGGAGAAAAGATCGAACAAAAATCGTAAGTAAACATTCAAAGAAAAAAGCAAGGCCTAAAGCTAAGCAATAGAGATATCAAAGGTACAGGGGTTGGTTATACTAAGGGAAGGTACTAGCACCCTAAGTATCTACAGTACTCTATAAGAACCTTTTGAAAAACTTGTGTTTTGGCTAAAAATTGTTTGCTAAATGTAAGGATGGGTAAAGTAAGGTGAAAAGGTTGGAAAAAATAAAGAAAAAGGTAACTCGATAGGATCTCGCAATCCTATGCCTACGTATCCTTAATAGGAAGTCAGAGCAATCGTAGTTCAGAACTACGAGTTTATAGGTTTTAAGAACCAAGTACAACAGTAAAGATAGAATCATACAAGAAGTAAACACATGACAATAAGTCAACATACAATCCCTCTTCCCTTGGATTAGGTCACAAGTGCAAAAGAGAACAACAAATACATGGGAAATCATCATGTAAATGGCATCAAATAAAGACACAGATATAGTACATGGCAAGAACGTCATGTATAGTCAGACAAACAAGAAATCACATAATACACATGGTAAAATATCATGGTAATCAAGGTAAATGTAATCAACAACACAAAGTACATGGAAAAGAATCATGGACTAAGGCAACAAAAATCACAGAATACATGGGAAGGCATCATGTAATCAACAGGTACACATGGCAAAGTATCATGGTGAAAACAGATAGAAAGTACAACATACATGGAAAAGCATCATGCATAAGCAGACAAAGATACACGGCAAAGCATCGCGTAATCAATCAATAACATTCACGGTAAAGCACCGTGATAAACAGATACAGATACGTGGCAAAGCATCACGTAATCAATAAATAGCATTCACGACAAAGCATCATGGTAATCAGACAACAAGAAAGTCAACAAAGATACATGGCAAAGCATCATGTATTATGAACAACAAACAAAATGAACCAAATACACATGGTAAAGCATCGTGTAAAAACAACGAACAATATCAACAACAGTCACGACAAAGCATCATATATCAGCAAATCAGGTCAACAAGAAACATGGTAAAGCGTCATGTAGAAGCAACAGAGGTATACAGTACATGGCAAAAACATCATGTATGATACACACAAAATCAACAAACAGAAAGTACACGACAAAACATCGTGTAGAAACAAGTAGAATCAACAGAACACACATGGCAAAACATCACGTATAGAAGTAACATATATATGTGGCAAAGCATCACGTAATCAACAGAGGTACACGGAAAAATACCGTGTATAATCAAATGCAATCAATAAGGCATACATGGAAAAACATCAAAAATCGATCCAAATATTCACGTGCGGATACATCACAAGGACCAAAATTCAACATGGAAAAACAACAAGTCAAAATCAAATAAATAAAATGCTAAAATAATTTCATAAAAAAATAACATGCATATCATATTTTTTTGTCATTTTAATGTTATCATGAAATTAACAGTTAACAAACTAATTAACAATTTAATATAAATAGGGAAGAATAATTTTTGAAATTTATAATATATAATATAATAGAAATGAAAATCAAAAGAAATAAGTAAATAAATAAAAAAGGGTGAGTGTGGATCTAAAAGGGGTGTGATTAATAAAATCTAATTGGGCCTAAAGAAAAATCCAATAAAAAAACCAACTTATCTAATATTAGTAATAATAGTAAAATAAAAGAAAGAAAAAAAATAAAATAAAAAACATAAATTACCAAAAAGGAAAGTCGCGCTTTCTTCTTCTTCAATGGTTTCACGTGTCGTCTCTCGCAAACGAAAAAAAGGTGATGGCGGTGGTGCTCGGTTAATCTCGCCAAAAACAGTGGTTGTTGAGCTGTTGTAGGAGAAATGAGTTGAGGCGGAGTAGCAATGCGTATCACAAGGCTTTTGTAGGTTGAAGTTGCCTTTGAAACTAAGATCTGATGCATGTGTGCGGTCATTTGAATCGTTGTGATGAAGGGTATGCGAGATGTTTCTGCAATGGAAATGAAAAAGGGAGCTGAAATGTTACTTAATGGTTGTGCTATTGTTGATGAATCCTCGATGAGTGAAGAGGTTATACAGTTATTCCAACTGCAGAAGTTTCGGAAGCAGATCAGAGGTTGCTTCAATGGTGTCTGCACTACAAGTTGTGATGAAAAGATGAGGGTGAAAGTGTGTGTTGGCTGGAAGTTTCGACTAAAGAAAGACGACACAAAGACTGGCTTGTGGGTCGACAGGCTAGGAAATATGGTGAAGGAAATGAGGTGAGTCGACGCCAACAGAGGAAGGCTTGTGGGTCAACTCAGGTAGGTTTTGTCGACAAGGTCGACTGATGGGCAAGGAGGTCAATGCAAAGGAGGAAAACATTTGAGCGGGAGGAAGATTTGAAAGCTGAGAACATGGAAAGTTACAGAAGTGGTGGAAGGACATGTGGCGCCACCAAATTCAACATGGCAATAATTTTATTTTTCTATTTGAGGCAATGTCCAGTTTCATTTTAAGAGGACGCATTTTATAATATTGTAAGGGAAAAACACTCTGAGTACCAAGCGTTAAGAGAAAAGAGTTTCATTCCTGTAAAATGTATGATCGCGTCCACATTTCCTCTTAATAGTAATTTATATCATCAATTTTAAATATTTCTTGTCTTGTTATTGTTTTTGTCTTTTCTTGTTTATGCATTCATCTTTATTTAAGTTTACACAGTCTTTCTCAAATTTATCTTCAACCTACTCTAAACAACATCATTCCACCATCATCCCATACACTCAAAACCATCATTCTGGGACTTGTTTGGCTGGTCCCGTAAGTGAACCTGCATTAGGAGGTAAGAGGTTGTTCGCGCAAAAACTACGTGTGAGCAAATTGGCACACCTGGTGGAACCCGTCGATTTGGGTGTATGTATCTGCACAGTGGTAAGATGGTGATACCACGTCCAAACGAAGAACCGTCTTCGGAGGGAAATACGATTGTGACTTAAACAACCGACGTTGACGCTGACATTGTGTCTGGGATTTTGACTGCTTATAGTGGGTCTATCGTGAGGCAACGTCGGCTTGAACCTAAGCATATGGTAACAGGAACTGGGGGAAATGTATGCCTAGTTTCATAATGCCCACACCCCCGACCTTTGGGATGCCGATAGAGTTCATGTCGAGTCTGCATCACAATGGCCCACTCTTTGGGGAAAGCTCTTCGTCAGCTTTTTCGTCGTATCAGGGGTTAGGGCCTTTGGAGAACCAAGTTACTAGACCCTCAGGGTTTAGTGTTCTGTCACTTTTGTTTCCAACTTTCACTTCAAGTTCTGTCGCCATTATGAGACAACAGATGAATGAAAATAATCACGAAATGGTCCACATGTTGAACCAGCAAATGGGCACCATATTAAGACCACTAATACAAGATTCGACTCAGAGTTACCAATAATTGGCAACTCAGATGATGCGGATAGGTGATTTTTTAGGCGCTCCTAGGGCCCTGGGTCGGCAAACGCTGCCGCCTCGACCTGAGACGCTAATTCAATAAGACGAAGTCTTCGACGAAACAATTAACCAACAACCCCCATGAGGTTGAACATACACCCAAGGTGGACCAAAGGCCTCCCATTGTTTTAGTTTATAGGAACAATACCCATACTATGCTCGACATGAAGCCATGGCTGGCGAACCCAACTTAGAAGCCATGGTGAAACGAATTATGGTTCGCAACAGGGCGAACCCAGGCATTCGAAGACCAACATATACGTCCTTACTACCAGACTTCGTTCTACAAACAGAGTTGCCCAGAGGGTGGAAGGTTCCAAAGTTTACCAAATTCGCCGGAGAGACCAAGGAGTCCACCGTAGAACATGTTGCCAGATACCAAACTGAAGTTGGCGACATAGCAAATAAAGAGGACTTAAAAATGAAGTATTTCCTAATTTCCCTCACCAAAAATGCATTTACTTGGTTCACCACCTTACCCCCACAGTCTATCCATACCTGAGAACAATTGGAAAGATTGTTTCATGAACAGTTTTACATGGGACAATCGAAATTAGTCTGAAAGAGTTAGCTAGTTGTCGCATCGCTGCAAAGAGAGGGCCGACAAAGACAGAAGAGTCGCCACCGTTCGTTATTTATCCCAAAAGATAGGGAAAGGAAACGATCATAGAAAACCTATGGAAAAGGAAAAAGACAAGGTCATCGCAACCAAATCTTGGGTTCGGGAGTCGGTTACGTAAGGGAAGGTATGAGCACCCCTCACGTCCGTTGTACTCAATGGGATCCATGCTTGTTGTCTAATATATGGGTGAAAAACAAACTATCTAAGGTTGATGCTAACGGGAGAACGGAAAGAACTGACTCGATAGGACATCGCCGCCCTATGCCTACGTATTCCCTCATGCAATGGGACATTCAGAGTCAACATAGTTCGGGAAACTACGGGGGGAGGTTGCCCGCCAAGACATCGCGTCTTGTGCCTACGTATTCTCATCTGGTATGAGAAATTAGAGCAAAACGTAGTTCAGGCAACTACGGAAAAAACGGGGTGTTCTCGATCGCACGGGGGCGAGAGAAAAGGTCTGGGTAGACGATACTAGCGCACGCATTCTAGCAGTTAGGTGTATTGCTGCTCGACCATCAGAGACTTAAGCATTACCTGTTTGTGGTAGAACGGACGTAGCATGTCTTAGGTTAAAAGGTATGAGAGCCTAAAGGGTGAGAAAGAAAGAAAAGTGTTCGCTAGAATTATCGCAATCCTATGCCTACGTATTCTCAACAGATACGAGAAATCAGAGCAGCCGTGTTTGGCTAAAGACGGAAAAAAGCGGTCTCGATCACATGGGGGCGAGAGAAAAGATTCTGGATAACATGTTCGTCTCGATTGCACGGGGGCAAGAGAAAAGGGGAAATTAGTTTTTAGCGGGAAGGTCTCAATCGCACTGAGGCGAGAGAAGAGGGAGATTAGTCGTTAATGTGCTCGCTAAGACATCGCGTCTTATGCCTATATATTCTCATATGGCATGATAAACCAGAGCAGCTGTAGTTTAGATAACTACGAAAAACGGTCTCGATTGCACAGGGGCGAGAGAAAAGGGAATCTCGATCACACGGGGGCGAGAGAAAACGGACCTCAATCGCACGGAGGCGAGAGAAAGGAACCGGAACGGGATGCACACGCTAAATCCTAAGACGTAAGAGCGAATGCGTCGCATATCGCTCAAAGGGCATATGCTAAACACTCTAGACGAAGTGAGAAGAGGCTCTCCACTCATCATTTCCTACGTATCTAACACTAACAGCTCACAACACTCATCACGGTTGATTAAAAAGATTGAAGTAAGGAAAGTTACCGAACGAAGTGGTTCCGTTGACCCTTGAAATTGAGTGCAAGCTTCCTTTCCAAGCTTCTAATCTCCTTTTTGATCCTTGGTTATGATGTTTTGAAATACGTTTCAAAAGAGTCAAGTGAATCAAATCGGGTCCGATGTGACGCTAAACCGTCGTAACTCGACTTATGAATGGAAGTCAAACTATAGGAGGTCGCGTATTGATATCCGTGTTATGGACAAGATAGAGAAATGGTATTGAGGATCATTCTCCAATTGAATCGTGTCGCACGGACCAAAAACAATGGGATCTCGTCTTAATCACAAACATAATGTCGATTAATCGAAGGTAGCCTATCGCGATCCCAAAGTAAAGAAAATGACCCAAATGGTTGTCTTCCATAGATTTGAAATCGGGAAGGTTATCAACTCCGATAAATCCGACGCTTAGGGATACAAGACTTCATCGATCCAAGAAAGTCTAAAATAAAATCGAAAGATGAAGAGATGAGGAAAGAAATGAGGTGGTCTCAGATCCAATATTATTCATCAATAATTTGACTGGTAACGGATTACGAAAGTGTCGTCATCGACCAAAAAGAACGAAAATGGAATAAAATGCTCAATAATAAATAGAAACAAAAATCTAACTTCTAAAAGAAAATATAAATTAAAATTCTAAAAGAAAATATTATAAACCTAAAAAAATTCTTTATATAAAGTATATTATAAATCTATTAACTATTTAAAAACTAATATAATAACAATTTTTAAAAAAAACTAATTATAGAATATAAACATACTAATAAACTGTTAGAAAAAAGTATTAATATATTAATAATCTATGTACATGTTAAAAAAGATATATTACATTAAAAACTAAAAGAAGAAGAAAAAAAAAGGGTTCAAAATTGAATTCATGCGGGCTACGGGCTTAACGGCCCACCAACAACAGTCAGCAACAAAAAATAGAAATCCTCTTCTTCGTCCAACTTGTTCAGAACCAAACCTCTCCTTCTTTCATTATGTCGCACCCTAATTTTTGACCTTAAGATTCCACCTCCTTGTGTGTTTTCTTGCATTTCATCTTTTATGTGTGAATAACAAGTGTGTACAGGTACATAAATTTCGAAGATAAAAGTGTTGTTTCTCTCTATCAACAATAGCTGACTGTGTTTTGAATGTTCCGGTTAGAATTTCGAGTTATATTCAAGGTTTTTTTTGCAGGTTATGGACTCAAGAAGATGTGAATCGGAAGTTCGCATCCTTAAGTCAATTTCAAGTCTATGGAAGGATTTTATTACAAGCTCAGAGTAAGAAGTTCAAGTTAACAGTCCAAGTTATAAGCACAAGGGAGTTCTTATGGTGACATTCATCAAAACCATCCCCAAACAGCAGTATTCATGTTATCAAAGGCAACCTATGATGTAGAGCTTATGCTATTAATGCAAAGTAGTTCCATGACTGAAGCCACGACATGGAGGTTTCACGCTACAGCACGAGGCCTCAATCTAGTTGCTACCATTTCCCAAGCAAAAGCTACGTGCCCTTTGAAATGTCATGTTATGGATATACATTTGCTTGAATCACATGGTTTTCCTAGCTATTACTTGCATATACATTCCCGGAAAACTTCAAGCTACAGGATATTATGATATACTTCTTATTGATAAAAGAGCATACACCACACCAAGATGATTCAAGTTTTCGACCATGAATTTTGTTTATTTCCAAACAATACTAGCACAAAAACGGTTCCCTTTGATTTTATTAGCAATTACAAGGTGGTCCTAATCACTTTGGGACTCAAGATCCTAATATCTAAATTGTTGTAAAGGAGTGCAAGATTACATTAAGATCAATTTATTTCTGCAAGAATTTTGAGATGCTCTTATCCGTAAAGGTTAGACGAGAAGACTTTCGAGCAACCCTTCCCAGGTCGGCGGCAGCCGATGATCGATTTAGGCACATCAGGGCATGCGGTACATGCTTCACGATTTATTCATGGCCTAAGCTTTGTTCATTCCCATCTATCTTCATGCCTTTTCCGTGCACTCGCCCAACATGCTGCCGTCATCACCATTTCTTCACATTCTCTAAGCAAATATTGCAATTGCCGATACTATCTCGTGTTGTACTCTTTGCGTTCTTCAAATATGGTTGTACCTATGTTCAAAAGAAAATGTTCCAAGTTTAACTTTATGAGCAGTCATAACACAAATCAGACAGATTAAGTTAAAGGGAGAGAAAGGAGAGCAATGTCTGCATGCTGAATTTACTCCTACAACGGTTACAGTAACAAGGTTGTTCATTTCACAGTTTTCACACTAATGCATACAAACTCAGTTTCACGGAAAACTCCTTCTGGATTAATGATTATCTCGGTAACTCATCCTAGAATTGGTGATCTCCGGGAATCCTTAAAGCATATCTACAATTTGTATGTTGAATATGTTGCCAAGAATCCACCATTTTCCTGCATTAGAAACAACCGCAGTTTGTAATTACAGGCAGCAAAATGATTCAAGAAAGAAACACAACATGAGTGAAACTAAAGGCATTAATTCAGAAGAAGAAAACACGTTCGACAACCTCGCAACTGCATAAGAGTTAAAACAGAAGTTGTTAGCAGCAGAAATTGTTTTCATCAATTAAGAACAATCAAGACAATAGGCATCTTTGAAGTAGCGCTTATTTTCTTTCCAAACGAGTTCAGGCAAGTTCAAAACAAATTTCCAAAACAATTAAGAACGTATCGTTACAGAAGTGGAAAGATCATTTACCACACAAATCAAGGCATTCAAAGTATTTCTAAAATAGAAGAGGCAGACAAAATCGGCCGAAGATGGAAAGTCTTTATTTTTTTCTTCAATTCGCTTGAGAAATTAAGCTATAAGAGGAAGAGGATTCACCAACGTTCAGGGGGGGAGCAACACACAAATTCACGAGATTCAAACCAAACAGCAATTCACAGAAAACCCAAACACCAGAAATCCATCCAAAAAACCCAAAATTCACAAAACCAAAAATGGTAAAAGAGGGAGAGAAGCTTATCTTTCTTTAAGCTCCGCCGGAGATCATCATCCAACGACCTCAACCATCTGCACCGCTGCGAACTCCAACCACTCTCAAACCCTCACGCCATCGCAAGCCACCCTTTCATCATCCACCTTCATCGCCGGGAAATACCAACCGTCATCGGAACCCTGCAAAATGAAACCCATTTCTTTTAACTATGAATACTTTTTGCTAACAGTTTGATGTTTGTTTTGTTCGTTGATTTATGTAGGAGATGGAAAAGAAGAGGGAGCAAGAAGACGTGAGAAGAGGGAGAAAGAGGCAAATCGGGGAAGAAGAAGATGGAAGCGATCACGGAGAGGAAGAAGGGATCGCGACGGAGGAGGAAAGAAACGAAAGTGAGCACAAGAGAGAGATGGGAAGAAGATAGAAAATGACGCAACAAAAGGGAAGAGGAATTAAACTAGGGTTTTTGGTTATTTGGTTTTTGTATTGTAATATAATCACCTACACTCACACGCACCACAATCACGGTGCACCCTCGATCCAGGCCGTCCAATCTCCATCCCTGATCTGATCCACGTCTCCACATTTGCACCATACGGTAAGCCCTCACCCACGTGCCACACCCGGATCCCGCGTCATCCCCTTTAATTAACTTTAAGTAACCCTCTAATATGATAATCAACCAGTTAATTAACTTAATATCATTCTAATTAATTAACCAAAAAACCATTTTTATATAATTTAATATTTCACTTAAGTTTAATTAACCTTTTAATAATCAATCTATTTTATTTTAATTAATCATTTTTGCTTAATCAAATAGCCTTTTAATCAATCCTTTATCCAACTAATAAATCCTTTTATTTTCACTAATTAGCTATTTATAACTTAATGCTTACTTATTTAATTATTATCTATTTAAACACCAAAAAGCATATTTCATAATAACTTGTTTTTTAATTTGTTTGGTTAATAAAAATCTATTCCCTTTCAATTTAATATTATAAAATCTACTTAATGAATAATGATAATAAAATCTTTTATAAAACCCATTCTATTTAGTTATCTATAAAATTATTTCTATCTAAAATTAAGCCATTTATAATTTGATCTAATTTCACTAATAAAACTAATATAATCTCTCATAAAATCAATTCACATAATTTAATACTATTTCTCTTAAATTCAATTTCGCCTAAAATCAATCCCCCGCACAACTTAATCAATCGTGCATGCTTGCATCTCCGCTTCGATCCATTCACCTATTCCACTCTCACACACTTGCACGCTTTAGCGCTTTCATGTGTTTGTGTATGGATTTATTTATACGCTTTTATGTTATCTATTTTTTTTACCGTATTTATTTTATCGCATTGCATAATGTCTAAAGGAAGAACCTGCGCGTAACGTAAAACTTGCGTGTATGCATCTCATTTGCATCATAATCCTTATTGATCCTTGATCTCATTCAAGTCGATCACTTAAGATAGATCCTAGTCCATAGGAAGGCTTTTGTCTTTTATTTTACATCTTAGATAAAAACAAATCAACCCAATCAAACATTATTCAAACATATTAGAGAATAAGATGTTAATCATCTTAAGCAAGATAAAACTTCTACCCCATAACAATTCAATTAATATGTAGGGACTTCTCCGCTTAAGAGAGATAGAGGCGTACTTATTGACAATCCGAGTACTTGAGCCCTTCTCTTAAGACGATACAAAGACTATTTTCCTACGAAGTTGTGGCGGTTAAATTAAGTAATCTCCCTTAAAATGACAACTCGTCTTTTCTCCTAAAACCATTAAATCAACTACCTTATCCCGTAGGAACTTTGACCACAGTCAAAGACTTCCTTAAACCCTTTAGGGGAACTACAATTACTCTGATTCCATTCCCGTCAGGATATGTAGGCACAAGATGCAATATCTTGTCGAGTATACTTAGAATTAAATCATTAGGTCTTTCATCCTTAAGCAGATAACCCTTAGCAATAAACAACATAAAACAAGAGGTTCTTGTAGAGTACTACAGAAACTTAGGATGCTAGCACCTTCCCTAAGTTTAACCAACCCCCGAACCTAAACTCTTTATCTTTTGCATTTGCATTGCATTCTGGGTAATTCAATCTTTTTCCCTTCCTTTGGATAAATAAAAGACCGATTGTAATGAATTTAGATTCAAGCTAATCAATAGCTTGGTATCCAATTTTCACCGCGACACATTACCCTCTCCATTTTCTGTCGCTCTCTCTATTTCTCTCTCTGCTTTTATTCATCTTAATGTTCTAACCTTCATTTCGGTTCTGCTAGTTTATGTTGTTTGAAAGAAGGTGATGAAGTGGGATAATGAATAGTGTTGTTTGGCTCAATGGGTTTCGGTAAAGGTTTGAAATTTGTTGAAGGAGTTTGGTCTAATGGAAGTTAGAAAATGGGTTTAAGGTTTGGTGAGTTTGAGGTGTGCTTCGAAGGAGAAAGGGTTTGATGGGTTGAAGGAAGAAGTTTCGGTTGCTGGGTTTGTAGAGTGGATGGTGTGAAAATGGAAGACAAGGAAGTTTATGGGTTGTTCGCGAAAGCTTTCTGGGGAGATTTGGTGGGTGTTTGAAGATGGATTTTAAGTTGGTGGCTGAAGAAGGTTGATAGTTCGTGGTGAATTGCAAATGGGTTTCACTTGAGTGGTTTGAAGTTTCTAGGATTTAGCAATTGGGTTTCGTTTGGAGCTGGGTGGTGTAAGGTTTAATGGAAGTTTTGTGAAGTTGAGATGATAAGAGATGAATTTCGAAAGGAGTTTCGATTTGGAGGTTGATGATGAGATTTTGAGCTAAGGCTGTTGAGGTTCGTTTGGGATTTTTTGTTGGAATTTGTGAAGAAACTTTCTGGGTTTATTGAGGGTTATGAAAATGGTGATGGCGAGAAGAAATGGTGATAAAGGTCTTGCTTGCAGTTTCTGGGTTTAGTGAGCATCGTGTTTAACGGGTTGAAGATGAAGTTTAAGGGTTTGAGGAAATGGGTTTTTAAGCTGAAACTTCTTTATGCAGGTTGGTTTTAATGGAGGAAGATTAGCGGGTTTTGCTGAGTGTTTTGGGGTTGGTTTTGAGACAGGGTTGAAGAATCTGGGTGAGGTTTGTCAATGGTGATAATGAAGGAGCTGCGTTTTTCTGGATTTGACGATGAAGAAGAAGGTTATTTCGATGATGATTGTGTGGTGTTGGTGAAGTTTTCTAAATAACGATGAAGGATATGAACAGCGAGAGGTGGCACAGCTAGAGTTTTGGGATCTGGGTCAGAGACAATGAACAAGGCATTAAATACCCAGAGCAAGACACATGTACACGCTGGCTAATGATTTGATTATGGAAATGCTGATTAATTAATGGAAAATGTTGTACTAAAATTCTAATAACCTAACTAAGTAACAACTAACTAAATTCTAATTTGATTAGTCAATTCTAATGAAATTATATTCTAATCTAACTAATAAAATCTAAACTAATATTCTAACTAATTAATTAAAACTAAATTAATTCTAATTTCCTAAATGTTAGTTCTAATTAAAACTAATGAATAAAAAATCTATTCTAGTCTAGTTTCTATTTTCTAAAAACCTATTTTAACAATTCTACTTAAAACTATTTCTAAATCTAAATGGAATAATCTATTCTAAAAAGTCTAATGAAAAGCTAAATAAACTCTATTTCTATTTCTAATAAAATAAAAACTATTTTCTAATAAAATTCTATTCTATTTCTAAAAAACTAAATTCTAAAAATCTAACTAAATTTCTATTCTATATCCTATTTAAAATTCTATGCTAAAAGTTCTAATAGAAATCTATTCTAAAAAATTATTCTCTAAGAATTCTATAAAAACCATGAAAAGAAATTAAAGCAGTAAATAAAAAATGCAAGAATGCAGCAAAATAAACGGAAAAAGGGCGACCACCGAAACGCCACCGAAATTATCTACACGGACTGAACCACCAGAAAGAGTAACCTCCGCTTGATTCCGAAATAAACCTCCTCATCTAAACTGGTTTGAATCGTCTGAAACGCGAG
This sequence comes from Lathyrus sativus, assembly GCA_963859935.3. Taxonomy (NCBI): domain Eukaryota; kingdom Viridiplantae; phylum Streptophyta; class Magnoliopsida; order Fabales; family Fabaceae; genus Lathyrus; species Lathyrus sativus. Next base: position 89,055,356 of record OZ012740.1, on the reverse strand, counting down.
CAGAGCGGCTGTAATCCCAATAAATCATTCTGGATGATAACATGCACAGTATGCGACCTAAATGATATACAAATGCAAATGCGAAATGAAATGAAACAAAAACCAAGTACAAGAAATGGTTGGTCAAATTTTGGGTTACAACAGCTGCCCCTATTCAGTCGACTTGGACCTGAAAGGATGAAAAGCGAACGACTTTCAAACATTCAAGGTAAAAGGCGGTTGAATACAAAAGAACCCGGAAATTTGCCAACCGGAGAAATAACAAACTGTAGAACTAATCCACCAAAGTGGAAGTAGAATCACTAGAGAAAACTGTATCTGATAGTTGTAAGAGAATGAGCTGACTCATCGTCAATTAGAAAGCATCGACACGCAGTCAGGAAAAACATCTACTAACACGCAGGCAACGACACTAAGTCGGTAAGAACATCTGACCTCGCCACTAGGCATCTGTTAAACAAACCAGACATCGAACCTGTTGGCCAGCTCAACACAAAGTTGAGAACATCTGCTAATCCAAGCAGGCATCAGTTACTTAAAACGAGTATCGAACCCGAAGGCCGGCTCAACACGAAGTTGAGAACATCTGTTAATCCAAGCAGGCATCCGCTAATTAAAGCGAGCATCGAACCCGAAGGCCGACTCAACACGATGTTGAGAAGAACATCTGACCTCGCTGTCAGACATCTGTTAAACAAACAGGCATCGAACCCGAAGGCCGACTCAACACAAAATGGAAAAGAACATCTGACCTCTTTGTCAGGCATCTGTTAAACAAACAGGCATCGAACCCGAAGGTCGGCTCAACACGCAGTTGAGAACATCTGACCTCGCCGTCAGGCATCTGTTAAACAAATAAGCATCGAACCCGAAGTTCGGCTCAATACGCAGTTGAGAAGAATATCTGACCACGCCGTCAGGCATCCGCTAATTAAAGTGAGCATCGAACCCGAAGGCCGGCTCAACACGAAGTTGAGAACAGAATCTGCCGATTCACAATCTGAAAGAAGAATTCTGCTGGGGGGAAAGATGAACTTGAATAAGTAAACTATGTTGGGGAGAATGATAAGATGAACATATCTGTCAAAGGTCTTGCTGGGGTCTGGATACCACACAAGCTCAAGAAAAACACCAATATTTGTCGGGATCTTGATACCGCATAGCCTCAAGAAATATACCAAATACATGTCGGGGCCTGGATACCGCACATGCTCAAGAAAATACACTGGTGGAAATTGGGGTCTGGATACCGCACAGGCTTGAGCAAATAAAACCGGTGGAAGTCGGGGTCTGAATACCGTACGGGCTTGAGAAAACATTGTTGTCTGCTGAAGATACAACTGGAAACAAGAGGTAACAACCTGGATTATGTTTCAAATGAACATGTTTGAAAATGGCATAATGCTCCATACGAAATGGAAATGCTACGTGTTTAGGAGGATGCTATGCACGATGCAAATTCAAAGGAACCACTCCAGCAAAATAAATGTTGAAGAGACAAAGCCAACTCCGCTGGGGACGACTGGGTGTACCAAGTACGATTGGACTTTTGTTGGGAGAAACAAGCCCTGGATGGCTTCCTGGAAAAGAATTCTCCTTAGTATAACTGCTCTGTTGAGAAATACATCCACTATACTGAGGATCAAATCAACTTTGCTGAAGAAAACGACCCTTGATGGCCTACCAGAATACAACTCTTCTGGGGAACAAATGTCTCGGCTGGGGAAAACAAATCCACTCTACTGGGGGAAAATAGCCTTGGATGGCCTCCTAGAATGAAACAAGAAACTGCTGAGGATAAAAATCAAACTCTGCCGAGATCCCGCTCTGCTGGAGATTAAATTCGATCTTCTAGGGAATAAGAATAAGATTCATCAATATCAAACTCTGCTTGGGAAATTGAATCAGTATCATAGACTCTGTGGGGAAACAACACTAAACTCATCCCACTGCTGGGGGAATAATCCTAAATACCTGCTGGGGATAACCACAATCTCAACCTGTTGATGAGAAACTAGTCATAATCTGCTGGGGAGAAACTAGTTTCAGCCTGGTGGGGATAAATGTAACTCAACCTGCTGGGGAGAGCTTTTGATCTGATACCATCACCCTGTGGGGATACAGAATCTCTGTTATGGGTAAGTGAGATCAGTCGAGTCTCATGTCGGGGAATGTGATGACATGTGAGCCACTGGGAATACGGTTGGGCTTTTGGTTCAGGGATAGGACCAGGTTTAAGGTGATTGGATGTTTATGGTTACCAACAAAAGTGGATTTTAAATGGGAATTACTAGACGAGAACTAGCATTCGAGGGTAGACGACCAGACGAGAACTGGTGGCAAAAGGTTAAGTTGTCAGACGAGAATTGACTTTATGGTTTGGTATCAGACGGGAACTGATTTGTGGTTTGCTAGACGAGAACTAGACTTTGAAATTGTGTTTTCCAGACGAGAACTGGTTTGAAGGTTTGCCAGACGAGAACTGGGCTTTGGATGTTTTCTGTTACAAAGTTCTGACAGGTAACAAGTTCAGGCTGTAGGATGAGGTGATGACATGATTCCCCGACACTCAACTCTTATTGACGAGAATGAACTCGCTTTAGTAACTTGCCCCAATGTAGTTCAACTTGCCCCTGTCTGATCCTCGGGAAAGTTCATCTTGAAAATAAAAACTTGCCATGAGATTAATTACCTTGAGATGGCTTACCCCAGAATTTGTACCATGTAAGGATTTATCCTTGATTAAACAACTCTCAGAGTGGCTGGCTTCAATGCACTCTTGAAATAGCTTGCCCCATGATGAGCATTGAAGCGACTTAACTCGTCCTGAATGAACATTGGAGGGATCTTCCCTCAATCAACAGAATCTCCTGGTGATTTCCCCTAATTGGTGGAGTCTCAAGATGATTCACTTCTGATCAACTGCTTCTCAAATGATTTGCCCCATAATTAACCGATACTTCGGGACTTGCCTCAACTGAATGATTTCATGCTCACTGGATGTCAATGCCCAAGATCCATAGGGCCACAAAGTATATTGAATCCTGATCCAGACTACTGAATGATCCAGTCCTGTTTGACTGCTCCTTGTTGGAATTTCCTCCACGCCAACTACTGACCTGCCATTAAAATTTTTTGTTCATGAATGGTAATTTTAATGCGGTGTTCATGCAAGTTTTGAAAAGAAATGTCATCTATTAAGTGTCGTGATAGTGACACGAATGGACCATTTAGTCCAAACGTTGTGCTAACTTGATTGGTGCGAAAGATACAACAAGAAAATGATTAGCAAACTCTGCCTCATTGTAGTATGCTTTCAGAATAAACTCTGCCTCAATTAGGTCTTTCAAGGGTTGTAACGTGGTCTAGTTCATGGTTATTGAAACAAAGGATATTAGGCTCAAAGTATGATTTGTACCAACCCCTCCTCCGTGATGATCTCCAATCCTACATTCGGTTAACTTGGCATAAGCGCTCACCTCTTCAAAAGGTTTGTTGAATGATATGAGTGATGTTTAAGGAACCCACAAGGTTTTCGGAGTGACAGTTACCCCTTTTGTCTTCTGTGTCTGTAGTCACACGAATTTGTTCTCGTTTGAGGATTTTTCTTCTGAAATCCTTTCTTTTTATTCTTGTATTCCCTAACTTTTTCCTGGACTGATTTTTGAAGTTTTATATTTTGAAGTCCAGCGGGATGCCCCAATTTTGCCTAAGTATTTGCTTTCCAGCTTCTTTTTTTTCTAACTTAGCGGGCTTTTTCTTTCTTTTTTTTTAAACAAGTCGTGTGACACTGGCTGTCTTGATTTTCTCTGAAAAGGGTTGTAACTATCTCACTCCTGATTGGTGAGTTTTAAACATTGTGGTTGATTAAGGATGACCCCTTGAGAGGGATCAGATGTGATTGGTCCTCGAATGGGGACACTCCTCTATAAAATTTGAATGCTCGGTCAAATTAACTGACAACTACCCTGCCCTAGGTTAAGATGTGAGGGTTTGTAAATCCGAAGAAACTCCTACTTCTAGGCTCGAAATGGTTAACTAGGGACTAACTACTTATCTCTCCGGTGTTTAGGGGATTTGAAACAATGCTTGTACATCATCAGCAGGATTTTATCCAAAAGCATATGATCAGCGATTATGAGTTTTCAATTTTCGTCATCCTCCCTCCAATCTTTGCTAAAACAACAGTGATAAAGTGGAGTGGATAAAAGGTGTATGTATCTGTGCTTTGTGATAAATAAGAAAAATGAGCGAATACGACATGATTAATTCAGAAAAATGCATAATAACTTCATTAATATTACCATTCAAAACAACAATGTTTAAAAGCAAGTAGTAACTAGCAGGAAAGAAACTACAAATGCAAATGATAAAAATGCCCCAGGACTGCCAATGCTGAGAACGTCTACCTGTCTGGATCAATGGCTTCTGGAGATAACCCTCGAAATCTGCAAGCTTAGACAGTTGAGAGGTTGACATGAACAACCAAACTTCCCTCTGGAAAAGATATGTACCCTTTGTCAATCAACTATTGCACTTTGGCTTGAAAAGCTTTGCAATCTTTGGTTGAATGCCCCATGGATCCACCATGATATCCATACTGAACATAGGGATTGTACCCAGGAGGGTAAGGCTCTGGCACAGGCTTAAGAGTATTAGGCTCCATCAAAGAGTATTGAATCAGATGTGGCAGGAGCTGACTGTACAACATAGGAACTGGATGAAGAGGAGCAATCCTTCTTTCCAAGTTGTTGCGAGGTCTACTCTGATTTTGGTGCTGATTTGGATAACCTCGACCATGGGCTCGTTGATTTGCATGAGGAGTGACCTAAGGTTTCTGATGTGGTGCCCTAGGCACAGTCGTCTGTCCATGAGAACAACGTGATACTGAAGATAATGACCGCTGAGAAGATGAAGAACCAAAAGATTTCACCGATTCACCCTGAGAATAACCAACATCTGTCATGACTGCGTTGATCACCTTTTCTTCTTCTTCTTGGGAATTACAGAGAGATTCAGTTCCACTGGCCTGACTGCTTGAGACATTTCCCATCTTAATGTCATTCTCAATGTGTTCTCCTGCTGTTACCAGGTCAGAGAAATTTGGTGTAATCCCAATCATCCTTTCAAAGTATGGGCTTTGCAAGGAGTTCATGAACATGTCAGCTAACTCTTGGTCTAGAAGCGGTGGTTGCACTCTGAAAGCAAATTCTCTCCATCTCTGAGCATACCTCCTGAAGGGTTCACTGTTCTCTTGAGATAAGCTTTGCAACTGCATGCTACTGGGAGCCATGTCAAGATTATACTGCTTCAGAAAAGTTTTGGCTAAGTCCAACCATGATTGGATCTGACTGTTCTCTAACTACATATAGCAACTCAAAGATGCCCCAATCAGACTGTCCTGGAAATAGTGAATCATCAACTTGTCATTATGCACAAATGAAGTCATCCTTCTGCAGAACATCACCAGATGTTGCTTCGGGCAACTATCTCCTTTGTATTTCTCAAACCTCGGCGCCTTGAAATTTGGAGGTAATGTCAGGTCGGGAACCAGGCACATGTCTGAAGCGTCGAGACCAAAAGTATCTTGATTTTCCAAGGCCTTGAGTTTTTCTTCCAACACATGAAACCTTTTAGCATACTCAAGAGCTCTCGGGTCCTTAGTCTTCATTATCGAAACCTCTCTTTTGGAATTCGACACAGAGGAAGCAACATCATGACGATTTGTGGCACCAGGAGAAGAAGAACGTCCACTTTGGACAACAAACTATTCATTCAAGTCTTGGTCCTCAACAGAGGGCTGCACAGGCTGAGCTTCAGTAAGGTTGTTCACTTGTGGAGAGTCTTCATCGGGCAGAGAACCATACAGAGGGTTAGTCATCACAGTAAAACCTGGCGGGCTATCAACATTCTGGAGGTCGTTCCCTGACATAACTACCAACAATTCTCAACTTGACTTCACTCCTTAACACTGCTTGACTCCATCTCAAACACTTGGCCGTCTTCCAACAATCACCACTTGTTCAGAACAAACACCAGGGAATCACCTTCTGAATCAAAAATAAAGGCAGGATGAGAGCTCTGGCTAGCTGAAGAATGATATGCAAAATGATGCAAAGATGTTTATGCAAATGCAATGCAAAATGCAACAAACAAGGGTTCACATCCTCCACAAATCTCTGAATAACTGTTACGCTGCTGATTGAGATGAACCAGAGCTTCACCTTGGTGAGAAAATATCGAAACACCAAAAGACCAAAGTATAGGAACCTTATAACATCAGAGATCAAAGGTCCGCACTGATAAGAAATCCGGGTAGGTTGGAGGTCAAGTTTCCTGCATAACCCTCCCACTCACAGGTATGAACCTAATATCTGACAAGGTTCGGCATCCTATGCGGTCGTCAGTGTCACAGACTTTCGAGAAATGATGATACGTTCACCATCTCTAGTTTGACATCATAGTCAAACGAAACGGCCTCACTTAGCTGACTCCCAAATGAGAGGTCCCCAGAGTGGACAATCCTCAGATCCAACATCCTCTCAACTGTCCGAAACAGACTAGAAAGGTAGTCATCAGAGAGAATCTCGTCTGAGCGCGAATTTTGTGAGGACTAGTGCATGCTACCATACAGGTCCTCACTACTTTCCACTATAATGCTATGTATATCCTCAAGCCTGGGTTTTAGCTTATCACACAATGGAACAGTCCCACCCAACATCACACCAATATGATAATAATGTGCAGAAAATGTAAATACAACAATATACAAAATACAACATACAAATATACACACCCAAAGACAAAAACAGACAAGCTCTAGGATTGACTCGCATAGAGGATGGGAAAATTCCCCAGCAGAGTCGCCAGTTGTCGCATCGCTGCGAAGAGGGGGCCGGCAAAGACAGAAGAATCGCCACCATTCGTTATTTATCCCAAAAAGGGAAAGGAAATGATCAGAGAAAACCTACGGAAAAGGGAAAATACAGGGTCATCGCAACCAAATCTTGGGTTTGGGAGTCGGTTACGCAAGGGGAAGGTATGAGCACCCCTCACGTCCGTTGTACTCAACAGGATCCACGCTTGTTGTCTAATCTATGGGTGAAAAACAAACTATCTAAGGCTGTTGCTAACGGGAGAACATAAAGAACTGACTCGATAGGGCATCACCGCCCTATGCCTACGTATTCCCTCGTGCAATGGGAAATTCATAGTCAACGTAGTTTGGGAAACTACGGGGGGAGGTTGCTCACCAAGACATCGCGTCTTGTGCCTACGTATTCTCATTTGGTATGAGAAACCAGAGCAAAACGTAGTTCAGGCAACTACGGAAAAAACGGGGTGTTCTCGATCGCACGGGGGCGAGAGAAAAGGTCCGGGTAGACGATACTAGCGTACACATTCTAGCAGTTAGGTGTATTGCTGCTCGACCATCAGAGACTTAAGCATTACCTGTTTGCGGTAGAACAGACGTAGCATGTCTTAGGTTAAAAGGTATGAGAGCCTAAAAGGTGAGAAAGAAATAAAAGTTCTCGCTAGGATTATCGCAATTCTATGCCTACGTATTCTCAACAGATATGAGAAATCAGAGCAACCGTAGTTCGGCTAACTACGGAAAAAAGCGGTCTCGATCGCATGGGGGCGAGAGAAAAGATTCTGGATAACGGGTTCGTCTCGATTGCACGGGGGCAAGAGAAAAGGGGAAATTAGTTTTTAGCGAGAATGTCTCGATCGCACGGAGGCGAGAGAAGAGGGAGATTAGTCGTTAATGTGCTCGCCAAGACATCACGTCTTGTGCTTATATATTCTCATCTGGTATGTGAAATTAGAGTAGCTATAGTTTAGCTAACTACGGAAAACGGTCTCGATTACACGGGGGCGAGAGAAAAAGGAATCTCGATCGCACAGGGGCGAGAGAAAAGGGATCTCGATCGCATGGAGGAGAGAGAAAGGAACCGGAACGGGATGCACACGCTAAATCCTAAGATGTAGGAGCGAAGGCGTCGCATATCGCCCAAAGTGCATACACTAAATACTCTATACAAAGTGAGAAGAGGCTCCCCACTCATCATTTCCTACGTATCTAACACAAACAGCTCACAACTCTCATCACGGTTGATTAAAAAGATTAAAGTAAGGAAAGTTACCGAACATAGTGGTTCCGTTGACCCTTGAAATTGCGTGCAAGCTTCCTTTCCAAGCTTCTAATCTCCTCTTTGATCCTTGGTGATGATGTTTTAAAATACGGTTCGAAAGGGTCAAGTGAATCGAATCGGGTACGATGTGACGCTAAACCGTCGTAGCTCGACTTATGAATGGAAGTCAAACTATAGGAGGTCGCGTATTAATATCCGTGCTATGGACAACATAGAGAAATGATATTGAGGATCATTCTCCAATTGAATCGTGTCGCACGGACCAAAAACAATGGGATCTCGTCTTAATCGCAAACATAATGTCGATTAATCGAAGGTAGCCTATCGCGATCCCAAAGTAAAGAAAATGATCCAAATGGTCATCTTCCATAGATTTAAAATCGGGAAGGTTATCAACTCCGATAAATCTGACGCTCAGGGATACAAGACTTCATCGATCCAAGAAAGTCAAAGTAAAATCGAAAGATGAAGACATGAGGAGAGAAAAGAGGTGGTCTCGGATCTAACATTATTCATCAATAATTTGACTGGTAACGGATTACAGAAGTGTCGTCATCGTCCAAAAAGAGCGAAAGTGGAATAAAATGCTCAATAATAAATAGAAACAAAAATCTAACTTCTAAAAGAAAATATAAATTAAAATTCTAATAGAAAATATTATAAACCTAGAAAATTCTTTAAATATAGTATATTATAAATCTATTAACTATTTAAAAACTAATATAATAACAATTTCTAAAAAAACTAGTTATAGAATATAAACATACTAATAAACTGTTAGAAAAAAAAGTATTAATATGTTAATAGTCTATGTGCATGTTAAAAAAGATATATTACATTAAAAACTAAAAGAAAAAAAGGGGGGTTCATAATTGAATCATGCGGGCTACGGGCTTCATGGCCCACCAACAACAGTCAACAACAAAAATAGAAATCCTCTTCTTCGTCCAACTTGTTCAGAACCAATCCTCTCCCTCTTTCATTACCCTCTCCATTTTCTGTCGCTCTCTCTATTTCTCTCTCCGCTTCTATTCATCTCAAAGTTCTAACCTTCGTTTCGGTTCTGCTGGTTTATGTTGGTTGAAAATATTGATGAAGTGGGATAATGAATAATGTTGTTTGGCTCAATGGGTTTCGGCAAAGGTTTGAAATTTGTTGAAGGAGTTTGGTCTAATGGAAGTTAGAAAATGGGTTTAAGGTTTGGTGAGTTTGAGGTGTGCTTCGAAGGAGAAAGGGTTTGATGGGTTGAAGTAAGAAGTTTCGGTTGTTGGGTTTATGGAGTGGATGGTGCGAAAATGGAAGACAGGGAAGCTTATGGGTTGTTCGCGGAAGCTTTCTGGGGAGATTTGGTGGGTGTTTGAAGATGGATTTTGAGTTGGTGACTGAAGAAGGTTGATAGTTCGCGATGAATCGTGAATGGGTTTTATTTGAGTGGTTTGAAGTTTCTGGGATTTTGCAACTGAGTTTCGTTTGGAGCTGGGTGATGTAAGGTTTAATGGAAGTTTTGTGAAGTTGAGATGATAAGAGATGAATTTTGAAAGGAGTTTCGATTTGGAGGTTGATGATGAGATTTTGAGCTAAGGTTGTTGAGGTTCATTTCGGGTTTTTTGTTGGAATTTATGAAGAACATTTCTGGGTTTATTGAGGGTTATGAAAATGGTGATAGCGAGAAGAAATGGTGATGAATGTCTTGCTTGCAGTTTCTGGGTTTAGTGAGCATCATGTTTAACGGGTCGAAGATGAAGTTTAAGGGTTTGAGGAAATGGGTTTTTGAGTTGAAACTTCTTTATGCAGGTTGGTTTTAATGAGGAAGATTAGCGGGTTTTGCTGAGTGGCTTTGGGGTTGGTTTTGAGACAGGGTTGAAGAATCTGGGTGAGGTTTGTTAATGGTGATAATGGAGGAGTTGCATTTTTTTTTTGGATTTGACGATGAAGAAGAAGGTTATTTCGATGATGATTATGTGGTGTTGATGAAGTTTTCTAAAAAATGATGAAGGAGATGAACAGGGAGAGGTGGTGGAGCTAGGGTTTTGGGATCTGGGTCAGAGACAATGAACAGGGCATTAAATACCCAGGGCAAGACATGTGTACACGCTGGCTAATGATTTGATTATAGAAATGCTGATTAATTAATGGAAAATGTTGTACTAAAATTCTAATAACCTAACTAAGTAACAACTAACTAAATCCTAATTTGATTAATCAATTCTAATGAAATTATATTATAATCTAACTAATAAAATCTAAACTAATATTCTAACTAATTAATTAAAACTAAATTAATTCTAATTTCCTAAATGTTAGTTCTAATTAAAACTAATGAATAAAAAATATATTCTAGTCTAGTTTCTATTTTCTAAAAACCTATTTTAACAATTCTACTATTTCTAAATCTAAATGGAATAATCTATTCTAAAAAGTCTAATGAAAAGCTAAATAAACTCTATTTCTATTTCTAATAAAATAAAAACTATTTTCTAATAAAATTCTATTCTATTTCTAAAAAACTAAATTCTAAAAACCTAACTAAATTTCTATTCTATATCCTATTTAAAATTCTATGCTAAAAATTCTAATAGAAATTTATTCTAAAAAACTATTCTCTAAGAATTCTATAAAAACCATGAAAAGAAATTAAAGCAGTAAATAAAAAACGCAAAAATGCAGCGAAATAAACGGAAAAAGAGCGATCACTGAAACGCCACCGAAATTATCAACACGGACTGAACCACCAGAAAGAGCAACCTCTGCTCGATTCTGAAATAAATCTCCTCATTTGAACTGGTTTGAATCGTCTGAAACGTGAGCAGAGCGGCTGTAATCCCGATAAATCATTCCGGCTGATAACATGCACAGTATGCGACCTAAATGATATGCAGATGCAAATGAGAAATGAAATGAAACAAAAGCCAAGTACAAGAAATGGTTGGTCAAATTTTGGGGTACAACACTAGTGTCAAGCGAAAGGCTACAGAGTCGGTGGACCAATATCTTAACAAGTTTAGACTATTGAAAGCGCGATCTTCACGCAAGTCCCTGAACAAAAGCTAGTCGAGATGACGACTGATGACCTAGATTATTCGATCAGGAAAAAGTTAGACACACAATATCTCATAGATATGGCGCGGCTAGCTGATAGGGTCCGGTAGGTCAAACATTTAAAAAATGAAAAACCCATGCTAATAGATACCGTAAGAAAGAGAAAGTTGCATACGTGGCCGCTGACGAATAATCTTCTAACAATGAGGGGCTCGTCGATGATAACGAGGTCAACGTGGCTGAATTGAAGCCAGAGCCTTCGTACAAATGCAAATCATTAAAACCATCGAATGAAAAAAATCATGTTGAAACCGAAAAATAAATAAATATGTCGCACAAATGTATACTTTTGATGTATCTGAGTGCAATGAAATATTTGATTTATTAGTTAAAGATGGTCAGATTATTGTTCCTCATGAGGCAAAAGATCCCCCTTTAGAACAAAAGAAGAAAATTGGATTTTCTAAATTTATTAATTTCCTTGGTCATAAGACATCTCAATGTGTTCTTTTCAGGGACTTGGTGCAGAAAGCTTTGAATGAAGGTCGTCTTCATTTTCGCGAAAGGCCAAAGATTCAGGTGGACACAAATCCTCTAAAGGTCGAAGAAGCCTTATATTTTGAGCTATATGACTGCATGATGGTTGAGGCTACTAAGGGTCTCAACGAGCACTTGACAACTGAAGCATTTGAGTGCATGATGGTTGAGACTACAGATGGTCCCGCCAAGAAGTCTGAAGAAAAACTCGAGGCAGTCTACCCTCAAGCTGGCGAAAGTCTGACTGATTTCCAAGAGGAATGCAAGGTGAGCAGGTCGAAGGCTGTATTATGCCAAAGTGCAACACCGTGTTTGATGAAAAAGTTGATGAGAAGTACGAAGCGGGGCGGAAAATAGAGTTGTAAGATAGTAAGCCACTAGTCCCTAGGTTCATGTTCGACAAGAACGGTGCTCCTTGTCGAAACAAAGAATACAGGAAGTTGTTCCAGCCAGCACGGCCGAAGACCTTTATGCCACCATCAGATACCCCGCAGGATAAGTGGGTGGCGCCCGTGAGCCAAAAAAGGAGCAAGAGGCCGAAATTGAGGGTATTGGATCTAGAAAAAGAGGCAAAGGCCTCAGACAAGAGTACTGAACCCATGGGTTATATGGTTTCCCCCAACTACAAAGGCAAGAATCCTATGACAAGGACCCAGTGGAGGGGATATCAACAGAACAAAAAGGCTGCCAAAGAGGCTTTGACTTTGCACCTGAAGTCTGTGGGACCCTCTGGACTAAAAAGGAAATGCCCAAAGGCAAGGTGGGCCGAGAAAGAGAAAATTATGACGAACCAGACTACGGTAGTGACTGTGGAGACTTCAGGAGAGAAGGGGGTGGTGTCAACCCAAAGCTCGAAATACACGTCTGGAGGTGAAAACAAGAAAGAACCAGAATATACTTCTCATCATATGAAGAAGAACCAGAGTACACTCCCCAGTCGGATGAGGAATATACCCCATCACCAGAAGACGATTTCGACGAAGACATGTATGATGACACCAATGATGATACATATGGTGAGGACTTCATTGTAAACTACGAAGTCGTGTCAATACTGCCAGTAAAATATGATAGGGTGTCGGAAGTCTCTGAAGCAAAAGAAGATTTCCTACCAGAAGAGACCACAAAAGACAAGCCACTATGTTACTACATGATGAACAGTGGTATGGTGGAAGAACGAACAACTATGTTTGAAATACCTAGTCCTGGAATGACGTACCATTTAAAGCCATTATTCATAAAAGCAAAGGTTGACAGAGTGTCAGTCAACAAGGTGTTCGTAGACAGAGGGGCAACTGTCAATTTAGTGCCCCATACATTGTTCAAAAAGATTGGAAAGACTGAAGTCGATCTCAGACAACACAACATGATTCTATCTAATTATAAAGGGAAAACCAACAATATTATGGGAGTGGTCCAAGTTGATCTAGTTGTAGGTACCACTACCCGATCAACGTTCTTCATGGTCATAAACTCGAAGGCAAATTTCAACCTCTTGTTGGGGTTTAGAATGGATCCATGGGATAGGTGCAGTTTCTTCAACTCTACATCAGAGGTTAAGCATTTGGAGGAAAGGCGGCATCATTGAGAATATAGAAGTCGAGCAGAGTTATTACATGATTGATGAAGCAAAGGATGCAAAGAAATCTTTTGACCAACACCTAGCAAATATGGCCCCTTGTGATGATGGATCAGGATCTTATACTTCTATCAACACGAGTCGCATCCTAAACTTGGATCCTGACTATGGATCCGTTTGGGATACTACTAACGCAATAATGGAGCCCACAGAGGAACTTCTACCCACAGGGTGACCCACAATTGATGAGAATGGCTACTGAGTCAGAGAGCTTGACTCAAATTTCGGCCTATCTGGCTAAAAACAAGCGAAAGTCGGCGCTAGAAGTAGGAAAGTGACAACATAGCTGGTGACGCCGATAGCAGCACGTAAGTAATTGGCCGACTAGGCCAGACAACAGCTTCGAAAAGCCGAAGGCTTGATTGCATATATGACAATGAGCCTTTGGGGTTTGAGAAAACCCATCCATTGAGCTGTAGAGAATGTAGGCGCTCGACCCACTTGAAGAAATTGACTTGGGTGATGGGGCAACGAAGAGACCTACGCACGTAAGTGCTAAGATTGGGTCGAAGATGAAGGTCAAGCTGATCGAGGTATTGAAGGATTACAAAGATTTCTTTGCTTGGGATTATGGTGAGATGCTTGGCTTGAGTCGGAGTGTAGTAGAACACCGACTACCAATTCAGCCAGGAAAAAGGCCAGTAAAACAACAGCCATAATGTTTCGCTTCAAAAATCACTTTAAAGATCAAACAGGAGATCGAAAGACTGCTTAAAAGTCAGTTCATCAGAACTGCAAGGTACGTCAAATGGTTAGCAAATATAGTTCCTGTTATTAAGAGAAATGGGACTTTGAGAGTCTGTATAGATTTCAGAGTCTTAAACAACGCTACCCCTAAAGATGAGTATTCAATGCATGTGGCAGAAATGCTGGTCGATTCAGCCACGAGTTTCGAGTATTTGAGTATGCTCGATGGGTACTCTAGTTATAACCAAATCCTCATAGCCGAAGAGGATGTTCCCAAAACAGCGTTTCGGTGCCCTGGAGCCTTAGGAACGTACGAATGAATTTTAATGCCATTTGGTTTAAAAAATGCTGGAGCAACTTATCAAAGAGCCATGAATGCTATATTTCATGATTTTATTGAGAAATTTATACAGGTGTACATTGATGACATTATCATGAAATCCTCATCAGAGAATGGTCACTTAGACCACCTTCGACGTTTATTTGAGAGAATGAGGAAATATGGCTTAAAAATGAATCTACTAAAGTGTGCTTTTTGTGTACATGCAGGAGATTTCCTGGGATTTGTAGTCCATAAAAAGGCATCAAGATCAACCAAAACAAAACCAAGGCAATTTTGGATCTCAAGCCTCCTTCGACGAAGAAACAAATCCAGTCTTTGTTGGGGAAGATAAACTTTTTGAGAAGGTTTATATCAAATCTAAGTGGCAAGACGAAAGTGTTCTTGCCATTGCTCAAGGCCAAGAAAGAAAGTGACTTTCACTGGGGACAGGAGTAGCAAGAGGCTTTCGACACCATCAAAGAGTACCTCACGAGGCCTCCCATTTTATTGCCACCTAGTATCAATAAAAGCATGAAGTTGTACATCATTGCGTCAGACGCAACTACAGGAAGCATGTTAGTGCAAGAGGATGATTGTGGCGTCGAAAGACTCATTTATTACCTTAGTCGAATGGTAATAAATGCCAAAACTAGGTACACCATGATCGAAAAGTTGTGCCTATGTCTGTACTTCTCATGTATGAAATTAAAATAATATATTAAGCCAGTTGAGGTTTATGTTTCATCGCATTTTGATGTTATTAAGCATATGTTGTCTAAACCCATTCTGCATAGTCGAATTGGGAAGTGGGTGTTGCACCCCAAAATTTGCCCTCACAATACAAGACTTTGTGTTCCAAGAAGGTTCACAAGGTTCACAAAGTTCACAATTGGTCAGAAGAGTTGACAATTCCCTCAGACAATGCACCTCCTAAGCAGTGCATCCAAAACTAGGGTTTTGACTTTAATCAGGCTAAATGGACTTCCAAGACTTCAGATTTGGTCCCAGGGGTATTTTGGTCATTTTTACGTGGATCCCGCTAATTCTTTGAAGACGGGCTGTTACTGAGCTGTGAGACACTTGAGACACTATTTCTGAGGCATTTATTTATCACCTGTTTTGATTATATCAAGGTGCCAATTCGATGTGTTCGGTATCGAAATTTGTCGGGCATAACTGGATATAAGGTCCATTTTATCGCTCATGGTTTATTTCCAGAGCATTTCCGTTGCTGTTAATAAAGTGCAGTTTAATTGGGTATTATTGGATTGTTGCTTATATCATTTGGTCAGTGGTCAGTGGAATTCAATTACGGGCAATATCATCATTGATACTAAATCTGTTGTGATTACGGCGCACATTCGCGTTTGGTTAGAAAATGAGGAGAATATTGTTGGCTAGAATCCAAATGAATGAAGTCAGGTGATGAGATTAGGACTACCAACGAGACAAGTACATGAGCAAGAATATCATTCGTGAGTATTTATGGTTTATGACTAGAATAATGAATTTAAATATTTGTGGATTTATTCACAAATGTTTATAATTTATAACTAGAAATAAATATAAATAGATTCAAAGTTGAATGATCATGGAATTTTTATTTCATAAGAATATCATTTTACAAAAGGAAGTGAATCATTTCACATTTGAATTGCTGTGAGATTACATTTACAAATGTTACATCTACTCTAAAAAATCCTAAATCCTAAAAACTCCTAAGGCTTCTTCATGGTATCCTTCCCTTGAGTGTTCCTCGAAGTTCCCGATCACCTGCAAAAAATAAGAGAAACAAAACAGAACAGAGTAGGAGGATGTTAGAAAGATGAATTTGACACTCTCAGAACATTGTCATCATCGAGTGCCGGGAGTGGCACGACCAAAGCCGCATCCTACTCCCGTTACCAATCTGAGCCATCGGCGTCAGATCAGGTAATATCTGTTCTTATCTAAGGGACAGCCGAGAGAAAGAGAGAGTAAAAGAAGTGGGACTGATTTGATTTGCCATAATTGGATTCGGTTCAAAAACAAATTAAAAACACCATTCCATCAAGTAAATAATTTTTGGGACACTATCAAGTAAACCAAATTTCACAGCTGTATCAACTCTGAACCACACAAGCGAGCCCGTGAAAATCAAATACCAAATCTGAACGGAAATAAGCCACGACAGAATTCGCATCAGCATAAACTCGGTTTCAGCATCAAATCACAATCAGCAGCAGTGTAATAAACCAAATGAGCAAGTCACATTGAAAATTCAAGTACAGAATCCAAGGCTCAGTGTGAACATCATAGCCTAAAAGTCGCAGCCACCTATCGGTTCCAAATCAGAGAGTAGAAAGATCAGTTAAACTCAGAGAATTGAGGAACCAAGCTTATGTTCAGAAAGATAGGAACCCATTCATTTCAGTTCAAAAATAAGCAAATCCACAAGCCTCACAGTGAAATTCAAAATTCATAACAGAGTTTAAGGCCAAAACAGGTCAGCTGCAACAAAAGCACTCAATTCAGGAGCAGAAGGGCATCTGCGGGTCAGAGGTAAGCTCAGTGCAAGGCATCAAGCACAGGGCTCAATTATAAAACATCATAGCCCAAATTCACAAGCCATTGAACCAAATCGAAAATAGAACCGCAAGTGCAAGAAATGAATCAAATTCAGGTCATGTTCAAAAACAAGAAACCACAAGCTGGACAAGTCAATAGCAGACACCTCTGAGTAACAGAGGATTCAATTCGACTGCATCAAAAAGTAAGGTACAAAACAGGTCAATTAAAACTTGCCTCGAACGAATCCTGATGGGCCAAATTCTGAAAATCAAACCAACAAGTGTTAAGAATTGAATCCATGAGTAAACATCAGAAAAGGAAGTTCGAAAGACCAAACCATAGAAGAAGGGCATTCAATAAGTCCCTCACTTGAGATCCGAAACACCAACTAAATTAGGCATCAAAGACGATGTTGAACCCTGCGTATCAGTTCAGAAAAACCAGTCATAATCAAGCTCAGTTCACCAAAATACGACCAAAAAGCTGTCAGTAATTCGAACGCAAGTTCGATATCACAGCCGAAATACCTCAGAAGGTAGCCCGTTCGCAAGTCCAAACCAGTTCGCGTAAGTAACTATATCCAAATTTGGTCCATATCTGAAAAAGAAAACCAAAATCCAAACGAGTCCAGTTATCCAAATGAAATCAAAACAAATCCAGAAATACAGATACCCAAATCCATGACGGAGTCAGTTCGTATCAGTAAGTCAAATCCATATCATAAGAAATTAGATTCGATCCAGTATCAGAAAACAAATCATGAGCAAATCCAACAGATATCAGAAAGTGAACCCTATCAGAAAAGATAACAAAATCAAATCAGTAATAATGCGAACCACATCCGAAAGAGGAATGTTTCCAAATCAAATCCCAATCAGAAATTAATATCAGTAAAAATAACGTAAAAAAAGATATTATCCAGGCCCATTCGAAAATCAAGAAAAAGTATATAAGGAACCATAGCACCTGATCAAACCCTAGCGAGAACGGCCGCAAACAAGAAACCCTAAACGAATCGAAAGATGGCTGCGAACTCAGACGAAAGCATAATCGTCATCATCGTTCAAAGAATCACCCAACATAAATCGTGAATCATCAAAGCCGAACCATCGATCGTACTCATCAACACAAACAAACCGAAGGAAGTCTACCAGCGCCGCCTCCATCCACGACGGGCAAACCCTCCACGGAGGCTCAGTCCACCATCATTGCCTCCGTTCATCACCGATTGCGAACGAGAATGTGAGCCAGGAACATAATATCGTCACTTTTAACATTGTTCGGTTTGATTTCAGGGTTTTCAACATGATTGAAGAAAGAATCACAGAGAGAAAGGCGATGAGGAAGACGAAGGCTTAACGGCGCCGCGAGATACAATGGGGTTTTGAAACCCTAGATTGTCACTAACTGTGACATGCAACCGGGTTGGGTTGAGAATCCTACCGGCCCAATCTCCAATTCTCAATTACCAATTCCCAATTCCCTTTCCTTTATTTTTTATTTTCTGTTTTTTGTTAATATTAGGTTAAATATTAAAATTGTTCTTTTTTAATAAATAATAACTAAAACCTTCTTTTTAATAATTAAAAAAAACTTCTTTTTTTCAAAATCAAATTTAAAAGTTTTTTTAATATAATATTAAAACTCTTTCTTTAAAATAAAATTTAAAACTTTTTTTAAGATAAAAATTAAACCTTTTTTTTAAATTTAAATCTCTTTTTTTAAACTAATATTAATTTCTCTTTAAAATTTACAATAAAATCTCTTTTTGCATTTTTGTATTCCCCTTTAATATTATTTGTTTTCAGTATTGATTATATTTTAGTCTAACCTTTCACTAACGATTTTTTTTAGTTTCTCTCTGCAGATTAAATTCCAATTCATTATTATATATGTATCTGTTTCCCGGTTGTAATTTTTCGAGACAATTGTCACATTACACACTCTGAAGGAATTAGGTCTAGCATTTGACCGCCGTGTCAATAGTCCTCACCTTCAACCCTTACAACTTTTACAAACCCTAATTTTCACAAATGCCTCGCCGCAGGCAAAATTACAATTTTACCCCTAGCATTAGGTCAAAGAGCCGCTGCGCTCATTTTAGGGTTTCCCGCCGCGGAATCCCTAACCTAACCCTAATTACAACTTAACATTTCAACGTAGAGATTTGGAGTTTCTACACTCCACGTAAGCGTGTCCTTAAGATGCGTTTATTCCCCTTGAGACCTTGACCACAGTCAAGAAGTTTCTAACCTCCCTATTGAGGGGAACTACGATTACTCTGATTCCACTCCCGTAAGGATACGTAGGCACAAGATGCGATGTCTTGCCGAGTAAACTTAGAATTAACCCCCTTTATTATTTATTGCTTATTTATATTTTATTTATCTTTGCTATTTAATTATTTTGCTTATTATTTTGTAATTGTTTCTTGGACGTAAAGTTGTTTAATTATTTAATTATTATTATGGTTAGTAATTAGGGAGTGTAACAACCTGTATGTAATATTAAAATAAATTTAGATCACTTTTAAATAAAGATAATTAAAATAAACACATCACACACGTAAGTCGATTTTAATCGCCGTCTCACTTCCTAAGGATATCCCTCAAGTTGCCTACGAATAATGGTTAAGTGGGGTGTATAAAGCAAGTCCCTCAAATAGAAAAATCATCAAAGTCCCTTATGGTTGCCTTTACGAATCGAGTCCCTTTCGAAAAATGATGATGGTCCCTTATATGTGCTTATTACATCCTACAATGGCCTTCAAAGTCAAATTGTCCCTCACATGTCCCTTAACATCCAAAGTAAGGACTACCTACTCCATTATAGTAGGGATAGTCTTACTAAAGGAAAGAATAAAGAATAAGAAAGACCTTAAAACATTAGGGTAGGCTACTCCTAGATACTTGCTCACTTCAAAACTGTTTCACACTTAAACAAATTTTCAACAAGTTTTCAAACAAGTTCTTAACACATCCTTACATGGATTATTTATTAACTATTCTGAAAATTTTCTATTCACACACTACACTTTCAAAACAATTCAAAAGTGAGCTTAAGTACCTAAGAGCCCATGGATAACCATGGATGAAAAGGGTGCTAACACCTTCCCTTTTCATAACCTACCCCCCGGACCCAAAAAAAAATTCTCTAAGGTCTTTCCTGTTCTTTTATAACCTTTCCTTATGGATAAAATAAAAGTCGGTGGCGACTCTTGCTGTCCGCAACATTGTTTAAAGTCAGTTCTCCCACCGTGTTACAGAACTGGCGACTCTGCTGGGGATCTATTTAAGAGGGGTACCCTTAGGAATTAAGATCACTTTAAATTGTTTGCCTTGTTTGCTTTATTATTATATTGTTGGGGTGCTCTTATGTATGAAAGGTCCTAACCCGGATCTAGTGTACCTTAGGTAAATGGCAATAGACCAAGGAAACTGTACGACGTATATCGATACGGTTGATCTGGTGGCCATAGTTAGTGCGACTTCTTGGTTGGTGCTTATATTCCTTAAGTCAAGTTGAGGATAATATTGAGGCTGCCATATGTTGTCAATGCACTAACTGACTTTTAGAACCCTAGTTAACTCATCTTGGCCTTTAGAAAGTAGTGAGGTAACCGGCTTTGGTGCAGACTGAAGTTGGTTGACACTCGATACTACGCTCATTGAGATCTTAAACTTGGAGGGTTTTGGTTGGCAAGTAAGTTGCCTTCTGAACAACCACCCTTGTGAAGGATCAATGATATTGAGATCCCTTAGAACCTGGTTACTTTTGTAGGACAGGATGAACCATCTAACTTCAGGGGAGGGTACTTGCCTTTGAACCTCATGCAAGCCTTTAAACCTAGGGCTATGGTGTGACTTGTTTGTGTGTGCCACATGTTTGTGATTGAGCATGACATCATGACATCATCATGCATCATAAGCATATCATTTTCCCTAACCATTTCAAGGACCAAAGGATTTATCTTTGTTCTTTGTTGCAGGTCATGGCTTCTGCTCGTAGAAACACCATCAGGATCAACTTTGTAGGGATACCTGCTAAGCTCAAGGAGTTGGTTTCCCTAGTGCCTGATCATTCCCAGTTCAACAAGAGACATGGTCACTTATTGGATCTAGTTACTTCAGGGTTCAGTGAAGACATGATGAGTGTGCTGTTTCAGTTCTTTGACCCTAAGCACCATTGCTTTACATTTCCTGATTATCAGCTGGTTCCAACCATGGAGGAGTTCTCTAAACTTCTGGGTATACCTGTTCTTGATCAGAAGCCATTCACAGGCTTAGAGAAGGAGCTTAAACCAGAAGTTATTGCTGCAGCTCTACATCTGAAGAAGTCTGACATTGTTCTAGAGACGAGAAGTGGAGTTAAAGGTATTCTTGCCAAGGTATTAGTGGATAAAGCTCAAATGTTCTTGAAGGCTATGAGCTACGATGCTTTTGAGGAGATCTTAGCCTTATTGATTCATGGCTTAGTGTTGTTCCCCAATCCTGATCAGTTCATAGACGTTCATGCCATCAACATATTCCTGAGTCACAATCCAGTGCCTACCTTACTTGGAGACATCCTACATTCTCTTCACACCCGTACTACAAGGGCAAGAGGAACTTTGATGTGCTGCATACCTTTACTTTCTAGGTGGTTTATTTCTCACCTTCCTCGCTCAGTAATGAAGAATGAGCAAGGGTTCAGATGGTCCAAGAGGATCATGTCACTTTCTCACTCAGACATCCATTGGTGCTCCAGATCTATGGAGAATGTCACCATCATTGACCGTTGTGGGGAGTTTCCTAATGTACCACTTCTAGGCATAAGAGGAGGCGTCACCTACAACCCATCTCTAGCTTTACGACTGTTTGGTTACGCCCGGAGCGATGGTCCACATGACATGTTGATTCAGGGCATTGTGTTTAACTATGACAACGATCTTCAGGGTTACCGTCAGAGATTCATCCGAGCTTGGGGAAAGGTAAACAGGATTGACAGCAAGACACTGGAGCCTAAGTACACTATTCCTATGGAGGCTTATCTCAGATGGGTACGATCTCGTGCTCAGACACTCATGATGCCATATCCTGCCATCCTACCAGTTACCATGGAACCTGTTGCTGAAGGAGACACAGCTTATATCATCCTTCACCCAGACATGCCTACTGATATGGAAGACTTGCAGAGATCATGGATCCAACTGAAAGAGCAAAGGGATACTTTCGAGGCTCATTACAAAGCAAGCCAAGCAAGGATCCTAGAGCTAACAAAGCTACTTCATGAGGAACGAAACCTCAACTCATACCTCAACACAAAGAGGAAGCCTTCCACTGGGAAGAAAGAATCTAATGCTGTGTATGGTCAGCCTGATCGTAACAGAAGGCATCAGTCTGTTAGTGCAGTTCATATTTCAAATCCAACTCCTGCAACAACAGAGCAGCCTCAAGGCAACCAGCAGAGGGCTAGAAGACAGTTCACGAAGATCAACATGTCAATGGCTCAGGCATTGCAACACTTGTTGAAGGCTGAACTTATTACCCTGAGGGAGGCTCCTCAGAATCCCAATGTTACCTCTCCCATGTACAATCCCAATGCACGATGTGCATATCATTCAAACTGTCCAGGACATGATACTAATAACTGCTGGGTCTTGAAGAACAAAATTCAAGATATGATTGATGCTGGAGAAATTGAGTTTGATCCACCAGGTACTCCAAATGTGATTACAGCTCCAATGCCAAATCACGAGAAGACTGTCAACGCCATTGATGAAGATATTGATGAAGATCTGCATGTCTATTCAGTTATGGAGTTGAGCACACCATTGTCTGTTATCAAAAAGAGGTTAGTACAAGCTGGGATCTTTCCAGGTTGTCATGAAGATTGTCTATATTGTACCTATAAGCCGGATAGTTGCTTCATTTTGAGAGATGGGATTCAACGTCTCATGGATAAATATACTATAGTGTTTGAAAGAAGACCAGCATCTGTAGAAAGTATGGTGGATCATTTGACTCAGGGTAAGAAGATTGAAGAGGTTGACATGGTTGACAAAGTACCACTAAGAATCACTTCAAAGGGTCCCATTAAAATCACTCATCAGGACCCAATCAAGATTACTGCTGAAGGTCCTGTGAAAGTTGTTGCTGAAGCCAGAGTAGCTCCTCTGATCATTACCACTCCTGGTCCTATTCCTTATACATCTGACAAAGCTGTGCCTTGGCACTATGGGTCTGATGTTTACATCCATTGACATTGATAATATTGCTGGATCTAGCAAGATCACTCGTAGTGGAAGAGTCTTCTCTCCTCCAGTTGCTTCTAAGAGTGCAGTTACTCCTGCTGTTACTTCCACCACTGATGCTCGGGGCAAGGGTCCTGTTATTGAGCCTGTATCTACTGATGTGCCAGCTGCTGATGACCTCTCTAAGCAGATGGAAGAAGTATTGAAAATCATTCGCAAGAGTGATTATGATATTGTTGATCAGCTGGGGCATACTCCCTCAAAGATTTCTATGCTCTCCCTGTTATTATGTTCTGAGGCTCATGCCAAGTCATTGATCAAGTTTCTAAAGATGGCTCATGTACCCAGTGCAATTTCTGTGGACCAGTTTGAGAATTGTGTTGCTCACCTGACCTATGACAACGGGTTAGGATTTTCTGATGCTGACTTGACCCCTGCCAAGAGGGATCATAACAGGGCCTTGCATATTCCAATTGAATGCAGGGGCACTACCCTGTCTCATGTGCTGATAGACAATGGTTCCTCTCTGAATGTGTTGCCTAAGGAAGTCCTGAACAAGCTGAGTCCTGAAGATACGGTATTGAAGCCCAGTAATATTGTGGTAAAGGCTTTTGATGGTTCTAGAAGAGTAGTACATGGGGAAATTGATCTTCCAATCAAGGTTGGCTCTCAGGTGTTTACTGCTACATTCTATGTGATGGATATTCGTCCTCCGTACTCATGTCTGCTTGGTCGTCCCTGGATCCATGGGGCAGGTGCTGTGACCTCCACATTACATCAAAAGTTGAGATATCCGGTGAATGGAAAAGTTGTTACTGTCTTTGGAGAGGAAGAATACTTTGTCAGCTATGTAAACACTTTCAAGTATCTGGAAGTAGAAGGTGAATACATTGAAACTCCATGTCAGTCATTTGAAGTGGTTCCCTGGGCTGTTAAGGATTGTGTGACTCCTCCTGCTGTGAAGAAGGTTCCTGTGGTCATCAGAAACCCTCCAACAATGGCAATGGCCTCCCTCAATAACGCAAAAGCTATGGTGGAAGAAGATGGTTGTACTATTTGGGGTCAGCTTCCTGATATTCCATACAAGTCTGACAAGTTTGGTTTGGGTTTCACTGCAGAGTCCCAGAAGGCTGTTCATCGTGCTCGTGCTGTTCGTATCACCAATCAAGGGGTTATCAATGCTGTGGGAGACCAAGATGAAGACTACAACTTGGAGGCATGGATTTTTCCTACTGTGGGTGCTGGACTCAATAATTGGGAAGCTGAAGATGTTGTCCCTATCTCCTTTAGTCAGGAGTAAACACTATTACTGTGTTATGTTTTTAAATTTAAACTTTCAAGCCATGTGCCTTACCCGGGGCACAATGGTGTGCTTGTTACGGGTTGTCATTTCATTTGCATACTTCATTCCATAAAATCAATGGACGTTTCGTTTTCGTAAATATTGTGTTCCTTGTCTTTCTTTTTCTTTTATTTTTGCTTTATCAGCTATGTGTTCTTACACACACCCACGTCACTAAAATGCCGATCCTCATCCACTCTGGATCCAGTTGATAACAGTTCTACTATTGCCAATTACAATTTCGAGAATCCGATCTATCAAACTGAAGACGGAGACGAGGACGATCGTGAAATACCTGTAGAGCTTGCTAGGTTGTTACAACAAGAAGAGAAAGCTATACAGCCACATGAAGAGCCAGTCGAAGTTGTGAATCTGGGAACTGAAGAAAACAGAAAAGAGGTCAAGATAGGGGCAACATATCAGCATGTTATGGTGGCTTTGTTTCATGATATGATTCATCATGAGATAGAGGTATATGTGGATGATATGATAGCCAGGTCTCAGAATGAAGAACAACATCTTGATCATCTGCACAAGTTGTTTGAGAGGTTGAAGAAATACAGGTTGAGATTAAATCCAAACAAGTGTACTTTTGGAGTTAGATCTGGAAAGCTCCTGGGTTTCATTGTCAGTGGAAAAGGTATTGAAGTGGATCCTGCAAAAGTGAAAGCTATACGAGAGATGCCAACTCCCCGTACTGAGAAGGAGGTTAGAGGTTTCTTGGGACGATTGAACTACATTGCAAGATTTATTTTCCCAATTAACTACCATCTGTGAGCCAATCTTCAAGTTGTTGAAGAAAGATCAGGTGATGGAATGGAATGATGAGTGCCAGACTGCCTTTGATGAAATCAAGAGATATTTGCTAGAACCTCCAATTTTAATGCCACCAGTTGATGGAAGACCCTTGATTATGTATTTAACAGTATTAGACAACTCAATGGGGTGTGTATTGGGGCAACATGACGAGTCTGGTCGAAAAGAGCAGGCAATATACTACCTTAGCAAAAAGTTTACCGACTGTGAAATAAGATACTCACTGCTCGAGAAAACTTGCTGCGCTTTGGCATGGGCTGCTCGCCGACTAAGACAGTATATGTTGACCCATACTACCTTGTTGATTTCGAAGATGCAGTTCAAGATTAAGCATCACAACTCTTCTCCGTATCGTCCAAAGATGAATGGGGCAGTTGAAGCTGCTAATAAGAACATTAAGAAGATTGTACAGAAGATGACTGTTACTTACAAGGATTGGCACGAGATGTTACCATT
Source organism: Lathyrus sativus (assembly GCA_963859935.3). NCBI lineage: Eukaryota > Viridiplantae > Streptophyta > Magnoliopsida > Fabales > Fabaceae > Lathyrus > Lathyrus sativus. Next base: position 89,029,580 of record OZ012740.1, on the reverse strand, counting down.
TGCTCTGCATGGTTATCGTACTACAATACATACTTCAACAGGGGCAACCCCATTCTCCTTAGTCTATGGTATGGAAGCAGTTCTGCCTATTGAAGTTCAGATCCCCTCCTTGAGAATTATGAAGGATGCAGGCTTGGATGAAGATGAGTGGATTCAGACTCGACTTGACCAGATAAATTTGATTGATGAGAAAAGGTTAGCAGCAGTTTGTCATGGCCAGATGTACCAGAAACGGATGATCAAAGCTTTTAACAAGAAGGTTAAGCCAAAGGTATATCAGGCTGGTGACTTGGTAATCAAGCGTATCATATTACCACAGGGTGACCCTAGGGGCAAGTGGACTCCAACATATGAGGGACCATTTGTAGTCAAGACAGTGTTCTCAGGAGGTGCCATGATACTGACTACAATGGATGGTGAAGACTTCCCACAACCTGTAAACGCAGACATAGTTAAAAAATACTACGCATAAAAAGAGACCCGCTAGGTTGACAGGCCTAGGCAAAAATAAGGGCATCCCGGCAAACCAAAAGGGTTTGGGCAAAAATTAGGGATATATATATAAAAAGATGTACACCCGGCAAGTCGAAAACCTGAAAAGGCGGCTTGGGCAAAAAAGGGTATCCCGGTGGATTGAAAACCTGAAAGGGCAATCCAGGCAAAAGTTAGGGATTAAAAGCGTATGACTATGTCTCGTTTGGATCACTCATGAAACTGCAACCAGTTGTACTACTTACTCAAGCTCAAACAGATAAAGCTCAATCCAATCGTTTCCGTCTCAACAGCAAGAAGATGAGATACTTGAGTGGCAATAGTAGAATTGAAACTCAATAGGATTATTTCCCACATAGCTGATTCTTTTTGTAAAACTTCATGACAAAATTCTCTTACTAGGGTTTATGTCTCCTTGTACAAACTTACCCGTGTATGGGTCACTTTTGATATAAATGAATTCCATCTTTTGAATCCAGATTTACTTTTACCCTATTTACATAAGCGAAACGTCCATTGGTTGTGTTTGAATGTATGTATGCCTTTGAATATGATTGATGTTTACCAAAAATGCATGTATGCTTTTAATATGATTGATGTTTACCAGAAATGCATGAAAATGCAGTAATAGTATTTACTAAGGACGAACGAGGGAAGGATTTCAACAAAGCTTCGCCGGTTCATCTTTACAAGACAGTTACAAACCATCAGTAGGACTAAGCCATTTTCACAAAGTCTAATCTCCCCTGGAATTTATATCCATCTCTTTTATCCTCATACGAATATACGGGAAATTACTTTCCAATAAGGGCACGATGAACGAAGACGGGATGTTATACTTATCCTACTATCAAACGAAAACGAAGATTATCTATACCCTACTATCCCCAACAACGGGAGGTTATCTATACCTTGTTATCCCCAACAACGGGAGGTTATCTATACCTTGTTATCCCCAGCAGACGGAGGGTTATATATTCTTCAACAACGAATCGGGATTTATTTTCCTTGGCCAGCAGTTGTTATACAAGGATATCCAGACACTTCCAGCAGTGTCATATCATACATACATCATTTACATCATACCATAACATATATGTCTATAGTACATTACCTAAGTGTATCATGTCATACATGCATACATAAAGCATAAACTAATGTTGTTATACAGAATGCTACCTTGTTTTCAGGTTAATTATCCAACAAACAAGCTTATGATCTTTGGGACTGCTTTATTGTAACCTCAGGGTTACTTTATCCTCCTGATGAGCTTCTTATTACTTTTGGACTGCTTTATTGTAACCTCAGGGTTATTTTATCCTCCTGATAGCCTCTCATGACTTCAAGACTGCTTTAGAGCTACTGATTGCTCTATCCTCCTGAAATCATCCAATTACTTCAAGACTGCTTTAGAGCTATTCATTGCTCTATCCTCATGAGGTCATATTACTACTTCAAGACTGCTTTAGAGCTATTCATTGCTCTATCCTCCTGAAGCCATCTAATTATTTCAAGACTGCTTTAGAGCTACTGATTGCTCTATCCTCCTGAAATCATCCTATTACTTCAAGACTGCTTTAGAGCTATTGATTGCTCTATCCTCCTGAAGCCATTATTACTTCAAGACTGCTTTAGAGCTATTCATTGCTCTATCCTCATGAGGTCATACTACTACTTCAAGACTGCTTTGGAGCTATTCATTGCTCTATCCTCCTGAAGCCATCTAATTATTTCAAGACTGCTTTAGAGCTATCCATCGCTCTATCCTCCTGAAATCATTACTTCAAGACTGCTTTAGAGCTATTGATTGCTCTATCCTCCTGAAGACATATCACATTATTACTTCAAGACTGCTTTAGAGCTATTGATTGCTCTATCCTCCTGAAGCCATTATTACTTCAAGACTGCTTTAGAGCTATTGATTGCTCTATCCTCATGAGGTCATACTACTACTTCAAGACTGCTTTGGAGCTATTCATTGCTCTATCCTCCTGAAGCCATCTAATTATTTCAAGACTGCTTTAGAGCTATCCATCGCTCTATCCTCCTGAAATCATTACTTCAAGACTGCTTTAGAGCTATTGATTGCTCTATCCTCCTGAAGACATATCACATTATTACTTCAAGACTGCTTTAGAGCTATTGATTGCTCTATCCTCCTGAAGCCATTATTACTTCAAGACTGCTTTAGAGCTATTGATTGCTCTATCCTCCTGAGGTCAGATTTATCACTTCAAGACTGCTTTAGGGTTATCATTATTGATTGCTCTATCCTCATGAAGACATGCTGTTACATCAGTATTACTCCAGACTCCTGACTGTTCTCATTATACTACTGAAGAACTTTCCCCTAGTGGCATCTTTAAGCCCACTCAATCATGTTCAACCAACCATCAATATCACTCCATGCACTGGTGAGTGCAAATTTTTGGGCTTTTGTGTTCAATCCCCTTCAACCTTCCAGGTTACGACTGGCAAATATACCAATCTAACCCCTCAGGTTTCAGAAAATTGAACAGGGGCAGCTGTTGCACCCCAAAATTTGCCCTCACAATACAAGACTTTGTGTTCCAAGAAGGTTCACAAGGTTCACAAAGTTCACAATTGGTCAGAAGAGTTGACAATTCCCTCAGACAATGCACCTCCTAAGCAGTGCATCCAAAACTAGGGTTTTGACTTTAATCAGGCTAAATGGACTTCCAAGACTTCAGATTTGGTCCCAGGGGTATTTTGGTCATTTTTACGTGGATCCCGCTAATTCTTTGAAGACGGGCTGTTACTGAGCTGTGAGACACTTGAGACACTATTTCTGAGGCATTTATTTATCACCTGTTTTGATTATATCAAGGTGCCAATTCGATGTGTTCGGTATCGAAATTTGTCGGGCATAACTGGATATAAGGTCCATTTTATCGCTCATGGTTTATTTCCAGAGCATTTCCGTTGCTGTTAATAAAGTGCAGTTTAATTGGGTATTATTGGATTGTTGCTTATATCATTTGGTCAGTGGTCAGTGGAATTCAATTACGGGCAATATCATCATTGATACTAAATCTGTTGTGATTACGGCGCACATTCGCGTTTGGTTAGAAAATGAGGAGAATATTGTTGGCTAGAATCCAAATGAATGAAGTCAGGTGATGAGATTAGGACTACCAACGAGACAAGTACATGAGCAAGAATATCATTCGTGAGTATTTATGGTTTATGACTAGAATAATGAATTTAAATATTTGTGGATTTATTCACAAATGTTTATAATTTATAACTAGAAATAAATATAAATAGATTCAAAGTTGAATGATCATGGAATTTTTATTTCATAAGAATATCATTTTACAAAAGGAAGTGAATCATTTCACATTTGAATTGCTGTGAGATTACATTTACAAATGTTACATCTACTCTAAAAAATCCTAAATCCTAAAAACTCCTAAGGCTTCTTCATGGTATCCTTCCCTTGAGTGTTCCTCGAAGTTCCCGATCACCTGCAAAAAATAAGAGAAACAAAACAGAACAGAGTAGGAGGATGTTAGAAAGATGAATTTGACACTCTCAGAACATTGTCATCATCGAGTGCCGGGAGTGGCACGACCAAAGCCGCATCCTACTCCCGTTACCAATCTGAGCCATCGGCGTCAGATCAGGTAATATCTGTTCTTATCTAAGGGACAGCCGAGAGAAAGAGAGAGTAAAAGAAGTGGGACTGATTTGATTTGCCATAATTGGATTCGGTTCAAAAACAAATTAAAAACACCATTCCATCAAGTAAATAATTTTTGGGACACTATCAAGTAAACCAAATTTCACAGCTGTATCAACTCTGAACCACACAAGCGAGCCCGTGAAAATCAAATACCAAATCTGAACGGAAATAAGCCACGACAGAATTCGCATCAGCATAAACTCGGTTTCAGCATCAAATCACAATCAGCAGCAGTGTAATAAACCAAATGAGCAAGTCACATTGAAAATTCAAGTACAGAATCCAAGGCTCAGTGTGAACATCATAGCCTAAAAGTCGCAGCCACCTATCGGTTCCAAATCAGAGAGTAGAAAGATCAGTTAAACTCAGAGAATTGAGGAACCAAGCTTATGTTCAGAAAGATAGGAACCCATTCATTTCAGTTCAAAAATAAGCAAATCCACAAGCCTCACAGTGAAATTCAAAATTCATAACAGAGTTTAAGGCCAAAACAGGTCAGCTGCAACAAAAGCACTCAATTCAGGAGCAGAAGGGCATCTGCGGGTCAGAGGTAAGCTCAGTGCAAGGCATCAAGCACAGGGCTCAATTATAAAACATCATAGCCCAAATTCACAAGCCATTGAACCAAATCGAAAATAGAACCGCAAGTGCAAGAAATGAATCAAATTCAGGTCATGTTCAAAAACAAGAAACCACAAGCTGGACAAGTCAATAGCAGACACCTCTGAGTAACAGAGGATTCAATTCGACTGCATCAAAAAGTAAGGTACAAAACAGGTCAATTAAAACTTGCCTCGAACGAATCCTGATGGGCCAAATTCTGAAAATCAAACCAACAAGTGTTAAGAATTGAATCCATGAGTAAACATCAGAAAAGGAAGTTCGAAAGACCAAACCATAGCAGAAGGGCATTCAATAAGTCCCTCACTTGAGATCCGAAACACCAACTAAATTGGGCATCAAAGACGATGTTGAACCCTGCGTATCAGTTCAGAAAAACGAGTCATAATCAAGCTCAGTTCACCAAAATACGACCAAAAAGCTGTCAGTAATTCGAACGCAAGTTCGATATCACAGCCGAAATACCTCAGAAGGTAGCCCGTTCGCAAGTCCAAACCAGTTCGCGTAAGTAACTATATCCAAATTTGGTCCATATCTGAAAAAGAAAACCAAAATCCAAACGAGTCCAGTTATCCAAATGAAATCAAAACAAATCCAGAAATACAGATACCCAAATCCATGACGGAGTCAGTTCGTATCAGTAAGTCAAATCCATATCATAAGAAATTAGATTCGATCCAGTATCAGAAAAAAAATCATGAGCAAATCCAACAGATATCAGAAAGTGAACCCTATCAGAAAAGATAACAAAATCAAATCAGTAATAATGCGAACCACATCCGAAAGAGGAATGTTTCCAAATCAAATCCCAATCAGAAATTAATATCAGTAAAAATAACGTAAAAAAAGATATTATCCAGGCCCATTCGAAAATCAAGAAAAAGTATATAAGGAACCATAGCACCTGATCAAACCCTAGCGAGAACGGCCGCAAACAAGAAACCCTAAACGAATCGAAAGATGGCTGCGAACTCAGACGAAAGCATAATCGTCATCATCGTTCAAAGAATCACCCAACATAAATCGTGAATCATCAAAGCCGAACCATCGATCGTACTCATCAACACAAACAAACCGAAGGAAGTCTACCAGCGCCGCCTCCATCCACGACGGGCAAACCCTCCACGGAGGCTCAGTCCACCATCATTGCCTCCGTTCATCACCGATTGCGAACGAGAATGTGAGCCAGGAACATAATATCGTCACTTTTAACATTGTTCGGTTTGATTTCAGGGTTTTCAACATGATTGAAGAAAGAATCACAGAGAGAAAGGCGATGAGGAAGACGAAGGCTTAACGGCGCCGCGAGATACAATGGGGTTTTGAAACCCTAGATTGTCACTAACTGTGACATGCAACCGGGTTGGGTTGAGAATCCTACCGGCCCAATCTCCAATTCTCAATTACCAATTCCCAATTCTCTTTCCTTTATTTTTTATTTTCTGTTTTTTGTTAATATTAGGTTAAATATTAAAATTGTTCTTTTTTAATAAATAATAACTAAAACCTTCTTTTTAATAATTAAAAAAAACTTCTTTTTTTCAAAATCAAATTTAAAAGTTTTTTTAATATAATATTAAAACTCTTTCTTTAAAATAAAATTTAAAACTTTTTTTAAGATAAAAATTAAACCTTTTTTTTTAAATTTAAATCTCTTTTTTTAAACTAATATTAATTTCTCTTTAAAATTTACAATAAAATCTCTTTTTGCATTTTTGTATTCCCCTTTAATATTATTTGTTTTCAGTATTGATTATATTTTAGTCTAACCTTTCACTAACGATTTTTTTTAGTTTCTCTCTGCAGATTAAATTCCAATTCATTATTATATATGTATCTGTTTCCCGGTTGTAATTTTTCGAGACAATTGTCACATTACACACTCTGAAGGAATTAGGTCTAGCATTTGACCGCCGTGTCAATAGTCCTCACCTTCAACCCTTACAACTTTTACAAACCCTAATTTTCACAAATGCCTCGCTGCAGGCAAAATTACAATTTTACCCCTAGCATTAGGTCAAAGAGCCGCTGCGCTCATTTTAGGGTTTCCCGCCGCGGAATCCCTAACCTAACCCTAATTACAACTTAACATTTCAACGTAGAGATTTGGAGTTTCTACACTCCACGTAAGCGTGTCCTTAAGATGCGTTTATTCCCCTTGAGACCTTGACCACAGTCAAGAAGTTTCTAACCTCCCTATTGAGGGGAACTACGATTACTCTGATTCCACTCCCGTAAGGATACGTAGGCACAAGATGCGATGTCTTGCCGAGTAAACTTAGAATTAACCCCCTTTATTATTTATTGCTTATTTATATTTTATTTATCTTTGCTATTTAATTATTTTGCTTATTATTTTGTAATTGTTTCTTGGACGTAAAGTTGTTTAATTATTTAATTATTATTATGGTTAGTAATTAGGGAGTGTAACAACCTGTATGTAATATTAAAATAAATTTAGATCACTTTTAAATAAAGATAATTAAAATAAACACATCACACACGTAAGTCGATTTTAATCGCCGTCTCACTTCCTAAGGATATCCCTCAAGTTGCCTACGAATAATGGTTAAGTGGGGTGTATAAAGCAAGTCCCTCAAATAGAAAAATCATCAAAGTCCCTTATGGTTGCCTTTACGAATCGAGTCCCTTTCGAAAAATGATGATGGTCCCTTATATGTGCTTATTACATCCTACAATGGCCTTCAAAGTCAAATTGTCCCTCACATGTCCCTTAACATCCAAAGTAAGGACTACCTACTCCATTATAGTAGGGATAGTCTTACTAAAGGAAAGAATAAAGAATAAGAAAGACCTTAAAACATTAGGGTAGGCTACTCCTAGATACTTGCTCACTTCAAAACTGTTTCACACTTAAACAAATTTTCAACAAGTTTTCAAACAAGTTCTTAACACATCCTTACATGGATTATTTATTAACTATTCTGAAAATTTTCTATTCACACACTACACTTTCAAAACAATTCAAAAGTGAGCTTAAGTACCTAAGAGCCCATGGATAACCATGGATGAAAAGGGTGCTAACACCTTCCCTTTTCATAACCTACCCCCCGGACCCAAAAAAAAATTCTCTAAGGTCTTTCCTGTTCTTTTATAACCTTTCCTTATGGATAAAATAAAAGTCGGTGGCGACTCTTGCTGTCCGCAACATTGTTTAAAGTCAGTTCTCCCACCGTGTTACAGTGGGCACTAGCGTTAACTGAGTTCTCCTTGACGTATGTCCCTCTAAGGGCAATGAAAGGACAAATAGTGGCAGAATTTATTGTCGACCATGCAGTGGTCGAATCATCGCTGCGGATGGTCGATGCCGATCCCTGGTAGTTATACTTTGACGGGTCAAGTCATAAGAATGGAACAAATATTGAGATCTTGATAATATCCTTGCACGGCTATCCTACTAGATTCAAATGTAGGGTCGACAGAAAATGTTCTAATAATGAGGCAGAATATGAAGCCTTGATCACTGGCCTCAAGATTCTTAAGGAACTAGGTGCCAAGAGAGTCGAAATAAAAGTCGACTCTGAACTGGTGATTAAACAGATCACGAGAGAGTATAAATGCATCAAAGAACACCTCGTGGTGTACTTCACGATGGCGAAAAGACTCTTGGAACGCTTCGAGGTTGTTAGCATTACACACATACCCATGATAGAAAATCAAGAGGCCAACGATTTAGCACAAATCGCCTCTAGGTACAAAGTGTAGGTGGAAAAGCTGAGAGACTTTATTGAAATTAAGGAAAAGGTGGTTTTGAAAGTACAACCATCATCAGGCTTGTCAGAAGCCGAAGGGGCAAACACCCTGACAGAGATTTTAATTGAAAGTTTGGGAAACTGAGAAAGCTTCGCCATCAGTAATCTATCACCTTCAGACTGGAGAAAACTAATCGTCGGGTATTTGGAAAATCCGATGGGAAGGGATGATAGGAAGATTAAGTATAGAGCTGTAAGTTATGTCCTAATGGGGAATGATTTGTTGAAAAAGACGCTAGAAGGGGTGTTGCTTAAATGTTTGGGAAACACAGACGTGTACTTAGCAATTTCGAAAGTCCATAGTGGGACATGCGGGGCTCACTAAGCTGGCCATAAAATGAAATGGCTATTATTTCGACAAGGTGTGTATTGGCCAAGCATGCTCAAGGATTGCATAGACTTTGCAAAGAGGTGTCAAGATTGTCAAAGACACACGAACGTCTTGCACGTGCCAGCCAACGAATTGCATACCATCATCAAGCCATGGCCCTTTCATGGTTGGGTGTTGGATATTATAGGAAATATTTGACCAGCCTCGTCGAAACAACAAAAATTCATCCTTGTGGGAATAGACTATTTCACAAAGTGGATAGAGGTTGTGCCTTTGGTAAAAGTGGACCAAGAGACTGTGATTGAATTTATCCATAACCATATTTTATATAGATTCGGGATTCTTGAAACCATCACGACGAACCAAGGTTCCATGTTTGTTGGCTAGAAGATGTAGGAATTTGCAGCAGAGACAGGTTTTAAGTTAATCACTTCGACACCGTATTATGCTCAGGAAAATGGTCAAGTCGAAGCTGCCAACAAAGTGGTAATTGGACTCATTAAGAAGCACATTGCCAAGAAACCCAAGAACAGGCATAAGATGTTAGATAAAATTTTATGGGTTTGTCGATCGTCCCCTAAGGAGTCGACCAATTCAACTTCGTTTCGTTTGACATTCGATCATGATGTTGTTTTTCCAGCAGAGATTTGTTTACAATCAATTAGAGTGCAACGTCCACATGAAATTCTGTCAGAGCAATATTAGAGCATGATGTTAGACGAAATTGTGGACTTAGACGAGGAAAGGATGGTAGCGCTAGACAGGCTATTAGGTCAAAAGGCACGAGTGGCCAAAGCATACAATAAGAAAGTCAGAAAGAAGACCTTTGCAGTCAATGATTACATATGGAAGGCAGTGTTGCCTGTGGATAGACAAGATCAAATGTTAGGAAAGTGGTCACTGTAGCGCCCTAATTTTTGACCTTAAGATCTCACCTCCTTGTGCATTTTCGCATATTACTCTAGTCCATCTTTCGTTTTAGCTAACCATTTTACATAGTTTCGTTTATTTTGCAAATGGCTAAAGAAAATTTGAAAGTTATAAAAGCATTGTGTATGTCCTGAAGAATTCTAATGCTCTGCACGTCATGTAGAGGTGTATGCATTCAATATTATGGTCTTGTAATTGGATAGTTGAGAATTGATTCTTAAGGATGGGCTCTTATACCAAGTTCATTTTCGATTATGAGAATAGCAAAGATTATCATTTATGCTCCTTGAACTAAAAAGAACGAAGTTTGGATTTCCCTTTGGTTGTTAAAATTGTTAAGATGAGGTTTTAATTACAAGTGATCAAAATCATCAACATAGAGCGGTTCATGTTCTATCGTCAAAATTCAACCCTAAAGAAACCAAGATGATCTAATAGGTTCCATGTTTTGCCTCTAGCTTCAAATATTGTAAGGAGTTTTAGTGCAATTTAATTGATATTCCACTCTAAGATACTTTTGGTACGAGATAATTTTAGAAAATTGTTGTTTACATCATGAACAAAGTTGACGTTATTTCATGGAAGCCTTCAATCGGTTCAAGTTCAAGTTACAAGAGTTCGAATTATTCTAAAACTATTCATTTTTTGCTACAAAGGATTATAAGGCTTATCTACACGGAAAAGTTTTACAGACGTTGTTCTTGCAAAGCAAGTTCCTTACAAACATATGCAAGTTATAACATTTTGTTCAAGACTCATGTTACAAATTCTAAACGTAAGACTATGCAATCTTACAAGTCCCCAGGTCCCTCCAAAGCTGTCTAGAACTATATTGCAAGCACTGATTTATTCTTCCCCAAGTCTCCATGACAAGCTGTTGTGATTCAAACGTCCTTTCAATTCCAAAGATTTTTCCATACTTTAAACAGACATGCAAAATGACCACAAGCAATATTAGAAATTGAATCATAAACAAGGAATGAGATGAAATAAATTTGAAACCCTCAGTTTCAACATAGAAGTCATCATTGGGTTCTCTTTTGCAGACAGTCCGCAAGGGCAACATTTAAATGCCACCAGCTTGCCAATCCTGCAAACAAGATAATGAAAACAACAACAATTTCGAACAAGCCAACAACAAATAGTTTAGATAATCATCATCAATTTTTTTTAAAAAGAACCTTTCACGACACTTCCAAGATCAGTAAAATATCTGAACTAACCTGAAAAAAAGAAGTCTTCTTCCCCAAATGAAGGTTCAAACATCCGACACTTTCAACACAAACGTTTCCAAAAATGATCGTTCAAACTTAATCAGACAGTCTGTCAAGGCGAAATTAATTTATTTCCAAAACAAACAAAAACAGCCCCAAATGAAATAAAAACATCATCAATATCAACAAAAACGAAAATGGAAGGTCATAAACATTTCAAACAAGATCAAATGAAAAAGGAAAGTCCTTTAAGGATTGTTTTCAAATCGTTTTGAAAAACCAGGCTATAAGAAGAAGAAAGAGGTTCAAAGAAAGGGACGAAAATCACAAACACAAAAACGTCATCACCAAGATTCACGAAAGAACTCAGAAACAAAGTTCATCACATTCTCAAATCCATAAAGGTTTCATGAAAAAACCTCATAACCGCGAACTTAGAAAATCCCAGAGAACACAAACAAAACCAGTTCGTAAAACCCCAACAGAAAGATCCACTACGAATCCCATTGCAAATCAACACAAACGGACCGCAAAAACCAAATCTCAGAAGCAAACAACCACAAACATCACAATCCATCAACAAAAACACAAGCCCAGAAATCACCCTAACATCCGCAAACCCATCGTGAATCACCACAAACCAGCTCAGAACACGATCCGGGTTCATCATCGCCACCAAGCCACCCGTTTCCACCATTATCTTCCATTTTGGGTAAGATATTGACCACTCTGGGATCCTTTTTGTGTTGATTTGTTTTTCAGGTTAAGAGAAGAAGAGAGTTCACGTTCGAAGAAGAGGAGGAAGAGAGTTCACGTTCGAAGGAAGAACAGAAGAGGGCCAAGCGGCGAAGAGGAAGAGTTTTATGATTAGGGTTTTCTCAATTTTTTTTTGTTTTTATATTGTAAATTCTGTGTATGCTCACCCACAACAGCTACCGTGCACACTCACATCATCATCACCACTCACTCCTCACCCGATCCTTACCCAGGTCGCCATGTATTGCACCCCACGGTAGGCCTCTTTTGGCCTACCACACACGATTGCTCGCCCCCACCTCTTTATTTACCCTAATCTGCCTAGTTTTAACCTAATCAACCTAATTAACTGCTAATTTAATTAATTAACTAATTAATATTTTTAATAAACTTTTTTATTTAATACAATAAACTAATGAACCTATCTTACTTAATTAACCATCTTTCTAAATAACTTTTTATTTTGTCATTTATCCCATTAATAATTTATCTTATTTACTAATTAATCATTTACAATCAATACCTATTTATCTATTATTTAGTTAAGTACTAAAAAACCATTTCATATAATTTAAATAACTAACTTTTATCTATTTATAATAATAACACAAACTAATTTTATTTAATAAGAAAATCTACTTTTTTATTTAATAAATCATTATGTTTATTTAAACTCATTTCTATCAAAAACCTAGTTAATTCATAATTCTTATTTTATTAAAAAGCTAATTCATCTCTTAACAACTTTTTCTTAAAATCAATTTGCATAGAACCTAATTAACGCGACGCTCTGATTTCTATCCTCTAAGCACCGATTTAATTCAAATATTCACGACCACGTTTCCAGATCTGTTTGTTATGCGCTTGCCTCGATTTTAACGTCTATATCTGTTGTCTGGATTTATTTTTCCATATTATTATTACTGTAATCTGTCGTATTATTTTATCGGATGTGCACTTCCAAAGGAAGAACTTGCGCATGACTTCATAAGTTGTGCGTATTGCACCTCGTCTGCATCATATTCCCCACTTGATCCTTGAGTTCTCAAGTTGATCATCTTAGGCTTAGATCCTACACCTTAAGGATGACCATTTTCTCTTTTATCTTTCAACTTAGACGAACCCATATACAATTCAATTAGCTATTCTCCCCATAAGAGAATTAGACGTTAGTCATCTTTGTTAGAACACAGATTGGTGTTTAATATATCTCTATGGTTTTGATGATAACTCTAATGAAATTTTGTATTAAGAAAATATATACTCTAATTTTGTTCAAGTGTTTTTGTTTCAGATATTAAATTAAATATTCTTATGGAAGCAAAAATGCATCTGAATAGTACTCTACGCAAAGCTCTGAAGCATTAGAAGACTCTGAGCGCTGCCAGAAGAGACTCTGAAGCAGAAGCTGCAGAAGACTCTGAAGCGTAGTTGAAGATTTTGTATGAAGAGTTTCAAGCATTTTTTCAAGAAGACTCTGAAGTACTTTACGCTGCAAGTACAGAGGCTCTGTTATTCAAACTCTGCTCTGATTGATATTCATACTGAAGCACTTTGGCTGCAAAACTCTGATAACATCAAGACTCTAATATTGAATAACTTTGAGACAGAAGCTTGTTGAAGAAAATATTATTCAAATATATATCCGTTGGCATATTCCAAACGACTCTTTCCTTATTCATGTATGGCATATGAAATCAGACAAAAGGGATTTGTCTGAACATTCCTCTTCTGGTAAAGCTAAAGTCAATAGAAGACAAAAAGGCTACATCTATTCTGCTACACACAGTCTTCAAGCATTGGACTTTCGGCTCTATAAAAGGATGTCTTCAACAAAATTTCAAAGTTGACGAATTACGTATTATTGAAATTAAATTGAAAACTCTCTCAAGCTCTCATACAATTTTATTCCTTAAGCTAAATAATTTTATTCGTTCTTAAACTAAGTGTAAAAATCATAGTTGTGATATAGCTTTTAAGAAGCATCTTAAACACTTGTTAGTTTACATTAATTTGTAAAAGGTTCCTTAAGAAGACCAAGTTGTGGTCAGGATTTCTTGAGAAGACTAAGACAGTTGTTCTTAGTGGTTGACACTGTAATCTGTTTGAATATAGTGGATTAAGTTCTTGTTGAGAAAGGCAAATCACCTTGGTAGGGTGGACTGGATTAGTTGAGTTCAACGAACCGGGATAAAAATCTTGTGTTGTTTTTATTGCCATAATTATTTCAAAACCCTTATTCAACCCCTCTTCTAAGTGTTTTTCTCACCTTCAGTTGGCATCAGAGCTCCGGTTCTGTTAGTGCTCTCACTTCACCGTGAACAGAAAAAATCCAGTTGAGAAAAACTCTATATATCTTGTTCTTTATTCATCATGGCTGCTGAAGCTTCCACTTCAACTTCATACAACAACAAATACAATGATAAAGATAGAATTAGCACCAAACCTCCCATGTTTGATGGTGATAAGTTTGACTACTGGAAAGACAGAATAGAAAGCTTTTTTCTAGGTTATGATGTTGATTTGTGGGATTTAGTAACTGATGGTTACACTCATCCTACCAATGATGAAGGGAAAAAGATTGACAGAAAATCTATGTCTGATCAACAGAAGAAGGAGTTTAGAAACCACCACAAAGCAAGAACCATCTTATTAAATGAAATATCTCATACAGAGTATGAGAAGATAACAAACAGAGATACTACATTTGATATGTTTTGAATCTTTGAAGATGACTCATGAAGGGAACTCCCAAGTAAAGGAGACCAAGACTCTGGCGCTCATCCAGAGGTATGAAGCCTTCAAAATGGAGGAGTCTGAATCTGTAGAAATCATGTTCTCTAGATTTCAGATTCTCACAGCTGGCTTGAAAGTTCTGGACAAGGGTTATTCCACTACTGATCATGTCAAGAAGATCATCAGAAGTTTGCCAACTAGATGGAGACCAATGGTCACAGCTCTGAAGCTTGTGAAGGATCTGAACAAGATCATGCTGGAGGAACTGATCAACTCTTTGAGGAGTCATGAGATTGAACTAGAGGAAGACGAGCCTCAGAAGAAAGGTAAGTCAGTTGCTTTAAAATATAACAAATCTGTTAAAGCATTGCAGGTTATAGAAGAAAGTTTTGAAGAATCTTCTTCTGAAGAAGAAGATGAATTGTCCCTGTCGTCCAGAAGGATCAACAAACTCTGGAAGCATAAACAGTGGAAGTTCAAAAACTTCAAGAAACCAGATCAACGTAAAGAGTCTTCTAGACACAGAAGATCTGGAAAGAAAGAGGTTGTCTGCTATGAATGCAAGGAACCTGGGCACTATAAGAATGAATGCCCAAAACTTCAGAAGGAGAAGCCAAGAAGGAAGTCTGATCATAAAAAGAAAGTTCTGATGGCAACCTGGGATGATTCAGATGCATCTGATTCTTCATCAGAGTCAGAAGAAGAATGTGCAAACATGGCACTTATGGCTGACGTAGAAGACCATGCAGAAACATCTGGATCAGAATCAGAATCAGATTCTAAGGAGGTATTTTCTGAACTCACTAGAGCAGAACTTTTTGAAAGTTTATCAGAAATTCTGGAAAGCTACAGCCAAATCGAACTCAAATACAAGAAGCTTCAAAGCTGTCTTGCATCTGAGAATGATCAGCTGAGGTCTGAGGTTGCTGAGCTTAAAGCAGAAAATCTTAAAATAAAAAATGATTTAGAAAATGCTCAGAAATCTGACTCAGAACCTATATCATGCTCTAAAAATATTTTAGAAGAGTATGACTATAGCTTTCAGAAGTTTTTGGCTAGAGGCCTAGAGAGAAGCAAGATGGCTTCAATGATCTATGGCGTTAGCATAAATAATAGGAAGGGTATTGGATATGAATCTTCTTCTGGGAAGGATTTAAATCCAAAACCTTTTGATAAAATGATCATAAAGTATTCTCCTCTATATACTCATTTCAAATTTGGTCATTTAAATGATATTAAACACACAAGTTCTGATTTGAACAAATCTGTGTTTAATAAATCAAAACCACAGAAGAACAAGGATGCTTATAAGGGAAAGAAATTCAGAAAGAATTTCAAACCTACTAACCCCAGAGGACCTAAGAAAATATGGGTACCTAAAGACAAAATTATTTTTCTTGTAGACATCTTTAGCAGCAAAGTTGAAACACTAGTCCTGGTACCTGGACTCTGGCTGCTCGCGTCATATGACGGGAAGAAGGTCTATGTTCCAAAGCCTGGAGCTTAGATCTAGAGGTGATGTGAAGTTTGGAGGGAACTAGAAGGGAAAGATAATTGGCTCTGGAACGATAGGTAATGGTAACCTCCCTTCCATTTCTAATGTGTTACTTGTTGAAGGATTAGCTCATAATCTATTGTCCATAAGTCAATTAAGTGACAATGGTTATGACATAATCTTTAATAAAAAATGTTGCAAAGCTGTCAGTCAAAAGGATGGCTAAATCTTCTTTAATGGAAAAAGGAAGAACAACATTTATAAAATCAATCATTCAGAAGTTAAGGTTCAGAATGTAAAATGCCTTTTGTCTGTTAATGAAGAGCAATGGGTCTGGCACAGAAGATTGGGGCATATTAGTATGAGACGTATATCTCAGATTAATAAACTTAATCTGGTCAGAGGACTTCCTCAGTTGAAGTTCAACTCAGATGCTTTTTGTGAAGCATGTCAGAAAGGAAAATTTTCAAAATCTTCTTTCAAAACAAAAAATGTCATTTCAACCTCAAGACCATTAGAGCTGCTTCATATTGATCTGTTTGGACCAGTGGAAACTACATCCATCAGAGGCAAGAAGTATGGGTTAGTCATTGTTGATGACTACAGCAGATGGACATGTGTAAAATTCCTGAAACACAAGGATGAGTCTCATTCTGAATTCATTGACTTCTGCAAACAAGTCTAGAACGAAAAAGATTTTAAAATTGTTAAAGTTAGAAGTGATCATGGTGGTGAATTTGAAAACAAATATTTTGAAAAATATTTTAAAGAAAATGGCATTGCACATGATTTCTCTTGCCCTAGAACTCCACAACAGAATGAAGTTGTAGAGAGGAAAAATAGAACATTGCAAGAAATGGCCAGAACCATGATCAACGAGACTAATCTGGCAAAGCATTTTTGGGCAGAAGCAGTGAATACAGCTTGTTATATTCAGAACAGAGTGTCAGTTAGACCTCTTCTGGAGAAGACTCCTTATGAACTGTGGAGGAATAGAAAGCCCAACATTTCTTATTTCCATCCTTTTGGATGTGTATGTTTTATGTTGAATACTAAAAAGAATCTGAACAAGTTTGATTCTAAAGCACAAAAGTGTTTCATGCTTGGGTATTCTGAACGCTCAAAAGGCTACAGAGTATACAATACTGAGACACAGATTGTGGAGGAATCAATTCATGTTAGATTTGATGGTAAGCTTGGCAATCAAAAGCCAAAGCATCTTGAAAATTCTGCAGATAGAGAAGTCATTCTCACAGACTCTAAAGACTCAGAGGCAGAAAAGGCTCAAGTAGGAGCACCAGAAGCAACGCTAGATGCAACCTCATTGGCTGCTCAGATGAACAATTTAAATATTTCTGAAGGACCAAATGTTAAAGGATCATCCAGAATCAAATCTTCTCATCCAGAAGAAATGATTATTGGAAAAAAGGATGACCCTATCAGAAGAAGGTCATTTCTCAGATAATCTGGAACGTCACTTTTTGGGTTGGTGTATATCATTGAACCAACTTTTGTGGATGAGGCTCTGAACGATAATGATTGGATGCTTGTTATGCAAGAAGAGCTAAATCAATTCACCAGAAATAACGTCTGGGATCTGGATCCAAGACCAAAAGGTTTCAACATCATTGGAACTAAATGGGTCTTCAAAAACAAATTGAATGAGCAAGGAGAAGTTGTAAGAAACAAAGCAAGGCTAGTTTCTCAAGGATATAGTCAGCAAGAAGGAATTGACTACACAGAGACTTATGCTCCTGTGGCTAGGTTAGAGTTTATACGTCTACTCATTTCTTTTGCTGCACAGAATAACATCACTCTGTATCAGATGGATGTTAAAAGTGCCTTCTTAAATGGTATTATAGAAGAGGAAGTTTATGTTCATCAACCTCCTAGCTTTGAAAATGATAAATTTCCAGAACATGTTTTCAAACTTAAGAAATCACTCTATGGTTTAAAACAAGCTCCTAGAGCTTGGTATGAGAGATTAAGTAATTTTCTTCTGGAAAAGAATTTTATCAGAGGCAAAGTGGATGCAACTCTCTTCTGTAAATCATTTAAGAAAGACTTGTTAATTTGTCAAATTTACGTAGATGACATTATATTTGGATCTACCAATATTTCGCTGGTGTCGCTACTGCAAAAATAAGGTGCCGACAAAACAGAAGAGTCGCCACCTTTCGTTATTTATCCCACAGAAAGGGAAAGGAAACGATCGGAAAAACCTGACGAAAAGGTATAAGACAAGGTCATCGCAACCATGTCTAGGTTCGGGAGTCGGTTACGCAAGGGGAAGGTATTAGCACCCCTCACGTCCATCGTACTTGATGAGATCCACGCTTGTTGTGTTTATCTGACGGGTTGGTTTAACTATCTACCTATCAAGGCTGGTCTGAAAAGAAAAGAAAAATGACTCGGCAAAGCATCGCGATTTGTGCCTACTGTAACACGGTGGGAGAACTGACTTTAAACAATGTTGCGGATAGCAAGAGTCGCCACCGACTTTTATTTTATCCATAAGGAAAGGTTATAAAAGAACAGGAAAGACCTTAGAGAATATTTTGGGTCCGGGGGGTAGGTTATGAAAAGGGAAGGTGTTAGCACCCTTTTCATCCATGGTTATCCATGGGCTCTTAGGTACTTAAGCTCACTTTTGAATTGTTTTGAAAGTGTAGTGTGTGAATAGCAAAAAATTTCAGAATAGTTTAATAATAATCCGTGTATGGATGTGAAAAAAACTTGCTTGAAAATTTTGTTGGAAATTTGTTTAAGTGTGAAAAAGTTTTGAAGTGAGCAAGTATCTAGGAGTAGCCTACCCTAATGTTTTAAGGTCTTTCTTATTCTTTATCCTTTCCTTAGTAAGACTATCCCTACTATAATGGAGTAGGTAGTCCTTACTTTGGATGTTAAGGGACATGTGAGGGACAATTGGATTTTTGAAGGCCATGGTGGGGTGTAATAAGCAAACTGGAGGGACTATCATCATTTTTCGAAAGGGACTCGATTCGTAAAGGCAACCATAAGGGACTTTGATGATTTTTCCATTTTAGGGACTTGCTTTATACACCCCACTTAACCATTATTCGTAGGCAACTTGAGGGATATCCTTAGGAAGTGAGACGGCGATTAAAATCGACTTATGTGTGTGACGTGTTTATTTTAATTATCTTTATTTAAAAGTGATCTAAATTTATTTTAATATTACATACATGTTGTTACACTCCCTAATTACTAACCATAATAATAATTAAATAATTAAACAACTTTACATCCAAGAAACAATTACAAAATAATAAGCAAAATAATTAAATAGCAAAGATAAATAAAATATAAATAAGCAATAATAAATAATAAAGGGGGTTAGTAAGCGATATTTAACAAAATAATAAGCATGATTAGAATATAAATGGGTTAGTAAATAGGAATAAACAAAATTAATCCAAATATTATAATAATAAGAAATTAACAATTTTTTTTAATATAATCAACTAAAAAAAACAAATATGAATAAACAATTGTTTTAATTTTAATATTTTAAAATGTTTTTTAATTTTAATATTTTAAAAAAATGTTTTTTTTTTATTTTAATATTATAAGAAAATGTTTTTAATTTTTATATTAAACAAAGAGATTTTAAGTTATTTATTTTAAAAATAAAAAAAGGTCTTTATTTATTATTATAAAAAAAAGAAAAAAGTTTAATTTAATTAAAAGCTTTATTTTATTTTATTTTTAAATAAATATCCTAATAAGATTTAAAAATAATAAAATTAAAATATAATAAGAAAAAAATTGTAAAATAATAAAAAAAAAATAAAGAGGAATTGGGCCGGTGATCAACCCGGACCCAACCCCAATCGTGGCAATCAGCAATATTGAGACTTAGGGTTTGAGACCCCCAATCTCCTTTCGAATGGCGCCGATCCACTCTCTTCATCTCCTTTGCTTCGTTTTGCTGCGATCTGGTTCCCTAAAAACCTGAAAACACACAAACTTAAACCGTCAAATGTGAAAGGCGATGCACTCGTCGCTTACGTTTTTGAACGATGATGATTTTACGGTGAGTCTCTGAGGTTTCAATGGTCGGTGATGACTCCTTGTCTGAGGCCAGACGGTGATCGCCTTTGATTACCCGCCGTCGGTGAAGGCAGTCGCGGTGATCACGGGAGCTTTGCGCGAGGGTTTCGTTGTTCCTCTTCTTCTCTTCAATCGCGCGGTCACTAGGGTTTGCGATCTTCGTTCCTCTTTCTTACGAAGACGATGACGAGGATATTGGTTCCTCTGAGTCTCGACTGTTCTCCTTGTTTGCGCCGCCTAGGGTTTGTTCGCGATTGGTCCGTCCGCCTTTTCTCTGAGGTGAGATCGTCCCTTTATATCTTCTCTTTTTGGGCCTTGGATGTTGTTGGATTTGCGTTTTATTTTTTGTGATTTCTGATACAAATTGATTTGATTTGATTTCAGAATTATTTGATTGAATCCACTTGGGATTCTTTCCCTTTTCAAACTCAGGATTTTCAGTTCGTTTTGATTTGCATTCTGATATATCTCGATTTCGAATTTGTGATCCGGATTGGATTTTGCAACTTCCTGGATTTTTCTGATACTAATATATCCTGTTTCCTCTTTACAGATTTGATTGGGATTTTGGTGAGATTGGACTTCGTTTTTTCTGATATATTTGATCTCATTTGATCTGAACTTTCCTTTTTCAGGATTCCCTATTCTTGGTTATAGATTTGCCCAGATTTTCATTTGATTTTGATAACTGAACGGCTTTGTCTTGATTTGTGGATATCCAGTTTCTTCGTTTCCTTGATTGGATCGAATTGGGTTTTCATTTTTCTGATGATATTCGGATCTTTCTCTTTTCAGAATTCCTTGATTGAACGTCACTTGACCCTATTCGATTTGTTTGATAACCTGAACTGATCTGTTATGATTTCATTTGGACATTGCTTTGGATTCTGATATCTGAACTGGTTTGGTTTTGATGGACTTGTTTCGTTCAGTTTGGTTATCAGCTAGAATTCACTTATTTTTCCTCTTCTTTTTTCAGGATGGGTACTATGGTTTCGATCGCGTCAAATGCTGCTGAGGAAGGTATACGGCAATGATGACCTTGTTCTGAGCCTGATGGAGCAAGATACTACGTCCTAGCTTCTGATCATATTGCTGCTTCTGATTGAATTGGTGATGATGATTGGCTATGATGTCGATGAACTGAGCCATGTATTTGTTTGTTTTATGGACCGAGTATGGTTTTGATAACTTGTTTTTGGTGACTTTGTTTGTTGGGGCGATGATGATATTGAACCTATCTTGCTTTCTGTTATAGTTTTATGAACTGACTTGATTGTTGGTTTTCAGTCATTCATGATGACTCTGATTTGCTTTCTGATATGGCTGGTTCTTCTTCTTTTTTATGAACCTGAGCTGTTTTAGGGATTGAGTTGTCTGCTCCAATTTTGTGCAGCTTGTTGCGATTTGATGCAGCCTTGGCTTCATTTCACTCTACTTGTTCTGTTTGAACTGGGTTCTTCATGAACTTGCCTATGTGTTGCAGAACTGATGCTGCTTTTGGTTGTGCATTTTCAATTTGAATTTCCATTTACTCATGGCAGCTTATGAGCTATCTTGTTTCTGAGTTTCTGTCATCAATTTGTGCTGATGCTGTTGTGGAATTTCAGGTTTTGGAAAAAAATGAGCACCAAGTGATTTAGACCTGCCGGCATCCGGGTCTGAATCCCGCTTGACTATGCTGCCATACTCTCATATCAGTTTGGAAATCCAATCGCGGCGAAACGAATCAGTTCCACTTCATTTATTTTTTTCTATCTCCCGGATATCCCATATGGATAAGAACATGTATTACCTGATCTGACGCCCACGGCGCGGATCGGTAACGGGGGTAGGACGCAGCTTCGGTTGTGCCACTCCCGGCACTCGATGATGACATTGTTCTGAGAGTGTCGAAAAAACTCCTAACCTTTTTTTCTATATTGTTTGTTTTGCTTTGATGTGCAGGTTAGTCGAGATTTGCGGCGAAGCTCAAGGGTCAATCATGAAGACACTTATCATTTTTAGGACTTAGGATTTTTAGGTTTAATGTAATTCCTTGTAACAGCAAAAATGTGAAACAATCTCCCTTTTGTATAATGCAATCTTTATGAAATAAAATTCCCAACACTTTGAATTTATTTATATTTTATTCCTAGTTAAAAAAAAATATAAACAATTGTGAATAAATCCACAAGCATTTAAATTCATTAACATAGTCATAAAACATAAACACTCCCAAGTGATATTTGTAATTCTAATCTCATCCGATTAAAATGTTAACCAAACCACTTCATAACCAACACATATGGGCACCGTAATCACAACAGTTTCAGCATCAACAGTAACACTACTCGTAATTAAATTCTACTGACCAAATGCCAAGATCTTGATATGATCAGACCTGGTGATAGATAAATGTATCAAACGCCTCAGAATTTTAATAACAGCCCATCTTCAAGGAATTGGTAGAATTTGTGTAAAATGACCAAAATACCCCTGGAATCAAATCTCTCTTTGATGTTGGCAAAAAAAAATCATGAAGTTTGACTTTGGTTTGACCACAGTTGACCTCAGTTTTTTTTAACTGCATTGACTGCTTTTGACTTATCTGATCATCTGACTGAGCAAACTTTTGAGAAAAGTCTTGAAACTTGACATGGGGGTTCTTATACACATATAAGATGTTATGAAGCTCACTTGAAGTCTTGGAAGTCCATTTAGCCTGATTAAAGTCAAAACCCTAGTTTTGGATGCACTGCTTAGGAGGTGCATTGTCTGAGGGAATTGTCAACTCTTCTGACCAATTGTGAACTTTGTGAACCTTGTGAATCTTCATAAGATATCTTGTGATACTCATGGGAGGTATTGTGAAGCTTGTGAACCTTGTGAACATCATGAAGTGGCTTTGTAGACCTCATGACCCTTAGGAAAGCTTTGTAAACATTGTGAATCTTGTGAACCTTGTGAACCTCCAAGAAGCAACCTATGGACTTCATGAACCTCATGAAAGGTATTGAAAGCACTGTGGGACTTGTGAACCTTGTGAACCTTCTTAGAACACAAAGTCTTGTATTGTGAGGGCAAATTTTGGGGTGCAACAGCTGCCCCTGTTCAATTTTCTGAAACCTGAGGGGTTAGATTGGTATATTTGCCAGTCGTAACCTGGAAGGTTGAAGGGGATTGAACATAAAAGCCCAAAAATTTGCACTCACTAGTGCACTAGAGTGGTACAGATGGCTAGTTGAATATGATTGAGTGGGCTTAAAGATGCCACTAGGGGGGGAGCAGTTCAAAATATGGGTGTAGGATGAAAGCTGTCAGGAGTCTGGAATAATAATGATGTAGCAGCATGTCTTCATGAGGATAGAGCAATCAATAGTGATAACCCTAAAGCAGTCTTGAAGCAATGATATGATTTCAGGAGGATAGAACAATGAATGGCTCTAAAGCAGTCTTGAAATAATAATGTGATATGTCTTCAGGAGGATAGAGCAATCAATAGCTCTAAAGCAGTCTTGAAGTAATGATTTCAGGAGGATAGAGCAATCAATAGCTCTAAAGTAGTCTTGAAGTAATGATTTCAGGAGGATAGAGCGATGGATAGCTCTAAAGCAGTCTTGAAATAATAATGTAATTTCAGGAGGATAGAGCAATCGATAACTCTAAAGCAGTCTTGAAATAATTAGATGGCTTCAGGAGGATAGAGCAATGAATAGCTCTAAAGCAGTCTTGAAGTAGTAATATGACCTCATGAGGATAGAGCAATGAATAGCTCTAAAGCAGTCTTGAAGTAATAGGATGATTTCAGGAGGATAGAGCAATCAGTAGCTCTAAAGCAGTCTTGAAGTCATGAGAGGCTATCAGGAGGATAAAATAACCCTGAGGTTACAATAAAGCAGTCCCAAAGTAATAAGAAGCTCATCAGGAGGATAAAGTAACCCTGAGGTTACAATAAAGCAGTCCCAAAGTAATAAGAAGCTCATCAGGAGGATAAAGTAACCCTGAGGTTACAATAAAGCAGTCCCAAAGATCATAAGCTTGTTTGTTGGATAATTAACCTGAAAACAAGGTAGCATTCTGTATAACAACATTAGTTTATGCTTTATGTATGCATGTATGACATGATGCACTTAGGTAATGTACTATAGACATATATGTTATGGTATGATGTAAATGATGTATGTATGATATGACACTGCTGGAAGTGTCTGGATATCCTTGTATAACAACTGCTGGCCAAGGAAAATAAATCCCGATTTGTTGAAGAATATATAACCCTCCGTCTGCTGGGGATAACAAGGTATAGATAACCTCCCGTTGTTGGGGATAACAAGGTATAGATAACCTCCCGTTGTTGGGGATAGTAGGGTATATATAGCCTTCGTTTTCGTTTGATAGTAGGATAAGTATAACATCCCGTCTTCGTTCATCGTGCCCTTATTGGAAAGTAATTTCCCGTATATCCGTATGAGGATAAAAGAGATGGATATAAATTCCAGGGGAGATTAGACTTTGTGAAAATGGATTAGTCCTACTGATGGTTTGTAACTGTCTTGTAAAGATGAACCGGCGAAGCTTCGTTGAAATCCTTCCCTCGTTCGTCCTTAGTAAATACTATTACTGCATTTTCATGCATTTCTGGTAAACATCAATCATATTAAAAGCATACATGCATTTCTGGTAAACATCAATCATATTCAAAGGCATACATACATTCCAACACAACCAATGGACGTTTCGCTTATGTAAATAGGGTAAAAGTAAATCTGGATTCAAAAGATGGAATTTATTTATATCAAAAGTGACCCATACACGGGTAAGTTTGTACAAGGAGACATAAACCCTAGTAAGAGAATTTTGTCATGAAGTTTTACAAAAAGAATCAGCTATGTGGGAAATAATCCTATTGAGTTTCAATTCTACTATTGCCACTCAAGTATCTCATCTTCTTGCTGTTGAGACGGAAACGATTGGATTGAGCTTTATCTGTTTGAGCTTGAGTAAGTAGTACAACTGGTTGCAGTTTCATGAGTGATCCAAACGAGACATAGTCATACGCTTTAATCCCTAACTTTTGCCTGGATTGCCCTTTCAGGTTTTCAATCCACCGGGATACCCTTTTTTGCCCAAGCCGCCTTTTCAGGTTTTCGACTTGCCGGGTGTACATCTTTTTATATATATATCCCTAATTTTTGCCCAAACCCTTTTGGTTTGCCGGGATGCCCTTATATTTGCCTAGGCCTGTCAACCTAGCGGGTCTCTTTTTATGCGTAGTATTTTTTAACTATGTCTGCGTTTACAGGTTGTGGGAAGTCTTCACCATCCATTGTAGCCAGTATCATGGCACCTCCTGAGAACACTGTCTTGACTACAAATGGTCCCTCATATGTTGGAGTCCACTTGCCCCTAGGATCACCCTGTGGTAATATGATACGCTTGATTACCAAGTCACCAGCCTGATATACCTTTGGCTTAACCTTCTTGTTAAAAGCTTTGATCATCCGTTTCTGGTACATCTGGCCATGACAAACTGCTGCTAACCTTTTCTCATCAATCAAATTTATCTGGTCAAGTCGAGTCTGAATCCACTCATCTTCATCCAAGCCTACATCCTTCATAATTCTCAAGGAGGGGATCTGAACTTCAATAGGCAGAACTGCTTCCATACCATAGACTAAGGAGAATGGGGTTGCCCCTGTTGAAGTACGTATTGTAGTACGATAACCATGCAGAGCAAATGGTAACATCTCGTGCCAATCTTTGTAAGTAACAGTCATCTTCTGTACAATCTTCTTAATGTTCTTATTAGCAGCTTCAACTGCCCCATTCATCTTTGGACGATACGGAGAAGAGTTGTGATGCTTAATCTTGAATTGCGTACAGAGATCAGTAATCATAGTGTTGTTCAGATTAGAGCCATTGTCAGTGATAATCCTTTCAGGGATACCATACCTACATATGAGATTATTCTTAATGAACCGAGCCACAACATTCTTAGTCACAGATGCAAATGAAGCTGCCTCTACCCACTTCGTGAAGTAATCAATAGCAACCAGGATGAAACGATGCCCATTAGAAGCAGTAGGCTTGATCTCACCAATCATATCAATGCCCCACATGGCAAAGGGCCAAGGAGCAGTCAACACATTCAATGGAGATGGAGGTACATGTACTTTATCAGCATAGATTTGACATTTGTGACATGTTCTGGAGTGTTGATAGCAATCAGCTTCCATGGTAGACCAATAGTAACCTGCTCTCAAAATCTTCTTTGCCATGGTATGACCACTAGAATGAGTGCCAAAGGTCCCATCATGCATCTCTTCCATAATTTATGTAGCTTCCTTCTTATCCACACAACGAAGCATAGTTGAATCATGATTACGCTTATACAGAACGCCATTACTCAGAAAGAACTTAGCAGAAAACCTTCTCAGGAACTTCCTATCTTTGACAGATGCCCCTTCAGGGAACTCCTGAGCTTCAAGATAGTTTTTCACTTCATAGAACCAAGGCTTCTCCTCTGCCCCTTCAGTGTCAATCTCATTGCAGTATGCAGGCTTCTCAAATCTATCAATGGTAATCTTGGGAGCTTCATCATCCCAGCTGATCTCAAACATAGATGCCATGGTGGCCAATGCGTCTGCCAACTGATTCTCTCTTCGTGGAATATGTCCAAAAGTAATCTCTTTGAAATGTGGGATCAAAGACAACACATGTTCTCTGTAAGGAATGAGATTATCATGCTTTGTATCCCAATCTCCTTTAATCTGACTTACTACCAGAGCTGAATCTCCATACACCTCAAGGAACTGAATCTTCATATCAATAGCAACTTGCATACCCATGATACATGCCTCATACTCAGCCATGTTATTGGTACAATAGAAACAAAGTCTGGCAGTAATCGGGGTATGACAACCTTCAGGGGAGCTAATCACAACACCAACACCATTACCATGTGCATTGGAGGCACCATCAAAAACCATAGTCCATCGGGATCCTTGTTCAGGTCTGTCATATTGTCCAGGTTCTTTGGTAACAGACATAATGTCTTCATCAGGGAACTCAAAATTCATTGACTGGTAATCATCTACTGCTTGATGAGCCAAATGATCAGCAACAACACTCCCCTTAATGGCCTTCTGAGTAGTATACTGTATATCATATTCCGTCAAGATCATTTGCCATCTTGCAATTCTTCCGGAAAGAGCAGGTTTCTCAAATATGTACTTGATTGGATCCATCTTCGAAATCAACAAGGTAGTATGGGTCAACATATACTATCTTAGTCGGCGAGCAGCCCATGCCAAAGCGCAGCAAGTTTTCTCGAGCAGTGAGTATCTTGTTTCACAGTCGGTAAACTTTTTGCTAAGGTAGTATATTGCCTGCTCTTTTCGACCAGACTCGTCATGTTGCCCCAATACACACCCCATTGAGTTGTCTAATACTGTTAAATACATAATCAAGGGTCTTCCATCAACTGGTGGCATTAAAATTGGAGGTTCTAGCAAATATCTCTTGATTTCATCAAAGGCAGTCTGGCACTCATCATTCCATTCCATCACCTGATCTTTCTTCAACAACTTGAAGATTGGCTCACAGATGGTAGTTAATTGGGAAATAAATCTTGCAATGTAGTTCAATCGTCCCAAGAAACCTCTAACCTCCTTCTCAGTACGGGGAGCTGGCATCTCTCGTATAGCTTTCACTTTTGCAGGATCCACTTCAATACCTTTTCCACTGACAATGAAACCCAGGAGCTTTCCAGATCTAACTCCAAAAGTACACTTGTTTGGATTTAATCTCAACCTGTATTTCTTCAACCTCTCAAACAACTTGTGCAGATGATCAAGATGTTGTTCTTCATTCTGAGACCTGGCTATCATATCATCCACATATACCTCTATCTCATGATGAATCATATCATGAAACAAAGCCACCATAGCACGCTGATACGTTGCCCCTGCATTCTTCAAACCAAATGGCATTACCTTATAGCAAAAGGTGCCCCACTGTGTCACAAATGTAGTCTTCTCCATATCTTCAGGTGCCATCTTGATTTGATTGTAACCAGAGAAACCATCCATAAAAGAGAATACCTTATGCTGAGCAGTGTTGTCTACCAGAATATCAATATGAGGAAGTGGAAAGTCATCTTTAGGGCTAGCCTTGTTCAGATCTCTGTAGTCTACACACATACGTACCTTACCATCTTTCTTAGGAACTGGTACCACATTTGCAACCCACTGAGGATAAGAAGTTACGGCCAAGAACCCTGCATTGAACTGTTTCATTACCTCTGCTTTGATCTTTTCTGACATTTCAGGACGCATACGACGAACCTTCTGCTTCTTTGGACGACAATCTCCTTTCACTGGCAAACGGTGAACCACAATGTCTGTATCCAACCCTGGCATATCTTCATAAGACCAAGCAAAGATCTCCACGTAGTCACGTAGCATCTGAATCAACCTGCTCTTGACACTGTCTTCTAAATCGGCCCCTATCTTGACCTCTTTTCTGTTTTCTTCAGTTCCCAGATTCACAACTTCGACTGGCTCTTCATGTGGCTGTATAGCTTTCTCTTCTTGTTGTAACAACCTAGCAAGCTCTACAGGTATTTCACAATCGTCCTCGTTTCCGTCTTCAGTTTGATAGATCGGATTCTCGAAATTGTAATTGGCAATAGTAGAACTGTTATCAACTGGATCCAGAGTGGATGAGGATCTGCATTTTAGTGACGTGGGTGTGTGTAAGAACACATAGCTGATAAAGCAAAAATAAAAGAAAAAGAAAGACAAGGAACACAATATTTACGAAAACGAAACGTCCATTGATTTTATGGAATGAAGTATGCAAATGAAATGACAACCCGTAACAAGCACACCATTGTGCCCCGGGTAAGGCACATGGCTTGAAAGTTTTAATTGTTCCAGAAATTACAAATTTAAAAACATAACACAGTAATAGTATTTACTCCTGACTAAAGGAGATAGGGATAACATCTTCAGCTTTCCAATTATTGAGTCCAGCACCCACAATAGGAAAAATCCATGCCTCCAAGTTGTGGTCTTCATCTTGATCTCCCACAGCATTGATAACCCCTTGATTGGTGATACGAACAACACGAGTACGACGAACAGCCTTCTGGGACTCTGCAGTGAAACCCAAACCAAACTTGTCAGACTTGTATGGAATATCAGGAAGCTGACCCCAAATAGTACAACCACCTTCTTCCACCACAGCTTTTGCATCATTGAGGGAGGCCATTGCCATTGTTGGAGGGTTTCTGATGACCACAGGAACCTTCTTCACAGCAGGAGGAGTCACACAATCCTTAACAGCCCAGGGAACCACTTCAAATGACTGACACGGAGTTTCAATGTATTCACCTTCTACTTCCAGATACTTGAAAGTGTTTACATGGCTGACAAAGTATTCTTCCTCTCCAAAGACAGTAACAACTTTTCCATTCACCGGATATCTCAACTTTTGATGTAATGTGGAGGTCACAGCACCTGCCCCATGGATCCAGGGACGACCAAGCAGACATGAGTACGAAGGACGAATATCCATCACATAGAATGTAGCGGTAAACACCTGAGAGCCAACCTTGATTGGAAGATCAATTTCCCCATGCACTACTCTTCTAGAACCATCAAAAGCCTTTACCACAATATTACTGGGCTTCAATACCGTATCTTTAGGACTCAGCTTGTTCAGGACTTCCTTAGGCAACACATTCAGAGAGGAACCATTGTCTATCAGCACATGAGACAGGGTAGTGCCCCTGCATTCAATTGAAATATGCAAGGCCCTGTTATGATCCCTCTTGGCAGGGGTCAAGTCAGCATCAGAAAATCCTAACCCGTTGTCATAGGTCAGGTGAGCAACACAATTCTCAAACTGGTCCACAGAAATTGCACTGGGTACATGAGCCATCTTTAGAAACTTGATCAATGACTTGGCATGAGCCTCAGAACATAATAACAGGGAGAGCATAGAAATCTTTGAGGGAGTATGCCCCAGCTGATCAACAATATCATAATCACTCTTGCGAATGATTTGCAATACTTCTTCCATCTGCTTAGAGAGGTCATCAGCAGCTGGCACATCAGTAGATACAGGCTCAATAACAGGACCCTTGCCCCGAGCATCAGTGGTGGAAGTAACAGCAGGAGTAACTGCACTCTTAGAAGCAACTGGAGGAGAGAAGACTCTTCCACTACGAGTGATCTTGCTAGATCCAGCAATATTATCAATGTCAACAGGCATATCAGGTAAAGGCTCCTGCTTGACACCATGGATGTAAACATCAGACCCATAGTGCCATGGCACAGCTTTGTCAGATGTATAAGGAATAGGACCAGGAGTGGTAATGATCAGAGGAGCTACTCTGGCTTCAGCAACAACTTTCACAGGACCTTCAGCAGTAATCGTGATTGGGCCCTGATGAGTGATTTTAATGGGACCCTTTGAAGTGATTTTTAGTGGTACTTTGTCAACCATGTCAACCTCTTCAATCTTCTTACCCTGAGTCAGATGATCCACCATACTTTCTACAGATGCTGGTCTTCTTTCAAACACTATAGTATATTTATCCATGAGACGTTGAATCCCATCTCTCAAAATGAAGCAACTATCCGGCTTATAGGTACAATATAGACAATCTTCATGACAACCTGGAAAGATCCCAGCTTGTACTAACCTCTTTTTGATAACAGACAATGGTGTGCTCAACTCCATAACTGAATAGACATGCAGATCTTCATCAATATCTTCATCAATGGCGTTGACAGTCTTCTCGTGATTTGGCATTGGAGCTGTAATCACATTTGGAATACCTGGTGGATCAAACTCAATTTCTCCAGCATCAATCATATCCTGAATTTTGTTCTTCAAGACCCAGCAGTTATTAGTATCATGTCCTGGACAGTTTGAATGATATGCACATCGTGCATTGGGATTGTACTTGGGAGAGGTAACATTGGGATTCTGAGGGGCCTCCCTCAGGGTAATAAGTTCAGCTTTCAACAAGTGTTGCAATGCCTGAGCCATTGACATGTTGATCTTCGTGAACTGTCTTCTAGCCCTCTGTTGGTTGCCTTGAGGCTGCTCTGTTGTTGCAGGAGTTGGATTTGAAATATGAACTGCACTAACAGACTGATGCCTTCTGTTACGATCAGGCTGACCATACACAGCATTAGATTCTTTCTTCCCAGTGGGAGGCTTCTTTGCAGCACCTGATGAAGAAGTGCCCACTTGGATCTTACCACTCTTGATACCATTCTCTACTCGCTCTCCTGTCATGATCAACTCAGTGAAGCCAGATGATGAGCTTCCAATGAGATGACTGTAAAACGGACCATTCAGCGTACACATGAACATATCAACCAACTCCCTATCAGTCAAAGGGGGTTGAACTCTTCCAGCTAAGTCTCTCCACTTCTGAGCATACTCCTTAAAGCTTTCTTTGGCACCCATAGACATGCTTTGAAGCTGCATGCGAGTGGGGGCTAAGTCAGCATTGTATTGATACTGCTTGTAGAAAGCTTCAGCAAGGTCATTCCAATCTCTGATGTTGACACTCTCCAACTGATAATACCACTCTAGCTGAGCTCCAGATAAACTCTCTTGAAAGAAATGGATCCACAACTTTTTATCAGCAGTGTGGGGTTGCATTCTTCTGACATAAGACCTCAGATGCAATTTGGGACAAGAGACCCCATCATAGACAACAAATGTAGGAACTTTGAACCCAATGGGTATGACCACCCCAGATATCAAGCTCAAATCCTCAAAATCCAGCCCAGATGATTTCTGTAATTCCATAGCATCCATTCTATCCACCAGCATCTTGAATTTGTCTTCGTTAGGCTCATGGTAGTAGTTAGCCTCAGAATCAGAGTCCCCCATAGTGTTGTGGAAACTGCCTCTCTCCTGCTCAGATTCTTCAGATGCATAGTCTTCAACATGTTCCTTGGTCTTGACAGGACCTTTGAACCTTCTTCCCATGTTGAGCAACCCAGCAGACCTTCTAGCCTTCTTAGTCTTCTTGGCCAGCAGTGTCTTCAATTCATCCTGCCCCTTGGATAGGTTCAGGATCAGCTCTTGGAACTGTGCATTCTGTGCCTGGAGATCCTTAACTGATTGTTCAAGAGCCATTGCTGAAATAAACAGCGAGAAGATGAGAAACCTGTGCACAATTATAAACCTGTGATGCAATGATATGGGAATGCATATGCAATGTTTTCAAGGACCGCAAGATTTAAATTTGCTTAAACAAACAAGAAAGTAACTTTTTATTAGTAATAACTTGTTTTGCCTTTTAGGCTTACAAAAAATGAAAACGAAATAAGTACAAAAGATGGGGTTTTAAGTCTCCCATGGACGTTTCCTCTTTGTGTTGAGGTATGAGTTGAGGTTTCGTTCCTCATGAAGTAGCTTTGTTAGCTCTAGGATCCTTGCTTGGCTTGCTTTGTAATGAGCCTCGAAAGTATCCCTTTGCTCTTTCAGTTGGATCCATGATCTCTGCAAGTCTTCCATATCAGTAGGCATGTCTGGGTGAAGGATGGTATAAGCTGTGTCTCCTTCAGCAACAGGTTCCATGGTAACTGGTAGGACGGCAGGATATGGCATCATGAGTGTCTGAGCACGAGATCGTACCCATCTGAGATAAGCCTCCATAGGAATAGTGTACTTAGGCTCCAGTGTCTTGCTGTCAATCCTGTTTACCTTTCCCCAAGCTCGGATGAATCTCTGACGGTAACCCTGAAGATCGTTGTCGTAATCAAACACAATGCCCTGAATCAACATGTCATGTGGACCATCGCTCCGGGCGTAACCAAACTGTCGTAAAGCTAGAGATGGGTTGTAGGTGATGCCTCCTCTTATGCCTAGAAGTGGCACATTAGGAAACTCCCCACAACGGTCAATGATGGTGACATTCTCCATAGATCTGGAGCACCAATGGATGTCTGAGTGAGAAAGTGACATGATCCTCTTGGACCATCTGAACCCTTGCTCATTCTTCATTACTGAGCGAGGAAGGTGAGAAATAAACCACCTAGAAAGTAAAGGTATGCAGCACATCAAAGTTCCTCTTGCCCTTGTAGTACGGGTGTGAAGAGAATGTAGGATGTCTCCAAGTAAGGTAGGCACTGGATTGTGACTCAGGAATATGTTGATGGCATGAACGTCTATGAACTGATCAGGATTGGGGAACAACACTAAGCCATAAATCAATAAGGCTAAGATCTCCTCAAAAGCATCGTAGCTCATAGCCTTCAAGAACATTTGAGCTTTATCCACTAATACCTTGGCAAGAATACCTTTAACTCCACTTCTCGTCTCTAGAACAATGTCAGGCTTCTTCAGATGTAGAGCTGCAGCAATAACTTCTGGTTTAAGCTCCTTCTCTAAGCCTGTGAATGGCTTCTGATCAAGAACAGGTATACCCAGAAGTTTAGAGAACTCCTCCATGGTTGGAACCAGCTGATAATCAGGAAATGTAAAGCAATGGTGCTTAGGGTCAAAGAACTGAAACAGCACACTCATCATGTCTTCACTGAACCCTGAAGTAACTAGATCCAATAAGTGACCATGTCTCTTGTTGAACTGGGAATGATCAGGCACTAGGGAAACCAACTCCTTGAGCTTAGCAGGTATCCCTACAAAGTTGATCCTGATGGTGTTTCTACGAGCAGAAGCCATGACCTGCAACAAAGAACAAAGATAAATCCTTTGGTCCTTGAAATGGTTAGGGAAAATGATATGCTTATGATGCATGATGATGTCATGATGTCATGCTCAATCACAAACATGTGGCACACACAAACAAGTCACACCATAGCCCTAGGTTTAAAGGCTTGCATGAGGTTCAAAGGCAAGTACCCTCCCCTGAAGTTAGATGGTTCATCCTGTCCTACAAAAGTAACCAGGTTCTAAGGGATCTCAATATCATTGATCCTTCACAAGGGTGGTTGTTCAGAAGGCAACTTACTTGCCAACCAAAACCCTCCAAGTTTAAGATCTCAATGAGCGTAGTATCGAGTGTCAACCAACTTCAGTCTGCACCAAAGCCGGTTACCTCACTACTTAAAGGCCAAGATGAGTTAACTAGGGTTCTAAAAGTCAGTTAGTGCATTGACAACATATGGCAGCCTCAATATTATCCTCAACTTGACTTAAGGAATATAAGCACCAACCAAGAAGTCGCACTAACTATGGCCACCAGATCAACCGTATCGATATACGTCGTACAGTTTCCTTGGTCTATTGCCATTTACCTAAGGTACACTAGATCCGGGTTAGGACCTTTCACACATAAGAGCACCCCAACAATATAATAATAAAGCAAACAAGGCAAACAATTTAAAGTGATCTTAATTCCTAAGGGTACCCCTCTTAAATAGGTCCCCAGCAGAGTCGCCAGTTCTGTAACACGGTGGGAGAACTGACTTTAAACAATGTTGCGGATAGCAAGAGTCGCCACCGACTTTTATTTTATCCATAAGGAAAGGTTATAAAAGAACAGGTAAGACCTTAGAGAATATTTTGGGTCCGGGGGGTAGGTTATGAAAAGGGAAGGTGTTAGCACCCTTTTCATCCATGGTTATCCATGGACTCTTAGGTACTTAAGCTCACTTTTGAATTGTTTTGAAAGTGTAGTGTGTGAATAGCAAAAAATTTCAGAATAGTTTAATAATAATCCGTGTATGGATGTGAAAAAAACTTGCTTGAAAATTTTGTTGGAAATTTGTTTAAGTGTGAAAAAGTTTTGAAGTGAGCAAGTATCTAGGAGTAGCCTACCCTAATGTTTTAAGGTCTTTCTTATTCTTTATCCTTTCCTTAGTAAGACTATCCCTACTATAATGGAGTAGGTAGTCCTTACTTTGGATGTTAAGGGACATGTGAGGGACAATTGGATTTTTGAAGGCCATGGTGGGGTGTAATAAGCAAACTGGAGGGACTATCATCATTTTTCGAAAGGGACTCGATTCGTAAAGGCAACCATAAGGGACTTTGATGATTTTTCCATTTGAGGGACTTGCTTTATACACCCCACTTAACCATTATTCGTAGGCAACTTGAGGGATATCCTTAGGAAGTGAGACGGCGATTAAAATCGACTTATGTGTGTGACGTGTTTATTTTAATTATCTTTATTTAAAAGTGATCTAAATTTATTTTAATATTACATACATGTTGTTACACTCCCTAATTACTAACCATAATAATAATTAAATAATTAAACAACTTTACATCCAAGAAACAATTACAAAATAATAAGCAAAATAATTAAATAGCAAAGATAAATAAAATATAAATAAGCAATAATAAATAATAAAGGGGGTTAGTAAGCGATATTTAACAAAATAATAAGCATGATTAGAATATAAATGGGTTAGTAAATAGGAATAAACAAAATTAATCCAAATATTATAATAATAAGAAATTAACAATTTTTTTTAATATAATCAACTAAAAAAAACAAATATGAATAAACAATTGTTTTAATTTTAATATTTTAAAATGTTTTTTAATTTTAATATTTTAAAAAAATGTTTTTTTTTTATTTTAATATTATAAGAAAATGTTTTTAATTTTTATATTAAACAAAGAGATTTTAAGTTATTTATTTTAAAAATAAAAAAAGGTCTTTATTTATTATTATAAAAAAAAGAAAAAAGTTTAATTTAATTAAAAGCTTTATTTTATTTTATTTTTAAATAAATATCCTAATAAGATTTAAAAATAATAAAATTAAAATATAATAAGAAAAAAATTGTAAAATAATAAAAAAAAAATAAAGAGGAATTGGGCCGGTGATCAACCCGGACCCAACCCCAATCGTGGCAATCAGCAATATTGAGACTTAGGGTTTGAGACCCCCAATCTCCTTTCGAATGGCGCCGATCCACTCTCTTCATCTCCTTTGCTTCGTTTTGCTGCGATCTGGTTCCCTAAAAACCTGAAAACACACAAACTTAAACCGTCAAATGTGAAAGGCGATGCACTCGTCGCTTACGTTTTTGAACGATGATGATTTTACGGTGAGTCTCTGAGGTTTCAATGGTCGGTGATGACTCCTTGTCTGAGGCCAGACGGTGATCGCCTTTGATTACCCGCCGTCGGTGAAGGCAGTCGCGGTGATCACGGGAGCTTTGCGCGAGGGTTTCGTTGTTCCTCTTCTTCTCTTCAATCGCGCGGTCACTAGGGTTTGCGATCTTCGTTCCTCTTTCTTACGAAGACGATGACGAGGATATTGGTTCCTCTGAGTCTCGGCTGTTCTCCTTGTTTGCGCCGCCTAGGGTTTGTTCGCGATTGGTCCGTCCGCCTTTTCTCTGAGGTGAGATCGTCCCTTTATATCTTCTCTTTTTGGGCCTTGGATGTTGTTGGATTTGCGTTTTATTTTTTGTGATTTCTGATACAAATTGATTTGATTTGATTTCAGAATTATTTGATTGAATCCACTTGGGATTCTTTCCCTTTTCAAACTCAGGATTTTCAGTTCGTTTTGATTTGCATTCTGATATATCTCGATTTCGAATTTGTGATCCGGATTGGATTTTGCAACTTCCTGGATTTTTCTGATACTGATATATCCTGTTTCCTCTTTACAGATTTGATTGGGATTTTGGTGAGATTGGACTTCGTTTTTTCTGATATATTTGATCTCATTTGATCTGAACTTTCCTTTTTCAGGATTCCCTATTCTTGGTTATAGATTTGCCCAGATTTTCATTTGATTTTGATAACTGAACGGCTTTGTCTTGATTTGTGGATATCCAGTTTCTTCGTTTCCTTGATTGGATCGAATTGGGTTTTCATTTTTCTGATGATATTCGGATCTTTCTCTTTTCAGAATTCCTTGATTGAACGTCACTTGACCCTATTCGATTTGTTTGATAACCTGAACTGATCTGTTTTGATTTCATTTGGACATTGCTTTGGATTCTGATATCTGAACTGGTTTGGTTTTGATGGACTTGTTTCGTTCAGTTTGGTTATCAGCTAGAATTCACTTATTTTTCCTCTTCTTTTTTCAGGATGGGTACTATGGTTTCGATCGCGTCAAACGCTGCTGAGGAAGGTATACGGCAATGATGACCTTGTTCTGAGCCTGATGGAGCAAGATACTACGTCCTAGCTTCTGATCATATTGCTGCTTCTGATTGAATTGGTGATGATGATTGGCTATGATGTCGATGAACTGAGCCATGTATTTGTTTGTTTTATGGACCGAGTATGGTTTTGATAACTTGTTTTTGGTGACTTTGTTTGTTGGGGCGATGATGATATTGAACCTATCTTGCTTTCTGTTATAGTTTTATGAACTGACTTGATTGTTGGTTTTCAGTCATTCATGATGACTCTGATTTGCTTTCTGATATGGCTGGTTCTTCTTCTTTTTTATGAACCTGAGCTGTTTTAGGGATTGAGTTGTCTGCTCCAATTTTGTGCAGCTTGTTGCGATTTGATGCAGCCTTGGCTTCATTTCACTCTACTTGTTCTGTTTGAACTGGGTTCTTCATGAACTTGCCTATGTGTTGCAGAACTGATGCTGCTTTTGGTTGTGCATTTTCAATTTGAATTTCCATTTACTCATGGCAGCTTATGAGCTATCTTGTTTCTGAGTTTCCGTCATCAATTTGTGCTGATGCTGTTGTGGAATTTCAGGTTTTGGAAAAAAATGAGCACCAAGTGATTTAGACCTGCCGGCATCCGGGTCTGAATCCCGCTTGACTATGCTGCCATACTCTCATATCAGTTTGGAAATCCAATCGCGGCGAAACGAATCAGTTCCACTTCATTTATTTTTTTCTATCTCCCGGATATCCCATATGGATAAGAACATGTATTACCTGATCTGACGCCCACGGCGCGGATCGGTAACGGGGGTAGGACGCAACTTCGGTTGTGCCACTCCCGGCACTCGATGATGACATTGTTCTGAGAGTGTCGAAAAAACTCCTAACCTTTTTTTCTATATTGTTTGTTTTGCTTTGATGTGCAGGTTAGTCGAGATTTGCGGCGAAGCTCAAGGGTCAATCATGAAGACACTTATCATTTTTAGGACTTAGGATTTTTAGGTTTAATGTAATTCCTTGTAACAGCAAAAATGTGAAACAATCTCCCTTTTGTATAATGCAATCTTTATGAAATAAAATTCCCAACACTTTGAATTTATTTATATTTTATTCCTAGTTAAAAAAAAATATAAACAATTGTGAATAAATCCACAAGCATTTAAATTCATTAACATAGTCATAAAACATAAACACTCCCAAGTGATATTTGTAATTCTAATCTCATCCGATTAAAATGTTAACCAAACCACTTCATAACCAACACATATGGGCACCGTAATCACAACAGTTTCAGCATCAACAGTAACACTACTCGTAATTAAATTCTACTGACCAAATGCCAAGATCTTGATATGATCAGACCTGGTGATAGATAAATGTATCAAACGCCTCAGAATTTTAATAACAGCCCATCTTCAAGGAATTGGTAGAATTTGTGTAAAATGACCAAAATACCCCTGGAATCAAATCTCTCTTTGATGTTGGCAAAAAAAAATCATGAAGTTTGACTTTGGTTTGACCACAGTTGACCTCAGTTTTTTTTAACTGCATTGACTGCTTTTGACTTATCTGATCATCTGACTGAGCAAACTTTTGAGAAAAGTCTTGAAACTTGACATGGGGGTTCTTATACACATATAAGATGTTATGAAGCTCACTTGAAGTCTTGGAAGTCCATTTAGCCTGATTAAAGTCAAAACCCTAGTTTTGGATGCACTGCTTAGGAGGTGCATTGTCTGAGGGAATTGTCAACTCTTCTGACCAATTGTGAACTTTGTGAACCTTGTGAATCTTCATAAGATATCTTGTGATACTCATGGGAGGTATTGTGAAGCTTGTGAACCTTGTGAACATCATGAAGTGGCTTTGTAGACCTCATGACCCTTAGGAAAGCTTTGTAAACATTGTGAATCTTGTGAACCTTGTGAACCTCCAAGAAGCAACCTATGGACTTCATGAACCTCATGAAAGGTATTGAAAGCACTGTGGGACTTGTGAACCTTGTGAACCTTCTTAGAACACAAAGTCTTGTATTGTGAGGGCAAATTTTGGGGTGCAACACCTACGTATTCTCGTCAGAGAACGAGAAATCAGAGTCAACGTAGTTCGGCTAACTACGAGTGAAGGGAAGGTTGCTTGCCAAGATATCACATCTTGTGCCTACGTATTCTCGTCAGAGAAATCAGAGCGAACATAGTTCGGGCTAAGTACGCACAGGTTGAATCATTTGTTTTTCCGAGTAGGGTTAACAAACAGTTCCAGCAGTTTGGTGTATGCAGCTCGCTCGTCAGAGACTCGTGCGTTACCGTTTGCGGTAGAACTGAGAGTTAACGACACTCTTTTTTTATGAAAAGGTTTTCCTGATTAAGAGCCCACGGGGCAAAAAGAGGTTTGATATTTGTTTCGTGTCTTTTACGGAAGGAGTGTTTTTTATGGATGTTTGTAGTTCGTACTGCACTAGAGACTATGACTTAGGAACAAATGCGTCGCATATCGTCCAAAGGACGTATACTAAACACTCTAGATGATTGAGAGGAGGCCGCTCAATTATCATTTCCCGAGTGGCTTAAGGCTCGTAACCCACTGTACCAACTTGCATTTATTACGTATTTTACTGTTGTTTTGGAGATGGGAAGGAGAAAGAACTCTACAGGGGAAACTATCAAGATTCCTCCTGTTGTCATGCCATGGATTCATCCTATGGTTGAGTTTGAAACAGGAAATTCCTAGATGTTATCATGCAAAGGTTTCAACCTAAAAGTTTATCATCACTATCCTTAAACAAGGAAGTGAGAGTCCTAAGGGATCATGTCAATGGGAAACGGAAAACAACTGCCAAAATTAATAAAGCAGATAAAACAGAAAAGAAAACAGTAAAAATGCAAATGAAATGCAGCAATACAAGTAGAGGAAGAAACTCAACCTCTAAGCAAACAAGCAAAGAGAACACACAAAAACAGATAAGCAAAGGGAGGATCACCTCAACCTTTCAATGCAAACACATCAGTTAGAAAAAAGGAAAGTAACACTCAAGAAGAGGGAGAAACTCAACCTCTAAGGCAAACAAGCAAAGGGAGCTCAGCTCAACCCTTCAGTGCAATCATGTACCTAGCCTAAAATACTTTACACATGAGATTATCCTAATGCATCAAGCAATGTCAAACAATCATGAATGAAAGACTGAGGGGAAGGGTAACCAAGATGAGCAACAGGGAAGTCATCCCAGGCTACATCAGGTTGGATGTGTGTCAACACAAGAGTCCATCATGGGCTCAACCTCTTGAGGAATGCACATAATCCAACCAAAGGAAGGATTAGGCTCTCCCAAGAGGGATCCTATGTCAATAGGACAGAGAAACTGGGTATTGGTCCTAGATGTCAATCTAAGGTATCTGGTTTACGGTGTATCAACACAGAATGTCCATCTAAGGCTCAACCTGTTGAGGAATGCACAGAATCCAACCAAAGGAAGGATTAGGCTCTCCCAAGAGGGATCCTAAGAAAGGGACTTGGATAAAGAAGATAGTATAAACCAAGGGAATATACCATTCCATGAATGTCAATCCAAGGCTCAACCTCTTGAGGAATGCACATAATCCAACCAAAGGAAGGATTAGGCTCTCCCAAGAGGGCTCCTCATCAAGACTTGAAGGAGGAAGATAGTACAAACCAAAGGAATGTACTATACTGATGAATGTCAATCTGAGGCTCAACCTCTTGAAGAATGCACAGAATCCAACCAAAGGAAGGATTAGGCTCTCCCAAGAGGGATCCTCATCACGACTTGAAGAAATAGGATAGGGCAAAGCCCAGGGAAGAAACCACACAGGGGAAAGAAGACATCACAGAAACTTCTATAGAAACCCTAATGACTAGCTACCAGGATCACCTAAACTGAGTGGATTCAAAAGCTCTACCAAGGCTTAATCAATGTTCTAGAGAGGTATCTACCTAAGTTATATTCTATCAAGAAGGAATTTGAAGCCTAGAGTTAGTTAAAGTTCACTTTAAAGACTAATCTATGAGGCAAGCTTAGTTAGGATCACCTAAAGCATAATCAACTTGTAAACTATGGGAAAAATAGGAAAATTAATCCTAAAAGGCTAGAAAAAAATCCAAGGCTTCCTAAGTGTGTTAAGGAATCATGGTACAAAATCCAGGGCCAAAACCTAAATCTAAAGGTTCTAAACAATTTCTACACTTAAAGGTATGCTTAAGGGAATCCACAAGGGAAGGGTCCTAAAAATCTATCTCGAACCTATACCTAAAAGCTTCTAAAAAATGCAAGAAAAGTCATACACCACTATCAAGATGTCTAGATAACACATGCAAAAATTTAGCACTAAATTCAAATCCATGAGATAGCACAAAAATCAGAAAAGAAATCAATCATTTTTAACATTTTTAATCACCTAATTAAAATGGGAAAATAGACAATAAATGGAAATTTTATCAAAAACTCAATTAAATTGCATACGAAAATCAAGGACAAGCCAAAGATCAATCATGATTTTTTCATATTTTTCTAACAATTATTTCTATTTTTAATGAATTAAAAACAATTAAATGAATAAAAGAAAATCTAAAATGAATAAAAGAATTAAACTAAAGCTGGAAAATATCAAGACCATCAGATCACAAGACCAGTATACGCATCTAATGGGATAGCGCGTGCCACGTAGCCCTGGGGAGTTTTAATAAAACGAATCGTTTCACTAATGTTCACCTGTGGCTTGTTTGACTTTAGTACATGGTAGTCTCTAATCTCACACGCTCATGTAAAAAGTATGACAATCCACCACCTACCAGCGTGCCACCTAAGCAGTCAACAATCAACATTCTCAAGACTTAATCACACACGTTAGATCTTGATACCAAGTCCACTCAATCAGACTCATCCAACGGTGCAAACTTCATCTTCAACCTTTTGAACTGCATACTGAAGGGGGGAAACTTAGGGCGGCCGGAGAAGACTCTGGTCGTCTTCTCCGGCGAGTCCACGGTGGCCAGAACTCAGACAACACCAAACTTAACAAAATTTACCCAGATCTACTTGTCTTCTCATGAAGATCATCATGATACTCTTCTTTTTTTTTCTTTTCATTTTCTCAAGGAATAAACAAATACGAAGAGGAACAGAAATAGCACACTTTGGCAAATCATCACCAAACTCCAAATTCTTTCTACCAATCTCTTCTACATCTAACACTGATCAAGAATCCACAAATAAAACTTAATATCAATCAAGATTAAGCCTAAACCGATCCTTCCAAGTTTTCATCCATCATCAAGAACCCTCACCAATGGCTCCCAAATCAAACCTAAATCCATCTATGACTTAAGTTCTACCTAACCACATGCAATAATTACACTAATTCATCATCAACATAGTGTAATCATGAAAAGAAGAAAACCTGGTTTAAGCTTCAACAGAAGATGCTAAAGCCACCAAGCTTTATCCAAAACCGTGCAGAATCACTCCTTAATGATGGTAGAAGCTTCTTCAACCTTCAATTTCCTCAGAAACGCTTCCAATAGTGAAATTCGATTTTCACTTGCAACTAACTTTTTGTAACTGTTTCTTACCTCTGCCAGCTCAATCCACCACCAAAAATTGCTCTGAACTCATTCATGGAGTTATATAGAATTGTTATGGGCTGAAATGGGGGCCCAAAAGTGCTTGCAAGTCCAATTTCAATTTTCCATTTTCCTTCACTTTTGGCTTCATGACAGTCCACGGATTTCACTCTATTTTGCCTTCAATCTAGCTCAAATTCATTGTTGGTGTGTTAGTGAGGATGAAGGGTTGGGATTTGTTCCTTAATACCAATCAATGGTATGTGTTGATCATGTAACTTCATTCTCAAGAAACCTTGATTTTAGCCATGACACAAACTTCATCTTGAAATTATACCAATGCCAATCCACTCCAAATGTTATTTACCTTCAAAAAATGCACAAACTTGTAACACTTTGAACCAATATGATTTATTTTGCAATTTTCTCATTTTTATGCCTTTAATTATTCCTTCATGAGAATTTATTCACACACTTCTCATTTTAATCCTCATCAATGAATTCTTGGGTCATGGTTGGAGAAATAACACCTTTTTGAACAACTTTCAAGTTGAACAAAACTTCATTTGTGGGGTGTAAGTTGATGAAATTGACCCATAATAAAAAATGGCCTATAATCTCAAATTCCCAA
Source organism: Lathyrus sativus (assembly GCA_963859935.3). Lineage (NCBI taxonomy): Eukaryota > Viridiplantae > Streptophyta > Magnoliopsida > Fabales > Fabaceae > Lathyrus > Lathyrus sativus. The sequence continues at coordinate 88,986,166 of OZ012740.1, read as the reverse complement.
AATACCCTTGTCTTGCAAAGCTCATATCTTGAGTTATACAAATCCAATCATGGACTTCTAGTACTTTTTGAAAAGCTAAGAAGATAAGGAACAACATTCATGTTGGCCAAAAGTTCATGTGAAACTTACTTCTAGGGAAAAAGTGTCATGCAAATTGGTTGACTTTCAAGCTCCAAATTCACATTCATCTAATGACCTGTAACTTGTCTGACTCATAACTTGAGTTCTATAAACCCTATCAAGGACTTATAGTACTCAAATTAAATCTATGATCATGCTATACAAAAATCATGTTAGGGTCAAGGTGAGATGAAAATCACATCTTGAGTTATGTGGTCTTGAAGTCAGACACTAAGCTAGGGAATTTTACACTGTCAAGCATAGCAACCCTAGCTTAGGAACTCCTCACACTCTTGATTCATGATGAGTTGATCTTGCAATCATCCCTTGGGCATCTTAATACATCAATCCATGATCTCATGGCCTTGAAATTAGGTCTCAACCTTCTTCAAATCATCTGTTGACCTAGGGCTGACTAGATGAAACCCTAGTTGCACCAATCTTGATTGTAGCTTCATATCCTTCACATGATGACCTGTCTAGGCTTCAAAATGACTTTCAATACCTCTTATGAGCTCTATCAAGGCTTCAAGTCCAACTCCATGGATTCAGAATCATCTAAATATCTTCCCATAACCTTCAAGTTAGGAGATATGCATTCTTGTATCCAACCCCTTCTCTGAGGATCTTTGGCTTCTTTGATGAGGATATAAACCCTTGAATACTTGAATAAACCTCTTAGCTAGCTACATAACCTTGTGTAGCCCTTTTTTGGTAGTTATACCTCTTGATCTCCTACACACATGTCAATGCAATGCATATGATAATGCTAATATGAATGCAATGAAACACAAGCTAGGTACAAAAAGGTTAGGAAAATTTTAGGGTGCAACTGCTGGGAAAGGAGTTTGCTCTATCTATGCAGGCTGAATTTGAGATGAGCATGATGGGAGAACTCAGATTCTTTCTAGGAATCCAAGTCAATCAAACTCTAGAAGGCACTTACATACATCAGACTAAGTATGTGAAGGAGCTTTTGAAAAAGTTTAATATGACTAAAAGCAAACTAGCAAAGATTCCAATGCATCCTACAAGCACTCTTGGTAAGGAAGAGGTAAGTAAGAAGGTTGATCAAAAGCTCTACAGAGAAGATCTGATGACTATAAATTAGTTGGATTCTTTGATGCTGACTATGCTGGAGACAGAGTAGAACGTAAGAGTACTTCTGGAAGCTGCCAGTTTCTTGGAAGTCATTTGATCTCTTGGTTGAGCAAGAAGCAACCCACAATTGTGCTTTCAACAACAGAAGCAGAATACATTGCTACTGTTGGTTGTAGCACTCAGACGCTCTGGATGAAGAGTCAACTAGAAGACTATCAAATTCATGAGAGTAACATTTCAATCTTCTGTGATAATACTTCTGCTACATGCTTGTCTAAAAATCCTATTTTACACTCTAAGGAAAAGCATATAGAGATAAAACATCACTTCATTAGAGACTATGTTCAGAAGGGAATTATCAATTTAAACTTTGTTGATACAGATCATCAGAGACTATGTTCATCTTTACAAAACCCCTTGCTGAAGATACATTTAAATTTATTCTAAAAAATATAAGTATGGATTTCCTTCCAGAATAAAATGTTTATCAGAAGAAAATTTACCCAGATGAAAATGTCTTAACTCTGAAGTATTACATCTATTTATTTATTATTTAATATTTTAATTATTGTGTGCAAATCTGAACTAACAAGCCTCAGAGGATCTGAACGTTGGCTAACGTTTCATTTCTCAAAGAAGTTTCAGAAGCACATGCAAGCAAACACGTGTAACTCTAAATCTGAAAAGGTGGAGTGCACATTACTGAATTGACGTTTGAGGTACTGTTTTTGAATATTGATTTTCTCGTTTTCCCCATAAATTGTCAGAATCATTAATTGCCTGAAATGATTATATTCTTTTTATTAAATGCTAAGTGTAAACATGCTGAACATATGACTCTTGTGTGCCCTAATTTCTTCTATAAATACCACAACACTTCACTTCTCACACTTTTCACTCTCTTACACTCTTGTGTGCATTTCTGTCTATTTCATTGCTTTCATCTCTCTCCCAAACCCAAAACCGTTCGTAACCCTAAATCTCTCTCAAGAACAACAATGGCTACTTCTTCATCAACTTCTGCTCAGTTTCAATCAACAATGGCTGTTGTTTCTTCTGCAAATATGGGAACTGTTGCTTTCAAAGAACCTGTTAGAACCCTACTCACACCTGTTGACAAACTGGAAGTATTGTGTGAATCGATTCTGAACTTTGAATCAATTGATGAAAATGGGTTTGATCTTCGTCCCATTGTTGATGCTCAATGCTGGACAAAGTTCTTTGATAGGCTGATGGGACCAGTTTATCCATGTCTGGTAAAGGAATTTTGGATCCATGCTATCACATACCCCAAGTTCATTGTTTCATATGTTCTGGGTAAGGAAATCATCATAACTGAGGCTCTGATTAGGAAGCTCATAGGTTATGAAGAAACTGATGGTGTTACAAATCTGCCAGCTGGGCGTGTTGATATGACTGATGTTTATAGGGAAGTTTGCTCATCTGGAGAGGCTTCTAACAAAGTGAAAGATCTCAAGCCAAACTACAGGATCTGGGCTAAGATCTTTATGGGTTGCATTCATCACAGGAAGTCTTCAAACTCTCCTGATTATGTAAATTCTGATCAGATGTACTTCATGTACTGTCTGAGTCAGAGCACAAAAGTGGATCTGCCTTATCTACTTTTCAATCATCTATGGACTCACGTGAAACAGTCAAGGGAAGAAGTAAGAACCAAACATCAGAAGATGAGGAACTGGATTCCAATGGGAAGACTCATTTCAGACATTCTGACTGAGAATGGTCTGGTTGGACATCTAGTAGAAGCTGGATTGAAGGAAGAACTAGCTTCTGTGGTTGGAAAAGCTCTGAATGGGAAAAGTCTTCAGAGGATGAAAGTTGTAGAAGAACTCACTTCTGCACCTAAACAAATAAACTCTGAAGAGGTCAGCAAGAGAAGGATACCTCTGGATGATTTTCCTCTATTCTACGCTAATGAACCTAGGGAGATTATTTTAAAGTACATTGCAACGTGTCTGGAAGATGGAACTCCACTACCAAAACATATGATTCAGAAAGCAGGTGAACCTGAACCAGATCTTTATGAAGCAAGACACAAGAAGAAGAGGAAGTTTTCTGAAGAAGGATCTTCAAAACCCAAGAGGAAGGCTTCTGGAGAAGCAGCTGCTGTCAAACCCAAGAGGGTCAAGAAACAAAAAGCTAATCCTCTTGAGGCCAGTTTAGACTCAATTCTGGAAACTGTCAAAGAGGTACTAACATCTGATCCTCCTGTCTATGAACCCATACCTTCACCCTCTCCTCCTCATGAACCAATTCCATCTGAACCAACACATTCTCAACCAGCTCCTTCTGCACCCCAACAAGCAACTCCATCTGAAAAGCAAACCTATGCACTAAAACAACCATCTCAAATTCCCCCACCAGAACCACAAACTTCTAAACCACTACCAGAAGAACCTATTCCACAACAACCAGAACCCCAACAATCTATACCAGAAGAACCTATCCCATCTGATCCTCAACCAAAAATTCCTCAACCATCTGAATCCTATATATCTGATTCAGATATTCTGGACATCCAACCCCTCAAAACTCTGTTTGATGTCTCTTCCACATCTTGCCATTCTTCTGCCTCATCTGATTCTTCTGAATCTGATGTACCCCCATAAGTAAACTCACCCCCTCACTCCGTGGCTATGAACCAAGACAACCAGATATATCTATTTCATCTGATATCATCCTTTCTTAACCCACTCCAAAACCAAAACCAAGATCATCTGATTTTGTTTCTTTTGCTTCATTCAAACCTCTACCATCTGGTGACCTTCCCTCTAGACTAAAACTTAAAAACTTTTATCCAAAACCAAGATCATCAGCATTTATTCCTTATCATCCTTTGCTCTCTGCTGTTATTCCATCTATACGCAGACTCAAACCCTTTATGTGCATCTTACCTGCTAAACTCTCTCCTTCTTATCCTCATCCTCTGTTCATTATCCCAACCTTTACAATACCATCCTCCTCTGAAACTACCAAAACACCCTCTCTGGAACACTTTCTGAAACCCAAACCTAGATTGGATGTTAGTACACTATTTGATGGCTTCAAGAAGGAACTGAACATGTGGATATCTTCTGTAAAGAAGGAATGTTTGTCTAGTCTGAATCCAGATGCTTCTGAAGCCACTTGGAACAGATTCATCTCAAGGTTCAACTCTGTAGCTTCAAATCTTTGCACTATTTGCTCTGATGATGCAAAGGTGAAATTTGCTGAAGTTATCAGACAGACTCTTCTGAACATAAGTAGACCTCCAGTTCTTCCTCTGGAAAATGCACATGCTGTAGAACCTATGTCTGAAGATACTCCTCTAGAAGCGGCTGTTGCTGAAGAAACCTTTGTGCCTAATCCGTCAGCTCTGATGATTGTGGAACAAGCATCTACTTCTGTGATTCAAGAGACTGCATCTGCATCTTCTATGGTCATTGATAGTGCTCCAGCTCCTGAATCTGCATCTGCACCTGCTTCTTCTGAAATCAAGACAGAAAGACCAGATTTAGAAGAAAAGTTTACTCTGTTAGAAGTCAGCAACAAAGAGATCAGAACATGGATGGTCAAGCAAGAACAAACCACAAATGAGTTTAAGACTTGGATGTCTAAACAAGAGGAATCTAATTCTCAGATTACAGACCTTCTGAAGTTGATAGCCTCTCGCCAATCTTAGTTTCTTTTTTGTTATGTTTATGCACTTGTTTGCTGTTTTTGTTGTTGATGTTATCTTGTGTTTATATGAATGTTTTCTGGATTCTGTTTATCAATGAAGTTGACCATTTCCTTATCTGTTCTTATATTTTTTTTCTCTGTTATTCTTTTCTGTCTTAAATTTTTTTTCTTTTTGATTATGACAAAAAGGGGGAGAAAAAGAAATTTTGTTTGTTAAAAAATAAACAGTTACTAAAATGGAATTCAGACATAACAATTTATAACTAACATTGAATTTTAGTCTTTCAGAACCATAACGTATCATTTGACAAAATTCATTGAAGTTGCCCTGAGAATCCCCAAACCAGATCTTAATTCAAACCAGGTTCTGATTACCAGGCTCTGATCTTAAAAGTAAACCAGGCTCTGATTCTGGAAAATATACCAGGCTCTATTTCTGGAAAGTAAATCAAGCTCTGATTCTGGAAAGTATATTCTAACTAGGATTCTAATCAGGCTCTTAATCTGAAAAGTATACTCATGCAAAAAGGGAAGTATTTTCTTCTATTAGAGTATTCATTTCAGGGGGAGATTCTTTATCTCAGGGGGAGTTACATATTTATCCTTTTATTGAACAGAATTTCCTATGTTTTTGTCATCATCAAAAAGGGGGAGATTGTTAGAACACAGATTGGTGTTTAATATATCTCTATGGTTTTGATGATAACTCTAATGAAATTTTATATTAAGAAAATATATACTCTAATTTTGTTCAAGTGTTTTTGTTTCAGATATTAAATTAAATATTCTTATGGAAGCAAAAATGCATCTGAACAGTACTCTATGCAAAGCTCTGAAGCATCAGAAGCAAGTCATCAGAAGACTCTGAGCGCTGCCAGAAGAGACTCTGAAGTAGAAGCTGCAGAAGACTCTGAAGCGTAGTTGAAGATTTTGTATGAAGAGTTTCAAGCATTGTTTCAAGAAGACTCTGAAGTACTTTACGCTGCAAGTACATAGGCTCTATTATTCAAACTCTACTCTGATTGATATTCACGCTGAAGCACTTTGGTTGCAAAACTCTGATAACATCAAGACTCTGATGTTGATAACTTTGAGACAGAAGCTTGTTGAAGAAAATATTATTCAAAGATATATCCGTTGGCATATTCCAAAAGACTCTTTCCTTATTCATGTATGGCATAGGAAATCAGACAAAAAGGATTTGTCTGAACATTCCTCTTCTAGGAAAGCTAAAGTCAATAGAAGACAAAAATGCTACAACTATTCTGCTACGCACAGTCTTTAAGCATTGGACTTTCTTCTCTATAAAAGGATGTCTTCAACAACATTTCAAAGTTGACGAATTGACGTATTATTGAAATTAAATTGAAAACTCTCTCAAGCTCTCATACAATTTTATTCCTTAAGCTGAATAGTTTTATTCGTTCTTAAACTAAGTGTAAAAATCACAGTTGTGATATAGCTTTTAAGAAGCATCTTAAACACTTGTTAGTTTACATTAATTTGTAAAAGGTTCCTTAAGAAGACCAAGTTGTGGTCAGGATTTCTTGAGAAGACTAAGACAGTTGTTCTTAGTGGTTGACGTTGTAATCTGTTTGAATATAATGGATTAAGTCCTTGTTGAGAAAGGCAAATCACCTTGGTAGGGTGGACTGGATTGGTTGAGTTCAACGAACCAGGATAAAAATCTTGTGTTGTTTTTATTGCCATAATTATTTCAAAACCCTTATTCAACCCCCTTCTAAGTGTTTTTCTCACCTTCAATCTTGACAATCGAGATATTATTCTCCCGCCCCATAATAATATTGCGAGATGTACAACCTTTTCCTCTTGAGAGAGGTATGTGGCATACTCGTCAATGAATCCGAGTTTTGAGCCCTTCTTTCAATGCGATGCAAAGACCATATCCTACAAGTTGTGGTGGTTAAGTCGAGTGTTCTCCCTTTAGATGACGACTCGTCTTTTCTCCTAGATTCAATCAACAAAAACCTTATCCCCCTGGAACCTTGGCCACAGTCAAGAAGTTCCTCAATACCTTTTAGGGGAACTATGAATACTCTGATTCCATTCCCGTCAGGATACGTAGGCACAAGATGCGATTTCTTGGTGAGTATACTTAGAAATAAACCACGAGGCTTTTCACCCTTAGCAAACAATAATAAATACAATAAACTTGGATTGGTAGCATGTTCCCAATTCGTTGAACCGGGCAATGTAGTCCAACCTCTCCAAAAAACCACAAACCTCTTTCTCTGTTTTTGGCGCTGGCATCTCTTTTATCGCTTTTATTTTAGCAGGATCAACCTCAATTCCTTTTTTGCTAACAATGAACCCCAGTAACTTACCAGATCTCACCCCAAAGGTGCACTTATTGGGATTCAGCCTCAGCCTGAACTTCCTAAGCCTTTCAAACAATTTTAGAAGATTCACCAGATGCTCTTCCTCCGTCTGGGATTTGGCAATCATATCGTCAACATAGACCTCAATCTCTTTATGCATCATGTCATGAAAGAGTGTCGTCATAGCACGCGGATATGTTGCCCCTGCATTCTTCAAACCAAAGGGCATCACTTTGTAGCAGAACGTTCCCCATGGGGTAATAAAAGTTGTTTTCTCCATATCCTCCGGCACCATCTTAATCTGATTATAGCCCGAAAAGCCGTCCATGAAGAAAAACACGGAGAATTGAGCAGTGTTGTCGACCAACACGTCAATATGAGGAAGCGAGAAGTCGTCCTTAGGGCTCACCTTGTTCAGATCCCGATAGTCAACGCACATCCGCACCTTACCATCTTTCTTTGGTACAGGTACTATATTGGCGACCCAAGGAGGGTAAGTTGTAACAGCTAGGAAACCAGCGTCCCACTGTTTCTGCACTTCCTCTTTAATCTTTACGGCCATATCTGGTTTCGTTCTTCTGAGCTTTTGCTTGACCGGCGGACAGTCTTCATGCAATGGCAAGCGGTGGACCACAATATCAGCGTCTAGCCCAGGCATATCTTCATAAGACCAAGCAAAGATGTCACTATACTCTCGAAGCATCTCGACAAGTCTCTGATTGATATTGCTTTGCAGCGCAGCCCCTATCTGGACGTTCCTGACAACCTCTTCGGAACCCAAATTAATGACCTTGATATCCTCCTGATGAGGCAGAATGATTCTCTCTTCTTGTTTCAACAGACGAGTCAGATCTTCTGGTAAGTCGTCGTCCTCAACAATCTCTTCTTCGGCTTGAAATATCGGGTGCTCAAAGTCGAAGCGAGTCATAGGGAGATCTTGATCGGTGTCATCTGAAATATGAATCCTGCAAGAGAAAGGGTTAAATGCTTCAAATGATATGCAAACGAAGCACGCAACCACATTGCCATTTTATTGTAAAAACAAAACAGAAAAACAGAGATCACAAAATTTGCATGATGAAAACGCCTTTATTTGATGACTAAAGCATAGCATACACATAAACAAGTAGGCCCTGAAATAAAATCACTATGCCCCGGGTAGAAACAAGGCATTACTGTTTCGGCGTCACTTGGATAAAGTCCTGGATAAACCAGTTGCATAGGCTTTGTCCTGGCTCCCTGGGCTTGATCCATGAATCCATGTCACAGTCACTATCTCCATCTTCACTGTTAGACACAACATTGATCTGTTCAAAACTGACTCCTCCGAGAGTAAACACAATCGACCCTTTGAATTTTGGCTTGCTCTGTGAAGAAGATGACGACGACGGGCGGTACCCTAAGCCGAACTTGTCTTGCTTAACAGGAATCTCCAGAACTTGACCCCAACCTTTGGTCTCCCCGGCCTGAACTACCGCTTGGGCTTCTTTGTACGACGACATAGCCACTTCTGGCCCACTGCTTATAACAGGAGATTTATCTCTGATCTGCACCCCTTCAAAGGCTTGGCACAATGTCTCATGGATCTCACCATCCACTTCGACATATTTGAACGATGACAGGTGACTAACCAGGATGTCTTCCTCCCCACATATGGTGACAATGCTACCACCGACCATATACTTAAGCTTTTGGTGTAACATAGATGTCACAGCCCCTACAGAGTGAATCCACGGTCGTCCAAGCAAACAACTATAAGCTGGTTGAATATCCATGATGTAGAACACAATATCAAACACTTCTGGACCGACATGGATTGGCAAATTCAATTCTTCGAATACAGATATTCTCGTCCCATCAAATGCTCTCACTACCAAGTCACTTGGCGTGCATATTATACCTCGGGTATCTAGCTTCAACAACGCCTTCTTGGGAAAAACATTCAGGGATGAACCAGTGTCCACAAGGACATGAGACATAACAGTGCCCCTACACTCAACAGAAATATGCAGCACGCTGTTATGGTTGCGGCCCCTGGGTGTCAAATCAAAGTCTGTAAAGCCAAGGCCATGCCCCACATTCACGTGCGCAATCACTCCTTCGAGCTGATTCACAGATATCTCCTGGGGTACATAGGCAGCGTCAATTGCTTTCAACAACGCATTCCGGTGAGCTTCGGAACAAAGCAGCAGTGACAAAATCGAGATTTTGGAAGGCGTCTGCTGCAGATGATCGACAATTTTATAATCGCTCTTCCGAATTAATCTCATGAATTCTTCCACATCTTTGGTCAAAGCCTCTTTTTCCTTCTCTTGAGACGGTCCCTCTTCATTGAATTTACCTTTCCCCTTTGCAATTCTCTCAACTTCTACTTCTGGTGACGCAAAGATTCTGCCACTGCGGGTTATGCCCCCTGCCCCCACAAGGTTATCAACTGACCCTACTGGCGGGCTTGCCAGGTTAATCTTCTCCTCATTGCAGTAAACTTCCACCCCATAGTTCCAAGGGGTGGCTTTAGTGCTTTCATACGGAATGGGTCCAGCTTTGGTTATTGTGATAGTCGGCCTCTTGGGAGGCGCTGATATCGTAACAGTTTTGAACGGAGTCGTAATCGTTGCAACTTCACCCTGCTTTTCAGTTATTGCCTCAACAGGCTTCTCTTCAGCAGTACGGTCAAATTGCAGCGTACCTTCGTCAATCAGCCCTTGAGTACCTCTTCTCAAGTTATCACAACCCTCAGGCCGAGCCAAACAATCAACACAATCAACATCACAACCAGGGAACACTCCCCCTTTCAACAATCTGCTCTTGACATAATTCAGAGGTGTCTTCAATTCATCCATACTCATAACCAGATTCAAACTAGCATCTTCCAAAACTGCACCCACCTGCGTAGATCCGTGAGACGACATCAAATTTTTCTCAATATTAGGCGCCTCATTACCGAAGTTTATAGCCTTACTATCTAACAAATCTTGCACCTTGTGCTTGAAAGCATGACAATTCTCGATGCTATGACCGGGTGCCCCGGAGTGGAAGTCGCAATATGCATTAGCATCATATCCGAAAGGAGGCGTGCCCTTTAACGGAGCCAACGTCCTTTTCTCAACTAGCTGCAGCTGTAACAAAGTTGGAAGAAGCTGAGCATACGGCAATGGAGGTGCATCAAATACTCTCTTCACAGCCCTATCCCGACCTTGATATCTCTGTGGAGCAGAATTCTGTCGTCCCTGTTGCTGCTGTGGCTGTTATTGTTGCTGTTAAGGTACAGGAATTGTCACACTAGCAATCTGCTACTGACGGTATTAGTTTCGACCTCTACCTCTTCCTCGAGAGCTGTATACTGAATTGGTATCCCCCTGTCTCTTATTTCCAAAAGCCTTTTTACCACCTCCAGCCGAGGTTGACTCACCCGCTTGAATCTTACCAATCTTAACACCATTCTCGATACGTTCCCCCCAAGAGTATCAACTCAGAAAAGTTACTCGTCGTACAATTGATAAGCCTGTCATAGTACAACCCAGAGAAAGTGCCCACAAACATATCCACCAACTCCCGCTCTACCATGGGCGGGTGCACCCTGGCTGCAAGCTCACGCCACTTCTAGGCGTATTCTTTGAAACTCTCGCCGCTCTTCTGAGAGAGATTTTGGAGTTGGACCCTATTCGGCGCAAGGTCGCTGTTATATTGGTAATGCTTAACGAAAGCTTCTGCTAACTCCTTCCAGCTACCAATCTGAGTAGGCTCTAACCCCATGTACCATTCCAATGACGGTCCCGACAAGCTGTCCTGGAAAAAATGCATCAACATCTTTTTGTCATCAGAATAGGCGGACATTCTCCGGTAGTAAGATCGCACGTGAACTCTCGGGCAAGTATCCCCCTTATACTTGTCAAACGTGGGCGCTTTGAATTTGAGTGGCACCCTCAAACCAGGGACCAATCCCATGTTAGCCACGTCCAACCCCGTGGAATTCTGATTAGCAAGATTCCTCATCTGTTCTTCCAACAACCTGAACCTTCTATCACTGTCAGTGGGCATCTCAAGATCCCTGCGTGGCGGAGGGAAAGCATCTTCCTGACGATCTTCGCCCCAGTGAGAATCCTCATTACCATACCCAACATAAGAATTATTGGGACTAAAACCAGCCTGATTGATCCTGGGACCATATCCCATATTACCAAAACCCTGATTTCCAGCACCTGGCCCAAAACCCGCATTGTGAGCACCCATTCCAACACCATTGTGGCTTGCATTGCCGAAACCTGCGTTACCGAAGCCCTGATTGCCATAGCCTTGATTACCACCAAAACCAGCGTTGCCAATACCAATACCCATACCAGTATTCCCAGCACCGAGACCAGCATTCCCAATGCCAACATTGAACCCAACATTTCCAGCACCAATATTTCCATTAGTTTCCACATGCCCATTACCGTTACCAGTCACATTTCCGTTCCCAGCTCGGTTACCATTCTCAGTCGCATTGAGGACAACCACTGGTACAGCATCACCAGCTTGGAGAGTCTCGCCGTGAGGAGGATCAGTAGCAATTCCGCCATGTAGCACACCCTGACTATCAACCCTAGCAATCAGAGGCTGCACCAAAGTCTGCAGCTGCTCCTGGCCCTTGGTCACAGTTTCCATCACCTGCATGAACTGCGCCATCCTATCGCGCATCTCTTGCATCTCAGTTTGCATCTGATCCATGGCTTTCTTACAATTGCTTCTGGTAGAGTAGCGATGAATTCGCTGATCGGCAATCCTGAAACCTGTATCAACAGAGGGTTAGGAGACAGCTAAAGGTACCTGCTATGCAAATGATTTATGCAGATGCAAACGTGCGTCTGTGTGTTAGGGAGATTTTCCCCCGATTCGAGTGCCAGAGTGCTAGTGCTGATAACAAGAAGTCCAAATCTAGTCACTGAAATAACATCTCATATATAGATAGGCCGACAAGGCAGCAGTACAAAGTCAATGAATACATGGAGAATCAATAGCATGACCTCAACCAACAAGCCTGGTGATGGTCAACCTACAGCAAAGATCAGAAAAAATACAAAGGGTTACATAGATAATCAAGTGCGACAGCGGGCACGAAACTCCTCTAGCAACCCTTTTGTCCTGGGATGATCAGGTCGAGTGAGTAACCCTTCAACGAGCAACTCTCTCTGCATAATAGTGCACTGGAGACCCTCAACAGAATCTTCCCACGCTCCCTGGCCAAAGCAATCTTCTAACTTTCGCTTCTTAGACTCGAACCTCTGCTTGCGATCCTTCAGGTTAGCGATAGCTTTGTTCAGCATGTCTTCAGTGGCATACCTGCGAGCGGTTTCCTCATCAAACATCTTCTCACTAGCCTTCACCTGAGCCTTCAATTTGGAGATCTACTGCTTCAGTTTGTCCTCCCTCTCTTTGTTATTGGCTATGGTGGCATTCCACTGCTGATTGAACTTGGATATTCTTCAGTATGCTTCATCCAGATTCTGCTTCTTAGTAGCCAATACATTGTTGACAGATTTGAAGTCCAGACCCAGACGTTCACGATCAACTATCTGCTTAGTCAAGTCCGTGCCTAACCTGTTCACCAACTCTGTCTGCTTCTTGAAAGAATGGATGGCTTCATTTCTCTCGCTTCTAATCTGTGCCAGCTCTTTCTCCAAGTCTTCATTGGCCTTTTTCAGCTCTTCTCTCTCAGCTAACACCTGATTATACTGCTGAATAGGCACGGTCGTAGGCTCTTCCACCACTGAAGGGCACTCCCGCTTAGCAGGTGGAAAAGGCATCCCTATGGTCTCTGCTCTGGTCTTGACCCAAGTCACATACAGAGCGTAGGCTTGGCTATTACTCTTGCCCAACAATGACTTTCATCGTCTACTGATATCATTCCAGACCTGCTGAAGCTTAGCTAACATATCCCCCTCTAAAAGACCGGTGAGGTACAGAGATTCCTGCACCTCTTCGTCCTTTGGCGGAGCTCTCAAAGCATAAGCAAATTGTCTGACAAGTAGAGATGGATTATAGTTGATACAACCCTTTCTTCCACCGCAGCTGAATATGACTTCAGTACCCAACATATCTCTATCAAACCACACAACACTCTCTGCTGATAAGCCCATCAATCGCTCAGACCACTCAGTTGTGGCTGCAGATGAAGCAAAGAGACCCCTCTTGGGCAGGTGACTATCAAATCATTTGTAGAGTAAGGGCACACAACATGATACATTCTTACCCCTTCTATTCTCGTTCTTGCAATGGACGGAATGATACACATCGCCAATCAAGGTAGGAACTGGATTCCCTGATGCAAAGATATGAAAGGCATCTAAGTCTATAAAATCAGGCATGTTAGGAAACAAAATAATACCATATATGCAGAGAGCAAGAATGGCGTTGAATACGATCCAACAACCGTCTTTGGCACACTGTTGGGCTTTCCCCACTAAGAACTGCAGAGAAAATCCAGGAACCCCATTCCAACTAGATAAGATCAACTCAGAGGCATCCAAATGAAGAGAAAGAGCTAGATTAGCCAGATTAGGCTTAGCATCCATATGAACAAATGGCATCTGACTCTTGATAGGCACACCCAACAACCCAGCATACTCCTCTAATGTAGGTGCAAGAATGAAGTCTAGGAAAGTGAAGCATCTCAAAGGAGGATCATAGAACTGCAGCAAGGCATACAACCCATTCACCTCATACACAGAAGGTTTACGAACCAAACTAAGCAGTTTCCCATAAGGTTTTATGAATTCCCCTCTCACTGTATCATCTGCCAAGGCAATCAGACTGGACAACAGAGCAACATCTGGGGTAGGGAGCTTGTAGGCCTCATTCTTCTTCAGAGATCCCATAATAGCACAACAGAAGGCAAGAAAATATCGGAACCGGGGAATAATATGCACCTGCAACACAGACACACGTTAATGATATGCAAATGAGTATGCAAAATGCAAAATGCAAACATGCAACAGGGGATCCAGATGGCTGCTGAGAAGATCAAAGCTCTGATCCAACACAATCATAACACTGCTCTGATATCACAACCCTGAAGAGGACCAATAAATATGCACTGTCGAGAACAACCACATCTCTGATGATAAGAACCCTCTGAACCCAAAAACACTGATTCACTGTCAAGAAAACCAGGTAGTCTGAAGGTTAAGGTTTTCTGCAATAACCCGACCCCGCTCATAGGTATGGACCTAATCACAGACAAGGTACGGCATCCTATGCGTTTCCCAGCGTCACAGACTTTCAAGAGCGATGATAAGATACCCAGAAGGTGTGGCATCATCATCTCTTGAAGTGGCCTCACTCTGCTGAGTCACAAATGATCGGTCCCCAGAGTCGACAATCCTCCAAACCAACAACCCCTTAAGCCCAAAGGGCCGGAAAAGAAGTCAACCGGGAGAACCTCGTCTGAGCGTGGATTTCATGAGACACTAGTGCCTGCAAAGCAAGCACGTCCCCACTAATTTCCACAACTAATGCTAAGTACACTCAAGCCTGGGTCTGGCTTCTCACTCATTAGAGCCCCTTCCCACAACAGTACAATAATAATAATATACTGAAAATAAAATGCGAAAAGTAAAGTGCGGTAAATAAAACCCAACAGGTAAACACACAAGCGCTAGGATTGACTCGCATAGGGAACCAGAGTCCCCAGCAGAGTCGCCAGCTGTCGCTACTGCGAAAAACAAGGTCGGTAAAATAGAAGAGTCGCCACCTTTCGTTATTTATCCCTCAGAACGGGAAAGGAAACGATCGGAAAAACCTGACGCAAAAGGTATAAGACAAGGTCATCGCAACCATTGTCTGGATTCGGGAGTCGGTTACGCAAGGGGAAGGTATTAGCACCCCTCACGTCCATCGTACTTGATGGGATCCATGCTTGTTGTGTTTATCTGACGGATTTGTTATAACTATCTACACTAAGGGTATGGTCTAAAAAGAAAAGAAAATGACTCAGCAAAGCGTCGCACTTTATGCCTACGTATTCCCGTCAGGAACGAGAAATCAGAGTCAACGTAGTTCGCCTAACTACGGGTGAAGGTTGCTCGCCGAGATATCGCATATCGTGCCTACGTACTTTCACACTGCACGAAAGATCAGAGCAAACGTATTTCGAGACAACGAGAGACACATGTTTGTCTTTTTTATCCGAGTAGGGTTAACAGACAGTTCCAGCAGTTTGGTGTATGCAACTCGCTCGACGGAGACTTAGGTGTTTACCATTTGCGGTAGAACCAGGAGTTAACAGAACTCTCCTTCTGAAAAGGGTTTCCAAGGGATTAAAGGTCCAAGAGGACAAAAAGAGTTTGATCTTTGTTTCCTGTTTTTAAAGAAGTATCTTTTATGGATGTTTGCAACTGATATCGCACTAGAGACTATGACCTGAGAGTGAATGCGTCGCATGTCACCCAAAGGGTACCATACTAAACGTCCAGACTATTGGAAAGAAACTCTCCAACAACACTTTCTCAAGTAGCTTAAGGCTCGTAGCGTACGACGTCAATTAACCTTTATTACTGTATTTTGCTTTTGTTTGCAGATGAGAAGAGAAAAGACGCACTAAAGGGGAACTGATCCAATCCTAAAGTTGTCATGCAAAATGAACCTATGGTTTAGGTTAAAAGGGAACTACCTAATGTTATCATGCATGGCTAGAACCCTAATGTCTATCATAACTTCTCTTGAACAAGAGAAGTCAGAGTTTCTAGGGGAACATGGCAAAGGAAAACAACGACAAAAGAAATAACTGTAAATAAACAACTGTAAAATAAAATGCATGCAATGCAACAAACAAGAAGAAGGAGCCAAGCTCAACTTCTATATCAAGCAAGCCCAAAGGCAACACACAAAGCACAGGCAAGAGAGACATACTCAACCTTAAGCCAACAAGCAAAGCCAATCAATAACAGTCAAGCAGAGAGAGATAGACTCAACCTCTAAATGAAGACAAGCAAAGGGAGCTATTCTCAACCTTTAGGATGATATTAAGCCTAGATCACTATATGAGAAACCTAGTCTAATGCAACATACAGTCAATCAGTCACACAAGCAAAGCAGAGCAGTCAGAAAAACAGCAGACAAAAATAGCAGACAAACAACTCAACATCAAAGCAGATAAACAGCAGACACTCAAACAGTCTGCAAGCAAACAACTTAAAGCCAAAACCAACATCAAGAGAAGATCCTCATCTTCATGCTTCAACAAGCTCCAACACAAGGGAAGAGAGTAAACATCAAGAATATTGGATTGATGATGGGAGGCAGGTAGGAAACCAAAGGAATCCAACCTGACACTCAACCAGTCATCAGAGATAGGTGTCGCTACCGCGAAAATAAGGTGCCGGTAAAACAGAAGAGTCGCCACCTTTCGTTATTTATCCCTCAGAACGGGAAAGGAAACGATCGGAAAAACCTGACGAAAAGGTATAAGACAAGGTCGTCGCAACCATTGTCTGGGTTCGGGAGTCGGTTACGTAAGGGGAAGGTATTAACACCCCTCACGTCCATCGTACTCGATGGGATCCATGCTTGTTGTGTTTATCTGACGGGTTGGTTTTACTCAAGGCTGGCTTAAAAAAGAAAAGAAAATGACTCAGCAAAGCGTCGCGCTTTATGCCTACGTATTCTCATCAGAGAATGAGAAATCAGAGTCAACGTAGTTCACCTAACTACGGGTTACGGGGAAGGTGGCTCGCCAATACGTCAGTATTGTGCCTACGTACTCTCAACGGGCTTGAGAGATCAGAGCTTACGTAGTTCGGGATAATTCGGCTTACGGGGATTCAGATTCATCTATTTTATCGAGTAGGGTTAACAAACAGTTCCAGCAGTTTGGTGTACGCAGCTCGACCTTTGGAGACTTAGGCGTTACCGTTTGCGGTAGAACTGGGAGTTAACGACACTTTTTTCTTCAGAAAAGCTTCCTTTGAATTATGGGCCCACGGGGAAAAAAGGTTTGAAGTTTGTTTTCTGTCTTTTACGAAAGAACTGTTTTTTATGGATGTTTGCAACCAATATCACACTAGAGACTATGATCTGAGAGTGAATGCGTCGCATGTCACCCAAAGGGTACCATACTAAACATCCAGACTGTTGAAAAGAAACTCTCCAACAATCCTTTCTCAAATAGCTTAAGGCTCATAACGCACGACATCAGTTAACCCTTATTACTGTATTTTAATTTGTTTTAAGATGAGAAGAGAGAACGAACAGGTTCAACTACGGGGAGACTATCAAGTCCTACTGTTGTCATGCCAAGGATTCATCCTATGGTCGAGGTTTGAAACAGGGAACTCCTAGAAGTTATCATGCATAGGTTTCAACCTAAAGTTCTATCATCACTTCCTTATCAAAGGAAGTGAGATTCCTAGGGGATCATGTCAATGATAAACAGAAACAGATAAAGCATCAACTTAAACAGTAAACAGTAAACGACTGTAAAATGCATGCAATGCAAGTGAGGGAGGAAATGTGTGTGGGGCAGCAGCCTCCACAAGCTCATCTCAACCTCAAGCCAGATATGAATAACTGTAATCATACAGAGGAATAACATGCTATCAAGCAAACACAATAACTGCAATCATATAGAAGAAGTAAAATGCCATCAAGCAAACACAACACATAGGCAAGGGAGCTGGGCTCTACCGAATACCCGCAAGCAAAACCATACAGTAAAAATACAAGCAGAGGGAGCAACTCAACCTCTAGTGCAATCATGCTCCTAGTTTACATCAGTCTAAATATGAACTTATTCTAATGCATCAAGCAAATCAAGCAAGTCATAACAATACAGTTGCACAGAAAGAAAACAGACAGTCAAGAAAAGAAAGCAGATCAACCACTCCTACAACTTTACAGCAAAGCAACCCTCTGACAGCAGTCCAGTCTTCAGACTTCAACCACCCTTCAAGGCTATCATCTTCAATAGCAAGTGTCAACTTGCTTCTCTGAGCTTTTAGTACATCCAACATAGGTATCAACTTATCCTCTCTTCCTCAAGCTTCAGCTCTTCAGTAAATTCCACCTTCAGGCTTCACTCCTAATATCAAGCATCCACTTGGCTCCTTCAGGCTCTCAATGTATCAACATAAGTATCAACTCAATCTTTCTTCTTCAAGCCTCAGCTCCTCACTCAATTTCAATTTGATCTTCTTCACAAGTGTCAACTTGTTCTTCTGGACCCTCAAGCTTCAGTTCTCTCCTCCTTACAAGTATCAACTTGCTTTCCCTGATCTGTAAGCTTCAGCTCCTAAGAGTAATCTTCAAACACAAAGAAGTATCAACTCCTATCCCTCAATCTTTTCAAGCAAGGAACTCCATCCTCTAGCAAGGGAGAAAGATTCATCTAACAAGAGTAAAGTTGGGATGATTGGTAGCAGAGTGAAGACCAAAGGTCACCACTAAGCATCCTACCATCAGAGAAAGGGACCCTCAAAGGTTCTACCAACTTGCAAAGAGCCACACATCCTACCAAAGGAGGGATGAGGCCTTTACAAGGGGACCTTACATAATAGGGAAGAATGGAAGTGATCAACATCTTCCATGTTTATGAAGGAAGAGAATCTATCTAGAAGCTCTGCCTACAAACCCTAATTTTAACACCTAATCAATCACTACACCAAAAGAAGGGAAATCTTCACATCCAAGCTTCTTCATTCAATCCATGGTAGACCAAGCTTGTCTTCAACCTCATCCAAGAGCAAGAGAGACAAAACCCTAATCTAAGGGAACTAAAGAAGTCATTCTAGTTGAATTAGTGCATTAGAATCATCTAAAGTTAGCACCTAAACTAAAATCGAACAAAAATAGTAAACTACTTTGTAAATCCCTACAAAAATTCCTAAGGGACCCTAATTCAATCATGAATCTACCATACAAAAATCAGAGGTTGAATCATCCACCAAGTTCTAAAAATAAACTCTAAACCACAAGGTATCAACCATAAACCCTAAAAATGGAGCTTCTAAAGTTTCAACCTAGAACTACCACTTACATTCATCACAAAAATGTGAGAAAAATCTAGGGGGATCATGCATATCTATGCTAGCTATATACAAAAATCAAGGCCAAAATCATTATCACATGATCAAACCAAATTCAACAAAGTCAAGCATCAACCATGATCATTTTAATATCAATTAAAATGTAAAAATGCACATAAAATCAAAAAATGCATGGAATATTAATATTTTTTATCTAAAAAATACTAGATTCAATCATGAATCCATGGCAAAAAGAATGGGATTAATTGAGTTATTTTTCAATTATTTATGAATTTTCCAATAACCATGAATAAAATGAAAAATAAAATGAAAATCAAAATAAAATGATAAACGCGTGGTGCAGGTAGAAACAAAATTTAGTTCACTTCAGGGGGTGTGAGTATCAATCTGCATTAAGCCCACCCAGATTACATTAATGAAACGCTGCATTTGAACATAACTCAGAATTCTTCACAAAATGAAAACCACTCGTGGCCGTTGGATCCCTCACAGGTCAAAGTCTTCAGCCCAATCCAATGGCTCTGGGATCATCTTCTTCCTTTTGAATTTCTGAACTCCCCTCACCTGCGCGCGCTAGAGTCACCGCCGGTGACTTCTCCGATCAACCATCCCCAACCCTAACTCTCTCTAGAATCCTCCATTTCAAATGGTCTCTATACGAAACTTATCCCAAATTTCACAAGGAATCTTCCTATGCTACTTAATCATTCTAAAAGTTCAAGATTTGCAAGAACACCATCTCAACCGAAAATTGGAACAACCCTAATTGGTCACTAATCTCCAAATTGATGATCCAAAAACCTTCCTACATCAATCTACAATGCATCTAACACAATAATTCCCATTGATTCTACCTAATTCGAGCCATGGGATAAGAACTGCATACCTGGTAAACTTGAGCAAACAGAGTGGTTGAATCTTCAACTCAACCCTCAAGAACTTGCAGAATCCTTCACTAGCCTCTAATCAACCTTCTGTATGCAAAGAAAAGAATTGAAATGCCCTAGATTCTTGAATTCGATTCTGAGTCGCAGATGAAAAATTTCAATGGCTATCACACGATTCTTCACCAATCTTGCTCAATTCTCCATCTGGAATCATCCACCAATGCTAGAGCAAGCTTCTGAGATCAAAATCTTGGATTAAAATGGCTTCAAACTTTGTAACCTATTGTGATTTGCAAGGTGCAAACTCAAAATGCAATCTCACTCTCCTCTCTCAATCCTCACCAACCTTGGCCCTGAATCCCTTCATATGTTTAGATAGAACATGAATGAATGATCTAGAAAGTTCTAGATCACTCTAATGAGAAATTCAATATCTCACTTCACTTGAAAATCCAATCTCATGGTATACTCAAGACAGTCCTTGCATCAGCTTGTATTCACTATGCTTTTCATCCAAATTCTCTCCAAATTATATTATGAAAGTGTTTGGATTGAAAGGAGCCTTGGTTATGCCTTGCATATTGGTTTGGCAATTGTTACTTATGATGTAAGTAACCACTTTTCAAAGCAAGTCCTCGAATTAACCCTCAATTCAAAAATGTAGCAATGTCAATGTTCTTAAAATGTGTTTTACAATCAAATTGGTATGTCATATGGCTTGGTTTGGACATGTAGATCAAAAATCCCAATTTCCAACTTTGGTTCATTTGAAATTCATCCTTATTTTAGGCCATTTTTGTGATTTTGTGAAGCAATCTATTCCAAGCTCTCATGACCCCTTGGATAGCCTTAAAACATCATTTTGAACAAGTTTTATGTTGAAAATTTTCCCATTTGAAGCTTGCAAGTAGGAGTTATGGCCTTATGATTGGAATGACCTATAATCTCCAAATGACCAAAATACCCTTGACTTGTCAAAGCCATAACTTGAGTTATACAAATCCTATCAAGGACTTCTAGTACTATCTAGAAAGCTAAGAGGATAAGGAACAACATTCATGTTGACCAAAAGTTCATAGGAATCATCCTTCTAGGGAAAACGTTTCATGCAAGTTGGACAACTTTCAAGCTCCAAATTCACATACCTCAGATGACCTGTAACTTGTCAAAGCCATAACTTGAGTTATACAAATCCTATAAAGGACTTCTAGAACTCAAATTAAAGCTAAGATCATGCTCTACAACATTCATGTTGGGGGAAAGATGAGATGACAATCACATCTTGAGCTAAATTGCCTTGAAGATAGGGGTCAAACTAGGGGATTTTACACTGTCAAGCCTTAGAAACCCTAGCTTGAAACTTATCAAACTCTTCAATCATGATGAGTTGACCTTGGAATTATCATTATAACATCTCAATGTATCAATCCATGATCACATGGCCCTTGAATTAGGTCTCAACCTTCTTCAAATCATCAGTTGACTTAGGGTTGACCCAGTCAAACCCTAGCTGCACCAATCATGGCTGAGGCTTCTTATTCTTACACAATGACCTGTCTAGGCCTCAAAGTGATCTTCAACACTTCTCATGAGCTCTCTCAAGACCTCAAGTCTAACTTCATGGCTTCAGAATCATCTGAGGACTTTCCACAACTCTTAAGTTAGGAGACCTACACACTCTTGGTTTCAATCACTCTCTCTGAGGATCCTTTAACTTCTCTGACAAGGATATCAACCCTTGAATAACCTTCTTAACTAGCTTCAAAGTCTTGTGTAGCTCTTGATTGGTAATCATACCTCTTGATCTCCTGCATACATGTCAATGAGATGCAAATGATAATGCTAATGTGAATGAAATGAAACATAAGCTAGGTAAAGAAAAGTTGAGCAAATTTTGGGGTGCAACAATAGGCATCCTCAAAGGTTCTACCTCTTGTGAAATGCCACACATCCTTCCAAGGGAAGGATGAGGCTTTCACATAAGGACCTTGAATCATAGGATGAGAATGGAAAGCAATCAAAGCAATCCATGTTTATTTGAAGAAAGAGAAAGCAACTAAGCTCTTCCTAAACCCTAATTTAACAAGCTCAAAGGAAGCTTCTAAAGGGAGGTCTAAACACCAAATCAAACACCACCAATAAGAAAACAAAAGCTTAAACATGTCTAAAACACCAACAAATAAGATTATCGAGCTTATTATGAACTAAAGGCAACCATTGGGGTCATTCTAAAGCAAGTGCTATGTTGAAAGCAACTTAAAACTAGCCTAAGTATCAAATCAACTTAAAATACTAAATCCCCTTCTAAAACCCTAAGAAATTTTCTAAGGGAACCTAAACATGTTAAGGACCTATGGGCAAAGGATCAGAACCTTAATCTAAAGGGAAGTCACCTAAAGAAATCCTAGATCACAAGGTACCACATGAGAACCCTAAAATGGAAGGTCTAAAGATCCTAATCCAAAACAGAACCTATTGTTGTCTAAAAAAACTAAATTAAATCATAGGGGATCATGCATCTCTAATCTACCAGCTAGCAAAAAATCAGCCCAAGATTCAATACCAATTGCAAGAACAAAAATCAGCAAAATCATGTATCAAATATGCAAAATTAAAGAAATTAATAAAATGGAGAAAATCAAATTAAATTGAAAATCAGGCAAACATCAAATGTAAAATCACAAAAAAATCACAAATAAAATGAGGAGCATGGACATATTTTTATTTTATTTTTATGATGAATATTGAAATTAAAATGAATTTTAGAATGAAAATGCAATTAAAATAAAAGAAAGATGAATTAAAAAACAAATAAGAAAATAAAATTGCAGAATTAAATGGGAGGCGTTGGACCAATTGACTGGTCAAGGCATCTGAGGTCTCACAAGGCGCCAGCATATTAATGAAACAACTGTGTTTCAATTAGTCCAAGGCAAAACTCAAATTAAAACGTGGCCACACGATCTGCATACAAAGTCATGTTTCAAACCAGATCCAAGGGCAATGCACTCATCTTCTTCGTTTGAAAGTTCAAATGGAGGGAAGTTTGCAGAGGTGGACTAGACGGTGGTCCAGTGATGCGCCACCGTCTTCTCCGGCGAACATCCAGTTGCAGGTCACCAAACTCAAATAAAACTTACATCAATCCACTCCAAATTCCACGCTGATTTCAAATATCACCTTCAAATTTCTCAACTCTCAATAGAAATTAAAACACGATGAAGATCATAAAATATGCATAGTTCTGTAACCTCACCAATCCTCAATCTAAAACCATAGATCTCTTCCTTATGTTACATAGATCATCCTCCACTAATTAGATCATGCTGAATCCTTAAGATCAGATCAAACCAACTCCAAACATAAATCATACATCAACCTAATTTGTCTCTAAACTTCCAATTAATGATCCAAAATCCATCTAAGCAACTTCATAAAGCCTAACCACATGCTAACATATGCTACATCATGATGAATCTTCAATAATTTTGAAAACTACATACCTGTGTTAGAGCTTGAAATTGAGGTATCTAGAACACGATTCTCAACTTCAAATTGTGCAGATCTACTCAATGCTTGATGCTGAAGGTGTTTGTAACTTCAATTTGCTTTGAATTGGTATGAAATTGAGATCACGATTTTCACTTCTCCTCTTGAAACTCCAACTTTAATATCTGGTTATGGCACAAATCAATCACCAAAATTGCTTTGAATTCAATATAGAACTTAAATCGAAGTGTTTTGTGGGCTTTTGAGGTCCAATTAAGGCCCAACTCAGAACATCAAATTTTCAAATTTCTCCAAAAAATCCAACAATGGTATGCACGAGTTTTCCATCAAAACTTCCCTTGGAAGCTTCAATTCAGTTCCTTGTGGTCTGGTGAGAGTGTATAGAGTGATTAGAGAGCTTGAACTTATCATATGAACAAGTTGTGATGTGTTGCTTATTCATGAAGTTACAAGTTAAAACACCATAAAAAAGACCTCAAATGAAAAATACAATAATGCCAAAGTGTTTAGAATGATTTTTCTGATTAAAATGTGTACCCACTTGGCCTATTTTGAACACAAATGAATTAATCATGAATTTTTCAATTAAATGCCTTTAAATTCTCCTTTTTTGCCAAATTTCTCAAACCAAGTCTCACCCTAAGCCAAATCAATTCATCATGAGGACATGGTTGACCTAAAAACATCATTTTGAACAAGTTTTGTGTTGAACAAAATTTCATGTGAGGCTTGCAAGATTGTGAAAATGACCTATAATGCCAAATGACCTATAATCTCACTTTCCCAAAATACCCCTAACTTGTAAACCTCATAACTTGAGTTCTACAAATCAGATGGAAGACTTCTAGTACAATTCGGAAAGCTAAGAGCAAGACCTACAACTTTCATGTTGGCCAAAAGTTTAGGAGAAACACCCTTATAGGTCAAACGTTCCATGGAAGTTGGTGAACTTTCACAGACAAATTTCACATTCCTCAGATGACCTGTAACTTGTCTGGACCATAACTTGAGTTCTATAAATCCAATGGAGGACTTCTAGTACTTAAATTAAATCTAAGAGCATGCTCTAAAAGTTTCATGTTCACCAAAAGTTGAGATGAAACTTGCATCTTGAGATAAGTGGTCTTGAAGTTAGGCACTAAATATGGGATTTTACCATGAGAACCCTAATTTAGTAACTCCTCACACTTTGAATTATTCTTGAATTGATCTTGAAATATTACCTCATGTATCTCAACACAACTATCCATGCTTACAAAGACTTAGAATTGAGCTTTGATCCTCTTCAATTGCACAGTTGACTTAGGGTTACTCAGATAAAAACCCTAATTGCAACACCCTCAACTGTGGCTCTTCACACTTGGCATAAAGACTTATCTGAGCTCCCTCATGACCCTCAAGGCACTCTGTGAGCTCTATCCACACACTCTCTCCTTTATCAAGGCCCTACAACCCACTTATGGTCTTCAATTGGTCCTCAGATTAAGAGATTAACCACACACAAACAACTGAACTTCTCAAGAACCCAACCTTCTTCCTAATGACTTTGGTGACTTCTCAAGCTTGAACAAGACCTCTAGAAAGGCTCCTCTGGATATAAACCACACTTGATCCCATGCACAAATGAACAATGCCATGCAATGCAAATGTTAGAACAATGCAATGCTAATGCAATGAAACATAAACCAAGTGAGAAAAGGTTAGGCAAATTTTGGGGTGCAACACCTGCTGGGTGAAAAAATTGAAATTTTTTCTTTGTTCTTTTTGGTTCTTATGGTTCTCATAGAGGTTCCTTGGTTCCTCTTAGGACCTTATACAATATACCCAGCACAACAACATTTAACAAAAGACAAATACAAGATATAAAGAGGGGAAAGTTTGAATAAATGGATACCAAAGAGTTTGTTCTCCTTCTTGCAAGACCTCCAGTGATTTTTGTTGGGTGTTTTCTTCACTCTCCACTCTATGTCTTGGATGGTTCTGCTTCTCAATGGTTCTCTTGTGTTTCTATGTGACTCTCTTGATTTTTACTGGTTTTCTTGCTCTCTATTCTCTGGTTTTTCTTCCTCTCTATTTTCTGGTTTTTAGGGTTTCTTCTTGCTCTCTCTATCTTTTTCTCTCAATGTGTAATGAATCATCAATTATTTGCAGCCCCCTCCCCTTCTTATCTCAGCACTCTAGGGTTTTTTCCTTCTCTCAAGATATCATATTTTTTTCATATAGAAATGTTTCTTGCCACCTTTTCTCTTGTCACTCTCTTTCTTTCCATTTCCATGTATGTTGCTATGTTTCATTTTTCTGCACTACTTTCCCATGCTGTCTTTTTTTCTGCAGCACTCTACATTGCCCTCAATCCTTATACCCATTTGTTGGTTTATGTTTTGACAACTCTTGTGGTCAATGCTACTACCTTTTTGACAGCATTTTGAAAAATCTGATATTTAGTATGTAGATGCATCATTGTGGGTTCATTTCCTTGGTCTTGTGACATGTGATGGTTTTGTGATATAATGTAAATTATCACTTCTTGCACGAGGTTGTTTTGTATGACATTCAAATTACCCACGGCTAAGCAAACATAGTCTTGATCTTGACATGTTCTAATATTGAGTTAACTCTTAAATATTTTCTTTGGATGTTTGCAAGTAAAATGTTGGACATGTAAACTTGTTGGGGCATGAAGGGTACCATAACATGGAATTAATTAGAAGCTTGAATTAAGACTAAAGGTAGCTTAATTTTCTAAGCATTACCAAGAGCTTGACACTTTGTAACAAATGTGACACTTTTGCAAATGTCATATTCTTGAATCTAGTATTGAATTCATGAATCTTGAACTTTGAATGATGGATTCCCTTATGCAATTATTTAAAATGAAGTCTTGAATTATGCACTTGTGATCTTGACTCATGCTTTGCAAATTTGAATTCCACTTGACCATAGAAACAAACATGTATGAAAAAGTCTTGAATTTGGCCTTGAATTTCATGGTCATCAAGGATATTTATCTTGAATATCCCAATATTTTTCAAATAACTTCTTCTTGAAGTAATCTTATTTGGAACGAACTGACCCAATCCTCACCTTGTGGACCCACATGCTCGATATGCAATAGAACAATGTATGATATGGAGAATGTAGGGTATGAAAGGCTAAGTGTGAAAATGAGGGTGTGACAACAATGTTTGTATAGAGTTTGACAAAACTCTCTAGATCCAAGTTAAACACTCAAGGGGATTAACTTTTACAAAAGCCAAGAGGCGATTAAGTAATCATGACAATGATTCTCACATAGAGTTAACAAACTCTATCTTAAAGTTCTAATTGAAGGATACTCTTAACAAGGGGTAGGTCTTTAGACTTTAAAGCAAAGTCTAATGAATGTAGGTTCTAACTTAACTAAGTTAAAGGACATAATGACTTAACCAAGTCAAGGGAAGGGGTAATGAGCTATCTATGATAGTAAAGTTAATAGAGATACTTTCCTTTGGAATAAGGGAATAACAAGGCAACTGGATGATAACTAACAAGTTTCATCACTTGGGGAAACTTAATAAAGTTAAAGCACATATAAGATTTCATTCAAACATGATGAAGATATAGAAGACCATGGTAACAACCAAGAAATATTTAGGGCAAGTATGTAACAACATGGGGCAAACATAACAATGAAAAAATCAAACCAAATTGTTACAATCAAAGGTAGACAAAGATGTTACAACATCAAAAAGGGGATGGTTGATAATGCGAAATCATATCGTTTATTTGGCTTGATTTACATGCATTTATTTGTGGCTATTATTAATTTATCTTGATTTATGTTCTATTATATGATTAATTTACTTTGTTTTGCAGATTGGGGAGAATTTGGATTAAAGAAAGAAAAGAAGAAGAAATGGAAGGAAAAGAGAGAAGAAAAACAGAAAAAATGGATTTTCCTGATATGACGGTCGTCACAGGTCCATTACGACCGTCATGCGTATGACGACCGTCACGTTCCATTACGAGCGTCACGCAGACGAAATATCATTTAACGTTCAAATCAGTTTTTTTTTGCCACAATCACTCTCTCTAAGATTTCTTCCTACACTTTCTCCACTCACTGCCCACTACTGGAAGTTACTTTCATTCCCTCCATAACTCACCCATGATCTCTGGAAGTTGAAGAAGGAATTATCTCCTATAAATAGGCCTTAGATTCACAGTTTATGGGGGGCCTTCGACGTATCGGAGTGCTGCCGAAATTACCAATTGAAGCTGAATTTACGTTCTTGCATTATTTTCCTGTTTCCTTTTCCTTTTATTCCCATTTGCATGGTTTTATTCGTTCCTGTACCTTTTACTTCTTGCCAAAGTAGAATCCTGCTGACATTGTGGAGGACTACCCAAGGATTTGATCAGTACAATTTACAGGTTTTTATTAATTGAATTACTATTTTATTTCTGTCATAATGCATGCTTTATTATTCAGTTGTTTATGTCCATTTCCGTTTGCATTAATTATCATGTCTAGATAAATTAGTTTTATCGGTATGTAACTGAATTAGTAGGATATGATTCGATAGTAACCGGTACTTCCCCTTTTTACAAACAACCTTTCTGGCTGTAGTTTTTAATCTTAATTTCTAAATAAACCTTCGTCGCGACAGCGAGAAATTATTTACAGTAGTTTCGCCACGACAGTGGGAAATTCATAAAGGTACGAACCAACAAGCGACAACTGAGGCTAGGACCAGATAGTAAAAACTAGGCATTCGTTTTAAAAACAACGACAGCGCTTTAAAAGGGATTAGAACTTAATGGTTTTCAAAAAGTAATTTTAACCCCGAACGGGATAGCGACAGCATACGTTCCGCCTTAGAATTATGGCCCGAGTCAACAACCATCGTGAGGCAAAGGTCTTTAAACGAGTATTTTCTCTTGAAAAGTGTTTGCAAAGATTTAAAAGCACCGGTGACCTGTCGAATCCCCAATAACTAAGTCCTTGCATACCGATATCCCTTTACCGCATTTCCTTAAACCAAAAATCTTTAGTTCCTTTAAATTTAGTTTCATCCGCATTTAACTTTCCTAATTCCATTAGCCTTAGCTTTACATCGTAGCAATAGATAACGGTAGGTTGACATTGGTCTCTGTGGGTTCGACAATCTTTTATATTACTTTGATATTTCCGTGCACTTGCGGACGCATCAAGTTTTTGGCGCCGTTGCCGGGGACCAACAGTCAATATTGTGATTCTGTTGTTGCATAGTATAGACTAAGGCACTCTTATCTAAATCATTATGTATAACCCATATTTCCCTTATAACTACCACCCCCAATATTTCGAGGAACCACAAGATTCATTTAAATGGGACCTCGAAATATTATTAGAAGATTTCAATACGATGCATTCTCACCCAAATTCCCTCTACGATGACGACTCCAAATGTTTTGAGGAAATGCAAGATTTTGATACATCCAACCTTGAACTATTACTAGAAGAATTCGAAGAGACGTTTACTCACTCTAGGATAGAATCTATGATGGAGAGCTTTGTGGAGACACAAACTCTCCAAAATGAAGATTTTAGAAAACAACATCTCCAAATTGATGAAGACCTTAAGCAGATGAGCATTATAGTCGATTCTCTCGCGACTCACAACAAGGCTTTGGAGACTCAAACCTCTTTGCTTACACGAACATCTCTAGGACCCTTCCTTGAGAGCCATGTGAATGTTGTAACCACTAGTAATGAAGAACAAATAGAAGATCCTAGGGAGAGTGATGATGAACCTGAGGAGAGTTTTGGTGAGACAAGCATAATTATTGAGAAAAATCCACTGACACCACCCAAAAGGGAGGTTGTCGAAGAGATAGAGAAAGAAGCACCCATTGTTGCTCCTCCTCCCTATACCCCACCTAATTCTTTCTCACAATTGGTTGTGGAAGCTAAGGTAAACTCCCAATCCAAAACATATGTAGAGGTATTGGAAAATATCCACACTAATGCACCTTTGTCTAAGGTCTTTCATAACAAAAGAAAATTCAAGGACCATGAAACTAGGGTCATCATTACTGTTAAAAGGGTAAGATTAAATTTTGAGGTGGTGGATGAAATAACTAAGCCCAAATTTGAAAAACTGATACTTAGGATAGATCCAGAACCACCACCACAAGTTCAAAACAATGAACCACCCTATAGAAGAAAGAAAAGAAAAGGTGAGGGATATGAGAGATGGCTTGATAAGTGGCCATGGAAACCGAAGACCATTCAAAGTTTGATCGAGGAACCATTCTCGAAAGAACCACCATGAGTACTTGCACTCCTTGTCCGTCGAGCTATTGACGTTAAACAAAGCGCTGTGTGGGAGGCAACCCAAAAAGTCTTTATTTTAATTTGTTTGTTTAAATTTGCAGAAAATAAAGAAATGTATTGCTTGTTACTCTTTAGCTATATCTAAGCGAAAACTCTCTAGATGACGATCTGAGAAGATGAGCTATGCTCACGGACATTCCTACGAGTGTCGCTGCTGGTAGGAACACTGATGATGAGTACTTCCTCTTGACGCGAGCAACATGATGAGCTGGTTCGAGAATTACACAAACAAAGGTATCTCAAAATGCCTGCCGCCGAAGTAGAAGTGATCAACAAAGACAAGGATAGCAAGAGCAGTAGCATTCATACAGGTTCTATCTTTCCTTTTCCACCTTTTACTAAAACATTGAGGACAATGTTTGGTTTAAGTGTGGAGGAGGAACTCTATTGTTTTACATTTTATTTCATGCTTCTAGGAATTTTTATCTATTTTTAACATTATGTCAAAGTCTTTGCATGTGATGTCGAGTCTTTATGCGTGGTTTTCGCTTGTTATTCAATTTCCCCAAAAATTTCAAAATTTCAAAATTCTAACCTCCAACAAATTTTTGCTTCGATTCATGACATGGTTCTCTGAAAGTATATAGGCTGTCCAGACTATGTTAGAAAAACGTGGGAAAGTTTTGATAAAATTGATACCGCCCTGACACCCTTAACCCCCTAAAAATGCAAAACCAATTTGAGTACCCGTTATGCCGAAACCTTAAAGCTCCAGGTTCTTATAGTAATCCCTAAGTAGTTTATTTAAGCAGTCAACACCATCCTAAACACACTAAGTAAGAAACCAATACAAATAAGTGTATGATCTCTAGTGTAAAATGAGAAATTAAGAAAGAAAAAAAAATTATGAAGAAAAAGACATGTTCCTTCTAAGTTAGGTGCTCCTCACTCGAGCACTTAGCCTAACAGTACAAACTCTTTAAGTTCAATTGATGTTTAAGCATATTTGCAGAGAAAAAATGAAATAGCATCGAGATCATAGTCACTAACAGGTTTACTTGCCATGAATGTGTATGGATAACGGGTTTAATGTGATTGCACTATAATGAAATGGGGTGAAAGAGAGCATGAGATATAGGTTGAGTTATAATGGCATGATTCCGATTGGTTTGCATAAGTAGGGAGTTTTTGAAATTGTGTCGTTACGGTATCCTTGGTATTGATATTTAGTACCTATCAATCTAACATTAGCCTAGCAGCCACGTATGATTAGAGTCTCATCATGTTTTTGTTTCGAACTATGCTTATTTCTTTTTACCGTGTTGGTTGGTTGCTTGAGGACAAGCAATGGTTTAAGTGTGGGGGTGTTTGATAACGCGAAATCATATCGTTTATTTGGCTTGATTTACATGCATTTATTTGTGACTATTATTAATTTATCTTGATTTATGTTCTATTATATGATTAGTTTACTTCGTTTTGCAGATTGGGGAGAATTTGGATTAAAGAAAGAAAAGAAGAAGAAATGGAAGGAAAAGAGAGAAGAAAAACAGAAAAAATGGATTTTGCTGATATGACGGTCGTTACAGGTCCATTACGACCGTCATGCGTATGACGAGCGTCACGTTCCATTACGAGCGTCACGCAGACGAAATATCATTTAACATTCAAATCAGTTTTTTTTTGCCACGATCACTCTCTCTAAGATTTCTTCCTACACTTTCTCCACTCATTGCCCACTACTGGAAGTTACTCCAATTCCCTTCATAACTCACCCATGATCTCTGGAAGTTGAAGAAGGAATTATCTCCTATAAATAGGCCTTAGATTCACAGTTTAAGGGGGCTTTCGACGTATTGGAGTGCTGCCGAAATTACCAATTGAAGCTGAATTTACGTTCTTGCATTATTTTCCCGTTTCCTTTTCCTTTTATTCCCATTTGCATGGTTTTATTCATTCCTGTACCTTTTACTTCTTGCCAAAGTAGAATCCTGCCGACATTGTGGAGGACTACCCAAGGATTTGATCAGTACAATTTACAAGTTTTTATTAATTGAATTACTACTTTATTTCTGTCATAATGCATGCTTTATTATTTAGTTGTTTATGTCCATTTCCGTTTGCATTCATTATCATGTCTAGCTAAATTAGTTTTATCGGTATGTAACCGAATTAGTAGGACAGGATTCGATAGTAACCGGTACCTTCCCTTTTTACAAACAACCTTTCTGGCCGTAGTTTTTAATCTTAATTTCTATATAAACCTTCGTCGCGACAGCGAGAAATTATTTATAGTAGTTTCGCCACGACAGTGGAAAATTCATAAAGGTACGAACCAACAAGCGACAGCTGAGGCTAGGACCAGATAGTAAAAACTAGGCATTCGTTTTAAAAACAACGACATCGCTTTAAAAGGGATTAGAACTTAATGGTTTTCAAAAAGTAATTTAAACCCCGAACGCGATAGCGACAACATACGTTCTGCCTTAGAATTATGACCCGAGTCAACAACCATCGTGAGACAAAGGTCTTTAAACGAGTATTTTCTCTTGAAAAGTGTTTGCAAAGATTTAAAAGCACCGGTGACCTGTCGAATCCCCAATAACTAAGTCCTTGCATACCGATATCCCTTTACCGCATTTCTTTAAACCAAAAATCTTTAGTTCCTTTAAATTTAGTTTCATCCGCATTTAACTTTCCTAATTCCATTAGCCTTAGCTTTACACCGTAGCAATAGATAACGGTAGGTTAACATTGGTCTCTGTGGGTTCGACAATCTTTTATATTACTTTGATATTTCCGTGCACTTGCGGATGCATCAATGGTGATAAACATTCTTACAAGACCTAACATTTCAAGCATAAGTCAAGACATTACTTATCATGGCAAAGCTCAAAGATTATAAAGGTAGCAACCAACAAAAGCAAACATGAAACATGTGTGGCAACAACAAGTTCATTAATGGTAAGCAAACAAAACTCATTCATACAAGTTACAACTTGGCATATGAGTCAAAAAAAGATGAATGTAACAATATTCAATCATTCTCAAGGCATATTGGTGACAATTAATCATGGATAAGCTAGGAGAGTGACAATAGTTCAAGCATGGATTCAAAACTTCACAAAGGGAAAGATGAACAAGATTCAAGGTAACAACCAAGGTAAGAATGAAACCTAGACATGTTATAGTTCTAACAACACACATAAATAAGCAAGATGGGGTATGAGGGGTAAGTTCATGAGGTTACAAAATAAAGAACATACATAAAGATTCATAGAGAAGTTCCAAGTCATACATTCATATTCATGCATTTAAAAAGGCAAGAATCAAACCCTAAACATGTTATGGGTATAACAAGGCACATAAACAAGTAATATGAGGTTAAGGGAACATGTACAAGAGGTTACAACATCAAGAAGCATATCACAAACCAACAAAAAGTTTCAAGACATGATTTTCATGTTCATACATTTACAAAGGCATGAATAAGCATAGTAAAGCAAAGAAACACATTTTTTCAAACATATAAACATGTTAAACATTCAAAAGTGATTCATACAAGATCAATCATACAAGAAAAATCAAGTACTAAGTCAAGGAAACTCATGAAAACAAGTAAAAATCCTAAAAAAGGTCATGTCTTTCAAGTGAGCCAAAGTGTTTCAAAAATGACAATTCTTTAATTATTTCTTCACAAATTGAAATTAGACATATAAAGGTGCATTTTTAAAAAATAATGGAATCAAAATGATAAAAATCAAAGAAGTGATGCATTTTTGAAAATTGGGTCAAAAATGAGGCAAACTAGGGCAAAAACCAAGTCAAGGCAAGGCAACTTTCGGCAGATTTGTAAGAGCAACCATAACTTACTCAAAACTTAATGAAATTGAGTGAAACAAAATAGAAAATTGTGTATTTTTTCACAAGGAGCTCAATGGTGGTGGCAGTTTTCAAAGATCATGCATTGAATGAAAACTTTGAAGACATCATTGAAAATGGCAAGTTATATGCAAGAATATGTGGACAGTCAACTATACATGGTTTAAGCAGCAAGCAAGTGATCATACACACCATATGGAAGATATAAATGATGTTTACAAGAATCACACATCAAGAATAGGAGTTCAAACAACAGATTGCATATAAAGTGGTCAAAATGGCAAGTTTGAGCAAGAATATGGTGATAGACGAAAATGCAACATTTCAACATCAAACAAATGATCAAACACAACTTATATGAGTTATAAATGATGTTCATAAACACTAAACACCTATGCTCAAACACAAACACATAGTTGAATATGGAAATGACATAAAAAGCAAGCTATCAAGCCAATACAAGTGGACAGTCACAACCACACAAGTTTAAGGGCAAACCAAAGTTCAAACATGACCTATAACGGATATTAAACATGTCTATACTCAATGCACATCAAAAGCTTGCATGATTCTAAAAGTGGCTAGTTATGAGCACTTAAATCTTGTAGCCTCCTTAAGAAAATACACAAAGCAATAATTCCAGTTGAGATGTGATGATTCAAACAGCCTCAAGATGCTCCAAATAAGATATTCAAGTGGTCCAAACTCCCTCTAAGTGTCTGCTTTGACAGAATGGTGCTTTTTGCAAGAACGCACAAAGAACTCCAAAGTGAAATGCAAGGGAAAAATGTTAAAAAAGTGTGGTAATGATTTGGATAGTTCAAACAACCTATATGGAAGGCGTTTGAAGTGTTTGAAAGGTTGAAAGAGGACTAGACAGAGTTGTGGCTCTAAAAGTGCAGAAAGTTAAAGTTTTGTGGATTGACAGTTGACTTTTTGAGTGAGAAGTTTTATGGTGAGAGTGAGTGTTTGAATAGCTTTAATACATCATATTAGATGTGTTTGAAGTGTTGGTGGAGGTGTTTTATGGTTGTATGAGGTTTCTGGCAAGGTTTATGTAAAGACATATTTTTTGCCTTAAAGTAACAAGCTTCACAAGTTGCAAAAACAATGTGATCAGAGGACTGTGGGAGATTTTACTTGGCTTCTAGCTCAATATGGTGTAGTTTGGAAGTGAGGAGAATGCTCTATTTATAGGAAAGCTTGGAAAGCAAGTGGTATGGGCAGATTGGATCATCTTGCCAACTTTGCCCTTTTTGGAGGCAAAATGTGCAAGATCAACTTGAGATCTTCCTTCTGAGTTTAAGCCACTTCTATATGAGTTTGATTATCACCTATAGCCTGAAAATAGTGGTCTTGAAGTGAAACGAAGGGAGCAGTTGATGTGGTTGCTGAGTTGTGACAGAACTTGCAAAAAATTTCTCTCTCATGCCACTTGCATCCACTTGCATGATTAAACAATACATTTAATCCAAAATCTGAGTTTTATTGGTGGCTATGCATTCTAATCTCCTAAATTAAGTCCATAAGCATCAAATAATGAGTTAAGTAAGGGATTAGAAGAGGTTTGAATGGTTTATGCAAGAAAATGCAAGCGTTAAACTTGGTATTGTGACATGAAAAATGCCCAACTTGCCTTTTTCGATTCTCCCTAACCATAAAGGTTGAGAAAATTCTCTTGTACTTTTTAAAAATACCCAAACATGATCTATAACATTCATGTTTTACACAATTTTAAATTCCAAAGGGAACTACGTCAAAAATCCTCTTGATGTTTGTTGCAAAAGTTGACTTACAAGTCAAGAAACATGAAAATTTTCTAAGTGTTGAAATTCTTCACAACTTGATGAACTCACAACTCAAAACCTATGCATTTTTGGATCTCAACCCCATAGGAAACTTTTGTATGTATCCTCAAGATCTTTCCAACAAGCTTTAAACCACTCCATTTGGATGTGTGGTTAGGAAGTTATAATCATTTCAAGTTGGCTTAAAATTGGGGTTTTTCATGAACCCTAGTTTCTTGATTTGCAAGTTATTCATCAATCCTTGATTAAATCTCCACAAAACTCACTAGTTAGGCACAAAAAGATGTTGGAAGACTTGCTTGCTTCAATTTTGGGTCAAAACCCTAAAACTCAAAGAGTTGACTTTCCAGATAGACGAATCGAATGACTGAAATCTTCAGGATCGATCCTCAGTGTTCTCGGTTCTTTGAGCCTGTAAAACTTCTTGGGGAGACTTTAATAAGTCATAGGAGTTCCATGGATCATGATTCAAGCTTTGTAAACCTCTTTAGACCAAAACTCAAACTTCAATTGACTTTTTCCACTAGAAACCCTAATCAGGGTCTTGTACTGCACTGCTCCTATTCTTTTGGTAGCAAATCTCAAATAAGCATTTGTCCTTGGTAAGATGTGAGCCTCTTGATGATATGAAGACTTGATTTGTAGAAGATCAACTTGAAAAAGGTTAAGGTTAGGTAACACATGCTTGATGCTCCTAGAATGATGATGGAATCTAGGGGTCAAAATTTATGGTATGACAGTTTCCCCTATTTAAATATCTTTATCAGATGGCATGAGAGATGAAAATCTTCGTAGAATCATGGTGAAAGGTATTTAAATATAGAAAACTGAAAATTTTGTCCCTTAGATGTGATGGTATGCAAAAAGGACAAATGCTGACCATGTAATAAGTTCTAAGAATGATGCTTCATGATGCTTGAGTGCAAGAAAAATGCTGACACACGAGCAAAAGAAAAAATAAGAACAAAACAAACGAGTAACCACTCATTGGGAACACAGACACACTAGGGAGAGATTCAAAACAAATCAACCAATAGTTCAGACCTGACTAATGATGGTACTTTGTGCGGACCTTCCACACAGGGGACAGGGAACAAAAACTCCACCGGGGAAGACCAACCTCCACCGGGGAAAACAAACCCACTGAGGAAAGTGTAAAACTTTGTTGCGGAAATGCAAATTTCCACTGGGGAAATGCAAATCTAGCCAGAGGATGCATCAAAGGAAACAAGGTTAGGAAACCACACAGGGGAATAAAAAGTCAACAGACCTAAACGCCAAACTGGGGATTCAAAAGACCAAAGACACGGTCCCTATTAGGGAACAAACCAATGAGGATCTTCCTTGTAGTGAAGAGTTCAAACGATATCTTCAAGAAAGGACTAGAAACAATACCAGACTCCCCGGGGATGCTAGTGACTACTAGACCTCCAAGACCAGCCGGGGATATCCAGGGATTCACTAGGGACGCTGGTAACAACCAACCATCCTGAGATCAGGTTTAGAAGGAAATTTGCAATGACCAATGGACTTTTAAAGGATATGGTAACGACTAAAACTGAGGTACTAATGACAAACAGACTTTAAACGATGCCAATCAAAACATTACTGGTCTTTCCAAAAAATATGGTGACAACCTACTCAGCAAAACCAATAACAATTGGATTTTGAACAATGCCAGTGACTACTGGACTTCCTGAGGAATGCTAGTAACAACTAGACTTCATGGGGAGATGTTGGTAACAAACAACATTCAGAGATACCAATAACGATTGGTTTTCAGTCAAAGTCAGTAACTACTGGACTTCCTGGGGAAATGTTGATAACAAATAACATTCAGAGAATATAACAGAGTTGGATGAAATTTGCCAATTACAATTTGGACTTTAAACAATGCCAGTAACCACTGGACTTTCTTGGAGAATGGTGACGACAAAATCAATGATGTCAATAACAATCGGATTTAAAACAATGCCAATGACTACTGGACTTTCAGCAGAGTCGGTTAACAAACGGGACATCGACTGGGGATAGATTAAGGTAAACATAAGATCTTGGGGATAAGCTACAACATTAGTAATGACTAAAGTTTGGTAACTACCAATTAGCAGTATCAGATAGGGGTCAACGACCGACCTAATGCTAGTCACAACTAGACTTCAAAGGGGAGTCTAGTGACGATCAGACAAGTAAACTCAACAGGGAGCTGGTAACAACTAGACTTCCTAAGGAATCCAGAGGGAAATAAAATATCCTCTAGGGATTAAACCAAAAAAATAGGATTTCCTTAGCAAAGAGTTCGAACGGGTTCTTCAGGAAACAACTAGGGGTGTAGGCGACAAACAAA
Organism: Lathyrus sativus; assembly: GCA_963859935.3. Lineage (NCBI taxonomy): Eukaryota > Viridiplantae > Streptophyta > Magnoliopsida > Fabales > Fabaceae > Lathyrus > Lathyrus sativus. The sequence goes on along the minus strand of OZ012740.1, from coordinate 88,948,173 downwards.
ACATCCACAGATGCACTAGGAATGTTGGTAACAACCAAACATCCTAAAATTCACCAGGGATGCTGGTAACAACCAGCCATCTTGAGATGAATGATGCCAATAATTATGGGACTTTTAAACAATTCCAGTCAAGACATTACTGGACTTACTGGGGATAACCATCAAATGGAGATGCCAATATCAATTGGACTTTAAACAACACCAGCCAAAACATTACTAGGTTGTAGGGGATTGCTAGTAATAACTAGAGTTCCAAGAGGATGTGGTGGCAACCAAACAGTGATACCAATAACCATTGGATCTAAACAATGCCAGTAACTACTGGACTTTCTGAGGATATAAGTATTTATCACAATAATACTTAAGCCATATAACTTGACAAAGTTAAGGTAACAACCAAAGGGTAAGCCTGCGACAACAGGTCTGAAGCAAAGGGTTTGGTAACGACCAAAGGATCTCAATATGACATCCAATAACTACTGGGGAGGGAACTCCTGACAGATTCTTGATAAAGAAAACCGTCTAACCGGATCACGAAGGCTACATCTAGAACAGGCCCAAAACGAGAGGTATGTTGAAAAAATGCATATGTTATAGGTATGATGCAAATGCAATGTCAAACGACCCGCAGGGGAAAGCAACGAAAGATAGATAACAATCTATCACAAGGGAAACAAATAGAATCACATTGAATCTCATTGCTGAAGAATGGTATTAATTCTCTGGCGATTCTGCTGGGAAAACGATCTATGTTCTTGCTGGAGAGAGGTCATTACTTCAATACGGCTGACAAAACATCGTAGCGCAGCGGCGTGGGAAAAAAATCTCCATGGAATATGATATTGCTAAAATGATGGTATCAAGGTTTCAACCGTCCTGTCCTCATGAGAAGAGTCTAAATTTATACCGTCATGTCGCAATCAAAGTTATGTTTTACTTGTTAATTAACTTTCTTTAAAACAACTTTTTTGTTTAAAAAACTTTTGCTTTCAAAAAATCATTATTAACGAATAAGTGATGTTTTGCATAACAAAAAAGGTAGAGCATAATAGAGCATAAACAAAGATTGGTCCAAATCTGGTTTTATTCAAAGATGGAAACTTGCGAAAGGGAAAGTACCATGGAACAATTACAATTTGGAAAAATGGCAATATAGATAAAGGTTTACAAAAATCCAATGATCATCTAGTCTTAACTAGCTAAGAGTTGGTCTGAAGTGCTGCCTCAGACGAGAGTAGTGGAAGGTGAGCCTTTTTTGACGATCTTTTGCAGTAGTGACAACTCCTGATGTAGTGAAATACCTTTGTTGCTCATTTTTTTCTAAGCCACCTTTCTAGGTTTTCGACTTAGTGAACTTTTCCTTTCTTTTGTTTAATCCCTAATTTTTTCCTGGATCTCCTTCATAGGTTATGATCCACCAAGATGCCCCCCTTTTTGCCTAAGTTTCCTTTCCAGGTCTTTAACTTAGCGGGATTTTTAGGCATAATATTTCCTTATAGCATCTAAGTTCACATGATGAGGGAGTTGTTCACCATCCATCACTGTAAGGATCAGAGAGCCTCCAAAAAAACCGTCTTCACAACGAATGGGCCATCATAGTTTGGCATCCATTTTCTGCGCATGTCTCGATGTACTGGCAGAATATTTCTGAGTACCAGCTCGCCCTCTTTATATTCCTTGGCCTAGACTCTTTTGTCGAAGGCTCTCTTCATTCTCTTTTAGTAGAGCTGACTGTGGCACATTGTCGTCATCCTCTTCTCGTCAATGAGATTCATAGTATTGAACCTTTCTTTCACCCATTCAGCTTCTTCGAGCTTGGCTTCCATTAAGACCCTTAACAAAGGTATCTCAACCTCAATAGGTAATACTGCATCTATCCCATAGATCAGGGAGAAAGGGGTTGCCCTGTTGAAGTGCGAACAAATGTTCTATATCCGTGTAGAGTAAAGGGTAGAATTTCATGCCAATCTTTGTAAGTCACTACCATCTTCTACACAATATCTTTGATGTTTTTGTTCGCAGCTTCAACAACGCCATTCATCTTAGGCCGGTAAGGAGAAGAGTTGTGATGTTTAATTTTGAAATTGTCACAGAGCTCTTTCATTGTTTTGTTGTTCAAATTTTTCTGATTATCTGTAATGATCTAGTCAAGGATTTCTTAACGATAGATAATCTCCTTTTCAATGAACCGGGCAACCACTTGCTTGGTCACGTTAGCGTAGGATGCAACTTCTACCCATTTGGTGAAGTAGTCGATAGCGACGAGGATGAACCGATGTCCGTTGGATGCTTTGGGCTAGATTGCCCCAATCATGTCAATGCCCCACATTGAGAACGAGCAAGGTGACGATAGCACTTTCGGACAAACAGGATACAGTTAGTCTCCAAAGTTAACCAGTAATAACCAGCCCTCAAGATTTTCTTTGCCATGGAATGGCTGCTTGCGTGAGTACCAAAGGCACCTTCATGAACTTCTGTCATCAGCATGTCTGCTTCTCTTTTGTCAACACATCTGAGTAAGACCATGTCGTGATTTCTTTTATACAGAACATTATTATTGATGAAGAATTTGGACGACAATCTTCGCACAACTCTTTTATCAATTTTAGAGGCACCGGCCAGATACTCTTGATTCTGGAGGTAATTCTTGATGTTGTAGAACCATGGTTTTCCAACATACTCTTCTTCAACCGTCATGACATATGCTGGTGTAGTCTTTCTTTCAATGCTGATCAAAGGAGCCTCGTTGAAAAACTGGACCTTCCACATTGATGCTAGCGTGGCTAAAGCATCAACAATATGATTTTCAGACCTTGGGACATGTTTGAAAGTGATCTCATCAAAATATACATAATTTCCAAAATGTAATCTTTGTAAGGAACTAGTTTTTTGTCTCGGGTCTCCTATTCTCCTTTGAGCTGATAAATCACCAAGGTAGAGTCACCAATTAATTCCATAATTTTAATGCAAAGGTCAATTGCAGCTTCAAGACCTAAGATGGAAGCTTCATATTCAGCTATGTTGTTTGTACATTTAAAGCATTGTCTGGCGGTAGCAGGGGTGTGACCTCCAGTAGGACTCTCTAGAACATCACCAACACCATGGCCTTTTTCGTTGGATGCACCGTCGAACATCATTTTCCAACGGGAGCCAGGTTCAGGATCCTCTTCAGGACTAGGTTCTTCTTTAGCTTTATGAAGAGACATGACATCTTCATCGAGAAAGTCAAATTTGAGCGGCTGATAATCCTCAACAGGTTGATCAGAAAGGTAGTCTAACAAGACACTTCCTTTTATTGACTTTTGTGCAACATATTGGATGTCATACTCTGACAAGAGCATGTGCCATCTTGCTAGTCTTCCCGTCTGAGCAGGTTTCTCGAATATGTACTTTATTGGATCCATTTTGGATATCAACAGAGTAGTGTGACAAATCATGTATTGTCTCTGACGTTTGGCCACCCAAACCAGCGTGTAGCAAAATTTTTCCAACAGAGAGTAACGACTCTCACAATCGGTGAACTTATTGCTCAAGTAATATATTTGTTGCGGTGAAATTTGGATGTCAAGATATTGATTAACTTGAATCTTAATTCATTTACAACCGGTCTTTGATTTATCCGAAGGAAAGGTTAAAGAAAGGGGAAAACCTGTTTTGCATCGTAAACACAATGCAGGGAGAGATCTAAAGTTCGGGGGTTGGTTAAGCTTAGGGAAGGTATTAGCATCCTAAACATCTGTAGTATTCTATAGGAACCTCTTGTTTTAAAATGTGCTATTGCTATAGTTATCTGCTTAAAGACATGCTAAGGGTTAAGGGTAAAGAGAAGGACCTAAAGGGGTTAGTCCTAAGTTTACTCGCCAAGACTCGCATCTTGTGCCTACGTATCCGAGGTAGGGGATGAAATCAGAGTAATCGTAGTTCCCCTCACAGAGGGAGGAAGAGGAATTTCTTGACTGTGGTCAAGGTTCCGGGGGGAAGTAAACGTTCATAGGGAAACGATTACTTTGGAGTGCGGCGACTCCGATTTCTATGTTGAAGTTGAATTAAAAGGGTATGAGATAAGTATTCCACGGCGGGAACCTTATATGGAGTGCGGCAACTCCTAATCCTAAGGCTAGGGTAAAGGGTTGGACGTCCACGGTGGGACGCCTAATCAAGAGTACAACGACTCGGATGGGATGAAGGTAAAAGGAAATTGACTCGGCGGTCAAATGATGTAACCTTTCCTTCGGAGGGGAATTACGGTAAAATAAAGCAGAATAATAATAATGGTAAATGCAAGCAATGGATGGCATCAGATATGGTTAGAGATGATTTGCGAGTGGAAATGGCGAAATTGTTTTTAGTTTTAGAAATTATGGTTAATTGTTTTTTGAAAAATTATAATTGAGTAAAGATTAGATCAAATGTTAAAGTTAATTGGTTATGGTTTGTTTTTTGTTTATTTGTGAAATTAGATTAATTAACCTAAGTAAAAAACCAAGTGTTAGAAATTAATTATTTTTATTCATTTTTTTGAGAAATTTTATGTCTATGTTGAAAAGTTGTTAGAAGTTGAAATGACTTGCAAAAAATAAATTAATTGATTTTTTAAATTAAAAAAATTATTTTTAGCCAAAAGTGGAAATTAGTAAAAAATATTTGAGTGGCTAACTAACTTTAAAAAAACTAAATTATATAACAAAGTTATGAAAACTAAATCAATTAAATCTAAAATTATTTTTATTATTTGTTTTTTATTTTAAACGAATACTTATTTGTATGGGCTTTTTTATTATACAAAAGAGAAATTGAAACTAAATTGAACCCCTAAACATTTTATATTTTTTTTATTATATAAGTAAAACAAATTTAAAATTTAAAATTAAATGCAATTTATCTTTATTTATTATAAACTTAATTAAAAATATCTTTCATTATTTAATTATCTAAAAAAACTCAATTTTATTATTTTTTTTATAATTAACTCAATTTCAGATTTTTTTTTAAAATTAAGTTAGTGGTTAGTATTAGTGAGTTAGTTATATTATCATTATTAATTACATATTACAAGAATACAGAAATTAAATAAACAAAAAAACAAAAAACAAAAATAAATAAAATAAAAAAAGCGTGGGTTGGGCCGGTGGTGATGAACCCACCGGACCCAACCCGGTCCGGGAGAACACCAAGGGAAAGGGGAAAGGGGTTTCAATTGAAACGCTAGACCCAAAATCGTGGCGCCTTTCCCCCCCTTAGAACTTCTTCTTCTCTTCTCACTCTGTTCCTCCTTCTCTTCTCTTTCAGTTTGGATTTTGAGCCCGTGAACAACAAGAAACAACAAATAACAACCAAACAAAATATCAAATGTTTTACCGAAATACAGAGATGATGATATCTCTGGATCTTGCGTCGCCGACAGGGGCGATTTCCGGCGATAAGGGCTTCGAAGGAGGCTTGCGGGCGAAGAAGGTGACTCGCGGTGGTGTGCGCATTTCCGGCGATGCTTCGCGGATGGAAATGTCGAAGGGGTCCGCGGAGATGGCTTGCAGTGACGGCTCGCGACTATGCGACGAACTCGAAAGATAAGTTTTTCAACTATTGTGTCTCGTAAAATTGTTTAGGGTTCCGATTTGGGGGATTTTTGAATGCTTTTGTTCGATCCATGAAATTGTTTGGGGTCCCCTTTTTTATAATCTGTAATTGCAGACAGGAAAACATTCTCTTTAAAATGATTCCGTTTTCTAATTGATATGGTCTGAGGTCTGTTTGCGCATTGATATGATTAAAAACTTTCCTCTTCTAGCTGAAACATGTCTAATTTTGTTTAAAACTGTTTTGGAAAGAGGATTCTACTCCTTGATTTCTGTTTGAGTTTTTTAAGACATGTGATAAAGTTATTTCATTTATGCAGGGCAAAGTAATCCTTCATGAATATTCTGATTTCAAACGAATTTCAACTTCTTGTAAGATCTGGTTATTTTCTTTAGATCTTATTAATCGTTGTATTGATAGGATGACATCTGCTGAGGTTTTGCGAGTAATCTCCTGCAGTTTTTTCAAGTAGAAAGTCGATGGCTTTACATTGTCTCTGAATAATTATGATAATAATTTTTCCCGAATTGCATCAAGTTGGATTACGTCATGATAATGATTTCTTGGATCTTGTTCCCTTTTGGTGTCATAACCTCTATGTTTATATCTGCTCATTGTAGGCGTCGGTAACTGTGTTTGCGGTTTCTCAACTGAGTGCCAATCCACTCAAATCTGAGCTCAGTTTATTATCTTGAGGAGAAAGAAATCTATTGTGGGAGCTTGACGTATTGATGAGAAAATGCATGGTGTTGTAGTCAGGTAGTAATTATCTGCATCCTGGTTTCACACCGACTAATTTTTCTTCAATCATTATCAATAATGCTGCTATGAGAAGAGGAGCTTGAACAGCAGATAGAGGCTTGGTATAACCGAAAACATGGGCACCAGGAGGATGGTTTTTTTTTTTTTTCCGCGCTGTAATCTCTCCATTTCAAGATGACTTCAGACGAAGTCTACAAGCTTCAAAGTCGATTGTCCACTTCCAGATGCAACTAATAGACCTTCAGCTGGAGAATTCTTGTGAACATAGCAGGTAAACAATGACAAATTCCCTTCTTCAAGTCACCATATTCGGAGATGTTTTGAACTCGTTCCTTCCTTTAAACTCTTCAAGTTCCGGTTTATCTATCCTCTACTTCTTTTGCTTGTTTGGGTATTTGAAGAAATTGGAGTTGTAATGTTTTAGTAATCAATCCATTCTTTTCTTTTCAGGTATGCATGTTGGAGCGATTTTGAATACGATAAAGTTTAATATGACGTTTGAACTTTGAAAGACCAGGTGTGGCATACGGAAGCAAATAAGTGTCATTGCTACAGGTTCTTTGACAATCATGTGAAATTCGGTATGAATGACTTTCACAAATTGAGTTTTAAACTCGTGTGTATGTAATCCTCTTTTAGACAGAACTGATACATTTTTGTTTGGATGTTGCAGGGGATTATCATCTGCCAAAATTATTAGAGAGAGTGTCGCAATCTAGTAGGAGGCGGTTTGCACTGCTCGGGGCTTTCCTGAAGGCTAAGGTTTGTGTAATACCCCAAATTTTGCCCTAAGATTTGTCGTCGCATTTCATTGCATTTTTATTGCATTTAATCAATTACTAACAAATTTGTGTAGTCGTTTGACTTTTTGCAGGTAAATATCATATGGCATGCATTTTTTTTTCTAAAAAGTAAAAATGGCACAATTGGCAGGAGGACATGTGTAAGGAGTTATGAGTGTGAGAGGTTGAGAGTTCGAATCTCACCTTTGTCACTTTTTTGTTTTTTATTATTTTTACTCTAAATTTTTCTATCTTTCATTAAAAAAATAACAAAAATAGTTTTTTATTATTATTTAATTATTATTTTCGTATTTTAATTAAATCATTTTTTAAAATATTATTTTTTTCACTTTTTTCTAAATTATTCATAAAAATATCCAAAAAATCATAAAATAAAAAATATTGAAAAAAATTTTGTTCTTTTTATAATATTTTTGATTTTAGGAATCAATAGGATTATTAGTTTTTATTTTAAGTTTATTTTAATTATTTTAAATTATTTAAATTTTATTTTTTCTTAACTAATTATTTAGTTTGGGCTTTAAAATGGGCTTTAGGGACATTATTGACAATTTGGTGTTAACCCTAATTTGTTCCCTATATATACATGTGTTGCCTTGTTGGAAAAGAGGAGGGAATGAAAAAAACCTAAGAGGAGTGAGTGCCGTTTGCCGTTATTTAGTTTTCTTCTTCATCCATTACTATTGTTTCTTTTTCTTCATCGTTTACCGTTATTTCTTTTCCTTCATCTATTACTGTTGTTTCTTTTTCTTCATCTTTTACCGTTATTTCTTTTTCTTCATCTATTACCGTTATTTCTTTTTCTTTATCTATTACTGTTACGTTTATATATATATAATTTTTAAATTGTTAGAGTTTATATATATAAGATTAATTTTTGATCGAATTATGTCGATACGATGTTTGCACATTTGTGTGCATGACGCGTGACATTTGTGTTAGTTCGATCTGGTTGCGATGATCGCATTTTTGTGTGAGCAATAATACTATTTTTTGCTTAATTTATTTTTCTTTGCGATAAATTTTGTTTCGTCCAATTTAGATCTGGTTGCGATGAGCGCATTTCTGCGTTAGCAACATTGTTGGGTTATTTGGCACATTTAAAATTCATTATTGCTTTATTATTATTATTATTATTATTATTATTATTAGTATTATTATTATCATTATTTATTATTATTATCATTATTATCATTATTATTACCATTATTATTATTATTATTGTTATCATTAATTTATTAAAACTTGTTATAATATAAAAATCTGTTTTTTAAAATAAATAACATTAACATCTTTTCCAAATTAATATGAAAACCTATTATTTTTAAGAAAAACTTTTTTTTAGATAAATTTAAAATAATAACTAAAATATTTTTTTTAAAATAATAACTAGAACCGTTATTTATTTTATTTTATTATTGTTCAATTCAAATTTCATTATCATATTGTATCTGCTCCTCTCATGTAACCTCGCGAACTTAACAATCGCTCTTTAAATTCTGCCTTTAAATTTCTGCTTGCATGGTTTAAATTATGACATTATCTCTCTGTTTGCATGATTCAATTATCTCACGCGTTTACCATTATTTCTGTCACATTGCACACATCCGAAAGTTAGGTCTAACTGTTTGGCCGCCGCGCCAATAGTCCGTAAAACTTCACACATTCAATTTCAAATCCTCAAAACTACAAACTACAAACCCTAATTTTCACAAATGTCTCGCCGCAGGCAAGATTACAATTTTACCCCTAGCATTAGGTCAAAGAGCCGCCGCGCTCAGTTTAGGGTTTCCCGCCGTGGAATCCCTAATTTAACCCTAATTACAACTTAACAATTCAACATAGAGATTTGGAGTTTCTACACTCCACGTAAGCGTGTCCTTAAGACATGTTTATTCCCCGTGAGACCTTGACCACAGTCAAGAAGTCTCTAACCTCCCTTTTGAGGGGAACTACGATTACTCTGATTCCACTCCCGTAAGGATACGTAGGCACAAGATGCGATGTCTTGCCGAGTAAACTTAGAATTAACCCCTTAGGTCTCTTTTCTCACTTTTAATCCTTTGTACATATACCTTAAGCAAATAAATAAAGCAAATAGTAAACATCTGAACAAAAGGTTCCTGTAGAGTACTACAGAAGTTTAGGGTGCTAATACCTTCCCTAAATTTAACCAACCCCCGAACCCTAGATCTTTCCCCGCATTGTGTTTACGATGCAAAATAGGTTTTCCCTCTTTTGACCTTTTCCTTCGGATAAATCAAAGAGCGGTTGTGAATTGAATTGCGATTCAAACTCATTAATAGTTTGTGATCCTATTTCCACCGCAACAGAAAATGGCGACTTCACTGGGGAGAAGAAATTCTTAATTTTTGAGGGTTATCCCTAATTTGTTCATATTTATTGCTACTTGTTTTGTTATTTTGCATGTATATATTTGTGCGCTGGTTTAGGGGATTGTTCCTTGTGCAGTGAGATAAGTCCTACGCCCGGACTAGTGACATTATTATAGGATGGGGATATATTCGATGAGGCTTATCGGGAGTTGAATCCCGACTAAGTTGATTCGAGAATCACCGCTCAGTTGAGACCTTTTCGAAAATGGTTCGGTTGATCGAGTATTGTTGCGGTTAGAATATGATATCAAATTATTAATTAATTTGAATCGCATCTTTAGTTCACAACCGCTCTTTGATTTATCCGAAGGAAAAGGTCAAAAGAGGAAAACCTAATTTTGCATCGTAAAGACAATGCGGGGAGAGATCTAGGTAAGGGGTTGGTTAAGCTTAGGGAAGGTACTAGCACCCTAAACTTCTGTAGTACTCTACAGGAACCTTTTGTTTATTGTATGCTTTTTTATTTTATTATCTGTTTGAAATATATTGCTAAGGGATATAGTGATCTAAAAGAGCTAACGGTTAGTCCTAAGTTTACTCGGCAAGACGTCGCATCTTGTGCCTACATATCCTGACGGGAATGGAATCAGAGTAATTGTAGTTCCCCTCGAAAGGGAGGTTAGAAACTTCTTGACTATGGTCAAGGTTTCAATGGGGAATAAGCATATCTTAAGGACATGCTTACGTGGAGTCTTAGAACTCCTATTTCTACGTTGAACTTGTTATTGAAATTAGGGTTAAATTAGGGATTCCACGGCGGGAACCCTAAAATAGAGTACGGCGACTCTTTGACCTAATGCTAGGGTAAAGGGTATTTTCGTCCACGGTGGGACACCTAGGCGATTAGGGTTTTGAAATGGTCAAACGTTAGGGTTATTGACTCGGCGGTCAAACAGCTAGACCTAATCCTTCGGAAGGAACATAACGCTAAATCATGCAAAACATGGCAAAATATTATATGGCAGAAATAAAGTGCGGAAAGTAAAGAAAGCGTCGCGACGATCACTCGCGTAAATTACAAATCCCCAAAAAATGCAAAATAAAATAAACCGCGACCATGGCCTCGCGTAAATTACATCCATGGAACAAATTACAAATATGATAACGAAATAATTAATTAATAATAATCGGAGACCGACTAAAACCTAGCGGAAAACAAATAGAGAATGTTAGTGGAAAAAATATTAGGCGGAAATCAATGACAAATAATAAAGCAATTAATATTGAAAGAAAGAAAATGCAATTGGGAAATTTATTATTTTATTAATTTTGAAAAAACTTTATTTTTAATTTCTGAAAAAAGAAATTTAATCTTAATTTTGAAACAATGGTTTTTAATAAAAATGTTTTAGTTTTAATTTTTTTTAAAAAGGATTCAATTTAAATTTTTTTTAAAAAAGGAAGTTTTAGTTTTAATAAAAAACAGTTTAATTTTTTTAGTATTATAAGAACAGAGTTTTAAAACAAGGTTTAACTAGCAAATATATTTTAATTAAACTAACCATTTATTATGACATAATTACAATTTAAAGAAAATCATAATAATAATAATAATAATAATAATAATAATAATAAGAAGAAGAAGAAAAATAAAAAAAGGGAAAAATAAAAAATATAAGGGGAAAAGTAGGCTTCACGCTGAAGCATTTCAATCTTTAGGTTTTTAGAAACCCCATCTTCTTCTTCATCACGGTGGCGGCGGCGTTGCAGCTCCTTTGAGCTTTGCTCCATTCTTTCATGGCCGGAAACGATTTCTCTCCTTCTTCTTCGGTTTGTTCCACCTGAAAACAACAGAAAAAATTTATTATTGACAAAAAGAACTACTCACCTCGTTCGGGGTTCGAAGCGGTTCGCGGTGGTTTTGCGCCGTTTGGTGGATTTGCTGACGTTTTCCTCTTCTGATAAGTCGTGAGAACGACCGCCGTTTTTTCCTTTTGTGTGCTCTCCCCCTTTTCTCAAATGCAACTCATGTTTATATAGGTAACAAATTAGGGTTAACTCTAACCTAATGCCCACTTTAAAGCCCAACTTAAAGAATTAGTCAAAACTAAAACAAATTAAAACAAACTTAAAACCCTATTTATTTACTAAACATTAAAAATATTATAAAAAGAATAAAATCTTTTCTAATATTTTTAATTTTATAATTTTTGGATGTTTTTATGAATAATATGAAAAAAAGTGAAAAAATAATATTTTTTAAAAAATAATTTAAATAAAATACGAAAATAATAATTAAATAATAAAAAAATTATTTTTGTTATTTTTTTTATGAAAATAGAAAAGTTAGAATAAAAATAAAAGAAACAAAACAAAAAGTGAAGAAGGTGGGATTCAAACTCTCGACCTCTCACACTCACAACTACTTACACATGGTCTCTTGCCAATTGTGCCATTTTATTCATTCAAAATAAAGTGGCACTAGAAACTATGTAAAGGTAGGACAAATTTGGGGTGCAACAGATGCCCCTATTTAAATAGCTTCACCGGATGATTTGAGCAGCAGAGACTCGAGAAATCGCGGTGAAAGGGATTTAAATACAGATAACCGGAAATTTGGCCCCTAGATGCAGTGATATGCAATGATATGGACAAAATAACACGAACTATAATGCTGACAATGCCATGAATCTAATATGATGTGTATGATGGAATGATGAATGCAAGGATGCAGACGACACGACGTCATAGGGGACAGCGCAGCGAAGAATTGCATTGGGGAAGAAGACACGCGGTGGTGACAAGGTAACATAGGATCCACACGGAGGCAGGACCAGGTAAACGACAGACGCTAGAGTTTTCGGGACATTCCTTGAAGAGATCGAGCGGGATCTTCAGGACTCACCAGAAAACATATAGGGAGAGACAAACATCAGAATATTTCGGAAGAACATCGAAAAGGAGACACGTCGTATCTGGAAGAACGTCAGATAGACATGACACGAAATAGTCGATGGGTGCCAAGTAAACTGGACTTTGTCCACAAGGTAAGACGCGGATAAAACACGACCTCGGGGAGAAAAATGCAAATGGGGATAAAACACCCATGCTGCCAAGTAACTAAATTCGTCCACAAGGTAAGACGCGGATAAAACACGACCTCGGGGAGAAAAATGCAAATGGGGATAAAGCACCCATGATACCAAGTAAATAAATTCGTCCACGAGGTAATACGCGGGTAAAACACGACCTCGGGGAGAAAAATGCAAATGTGGATAAAGCACCCATGATGCCAAGTAAATAAATTCGTCCACAAGGTAAGACGCGGGTAAAACACGACCTCGGGAGAAAAAGAAAATGGGGATAAAACACCCATGATGCCAGGTAAATTGGACTTCATCCACGAGGTAATACGCGGGTAAAACACGACCTCGGGAGAAGAAGCAAATGGGGATAAAACACCCATGATGCCAGGTAAATTGGACTTCGTCCACGAGGTAATACGCGGGTAAAACACGACCTCGGGAGAAGAAGCAAATGGGGATAAAACACCCATGATGCCAGGTAAATTGGACTTCGTCCACGAGGTAATACGCGGGTAAAACATGACCTCGAGAGAAAAAGCAAATGGGGATAAAACACCCATGATATGCACATGTGTATAAATCATGCTATGATAGATGATCAAATGACAATGCAGATGTCGACGACAAGGCTTGAATCTGTTGGTAAGATGACAAGACTGGAAAACTGATTCCTCAACCCGGAGATCACTGCCACTTGCTAAATTGTAATCAGGTTAATGGTCCTCGTAGGAAGGATGGAAAGCCGCTTGGAGATCTTTCAAGTAAACTGCCCCAGATTAAATTGTCCATTACAGATGAACTGATAATTGCTTCAGCTTGTCTGATTCTGAAAATGACTGTTTTATTGTACCCTCGGAAGGTTTGCCCCAGTGTGAGTCTTGGGAAAAAAAACCTTTGGATAAACCAAATCTGAGAAGATCTTGTCTTGAACAAATCTTGAACTGATTCTTTGACAGGATGTAAAAGGAACTTGCCCCTGATAAGATCACTTGACCAAGTTTCTCATTGTTTAAAAATTCCTTAGAGGAAAGCCAGTTTGCAAACAAAAATATTCATACAAACATGGTAATGCAAAGTTCATGCGACTTTTGAAATCAAAATTATTTTTGAAAAATGAAAAATAAGTTGTTGGTCAGAACACGGTGGTTCAAGACGCTCAAAATTTAAAACAAAAGTGTATTGCCAAAATAAATGATTCACAAAGATCTTTTGGAGTCAGGTTACGCAACCTTGTTGTAGTATACTTTCAAAATAACCTTGCTTCAATTAGGTCTTTTGAGGGTTGTAACGTGGTCTGGTTCACGGTTTATGAAACAAAGGATAAAGGCTCAAAATTTATTTATACCCATCCCATCTACATGATGATCTCCAGTCCTATGCTCAGTTAACTCCTATTATGCATTCAGGTTCGTATAGATTAGGAATTGCACTGATGGTAGCAATGATGGTTCAGAAGTCAATGGACCTACGAAAAGCAGCCACTACTTCCTTATGATATTTGGTCATTTTGGCATTGAGGATTTTCAGGGTAAAGATTTAAAACTCCTCTTTGTATTATCCCTAAATTTTGCCTGAACTGTTTTACAGTCAGCGGGATGCCCCAGTTTTGCCTAAGTCTCCTTCATAGGTTTTGACTTAGCGGGCTTTTTCTTTTGATTTTTTTTTTGAAACATGACTGCCTGGTTTAATGATTACGGTGAACCATCATCGGTTTTTTTTTTGACTTAAAAAAATCTTCGACACTTGTTTGTTGTGTGTGAAGGAAAATTGTAAGTGCGACCTTTATATGAAAGGTATATTGCATGAACACATAACCGAGTTAACTGAGAACTACCCATCCCCAGGTTAAAATTGCGGTTTTTTTTGTAAAGAAAGGAACTCCAACTTCTAGGCTCGAAGGGGTTGACAAGGGATTAATTTCCTTATTTCTCCAGTGTTTGGGAATTGAAATAATGCCTTACATCGTCAACAAGGTTTGATTGAAAGCATACTGACAGCAATTATGGGTATAACGTTATCATCATTCTCCCTCCAATCTTAGCATATCAAAAATTTGGACAAAAAGTAAATATTTGAAAATAAAGAATAAAGATGCAAATAATAGGCAAAATGAATTGAATCAAAAGTCGCAATGCTTATTTCATTAATGTAAAAGTACAAACATAATTTGAAAGCAAACAACTAATACGAAATAAGGAAAATGCAAACAACAAGGAATAAAAGGCCTAGTGATAAAACTTCATTTGTGATGCACTGGCAAGGGATCCTTCTGAAAATTCGGATGACCGTCTGTAAAATCAAGTATTCCGGTTCTAACCAATTCATGCACTCTAGCCTTCAGCGCAAAACAATGTTCCAAGTCGTGGCCTGGGGCACCCTCATGAAAAGCACAATGGAGATCGGTCCTGAACCCAACCGGATGGGGATTAGGAGGAGGTGGCGAAGCCTTTGTGGTGATCAGTCCTCGTCGAACCAAGTCAAGATATAGCTCGGTGTAAGTAATGGGAATAGGATCAAAGTGGCTTCTGTTCCATTTCTGGTTTGTCTGATAACTGGGCGTTGAGGAGTCTGAGCTGGCTGTCCTCTAGCAATCAGTATTTGAAGCATTTCAGTGAGCTTAGTCATGTCTGACTTTAACTCATCGATTTCCATTCGGATCTCTGCATTGTATGTCTCTTGCTCTGACATCTTATGTCTATAGTTAGCCCTGGTCTGATATCTGTGTCGAGGAATCAACTTGACGACTCAAAGGTACACTGGAAGACGAGAGAACCGAGAATGAGAAACCGGGAGGAAAATGCAATGCAAAAATGTGATGCTAATGCCATGTAATGGTTCCAAGAATTTCAACGGTCGATTGTAAATATTCCCTTTTAGGAAAGTTGGAAAGATTTTTTTTTTTTACTCTAAAATGTAGGACCTTTTGAATTTGCAAAGGACTGTTGAATTCCTTGAAACTGGAAATGATATGATGCTTTATGGATGCAAAGCACAAATACACATACAAAGGTCCTAGGTTAGAGGACAGCGAATGGAGTTAAGGTCTACCCTTCCCAAAAGGTAAGTACTATAGGTTAATTGTACCTGCAGAACAAGGGTTCTAAATAAGTGTCCAAAGTCATCAGTCCATCCTTCGGATATTATCAACTTTCCAACTAACTCGGAGGTCGATAATATTCTCGAGAGAACCTCTTTTGAGTGTAGTATCACGTAGCAACTATTGTAGGACTACTCCCACATAGTTCCCGCACTACGTCCTATATAAGGCCAAGGTGGTGTTAAGGTACTACGGTCCCCAGTATCACAGACTCCAATTGAAAATAGTAAAAGTTTTCACGACTGCACTCGATCAACCGAACCATTTTCGAAAGGGTCTCAACTGAGCGGTGATTCTCGAGTTGACTTGGTCGGGACTCACTCCCGGCAAGCCTCGTCGAATATCTTACCTTCCTATATAATAAGGTCACTCAAGTCCGGGTTAGGACTTATCTCACAATAACAGGTATCCCCACAAGGTACAATGATATATAAAAATGATTAATAAAATATCATACAATAAACAAAATAGGGGTAACCCTTAAAAATTAGGAGGGTCCCCAGTGAAGTCGCCATTTTCTGTTGCGGTTAGAATATGATATCAAATTATTAATTAATTTGAATCGCATCTTTAGTTCACAACCGCTCTTTGATTTATCCGAAGGAAAAGGTCAAAAGAGGAAAACCTAATTTTGCATCGTAAAGACAATGCGGGGAGAGATCTAGGTAAGGGGTTGGTTAAGCTTAGGGAAGGTACTAGCACCCTAAACTTCTGTAGTACTCTACAAGAACCTTTTGTTTATTGTATGCTTTTTTATTTTATTATCTGTTTGAAATATATTGCTAAGGGATATAGTGATCTAAAAGAGCTAACGGTTAGTCCTAAGTTTACTCGGCAAGACGTCGCATCTTGTGCCTACATATCCTGACGGGAATGGAATCAGAGTAATTGTAGTTCCCCTCGAAAGGGAGGTTAGAAACTTCTTGACTATGGTCAAGGTTTCAATGGGGAATAAGCATATCTTAAGGACATGCTTACGTGGAGTCTTAGAACTCCTATTTCTACGTTGAACTTGTTATTGAAATTAGGGTTAAATTAGGGATTCCACGGCGGGAACCCTAAAACAGAGTACGGCGACTCTTTGACCTAATGCTAGGGTAAAAGGTATTTTCGTCCACGGCAGGACACCTAGGCGATTAGGGTTTTGAAATGGTCAAACGTTAGGGTTATTGACTCGGCGGTCAAACAGCTAGACCTAATCCTTCGGAAGGAACATAACGCTAAATCATGCAAAACATGGCAAAATATTATATGGCAGAAATAAAGTGCGGAAAGTAAAGAAAGCGTCGCGACGATCACTCGCGTAAATTACAAATCCCCAAAAAATGCAAAATAAAATAAACCGCGACCATGGCCTTGCGTAAATTACATCCATAGAACAAATTACAAATATGATAACGAAATAATTAATTAATAATAATCGGAGACCGACTAAAACCTAGCGGAAAACAAATAGAGAATGTTAGTGGAAAAAATATTAGGCGGAAATCAATGACAAATAATAAAGCAATTAATATTGAAAGAAAGAAAATGCAATTGGGAAATTTATTATTTTATTAATTTTGAAAAAACTTTATTTTTAATTTCTGAAAAAAGAAATTTAATCTTAATTTTGAAACAATGGTTTTTAATAAAAATGTTTTAGTTTTAATTTTTTTTAAAAAGGATTCAATTTAAATTTTTTTTAAAAAAGGAAGTTTTAGTTTTAATAAAAAACAGTTTAATTTTTTTAGTATTATAAGAACAGAGTTTTAAAACAAGGTTTAACTAGCAAATATTTTTTAATTAAACTAACCATTTATTATGACATAATTACAATTTAAAGAAAATCATAATAATAATAATAATAATAATAATAATAATAATAATAATAATAATAATAATAATAATAATAATAATAATAATAAGAAAAATAAAAAAAGGGAAAAATAAAAAATATAAGGGGAAAAGTAGGCTTCACGCTGAAGCATTTCAATCTTTAGGTTTTTAGAAACCCCATCTTCTTCTTCATCACGGTGGCGGCGGCGTTGCAGCTCCTTTGAGCTTTGCTCCATTCTTTCATGGCCGGAAACGATTTCTCTCCTTCTTCTTCGGTTTGTTCCACCTGAAAACAACAGAAAAAATTTATTATTGACAAAAAGAACTACTTACCTCGTTCGGGGTTCGAAGCGGTTCGCGGTGGTTTTGCGCCGTTTGGTGGATTTGCTGACGTTTTCCTCTTCTGATAAGTCGTGAGAACGGCCGCCGTTTTTTCCTTTTGTGTGCTCTCCCCCTTTTCTCAAATGCAACTCATGTTTATATAGGTAACAAATTAGGGTTAACTCTAACCTAATGCCCACTTTAAAGCCCAACTTAAAGAATTAGTCAAAACTAAAACAAATTAAAACAAACTTAAAACCCTATTTATTTACTAAACATTAAAAATATTATAAAAAGAATAAAATCTTTTCTAATATTTTTAATTTTATAATTTTTGGATGTTTTTATGAATAATATGAAAAAAAGTGAAAAAATAATATTTTTTAAAAAATAATTTAAATAAAATACGAAAATAATAATTAAATAATAAAAAAATTATTTTTGTTATTTTTTTTTATGAAAATAGAAAAGTTAGAATAAAAATAAAAGAAACAAAACAAAAAGTGAAGAAGGTGGGATTCAAACTCTCGACCTCTCACACTCACAACTACTTACACATGGTCTCTTGCCAATTGTGCCATTTTATTCATTCAAAATAAAGTGGCACTAGAAACTATGTAAAGGTAGGACAAATTTGGGGTGCAACAAGTATAATCGTGAAAACTTTTTCTATGGTCGATTGGAGTCTGTGATATTGGGAACCGTAGTACCTTAACACCACCTCGGCCTTATTTAGGACGTAGTGCGGGAGCTATGTGGGAGTAATCTTACAACGGTTGCTACGCGATACTACACTCAAAAGAGGTTCTCTTGAGAATATTATTAACCCCCGAGTCAATCGGAAGGTCGATAATATCCGAAAGATGGGCTGATGACTTTGGGCACTTTTTAGAACCTTGTTCGGCAGGTACAACTAACCTATAGTACACTCCTTTTGGGGATGGGTAGACCTTAACTCCACTCATGACTTTTAACCTAGGGTTTTGTGTATTCATGTGCATGGCATCCATAAAGCATCCCATTGCATTGTATTTCATGGAATTCAAACATCATTTATATCGCGGGATAAAATAAAAATGAAAAACAAGAAAATTTTTTTTGTACCCCACGACATTCGTAAATGTTTGAATTCCATGAAATCTTCATTTGCATTTGCATCATAGCATCATATACTTTCTTGCATTGCATGTGTCTTCCGTTTTCTCATGTTCGGTTCTCTCGCCTTCCAGTTTCGTCACCCTGAGTCCTCGGCACCAGTACAACACCAGAGCTCAAACTCGGAAGAGAATGGAGGATCAGACAAAAGAGATTGATCGCCTTAGCAATGAACTTGAAGACCTGCGAGGGGGTATGGGGCGTATGATGGAATTGTTACATGTCATGAATGCTAAGATGGATACCCAGCCCACTGTTGTTTCCGAGATTGCCGGCGTAACTGTGGACCCTCCACCGAATGTGACCGTAGCAAGGGACCCACCTTATGGTCTTGCTCCCGGTTTTGTGCCTCCTCAAACCACTGTTCCGATTAATCAGCCTGTTCAGCAAGCCGTTCCTTTATTTTCTGAAGTTTCTAGGGGGGCTCCTATCTTTGCACCACCTGTCGTACACACCCGTGCGCAACCGTATTTCAATGAGACAGGCTTTGATAATCTTGATGAGAATGTTGAAGGTTATGAGAAACATGACAAGCTTCGTGAGGAAGTAGACACTATCGTCCAGAGATTAAGAAAAGTAGAGGGCGATCAAATTTTTGGGACTGCTGCAAGGGACGTCTGTTTGGTCTCAGGTCTGGTCATTCCCCCGAAGTTCAAGACTCCGAACTTCGATCGCTATGAAGGTGCCACTTGTCCTAAGAGTCATCTGATCATGTACTATCGCAAAATGGCTGCCCATGTTGAGAATGATAAACTGATGATTCATTGCTTCCAAGATAGTTTGAAGGGTGCTTCTTCCAAATGGTACTTAACTTTGGACCAGTCTCGCATTAAGAGTTTCCAAGATTTATCTGACGCTTTCATCAAACATTACAAATACAATATGGATCTAGCTCCTGACAGAAGACAGTTACTGAGTATGTCACAAAAGAATTCTGAGTCATTCAAAGAGTACGCTCAAAGGTGGAGAGAGATTGCCTCGCAAGTGGAACCTCCTTTGACCGAGAAAGAGTTAGCTGATTGGTTTGTCGACACGGTTCGTCCAGAATTTTACGAGAGGATGGTGGGTAGTGTGACTTCGAATTTCTCTGACATCGTGGCTGTGGGTGTCAAGATTGAATTGGGTATGAAAAGCGGTAAAATGACAAGTAATCATGGTGTTTCCAAGGATCAGCCGAAGAAACCTCCGTATAGCTCTCAGAAGAAGAAAGAAGGGGAGACTAATGCTATATCCTCTGGTAGACGAAGAGACCAATTTTATCGATATCCGCAAGGTTATGCTCAACCTCAAGGGTACCCGATCCAGTATGCTCAACAACCCTATGTGGCAGCTGTTGCGCCTTCTTTCAATCAACAGGTTCCTATGTATCAACCTATGCAACAATCTCCTGTTTATCCGCCTCCTAACTATCAACAAGTGCCCAACGCTCTTGCCCATCAACAGCCAAGGAATCCGGCTCCTCGCCAGAATGTTCCGAACAAGAGACCGTATAAACCTTGTCCGCCGATTCCAATGACTTTCACCGAGCTGTATCCCTCATTAGTCAAGCAAGGTCTAATCACTACTCGAGCTCTGGGTCCGCCTCCTAATCCTCTACCCGCCAATTACAACGCCGCTGCTCATTGTTTATTTCATGAGGGTGCGCCTGGTCATGATCTGGAGAACTGTTATGCTCTCAAAAATCTTGTCAGGGATTTATTGGAAAAAGAGATTTTGTCGTTTGAAGATCCTCAACCGAATGTTAAGAAGAACCCTTTTCCTAACCATGAGAGTGTTAATGCCATTAGTGCCGATTCTGAGGAAGGTTATGTCCTTGATGTTGATCAGATTAAGACTCCTCTTAAGATATTCCATGCGAAGCTGTTTGAAGCCGGTCTGGTAGATACTTCCCATGTTGCATGCGCGAGTTGTGAAGCCACTATTAAGGGTTGTGTGTTGGTTCAGGATGATGTTCAGAGGTTGATTAACGAGGGTGTTTTACAAGTGACAAGCCAAGCCAAGAAGGATGAAGTCGCTGTGGTTGAGCTTGTCTTCCATCAGCCTGAATCAAAGGGTAAGGTACCAGTGTTTAATCTGTCAGGGGCAGGTTCTGCCAATCCCGTGTTCGATATACCAAAGTCGTCTATCCCTGAGGTGAATCAGCCTAAGCCTATAGTTATTCGAAGACCAAGTCCGTTTCCTTTCAGTGATCCTAAAGCTGTGCCTTGGAAATACGACGTGACGATGATTGACAAGGAGTCTGGGAAGGTTATTCCAAATGAAGAGGTTAAGGACACTGTGACCAATATCGCAGAGGCAAGCAGGATGACTCGCAGTGGCCGTGTGTATACTCCCCGTTCCAATGAGGTTCCACCTAAGGAAACCACTAATATCCCAGTGTCTGCCAAAGACAAAGGTAAGGGAGCCGTTACGAATGATGAAGATGCCGAGTTTTTGAGGATCATCAAGAAAAGTGACTATAAAGTTATTGACCAACTTCATCAGACTCCTTCCAAGATTTCGATTTTATCTCTGTTGATGAGTTCACCCGCTCATAGGATGGCCTTGCAGAAAGTTTTGACTCAAGCACATGTGGATCAAGATATCAGCACCAGTCGGTTTGATAGTGTGATTGCCAATTTGACCGCCTGTAACACCCTTAGTTTCAGCAACGAGGAGTTACCAAAGGAGGGTCCGAATCATAATCGTGCTTTACATATATCAGTGAAATGTCAGGAAGACAATTTAGCGAGAGTACTAGTGGACACCGGCTCTTCTCTGAATGTTCTACCCAAGAGGGTTCTTGATAAGTTGGTTTTCAAAGAGACTGTGTTGAAACCTACTCCTTTGATCGTCAAGGCTTTCGATGGTTCTCGCCGGTCGGTAATGGGGGAGGTTGAGCTTCCTATCCTAATTGGTCCGCAAGTTTTTAATATCACGTTTCAAGTCATGGACATTAATCCCAATTACAGCTGCTTACTTGGAAGGCCGTGGATTTATGCCGCTGGGGGAGTAACCTCAACGTTACATCAAAAGATGAAGTTCGTGATCGATGGAAAGTTGGTTATTATACACAGTGAGGAGGATCTGATGGTCAGTAACCTGTCTTCTTTCCGTTACATCGAGGCCGATGAGAATGCTTTGGAAATCTCCTTTCAAGCACTCGAGATCGCCAATGCTGTTCTGCTAGAAGTCGAAGAGACAGTGGGTCAGGGTAATCCATCTTTTGCATCTCTGAAGAGTACCAAATCAACAATTGACAGGGGCATTCCGGAAGGTTGGGGAGAGGTAATTGATGTCAAGACCAAGACTGATCGCTTTGGGTTGGGTTACAAACCGACTCAGAATGGAGCTGCCACAACTGTCGAAGGGCGTCCGAAGGTTATCCAAGAGGTATTTGTCAGCGGAGGTTTCCAAGTCAATGCCGTCAGTGACTGTGAGGAAGATGAAGATCTGAGCAACCTGGTGTTTAAGGGTGATGCAGCTTTGAACAACTGGGAGGCCGTAGAGATCCCTGTTATCTTTCCATCGTCAAAGTAATTTTAGCATTTTTTCATTTACGTTTTCAAATAAAAATCCGTAGCTCTGCCCAAGGATATAGGGTCGTTTTTGTTGGGCCACCTTTCATTTTTAAAAAGGATATTAATAAAGGCATTTTGTTTAATTCCACTTTGGTTCATTTGCGTTTTTCGTTTCCACTTTTAAAAAATGAAGTTGGCAACCTTTTTTCCAAAAAATAAAACAAAAAAACAGCATTTCATTTCTTATCTTACATATCTTCGAGCATTTTAATTAAGTAAGCCTTCCATCATGCAGAGACATCGCAAACCTCGTTGGATCCAATGACTTTACTGACACTCCTAACTGGGATGCACCCATCAATCAAGCTGAAGACGAGGGTGAAGAAGATTTTGAAGTACCCGCTGAACTGACAAGATTGATTGAGTACGAGTACACAGAGCTTCAACCGCATAAAGAGCAGGTGGACTTAATTAATCTTAGTACAGATGAGAACAAGAAAGAGGTCAAGATTGGTGCAATGCTTGGGACAGAGGTTAAGCCGAGGTTGATTGAGTTGTTAAAAGAATATATTGATGTGTTTGCATGGTCGTATCAAGATATGCCTGGTCTGGACACAGATATTGTTGTTCACAAGTTGCCACTTAAGCCAGATTGTCCACCTATCAAACAAAAGCTTCGAAGAACGAGACCCGACATGGCTTTGAAAATTCGAGATGAGGTTAAAAAACAGTTGGATGCAGGTTTCTTGGCAGTTGCAAAATATCCAGATTGGGTTGCCAATATTGTGCCAGTGCCCAAGAAGGACGGTAAAGTTAGGATGTGTGTGGATTACAGGGATCTGAACAAAGCAAGTCCGAAAGACGACTTCCCTCTGCCACATATTGATACACTTGTAGACAATACAACCAGTTTTGCGTTGTTCTCATTTATGGATGGTTTCTCTGGCTATAATCAGATCAAAATGGATCCCGATGATCGAGAGAAGACTACTTTCATTACTCCTTGGGGGACCTTTTGCTACAAAGTCATGCCCTTCGGTTTGAAGAACGCAGGGGCAACTTACCAACGCGCTATGACCACTCTTTTTCATGATATGATGCACAAGGAGATCGAGGTGTATGTGGACGATATGATAGCCAAATCTCAGAGTGAAGAGGAACATCTAGACCATTTGGTGAAGTTGTTTGAACGACTCAGGAAGTATCAGTTGAAGTTGAATCCTGCTAAATGTACCTTCGGTGTCAGATCTGGAAAATTGCTTGGTTTTATTGTTAGCCAACGAGGGATTGAGGTAGATCCTGACAAAGTCCGAGCCATTCAAGATATGCCAGCTCCGCAAACCGAGACACAAGTTAGAGGCTTTCTTGGGCGTTTGAACTATATTTCCAGGTTTATCTCTAACATGACCGCTACCTGTGAGCCGATATTCAAATTGCTTTGTAAGGGGCAGACGGTTGAGTGGAACCCTGATTGTCAAAAAGCGTTTGAGAAAATTAAGAGTTATTTGCAAGACCCCCCCTATTCTGATTCCTCCCGTACCTGGAAGACCGTTGTTTATGTACCTTACTGTTCTTGAGAAGTCTATGGGTTGTGTGCTTGGGCAACATGATGAGACTGGAAGAAAGGAACATGCGATTTATCATCTGAGCAAGAAGTTTACTGATTGTGAAAACAGATACTCACCATTGGAGAAAACTTGTTGTGCGTTGGCATGGGCCGCTAGGCGCCTTCGGCAATATATGGTCTGTCATACCACATTGTTGATTTCTAAAATGGATTCGATCAAGTATATTCTTGAAAAACCTGCTCAAACCGGGAGGCTAGCCCGTTGGCACATGTTGTTATCCGAATATGACATCCAGTATGTACCCCAAAAGGAAATTAAGGGTAGTATTTTATCGGATTATCTTGCAGATCAGCCAGTTGAAGATTATGAACCTCTTAAGTTTGACTTTCCTGATGAGGATATTTTGTTGATCAAGAGAGATTGTGAAGAGCCAGATCCGAGCGAAGGTCCGGAACCAGGTCTTTGGTGGAGGATGATGTTTGATGGTTCCTCGAATTTCAATGGGCATGGTATAGGCGCCGTTTTGATGAACCCAAAGGGTGGATTCACTCCGTTTACAGCCAGGTTAGACTTTGAGTGTACTAATAATGTCGCGGAGTATGAAGCATGTATTCTTGGCCTCGAAGCAGCAATTCACCTCCGAATCAAACTTCTTAAAGTAAGTGGTGACTCAGCCTTGGTTATTTACCAGGTACAAGGCAGATGGGAAACGAAGAATGAGAAGTTAATCCCTTACAAGGACTACATTGTCGAGCTGATTAAGTATTTCGACGAGATAGAGTTCGAGCATGTTCCTAGATCTGAGAATCACGTTGCTGATGCTTTAGCCATGTTAGCATCCATGTGGAAAGTTAAATTCGTTAATGAAGCACCTCTTATCCATATTGAACGCAAAGTTGAGCCCGCTTATTGTCAAGTAGTCGAAGAGATTGAGGTGGATGAAAAGCCTTGGTTTCACGACATCAGGAACTATCTAGCCAAGCAAGAGTATCCCGATGGTGCTACCGGTCTGGACAAGAAAACGTTGAGAAGACTGGCTTCGAAATTCTTTATTAGTAATGGTGTGTTATACAAAAGAAATTACAACATGGTTTTGCTTAGATGTGTTGATAAACGGGAAGCGGATATGTTACTGCAAGAAATTCACGAGGGGACCTTCGGCACCCATGCCAATGGTTATGCTATGACCAAGAAGATGTTAAGGGCTGGGTATTATTGGTTAACTATGGAAGCTGACTGCATCCAATACGCTAGAAGATGCCATAAGTGCCAAATTTACGCTGATAAGATGCATGTACCTCCCTCGCCGTTAAATGTTTTGTCTTCACCATGGCCGTTCTCAATGTGGGGCATTGACATGATTGGGGCAATCGAGCCGAAGGCTTCTAATGGTCATCATTTTATCCTTGTTGCTATTGATTATTTCACCAAGTGGGTAGAGGCTGCCTCCTACACCAACGTGACTAAGCAAGTGGTTGCCCGCTTCATCAGGAAAGAAATTATCTGCCGTTATGGAATTCCAAGTCGGATAATAACTGACAATGGCACCAATCTGAATAACAAGACCATGAAGGAGTTGTGTGACAATTTCAAGATCACTCATCACAATTCTTCTCCGTACCGTCCTAAAATGAATGGGGCTGTTGAAGCTGCGAATAAGAATATCAAGAAAATCCTGCAAAAGATGGTCGTGACTTACAAAGATTGGCATGAGATGTTACCGTTTGCTTTGCATGGATACAGGACCTCAGTGCGAACTTCGACAGGGGCAACACCTTTCTCATTGGTGTATGGAATGGACGCTGTACTCCCCATTGAAGTAGAGATACCTTCTTTAAGGGTGTTGATGGAAGCTGAACTTGAGGAAGCTGAGTGGGTGCAAGACAGACTGGATCAGTTGAATCTCATTGACGAGAAACGCATGACAGCTATGTGCCATGGGCAATTATATCAGAAACGGATGAAAAGAGCATTTGATAAGAAGATTCGTATCCGTGAGTTCCGTCAAGGAGAGCTCGTACTCAAAAAGATCTTGCCAGTGCATAAAGATATGCGTGGAAAGTGGATGCCCAATTATGAAGGCCCATTAGTTGTAAAGACCGTTTTCTCCGGAGGGTCTCTGATACTTACAACAATGGATGGTGAAGAGCTTGCACATCCCGTGAATTCTGATGCAGTCCGAAAATATTATGCCTAAAAACCCGCTAAGTCGAAAACCTGCAAAAGGCGACTTAGGCAAAAGTAAGGGTTGAAAAAAAGAAATAATAATAAAAAGCTCGCTAAGTTGAAAACCCGAAAGGGCGGCTTAGGCAAAAAGGAGCGTCCCGGTGGATTGAAAACCCGAAAGGGCGGTCCAGGCAAAAGTTAGGGACAAAGGCATTTCATTGCATCAGAAAACACCGATCATTACAAACACACTTTCCGCATGAGAGCCATTTTCCAGTTCGTTCATTCTCGTCCAAAGCAAGATTCTGGATTAGTCTTAGTTATTAGTGTCAGTAGGTGTCGTTGGATTCAATGTAACCTTTTCCCATGTTGCCAATTTCAAAGCATAATCATCTGTGGAGCTATGCCTTCAGCAAGCTGCCACCCTTTAATAAAAGATACCATTTTGTTGCTTACATTCCTTGGTGCATTACTCTTGTTTTCTATTGTTATGCAAAATGAATTTATTCTTAAAATTTTGAAAATGAAAGGTGCATTGAAAATTTTTAAAGCTGTTCTTCGAAAACGCAATCGGAAATATAAGAAATTACTTTGACTAGTGGAAATTTCGGAAGGATCTCTTCACTCCTCGAAAAATCTCATTGTTGCAGAAACACTTTTAAATCATTGCTCTGACACAGTCCCCAGAGAGACTATAAGCTGACAACCTTTTCTTGGGTAACTCGAAAGTGTCCTTCAGGTTTTCTTCTCCCCATGTGAAGACGTGATACTGTGCACCCAAGCAGATTACCTTCTCCCCAGAGAATTCAGAACTTTAAAACCAGATGTGGTCCTACCTTTTTTTCCCCATGATTGACGTATTGGTTGCAGAGAACGCAGGGTATCTCCGTCGAGATGTCTATTTCATCTCTCGTCCCGTCTCTAGTCAGTTTCGTCAGCATACACAGGGGCATAAGCATCACATGCCTATTTCATACACATACTCATTGCATACTCATTTCATAACATCTTGCATACATAGACATTAACATACATTCACATTAACATATGCATTCACAGGTTCATTGTGTTTCACCATCATTTGGTTGTTACCGCCGAGTAACTGGGTTCGTCCATTCTCTCCAAATAGATTGTCAGCCCTGAGTATAAAATGCATATGCGTTTCCAGTTTCCCCACAGAGCTCGATCCTCGTGGATGACGGTTACTTCAGCTATCTTTCCTCACTAGGATAAGATATCTATCCTTCGAGATCATTCCCTCGACGGAGTCTTGATTACCAGTCTTCTTTCTAGTTCGATCCTAGATTGAATCTCAGTATTGTCGGTCGTCGAGCCCAACCGGATGTGCATTTATTTTGCACTATCTTTCAAGAAAATCAATCACAATCCTTTACAGATGCACGCCAGTTCACGCCTGGAAAATCTCACTTTACATCTTACAACATCGGTATGCGACATTTCTCACCTAAGAAGCCGATCCTATCTTCGTTATGACTCGCAGCAAATGGCCATCTCCATTGAGAAGTTGGGCTTCCATTTTCCTTGTCGTCTTGAGGTATAGGGAGGTTTTGAACCAAATCGTATTCAGGAGAGCACGATCTTGAAGTATGAGGAAGTTCATTTACCCTTTAGTAAAAGAAGGAGCAGAATCATATTCAGGAGAGCACGATCTTGAAGTATGAGGAAGTTCATTTTCCCTTTAGTAAAAGAAGGAGCAGAATCATATTCAGGAGAGCACGATCTTGAAGAATGAGGAAGTTCATTTACCCTTTAGTAAAAGAAGGAGCGGAATCATATTCAGGAGAGCACGATCTTGAAGTATGAGGAAGTTCATTTACCCTTTAGTAAAAGAAGGAGCGAAATCATATTCAGGAGAGCACAGATCTTGAAGTATGAAGAAGTTCATTTACCCTTTAGTAAAAGAAGGAGCAGAATCATATTCAGGAGAGCACGATCTTGAAGTATGAGGAAGTTCATTTACCCTTTAGTAAAAGAAGGAGCGGAATCATATTCAGGAGAGCACGATCTTGAAGTATGAAGAAGTTCATTTATCCTTCAGTAAAAGAAGAATCAGAATCGTATTCCAGGCGCCGACCTTAAATATGAGAAAATTGATATATCAGATAAGCAGCAGCCTCTTTATTTGAGTGCTTATTCATTTTGGCACATAAGTCCCTTCCAACGATAAGTGACAGTTCTCCCTCGAGAAGCTTATCAGGGCATTTCCCATTAAAGTCCATTTATTTTTGCATACAGCCGGTTTTTACCCTGTATTTTTGCTACGGATTCCCGAAAAGTCCGTTTGATCCTGTCACGAGGGATAGGTTACAGAAGCTTGGATGTTATTCTTTGCTCAATGCTCAATGCATTCTGTGATCGATCTTGCAATCGTACTTGATCCAGTTTTACTTTTAGATTCCCAGTGGAGGCCGTCTCACAGGTGTCATCTCCATTTGAGAATCTCGTTCCCAAAATGACAATTGGTCGTGTTCGCACCAGTTGACCATCATTTTAGAATTCCCTAGGGTTGTACTGTGTCCCAGCGCGTCATTCTCCCCAGTGTGTTTCTTCTCGTAGCGTCCGTCCCTATGTCGTCGCATTCGTCAGCATTTTCACAATTCATCATTCCAGCATACGCATCATATCATCTGCATTAACCTGTTCTCGCTTTGTCCATATCATTGCATAGCACTGCGTCTAAAGGCAAAATTTTCGGTTATCTGTATTTAAATCCCTCCACCATGATTTCTCGAGTCTCTGTTGCTCGAATCACCCGGTGAAGTTATTTAAATAGGGGCAACTGTAATACCCCAAATTTTGTCCTAAGATTTGTCGTCGCATTTCATTGCATTTTTATTGCATTTAATCAATTACTAACAAATTTGTGTAGTCGTTTGACTTTTTGCAGGTAAATATCATATGGCATGCATTTTTTTTCTAAAAAGTAAAAATGGCACAATTGGCAGGAGGACATGTGTAAGGAGTTATGAGTGTGAGAGGTTGAGAGTTCGAATCTCACCTTTGTCACTTTTTTGTTTTTTATTATTTTTACTCTAAATTTTTCTATCTTTCATTAAAAAAATAACAAAAATAGTTTTTTTTATTATTATTTAATTATTATTTTCGTATTTTAATTAAATCATTTTTTAAAATATTATTTTTTTCACTTTTTTCTAAATTATTCATAAAAATATCCAAAAAATCATAAAATAAAAAATATTGAAAAAATTTTTGTGCTTTTTATAATATTTTTGATTTTAGGAATCAATAGGATTATTAGTTTTTATTTTAAGTTTATTTTAATTATTTTAAATTATTTAAATTTTATTTTTTCTTAACTAATTATTTAGTTTGGGCTTTAAAATGGGCTTTAGGGACATTATTGACAATTTGGTGTTAACCCTAATTTGTTCCCTATATATACATGTGTTGCCTTGTTGGAAAAGAGGAGGGAATGAAAAAAACCTAAGAGGAGTGAGTGCCGTTTGCCGTTATTTAGTTTTCTTCTTCATCCATTACTATTGTTTCTTTTTCTTCATCGTTTACCGTTATTTCTTTTCCTTCATCTATTACTGTTGTTTCTTTTTCTTCATCTTTTACCGTTATTTCTTTTTCTTCATCTATTACCGTTATTTCTTTTTCTTTATCTATTACTGTTACGTTTATATATATATAATTTTTAAATTGTTAGAGTTTATATATATAAGATTAATTTTTGATCGAATTATGTCGATACGATGTTTGCACATTTGTGTGCATGACGCGTGACATTTGTGTTAGTTCGATCTGGTTGCGATGATCGCATTTTTGTGTGAGCAATAATACTATTTTTTGCTTAATTTATTTTTCTTTGCGATAAATTTTGTTTCGTCCAATTTAGATCTGGTTGCGATGAGCGCATTTCTGCGTTAGCAACATTGTTGGGTTATTTGGCACATTTAAAATTCATTATTGCTTTATTATTATTATTATTATTATTATTATTAGTATTATTATTATCATTATTTATTATTATTATCGTTATTATCATTATTATTACCATTATTATTATTATTGTTATCATTAATTTATTAAAACTTGTTATAATATAAAAATCTGTTTTTTAAAATAAATAACATTAACATCTTTTCCAAATTAATATGAAAACCTATTATTTTTAAGAAAAACTTTTTTTTAGATAAATTTAAAATAATAACTAAAATCTTTTTTTTAAAATAATAACTAGAACCGTTATTTATTTTATTTTATTATTGTTCAATTCAAATTTCATTATCATATTGTATCTGCTCCTCTCATGTAACCTCGCGAACTTAACAATCGCTCTTTAAATTCTGCCTTTAAATTTCTGCTTGCATGGTTTAAATTATGACATTATCTCTCTGTTTGCATGATTCAATTATCTCACGCGTTTACCATTATTTCTGTCACATTGCACACATCCGAAGGTTAGGTCTAACTGTTTGGCCGCCGCGCCAATAGTCTGTAAAACTTCACACATTCAATTTCAAATCCTCAAAACTACAAACTACAAACCCTAATTTTCACAAATGCCTCGCCGCAGGCAAGATTACAATTTTACCCCTAGAATTAGGTCAAAGAGCCGCCGCGCTCAGTTTAGGGTTTCCCGCCGTGGAATCCCTAATTTAACCCTAATTACAACTTAACAATTCAACATAGAGATTTGGAGTTTCTACACTCCACGTAAGCGTGTCCTTAAGACATGTTTATTCCCCGTGAGACCTTGACCACAGTCAAGAAGTCTCCAACCTCCCTTTTGAGGGGAATTACGATTACTCTGATTCCACTCCCGTAAGGATACGTAGGCACAAGATGCGATGTCTTGCCGAGTAAACTTAGAATTAACCCCTTAGGTCTCTTTTCTCACTTTTAATCCTTTGTACATATACCTTAAGCAAATAAATAAAGCAAATAGTAAACATCTGAACAAAAGGTTCCTGTAGAGTACTACAGAAGTTTAGGGTGCTAATACCTTCCCTAAATTTAACCAACCCCCGAACCCTAGATCTTTCCCCGCATTGTGTTTACGATGCAAAATAGGTTTTCCCTCTTTTGACCTTTTCCTTCGGATAAATCAAAGAGCGGTTGTGAATTGAATTGCGATTCAAACTCATTAATAGTTTGTGATCCTATTTCCACCGCAACAGTTTGTTTTTTGGTCGTAGGTTGGTATGAGCGCGAGTCGGGTTTAAGATTGGAAAATAAATTCTAAACTGGTGATTAATGAATTTTTGACTCCGTCTTCGTCTTGCAGGGGTGTTGCTATGAACAGGGGTTACTATTGTTTGAGAACATCAACATGAAACAAAAACAAATGTAAGCTCTTTGATGCCAAGCTTCCCGGCTCGACCGACTCAACATAAGTGTACCCCATTTTATAACTTATCGCACATGCCAATCAAAGTTGTTGCTAAAAACTCTAGTTCTCTTCTTTAAACCTTTGTGTCTCCTGCGATGTAGGCACAAACGCGGTTATACGGGTGGAGTTCGCGGCTCAATGATGAAGATGTATTATGGATCTCTTCAAGAAGCTTAACTCGGCCATACATGGGCTCAATGCCTCAACTTGACAAAGCATCGATGGCACATGTGATACTAAAGAGATTTCTCAGTATGAAGTGGTATAGATTTAGGATTTTCAATTCATGTATTTCCCTTGTAAACTTACTTGGAAATTTCCCAATAACAATTACTGTAACAACAAAATTCATTGAAATACTTTGTCTTTATAGACATTGGTCTTGAATCCTCTTTGGTTGTTTTTGTATCATGAATTTTGAGGCAAATGCAGGTGTGAATTTTAATGTAATGGAGCATCCCTTGCAATGCTTCATAAATTACACTCATTTTCCTTGTATTTTGAACCAATGGTCGTTCTTAAATAGCCTCTTAAATTGAGATGGTGAATAACATCATTTTTGAGCTTCCCGTTTGGACTTGGCGGCAAACTGGTTGTGAACTAGCTGCGCTTAAAAATGGCTTCTAAGAAATTCAAACTTCCATTTTATATATGAGAAGACCAATCACTAGCTTTTTTCACTCATTACTTTTTCTTGTCTTGCACAACCCAAGAATAGATCTTAAAATGGGTATAATAAAGACTCCAAATGACTCTTGTGACCAACCTTGAACTCTTATGTAAACCGTGAATCTAACACTTAATGAACTTTTGATCATACCAACAACAAGAAACTCTTTTGAAT
The DNA here is from genome assembly GCA_963859935.3 of Lathyrus sativus. Classification (NCBI taxonomy): domain Eukaryota; kingdom Viridiplantae; phylum Streptophyta; class Magnoliopsida; order Fabales; family Fabaceae; genus Lathyrus; species Lathyrus sativus. The sequence continues at coordinate 88,915,763 of OZ012740.1, read as the reverse complement.
TAAGAACCTTTAATAACTACATATTGTAATCCTACTTGATGCCCATAAAAAAATCCTTTGGTCTTGCATATGGAGCTCAAATTAAAATGAGATCCTTTGAAATCGAATATACCATTGGTAATGTAATACCCCAACGAAACTCCGACCAAACCTAGGATGAACACCCCTGAGGCAAAAGGGGAAGGAAATCCTATTCTTCCTTGGAGAAACCCAAGGCATTCATGGCTTCCTGGACTTCCTGCATTGAACCTAACTTCACAAACAAAACAAACAAACGGTTAAAAATGGTTAGCTATGCACGGATGGTTGATATGCGAATGATCAGAGAATCTAAGGGTAAAATTTGGGGTATGACAATATTGCATGCTCTTTCTTCTCGGATTCATCTTTTTGGCCCAAGACGCAGCCCATTGATTCTTCGAGCACAGTCATATACATAAAGAGAGGTCTTCCAGGCACATGTGGGATCAATATTAGAGGCTCCTGGAGGTATCCTTTGATCTTCTCAAATGTCGACTGAAAATTCTCGTTCCATACCACCGCTTGATCTTTTTGTAACAACTTAAAGATTGGCGTGCAAGTAGGGGTCAGGTTGGAGATGAACCTGGAGATATAATTTAGTCTTCCAAGGAAACCTCTGATTTGTTTCTCTGTTTGTGGTGCAGGAATTTCTTGGATGGCTTGTACCTTGTCAGGATCCACTTTGATTCCATGTTGACTAATGATGAAGCTGAGTAGTTTGTCGGATCTGACTCCGAAAGTACATTTGGCGAGGTTTACTCTCAACTGATACCTCTTAAGTCTTTTGAATAACTTCAGTAGATGATCTAGGTGATCTTCTTTACTATGAGACTTGGTGATCATATCATCAACGTAAACCTTAATTTCTTGGTACATCATGTCATGAAATAATGCCACCATAGCTCGTTGATATGTGGCCCCATCATTTTTCAAACCAAAAGGCATAACCTTATAACAATAAGTGCCTTAGGGTGTGATGAAGGTTGTTTTTTCCATATCAGCTGGGTCCATTTTTATCTGATTATAGCCGGAGAAACCATCCATGAACGAAAATACTGCAAAGCTGGCTGTATTATCCACCAAAGTGCCGATATGGGGTAGAGGGAAATCATCCTTCAGACTAGCTTTATTCAGATCCCTATAAACTACGAACATTCTGACTTTACCGTCTTTTTTTGGCACTGGCACAATGTTGGCCACCCATCATGGGTATTTTGATACTGCTAAGAAACCTGTGTCGATTTGCTTTTTGACCTCATCTCTGATCTTGAGAGCCATGTCGGTTCTGGATCTTTGAAGTTTCTGCTTTACTGGAGGACACTCAGGTTTAAGAGGGAGCTTATGCATTACGATGTCGGTATCCAACCTAGGCATATCTTGGTAGGACCAAGCAAGCACATCTGTATAATCTTTGAGAAGCATTATCAGTCTGTCTTTAACCTTTGCCCCAAGTGATTCCCCAATCTTAAATTCTCTTTTCTCTTCTCTAGAGCCCAAGTCGATGATATCAATATGTTCTTTGTAGGGTTGAAGATAGGCATCCTCGTACTCGGTCATTTTCATCAACTCTTTAGGGATTTTGGAATCCTCATCACTCTCGTCATCGACTTGGAATACCGGTGAATCAAAGTCAGAAATAAATGGATGATCATCGGATTTGGCGGGTGATGGAGGTTCTCTGCATGTGTTGAACGAGCTTAAAATGAGCAAACACACACAAAGAGATGCAGATGATGAATTCTTTTTAGGTTTTTTTTTTCCAAAAAAATTGCCATTTTTTCCTTTTTTACAAGTGAAAACAATAAAAATGCAATGAACAACAAAAATGGAGTTTAACAAAACACTCATTCATTGATTGATCTTTTAATTGCAAAAGTGTGGCCCATACAAAATGATCCAATGACCCTCTGCACGACCATGGATTTAAAATAAAGAAAATGCTACCAAGCAAAACAAGCAAATTACTCGATGAGCGGTACATGGCGGGAATTTCTATGGCCTCCCAGCTGCACAAAACGGCTTCACCTCGGAACACCAGGTTGTCTATACAGCTCACTTCACCGTCTTCTTCGATAGCGTTTACTTGAAGACCGCCACTTACGAAGATCTCCTTCAAGATCTTCAGGCATTTGTCATTGACTTTTGATTCTTCATCCAGAGTTGATTTATAACCCAACCCTTGCAGGTTATTCTTCGCTCGAGCGTTGACTTCAATTATCTCTCCCCAACCTTGCGGAAGTCCTTCCTTTATGTCATTTTTAATACTCTGGGCGGAGGTGAAAGATGGACCGCGTGTAATGACAACGTCCTCAACCAACACAGATGTGCAATATCTAATGCTTGGAAAGCTATTTCCAATGCATCTTCATCAGCTTCAATGTATTGAAAAGAGGATAGGTTGCTCACCATCAAGTCCTCTTTGCCGTGCACCACGACTAACTGATCCTCAGTAATAAACTTTGGATGTAACAACTCCCGCTGCATGTATCCACGGCCTTCCTAGTAGGCAACTATATGCCGGATTTATGTCCATTACCTGGAAGGTGATTTCAAAGACTTGGGGTCCCACCATGATTGGGAAATAAACCTCTCCTATTACGGTTCTCCTCGATCCATCAAAAGCCTTCACAATTAAAGATGTGGGTCTCATCTCAGCTCCTTTGTATGCCAACTTTGCTAATGTTCTTTTGGGAATTACATTGAGGGATGACCCAGTGTCGACAAGTACTCTGGAGAGCGTATCTTCTTCACACTTAACAGACACGTGCAAGGCACAATTGTGCTTGCAACCCTCAGTGGTCAAGTCACTGTTGTCGAAGCTCAGCGTATTGCAAACTATGATGTTTACAACAACGGAGTCAAATTGCCCCACCGTGATGTCTTTCGTTACATGGGCTTGTGTGAGTATCTTCAACAGAGCTTGTCAATGAGCGGGACAACTCAGTAGTAAAGACATAATCGAGATCTTGGATGGTGTCTGGTTGAGTTGGTCCACTACCCGATAATCGCTTCGGTGAATTATTCTTAGAAATTCTTTCTAATCCTCCTTTGGGACTTCTTTACCTTTCGTTTTTTCAATGACATGTTCCTTGGAGATGGCCTCCTTGGGAATAATTTCCTTAGGAATAGTAGTGGTTTCTTTGGGAACAATGGCAACTGCCTGAGGAATAGTAAAATTTGCCTTGGACTGCTATATTCGACCACTGCGAGTCATTTTGCTTGCCCCGACAATGTTTGTCACATCCTTCTATTTTCTTCCGGCCTTCATGATGTACCAGGAGTAGTCGCACTTCCACGATATAGCTTTCGGATTAGGACCTGATCCTCTCCTTGGATCGAACCTTGGTTTTGGTTAGTCTGCAGCTGGCGCAGGGTTATTGTGAAACACAGGCCTGACAGCAGCGGGAGAAACAGACTTGAATACTAACCTCTTTTTAGATTTCTTCGGTAAATTGAATATTGGCTCAATCACCGAGATGTCGTATTTTTTCTTCTTTCCACATATTTGTAGCAAACCTCCATCAACCATTGACTGAATATCCCTTTGCACTAGGTTATAACCTTATGAATTATGATGACAATCACTGCAGCTTTCGTGGTAACCTTTGATGAGTCCCGCCTTTATCAGTTTTTTATGCAACTCGACTAAGGGAGTTTTGACTTCAAACACCCTTGGAAATTAATCTTACGTCAGAATTAGCATGAACACCACCGTGATTTGGAAAATGACGATTTTCCACGTTAGGTTGGCTGTCCTCAAAGGAGAGGATCTTATTCTTAATCAATTCTCGCATAATATGTTGGAGTGCTATGCAACCTTCGAGGTCGTGCCCAACATCATTTTCATGGAACGCGCATCGTGCATTCGGGTTGTAGTAATGTGGTAATGGAGTTTGAGGAGCACCCAACTTCCTGGTCTGAATTAGGCCTTGTTGTACCATTAGAGGGTACAAATTAGTGTAACTCATAGGTATAGGCAGAATCCCTAGCCTCCTGTTCTGAAAAGCAGGCCTTGGAGCCGATGCTCTTTGTTATTGTCGTGCTTGCTGATTATGATTTTGTTGATTGGGCTGGGCGCTTGTTGCTGGAAATTTTGTGGGTTTGGCCGGGGTTGAAACACCGACGTGACTGCAGCCACATATTATTGTCGCTGATAATTTCACTGAGGTTGTAGATGAGGTAACTGTTGATTTTGTAGGTGGTTTCTTCTGTTCTGAACCTTATCGTCGTACATTATAGCATTAGTCTCTCCTTCCTTTTTCTTGTGGAAGTTTCCAGATGGCTTTTTCATTGTGCTAGTGCTGGCCGAACTCGTCACGTTGCCATTTTTCAAACCAGCCTATACCTTTACGCCGACAGCCACGATATCAGAAAAGTTGGTCGTGATACTGCTAATCATTCTTTCATAGGATTCGGGTCTGACGGTATCCACAAACCAGTCAGCCAACTCCTTTTCCGTTAGGGGAGGTTCCACCTGGGCGGTGGTCCAGCGCCATCTCTGTACGTATTCTTTAAAGGATTCAAAACTCTTTTGAGTCATGCTAAGCAATTGATGACGATCTGGCGCTAGATCTATGTTATATTTATACTATTGAATGAACGAATTAGACAAATCTTGGAAGCAGTGGATTTTAGATTGATCCAAGCTTAAGTACCATTTAGCAGAGGCACCTTTGAGACTATCTTGAAAGCAGTGTATCAACAATTTGTCATTCTCAATATGTGGGGCCATACGTCGGCAATACATGATCAGGTGAACTTTTTGGCAGGTTGCCCCTTCGTACTTTTTGAATGTAGGCATTACGAATTTGGGAGGAAATACCAAGCCCGAAACTAAACACATATCCTTGGCGTCAGAGCCAAAGACATTGTTCCATTCTATAACCCTCATTCTTCTGGCCATTATGTCCATTTCAAACCATAGTTTCTAATGCTTTTCATTGTCATACCCTAATTTTTAACCCTAAGATTCTGTTTTTCGTTTCGCATCGTCTGCATAGCATATCACGCATTTTTATCATGCATAATATCCAATTTATCAGCTGGAATAAACTTGTTGGAATTACAGCCGAATTGATCAAATGAAAATCAATTGTGTGTAAAATTATTGGACGGAAAATTTCAAGATCGAGCTTGCAAACGTTAGTGATATTAATCTATGTTTCGCGTAGTTTAACCCAATGTGCTCATTTAAATTTTTCGACCATCTTTTGGATGTTTTTTTTGGTCAGTTTAAGCCTTTTTAGCGGGTAAAATTTATTTTAAAATCTGACCAAACGCTATATTTTTCTGAGTCGTTTATTTCGCGCTGATTATTTTGGTGTGTTCATTTTATTTTTTCGAGCACTTTTTTGCCCGACTTATTATTTCATTTATAAATCATATTTATTTAAATAATCATTTAATCTATTTAGATTTAATTAGATATTTAATGTAAATTTTTATTTTTATTAATTAATTTTATTTTTAATTTGTTTATTAATATTTTCTTTAAAAAAACATAAAAATATAATTTTTAATTCTTTTTATTCTTGTCTTGTAATAAAAAAATAAAAAAATATGATTTTTAATTCTTTTAATTCTTGTCTTATTATAAAAAACACAAAAACATAATTTTTAATTCTTTTTATTCTTGTCTTATCATAAAAAACACAAATATGATTTTTAATTATTTTTATTCTTGTCTTATCATAAAAAACACAAAAACATGATTTTTAATTCTTTTTATTCTTGTCTTATTATAAAAAAATTGTGTTAATTGTTATTATCATTCTTGTCTAATTTCTAGTGCTATATATATGCATTAGAAAAAACAAACAATGACACACAAAAAAAGAGACCAAAAAACATATGTACCCTCATTGCTCTCTCTCTCTCTCTCTCTCTCTCTCTCTCTCTCTCTCTCTCTCTCTCTCTCTCTCTCTCTCTCTCTCTCTCTCTCTCTCATTAAAACAAAACAAATAAATAAAAGAGATGTCATACTTCATCTTCACACAAGGCCATGACTAACAACAAGAAATCCGTTTTTCTTTCAAGCTCATAACAAATCCGCAAAGCACCATAAAAGTCTCTAAATAACAAATTGAAACATCAGCAATCATGCACGCATTCGGTACCGTTCAGCCTATGTTTGTGGTAACTTTCTCTTATCCCTTTCGATTTATATTCATAAAAACTTTTTATTGATTTTGTTTGTTTTAGTTTTAAGAAATCTTTTTATTAATATGTTAGTTGTTTAGAAATCTTTTTTGGTCTTTTTATCAAAACAAAACCTTTTTACAAAAATGGCAATTTTATAAAAAAAATATAACAAGCATTTTATCTTAATATTTGTGATTGATTTTCTTTTACTTTATTTATATAGATTTATGTGTATTGTTTAATTTTATTACTTATTTGTTTTGTTTGTGATTATTTAATTATCATTATTGCTTTTATTTTTCATTAGCTAGAAAAGATAATTAATTGAATAATAGATAAAATACAACAACAAAAATATAAAATCAACTTTTTAAAAAAAATAAATAATAAATACTCGATCCAACGTCGAGACACTTTTTCTCAAGTCAAAACCAACGAGCTCATTTTATTTTCGTGCTTGCGTTTATTTCTTTAATTGGGTTGACTTATAATCTTTTCATTTCATCCCCATCCGATAAAATGTACCCCGTTCCCATTAAGTGTAATAATTTTATCGCTTTCATCTTGATTGTATTTTAATGTTTTATACATCTCTCACTTACACGCTCAAACCATTTTCATACTAATTCTCGATTCAAAATTGAGCCCTTTTTCAAAAAACCTTTGTAAGTCGATTGTTTCTACGATCGCCATCAACCAAACTCAAAACATTCTTGATTCATATATCAAGTCATACCCTAACTTGTAAGTCGACTGCTTTTTATCATCGCCATCAACCTCATGCACACACTTACACTTTTTCTTTGGTTGTGGTTTCGTTTACTAGAAGCATCCTTAGGGAATAGGAATCGACCTAACTTTTTTTCAAACCCTTGATCCAATGTCAAGTGGTTACTTCTCTCATAAGTCGGTTGCATTTTGCAATCTCCATCATGCAAGTTCAAATCTCATTCTTTTCTAAAAAATACAAAAATACTTTAATCATATTTCTAATCTGTTTCGGAAACCTTAATAAAAACACTTACCTCCCTTTCAACCTAACCTTAAGTTTATAGTTTCTTAACTCTATGTAGGTGTTCTAACATAGACACTTATCTCTCTCCCCTGGAACCTTGACCATAGTCAAGAGCTACTCACCCTTATTGAGGGGAACTACGAATGCTATAATTCCATTCCCGTCAGGATACGTAGGCATAAAATGCGGTTTCTTGGCGAGCATACTTAGAAATAAACCCCTAGGTTCACCTTAGCAGACAAAATAATAAACAACACAATAAAACAAGAGGTTCCTGTAGAGTACTACAAATACTTAGGATGCTAGCACCTTCCCTAGGTATAACCAACCCCCGAACCTTAGATTCTCTTTTGCTTTGTTTTTGCATTGCATGTTTATGGGTTATTCGTTCTTTTTCCCCTCCCTCGGATAAATTAAAGACCGATGGTGAAAAAATGATTTGTGATTCAAGTTAATATATAGCTTGACATTCAATTCTCACCGCGACACTCATCTTCAGTCTCGGACCCGTCGGGTATATTAGTTCCATGGTTCTATGATTGGCTAAATTTTAGTAAAACATGATCTGCACTGATATTAAGCAAGATGTTATAACATCTCCATCTGTTGTGGTGACAGAACTGCTATCACGTGTTTTAATCAAGATGTCAAGACAGATGTCGTGACATCCATCTGCTGTGGTGACAGAACTGCTGTCATGTGTTTTAATCAAGATGTCAAGATAGATGTCGTGACATCCATCTGCTGTGGTGACAGAACTGCTGTCATGTGGTTTAATCAAGATGTCGAGATAGATGTCGTGACATCTTTGTCTGGTACAATAGGAGCTGCTATTTTATATCTCTTGACAGAGGTGGTTGGTTTGATGAGATCTTTTTGGATATATCTCATCAGTGTGTGCAGGTTAAAGAGATTTATTAGGAACAAAGTGCAGATTTAATTGGTGTTCATAAAAAGGATCATTGAGACTTTTTAGGAAACTATACAATATTTGTTTCTACTGTTATGAAGAAGATTCTGCAGAAGATCAGGAGATCAATTGATGTTTTGGAGATTGAGATCAATTACAGAGTTTTCTGGATGTCAAGCAGAATGTTATGACATCAGGATCTTCTAGCATAAAAGTTGTTTTATTTTCTGTTAGGTTTCCTCATTTATCTCAGGCTATATTTTAGGAATTTTTCTGGTCAGACCTGATCATGAAAGGATAGCCGATGGCCTATTTTTTAGCACCTTGAATAGTGAAGATTGGTTGAACTTGGTTAAACCTAATTTCTGCTGCTTGAAATTTTCTCTTCCTGCTGTTATTTTTGACCAGCCCAAGCCCAGTATGCATTACTATTTAAGGAGGCGCAGAAGCAAGGGAAAAGAAGCACTCACAACAAGAAACACTTGAGTGTAAAATAAGGGTTTAGGGCTTTGAGAGTCTTTTGTGTGTGACCTTGTAAGTCACCCTTTGTATCTTTGGATGCATCGTGGTAGACATGTTTAGGATGTTATTTGTTAATTATTCACTCAAAGCTTTTAAGCAAGAGTGTACTGTTCTTGATTGAAGTTGTTAAGCAAAATCAAGTATTGTGACTTTGAAGAGTGTCTTCTAAAGTCTTCCTTTTGTATTGAATTGTTTATCACTGCTGTGATTGTTAGGAGTGAGAGGTGTCTCTTGTCTAGTGGGTTCTAGGCAAAATTACATTGGGTGGAGATTAAGTAAGAAGTTGTAAACTGGGAGTTTAGCTCTGAATTAATTCTGCTAATAGTGGATTTCCTTCCTGGCTTGGTAGCCCCCAGATGTAGGTGATGTTGCACCGAATTGGGTTAACAATTCATTGTGTTATTTATCTTTCGGCATTTATAATTCTACATAATTTAAATGGTTAGATAAATAGTTCTGTTAGTCTGCAGATGTTACAACAGATGTCATGACATTGTTAATTTTTAAAGGGATTTAAAATGGTCATGCACATGTTCTGTCCTTGGTCTGTTTTAGCAGAGATCAATATTCTTAGCATCTTTTAGGACATTTGAGATCTGCATACCAGTATTTCAATTGGTATCAGAGCAGGCATCCTGTCTGTTCTGGATGAGATCCTGGGACATACTTTCTGGTGTTTTGAACAAGGAGAAGTGGTAGCTGATTTTCTGATCTTGCTAAATGTCTGAGCTGCTACTTATGGAGTTAAGGGGGAGTTTGTGTTAATCCTGTTTTTGAAAGATTCAATGTATATGATGTTGTGCTCTCTGATATAGGAGCCTCTGTGATTTGTTGAATGTTCTTCGTGGATAGATAAGATCATATACTCAAGGAGGAATGGCTTCTTCCTCTGTATGGTGTCCTATAAGATGTTCTGACATCTTGTTCAGGGCATGTTGAAGAGGTTCTTTTGGTGGTTCCGCTGCATATTTTTCTGATGGAAGAACTCTGATATCAATATTTCTAAAAGCTCTAGTCATTCCAACATCGGGAGCAATGGAATGAAGAGAGTTATTTGTTGATATATGTTATTGCTGACTTCATACTTGGAAGATTATTTTTTTTTCATGTACCTTGAAGTCAATTTGAAGATAAGAGCTCTTTCAGGGAGATAATCAGGTTCTCATGCTGAAAAAGGATTTCTGAAGGTCTCTGGTGCTGATAAATGATATAATGGGAGGTGATTTATTTTCACCATTCATGTTTTGCAAGAGCTCTATTAGCAAGAGGAAGTCATAGGCAGGTTGAGTCAAGGGTGGCAACCTTGTTGTTTCAATATTAAAGATACTTATACTAAAGAATACTTTTGGTATTAGTGAAGTGTAAATATCTATCACTTGGTCTTCTCAACAAGTTGTGTGGATCTAAGATCAGTTGCTATTTGTGGACTACACACGTATTTAATTGGTTATCCATGAAGTTCGGAGAAGGATTTATTATAAGGATTTAAGACTCATTGCTATTTGAGATATTCTCAAATATTTAATGGATTATCCTTAGTTGATGATCAAGTTGTCTCATTAGTTGTAGCACAAGTATCAGGACCTTGATCTATTTGAGGATCTGATGTTCAACAAGATGTTGAGACATTCCATCAGCAGAGATTGTGCAGAATTCTGTTGATTCAAGGAGTTAATCACTAGATCAAAGGAGATATAGCTGATGATCTTGGTACCATAGACATGTGTGGTAGGATCTGTCTTTATTCTAGTAAGATTCTTGGCAAGAAACTAAGGCTAGAAGGTAGTGCTGATGGAAGTGAAGATGAAGAAATTTTTCTTGGATCAGTTTATTAGAGTGCAACAGGTGTATTCTAGTCTCTACTAGAAGCATCTGATATTTATCTAGAAAGTTTCCTGGCAAGAAACTTGTCTAGAATATGGTGCTGGTGATAGCACTGCTTGGGTCAGTTTATTTCTGATCTAAGTACATAGGAGCATGTGACCTTGCTCATCTTGGAGGTCAAGGATAAGTGATAGTTATCTCTGACTTTCTGAAGAAGTCTCTACTTAAGGAAAGCGAGATTCCTTCTGTAAAGATCTCTTGTGACTAATCTTCTCTGAAGAATCAATCTTTGGCATGTTTGGTTTCTCTAAAGAGGAGTTTTCTAGAGCAAATACATTTCAAAGGTAGCTATTGCAGACTTGAGGTTGTCTACTCAAACCTGATATCATTAATCAAGTCTATGAGAACATGGAACTCTTTTACTGTTATATGGAGAAGGTTATTCTAAGTGGAAGAATGAAAGCCTGAACTCTCCAGCAGGATGTCTGATCAGATGTTGTGACATCAAGCAGAAACTTCAGTTTGCAGGAGCTGTGAGAAGAAGTAGATGTTACAGGTTTAAATCTTGGTGTATCTAAGTTACCTTGGAGCTTGTAGGATATGAAGATCAAGTTTGCTTAGATGTTCTAGAGCTTTGAAAGAAGCTGAGTTAAGCAAACAATGGCATTTGGTTGGTCTCTAATGTGATTCCAAGCAGAGAGCTTGGAACTAATTACTCTTGTGCAAAAGGGTAGTTGGTTGAAGATCAAAGAAGGTTCTGGTTCTGTTCATATATTGGTGCTTGTTGTAGAAGCCCTAAGTTGCTTACGAAAGATTATCTTCTTTTAGAGATGTATGATAGTTTATCTCTTTCGTTGTTTGAAGTTCTTATTGATCAAGATGGTGGAGCTGTGTTCTCTGAAGATCTTCAGGCAGTAGTAAGTCCAGTCATGGGCATATAAAGAACCATTGGATGTTGCGTCTTTGATATGTATCATCTGGTTTGTTTTTACTTAGAGAAGGACTTGAAGATCTATTGTGGAACTTGTGATTCACATCTTGACTAAGAAGTACTCTATCTTGTCATACGGGAGAATGATGAGGTAAAAGGACTATCTTGGAGTATGATGTGAAGGTATTATACAAGACTGGAGTGGATCATTGGTTGATTACATGAAAGTATGGAGTATGATGTGTTATATGGAAGTGAATATTCACCAATTAAACCAGAAGTATTCTAACTTATCATATGGGAGAATGATGAGGAAAAAATGTCTTGGATTATGGGGTGTCTATCTTGTTCTTTGACTCAGGCAGAGGTCAGAATACCAGTGGAGAAGTGGTTTCTTCTACTGCAGGAAAGAAGTGGAGCAGTTTGGTGCCTTCTCATTATATGAGCATATAGATTGGTCATGAGAGATAATGTGGTGATCTTGGGTGTTTCTTGCTGTAAGGAGCAACTTTTATAGAAGATAGAGGGAGAGCTTCTATTTGATGGGTGTACTAGTTGCTTGTGGTTCAAGCAGTAAGTGAATGCGTTCAGCAGGTGTGTTAAACAAAGAGTGAGCTCTTGAAGACATGAAGATGAGTCTTATGTTTTCCATTCACGTGCTTCTGCAAAAATAGCACTAGTTATCCTTCATATGGGGAGCTACACTTCTAGGATTTGTTACTGCAATAGTACAGTTATTGTTCAAGATTGTTTGTGGTTTCAAGCAGTTTGTAATTGTATGCCTCTATGAGGATGGAATGTCAGACAAGATGTTGTGACATTATGTTACTGCTCTAGCTCATGGTGAACCTGACAGTGTATTTTTTTTGGTTCTATCATTGGGTATCAATGGATCAAATCAGGTTTTTGGGCCTCTATCCAAGTGTTTTGTCTTGTATGACTAGTGAAAATGAAGATCAAGACACCATCAGCCTTGATCTTGTGCATAAGGAAGGATATTCACCCTGACATCTTGGAGATTTCTCTAGTCTTTCAAAGCTGAATTTGAGAAGTTAGGTCTATCCTGCAACTACTCATGCTATTTGTTCTAGTGTGGTTTGTGAATCAAGGGGTGTAAAGGTGCATGTGCTACCCGTGGGTGAATATGACGATGATTCATCATGTGCTTGGGTTCTCTCTTTTAGGGGGAGTGCTGATTATACATGATAGGGGGAGCTGTGTACCTGTCTGATGTGTAGCTGCATTACTTGTGTTGACATTATGCTGATATGGAGTTGTGTACAGAGTTTGTTGACTCTCAGGCAAGCTTGTGTTCTTTGACCACTGGTGAGGTCGTAATGTCAGACAAGATGTCTTGACATTGTGCTGTCTGGTGTACCTTTTACCCTGACAATGTGATTATGGGTCTGGCTGTTGGTTTGAACTAGGACTGTGCTTACTCCTTATGAATGACCTAGGAAACAACATTGGTTATTGTCTGGGAGAATTTATTTTTCTCTGCAGAATATTTGTGTGTCTCAAATTAAGGTTTTAAAATCAATTGTTACTTGGCAAGTATTTAATTGATTATCCTTTAAGTGGTGATGTAAAAAGAGTCACTCCTAAAGGTGCAGCTTCAGACAAGGCACGAACTCAAGACTCAATGACAATGTTCATGGGTTAAAGTCATGAGGAGTTGATACTGTGGAGGTTGTTTCTTATTGCTTGTGGTACAGTTTGTATTAATTGCTGGGAATAATGTGTTATGAGTGTATGTGTGTACATTTACCCCAATTTTTGGCTAAACAAAGGGGGAGTAAAGTGTTGTTATCTGTTGCTACTGTTATGGAAAGAGTAGTGGTGTTACTTGCTGAATGCAACTACTAAGGGGGAGCATGAAACTTTGTGAGGCTGGATGTTTTTGAGGAAACTACTGCTATTGCTGCCCTGATAAGTTTGTTTGGTTGTTTTAGCCAAAATTTGCCAAAGGGGGAGATTGTTAGTTCCATGGTTCTATGATTGGCTAAATTTTGGTAAAACATGATCTGCACTGATGTTATAACATCTCCATCTGTTGTGCTGACAAAACTGTTGTCACGTGTTTTGATCAAGATGTCAAGACAGATGTCGTGACATCCATCTGCTGTGGTGACAGAACTGTTGTCATGTGTTTTAATCAAGATGTCAAGATAGATGTCGTGACATCCATCTGCTGTGGTGAGAGAACTGCTGTCATGTGGTTTAATCAAGATGTCGAGACAGATGTCGTGACATCTTTGTCAGGTACAGCAGGAGCTGCTATTTTATATCTCTTGACAGAGGTGGTTTGGTTTGATGAGATCTTGTTGGATATATCTTATCAGTGTGTGCAGGTCAAAGAGATTTATTAGGAACAAAGTGCAGATTTAATTGGTGTTCATAAAAAGGATCGTTGAGACTTTTTAGGAAACTATACAATATTTGTTTCTACTGTTATGAAGAAGATTCTACAGAAGATCAGGAGATCAATTGTTGTTTTGGAGATTGAGATTAATTACAGAGTTTTCTGGATGTCAAGCAGAATGTTGTGACATCAGGATCTTCCAGCATAAACACTGTTTTGTTCTCTGTTAGGTTTCCATATTTATCTCAGGCTATATTTTAGGAATCTTTCTGGTCAGACCTGATCATGAAAGGAAACGCCTATGGCCTATTTTTAAGCACCTTGAATAGTGAAGATTGGTTGAACTTGGTTAAACCTAATTTCTGCTGCTTGAAATCTTCTCTTCCTGCTGTTATTTTTGACCAGCCCAAGCCCAATCTGCATTACTATTTAAGGAGGCGCAGAAGCAAGGGAAAAGAAGCACTCACAACAAGAAACACTTGAGTGTAAAATAAGGGTTTAGGGCTTTGAGAGTCTTTTGTGTGTGACCTTGTAAGTCACCCTTTGTATCTTTGGATGCATCGTGGTAGACATGTTTAGGCTGTTATTTGTTAATTATTCACTCAAAGCTTTTAAGCAAGAATGTACTGTTCTTGATTGAAGCTGTTAAGCAAAATCAAGTATTGTGACTTTGAAGAGTGTCTTCTAAAGTCTTCCTTTTGTATTGAATTGTTTATCACTGCTGTGATTGTTAGAAGTGAGAGGTGTCTCTTGTCTAGTGGGTTCTAGGCAGAAATTGCACTGGGTGGAGATTAAGTGAGAAGTTGTAAACTGGGAGTTTAGCTCTGAATTAATTATGCTAATAGTGGATTTCCTTCATGGCTTGGTAGCCCCCAGATGTAGGTGATGTTGCACCGAACTGGGTTAACAATTCATTGTGTTATTTATCTTTCGACATTTACAATTCTGCATAATTTAAATGGTTAGATCAATAGTTCTGTCAGCCTGCAGATGTTACAATAGATGTCATGACATTGTTAATTTTTAAAGGGATTTAAAATGGTCATGCACATGTTCTGTCCTTGTTCTGTTTTAGCAGATATCAATGTTCTTAGCATCTCTTAGGACATCTGAGATCTGCATACCAGAATTTCAGGGTACATTGAATATCGGTTGATGATTGTTGAAGACTGGTCGAACTTGAGCCTGAGCACCGGCTTGAGTGTAAATGGGATTTTGGAAATTTGTCATCAATGGAACACTCTGTGCATTTGAATACGACTGATGATTGAATGGTTGAGCATCACTGTACGGAGGCATGAAATCTCTGGCAATCCCAAAAGGATGTTCTACTGCTGAAGTTACTAGTGGAAGAGGATTTGCTGTCGTTGTGTTGATTTCAGAAACTACCGTAGGTTGTGTCCATCTTTGCCTTGATTACCTGAAGGAGTTCCATGATTTGGCTAACGTCACCACGTAGCCCTTCGACATTGTTGTTGATCTGATCGAATCTCAAGTCTTGATCTGACATTCTTTTCTGAGCGTTGGCTCTTGTGTTGTACCGATGAGTATTTAGCATGATTCTCTCTCTCTGACAGCAACAGCACACGAGATAAGTCAGAGGACCAATGAAATGCAAAATGAGATGCAGGATAAAATGTAAGATGCTAATGCAAACCACACATTCAAGGAGAACCAAAAAGTTTGTTTACGAACAAAATTAATGGATCAACACGTAACAACGTGATGAAAACTTAACAAAATTTTCATTAATAAAAAGAGTTTTATAACACAAAGTCTTCATTAACAAATGAAAATTTTTCAATCATTTTACAAAATGAAAGATTACATATCCCCATAAGGTTGGGGTACAACAAAAGGAAATTAACTGTTAAGGATCCTTTAACAAGATGACCCTTCTCCCTCCAACAGTCTTGTCTTCTTCTGACTCTGACGGAGCAGCTCCCAAAGTTCCACATTTTCCCGTTCAGCTTTTACCAAAGCAAATTTCAATTCTCCTCTAGAAAAAAGTCTCTTTGGCTCTAGAGTAAATTCGTAGGGGTGAGTATAGAAAATCTTTAATGCTATCACTTTTGACCAAAAGAGATATTCCTTCGAGATGAAACAACTTGGATTTTCCACAGCAGTCATTCCTTGCAGTTTAGGGTGACGCCAGGCAAGGATAATTTATGCTTTGAGATCCGGGTCAACATCCTTTTCACAGAAGTAAGTTTCTAGCTAGGCTGTCTCTAGTTCTTTCTTAGTAGGGTATCCTAGCTGACAACGAGCTAAGATAGGGATGTAGTTGATATTCCCTCTGGTGCCGATTAGAGGTATATTTGGGAACTCCCCACTGTAACACCCCCTTTCTATACCCCCAAAATAAACACTTAAATCATTTAAGCAATTAATAAAACTTTCATCAGAGTATGAATTTAAAACATGGTATAAAAGAGGCGCATCACATTATCATCGAAACGAAACATAAATAATACCTGCTCATAAAGACATGTAACAAAAGGGGTAAATCTCAACTAAAAACAAAGCATATTGCTTAAAACCCACATATCAATATTTAGAATAAAGCGGAAACATCTAAACATTGAAATAACTTCATTTACATAAGCATGATATACAACATTCAGACTAATTCAATTCATCAATTGAGTTTACAAAACATTCAGCAACAGATACATACACAGATGTATCACAAAAGCATCAAAACAATTCCTAACTACCCAGTGTTACATATCAGAGCCATCTGACCAAAAGAAATGAAGACCCGCTTCACAAAAACCTCCAACATCCTACTCTGCAATGCCTCATAGAGCATTATAAAACAACAGAAGGGTGAGAAACATTATCATAACAAACAATGCATACAATTATATATATCATAAAACACAATTATAACATACACGAAATTCACATTTCTCACCACAACTTGTTATAACACATCACCATGCACACGTACATAATCAATCACATTCACAAAATCATGCTTCACAATTCAAAGCATTTCACTTAAACATTTACAATTATGTTCATTTCACGAAAACATCATATAAAAATGATAATGCAACTCATAGAGACCGACTCAAGACTCTATGCAGATGCAAATGCGATACCGACTCGTTTAGCAGGTTCAATTGAAGAACCAAAATGGAACCATCGCTCGTTACCGAAGTAACTCCCCGTCGGGCCTACGATGTTCACCCATCGCTCACACCCCACATGGGCACACGATGTTTCAGGATTGCTCACACCCCACACGGGCACACAATCCGGTTGCTCACACCCCACAAGGGCACACAATTGTTCTGCATATTCTCCATGGAATCAAAATAAACCACCGCTCACACCCCACAAGGGCACACAGTCGTTTCTGCAGATCCTCCTAGGACCAAAGCAACTAAACCACCGCTCACACCCCACAAGGGCACACGAGGTTTCTGCAGATCCTCCGCAGGATCAGACACACAAGAATGTAATCATGATGCTACACATACAACACGACTCAATACACCCTTAAATGCACACATGTTTACAAACATATTCAAGAATTCTTCACATTATACAAGTATATACAAATATACGCATTCACATTAATATCACGATGCAATTCCATTTAATTAGAACCATTTCACAAAATTGCCAAACGGCCACATACACATTCCACAATTCACAATCTAGGATTCACGCCGTACGACTACCCACAACACAACATAACTCAGCATGATCGATGCCTCGAGCAAGAAAATAATCAAAGTTAAGTCGGAAACCCGACCTCAGATGGAAACATTAAAGAAAATACAACCTGCCACGTTCGCCACCTGCTCGCTTAGCAAACTCCTAGCGAGTATTCGCTACTTGTTCGCTTAGCGAACAAGCTCGCGAAGGCAAACAGAAGCCTCTTGCAACACCCATTTTATTTATTTAGTCGTTTTGGTGTTATTTTAACTATTTTGCTTTGGTGTGCCCTTAGGTGGGGTGTATTTGATGTGTTGTGGGTGATTATCCTTGATATGTAAGGATTAGTCGTGGTGACGTGGAGTGGATATGATAATATAATAATTGATAGTAATATTGGTGATATTATTATTATTATTATTATTAGTATTAATAATATTATTTTTGGGGGAATATTATTATTCATATTATTAATATTATTATGAATATTGTTATTATTAGTGAGAGAATATTATTATTATTATTATTTTATTGGGATTAGAATTAAGAATAAGGAATAAGAAGTATTGGAGTTAGAAGAGTTTACACGATACATTTTGGAATTTTAGAAAAGTGGAGAGAAGAGAGAAGTGAGAACACGATAAACATTTTCTGAGAGAAGAGCAAAGAGGAAGAGCAAGGAGATAGGGGAGAAGGCTAGGGCTGAGGATTCTTCATCAATCGAAGATACAATCGAGGTAAGGGGGAGAAACTGATTGGGATGGTATATACATGAAATTGGGTAGATGGGATTTCTTAGCCCCATAGGTATTATGATTGATTTGTTGATTTGTGGATATAATGTTGATTGTTGTTGTTTATGATGAAATTATGCGTATATGATGATATGTGATGATTTGTTGTTGCCATTGATGAATGGGTGTTGATGTTGTGTGATTTGGATAAGGTTCAGAGCAACTCTGAAGTGTTGGTAAAAGTATCTGATGTTGGTGTTAGAGTAAGAATTATAGGTCGATTGATGAGTATGATGCTTATGGTTTGTAGTACTGATAGAATAGGAGATAGAAGTGGCAAATTAGGCTTGAATTGAAGCAAGGTAGCAATTATGGATAGTGAGAATTTGAGAAGTCGCAGACAGTTCGCTAGCACCATTGCTAAGCGAGCTAGTAGCGAACATTCGCTAGGTGCTCACTAAGCGAGTGAGGTCGCGAACAAGTCTAGAAGCCTCTGTTTGCATTCGCGAGGTAGTTCGCTAAGCGAACAGGTAGCGAGTATTCGCTAGGTGCTCGCCCAGCGAGCGTAGCAGAAATGTGATTTTCTGTGCTGTGTGCTTTGTGCACTAGCTGTGTAGTATCCCTTAGTCTACGTTGAGTGTAGGGATGATGGAATGGATAATGTGAGGTACATAAGTGGTGATCGGAAGTGAATTCCGTATCGTTTGAATTAAGTGGATGATTGTTGAAAGTGTGTATGATATGGAGTATCGTGAGGTGATCATTATGATCGTGTGTACCTGATTGTTGGGGTATGAGTATACCTGCTGTTGGAGGGTGAACCTTCTTAATATGCAAATTAAATGATATAATTGATTGGTGTATGCTATATGTATGTATGTGATGTATGGTGGTGTGATTGGGAGATCGTGTGCACATTGCGTGCGTATATTCATTTGTTGTGCATTTGATGTATGCATATCATGATGTATTGGTGGGATGAGTCATTGCTCGGTGGAGTGTATGTGATTCATTCGTATTCCTTTGAGTGGGGAATTGATGAGGACGGATCATGGCCAAGGGTGGGTGTAGGTGATCTATCCGGGTTCCATATAAGAACCAATGAGTCGGTACCGCATGCATGGTGTTGCGTTGCATATTTGCATTATGGTGTATTATGTTGTTGGTGGACTATATGTCGTGTTTGGTGAATGTTGAGTGATGAATTGTATGATTGTTGTAGTTACTACTCTATTCCATGTATGTAATTACCGATATATTTTGATCATGTTTTCTCACCCCCTTTGTTGTTGTTGTGGTCTGTGCTTCTTCGGAAGTACAAATAATCCAGGTACTTAGCTAGCTGGGATTTGTGGTGTGCCAGTCGAGTCTTAGGATGCTCTGATACGTAGCACGGGACTTGGGTGTTTTTAGTTGTTTATGTTAAACTTATTTCTTTTCCGGAAACGTATCACGAATATGATGTATTTTGTTATATGAATATTTCCGCTGTATTTTGGTGAAAACATTTTAATGAAGCACATTTTGGATTTTTATGATGTAATATCCCACTTTGGATGGAAGAACTCTGATGTTTATTTATAATGTTTATATTTTAATTGATTTGGGAAGTGGGGTGTTACAATTGGTATCAGAGCAGGTCGGTCCGTCCGGCCAGTGTAGTTGAGTTGAGTCTGTCCCTAGGATAGAGTTGTGTATCTTTTAACCTGGTGTTGTTGTTGTTGAGCAGTATGGCAGGAAGGAATGATGTTGCGTTGGCTGCTGCTATGCAAGCGATGGCGCAGGCGGTTGCTAATCAGAACCAAGCTGCGGATGCCCAATTCAGAGATTTGGCGCAGTTTCGGAGTAACAAGCCGCCAATGTTTGAAGGAGGAGTTTTAGATCCTGAGGCTGCTCAGAAGTGGCTGAAGGCGATTGAAAAGATTTTCAGGACTATGAATTTTAGTGATGAGCAAAAGGTGAGATTTGGTACTCACATGCTGGAAGGCGAAGCGGAAGCTTGGTGGGATAATTGTCACCAGAGGTGGGTGACTGCAGGAACTACGATTGCTTGGGATGTGGTTCGCAAAGGTTTTCTGGAGAAGTACTTTCCGGAAGACATTCGGAGTGCTAAAGAGATAGAGTTCTTGGAACTGAAACAGGGTAATCTGACTGTAGCGGAGTATGCTGCGAAATTTGAAGAGCTGGTGCAGTATTGTCCTTATTACAATACTGATGATGCAATGACATCTAAGTGTTTGAAATTTGAGAATGGGTTGCATCCGGAGGTCAAGTTGGGAATTGCTTGTCAGAAGATCAGAAACTATCCTGAGCTAGTAAGCAGGAGTAGGATCTATGACAATGATAACCGGGCCAGGATTGCGCATTATAAGGCTGCGAATGACCGTAAGGGTAAGCAGAGGTTCAGTGGCACTCCTTACAGTGTTTCTGCTGATAAAGGAAAACGTAAGGCTGCTACCGATAGGAAGTCCAGAGAAGGGGACGCGTATGCTGATGTGAAATGTTTCCGGTGCGGTGGCACATGTCATCGTGCTAAGGATTGTCCTAAGGAGGGGGTAAAGAAGTGTTTCAAGTGCGGTAAGCCAGGCCATGTGATAGCTGAGTGCAGGAACACTATGCCTATTTGTTATAACTGTGGTGAGAAGGGCCATATCAGTATGCATTGTGAGAAACCGAAGAAGTCTCAAGCGTCTCTGGCTGGTGGTAAAGTGTTTGCTTTGGCGGGAACTCAAGCTGCCAGTGAAGAGCGTGCTATTAAAGGTACTTGTATTATCAATAATATTCCTTTGACTGTTATTGTTGATACGGGTGCAACCCACTCGTTCATTTCTGTTGATTGTGTGAAGAGAATAGGATTGGTACCGTATACTCTTGAGCGACGGATGACTATTGAGACACCCTCTCTTGATTCAGTGACTACTTATTTGGTATGTTTGAAGTGTCCGCTGACTATTTTCGGTAGAGATTTCGGAGTGGATCTGATTTGCCTACCGCTTGGTAATTTGGATGTTATTCTGGGTATGAACTGGTTAGAGTTCAACCGAGTCTACATCGATTATTTTTGGAAAGTGTTACTGTTCCTTACTCCAGAGGAAGAAGAGTTGGCGAATTCTTTATCTAATAAGGAATTAAGGACTTTTTTGGAGGACGAAGCTAAGGTGTTTGCTTTATTTGCATCGTTATCGGTGGATAATAAAGCGCCAATGGAAGCGTTGGCAGTGGTGAATGAATTTCCGTAAGTGTTCCCTGATGACATTACGGAATTACCTCCGACAAGAGAAGTCGAATTCAGTATTGATCTTGTTCCTGGTACAAGGCCTATTTCTATGGCGCCGTACAGGATGTCGGCAGTAAAGTTGTCCGAATTGAAGTCTCAGATTGGAGAGTTATTGGATAGAAAGTTTATTAGGCCGAGTGTGTCGCCGTGGGGAGCTCCAGTGTTATTGGTGAAAAAGAAGGATGGTAGTATGCTTTTGTGCATCGATTACCGTCAGTTGAATAAGGTGACTATTAAGAATAAGTATCCTCTTCCAAGGATTAACGATTTGATGGACCAGTTGGTAGGAGCTCGTGCGTTCAGTAAGATCGACTCGAGGTCAGGTTACCATCAGATCAGAGTTAAAGAAGGTGATATTCAGAAGACGGCTTTTAGAACTCGATACGGACATTACGAATATGTTATAATGCCTTTTGGAGTGACTAATGCACCGGGAGTATTTATGGAGTATATGAACCGAATCTTCCATTCTTATTTAGATCAGTTCATTATTGTGTTTATTGACGATATCCTAATTTATTCTAAGTCTGATGAAAAACATGCAGGACATTTGAGAATTTCCTTGCAGGTGCTGAAGGATAATAAGTTGTTTGCTAAACTGTCGAAGTGTGAGTTCTGGTTGAAGACAATGAGTTTCTTGGGGCACGTGATTTCTAGTGATGGTATAGCAGTGGATCCATCGAAAGTGAGTGCAGTGGGAACCGCCGAAGACAGCAACGAAAATTAGAAGCTTTTTGGGTTTGGCAGGTTATTACCGAAGGTTCATTGAAGGGTTCTCTAATTTGGCGTTGCCATTGACTCAGTTGACGAGAAAGAACCAAGTTTTTGTGTGGGATGCCGCTTGTGAAGAAAGCTTTGAAGAATTGAAAAGGAAATTGACTACGGCACCAATGTTAGTGTTGCCGACTCCAAGTGAACCTTTTGTGGTGTACTGTGATGCGCCTAAGATGGGATTGGGCGGAGTTCTTATGCAGAATGGTAAAGTGGTAGCGTATGCTTCTCGGAAATTGAGAGTGCATGAGAGAAATTATCCTACCCATGATCTTGAATTGGATGCAGTTGTTTTTGTGTTAAAAATCTGGAGGCACTATTTGTATGGTTCGAGATTTGAAGTGTTCAGTGATCATAAGAGTCTAAGATACCTGTTTGATCAGAAAGAGCTGAATATGAGACAGAGAAGATGGTTGGAATTCTTGAAGGATTATGACTTCAGTTTAAGTTATCATCCAGGAAAGGCCAATGTAGTGGCAGATGCTTTGAGCAGAAAAGCGATTCATATGTCGGCTTTAATGGTGAAAGAAATGGAACTAATTGAACAATTTAGTGATTTGAGCATGGTTTGCGAGACTACGACATATAGTGTGATGTTGGGGATGTTGCAGGTGAATAATGATTTCTTGGATACAATTAGAGAGAACCAGAAGTTGGATGTGAAGTTAGTAGATTTGATGACTGGAACAGGAAGTGATTCTGATAGTGATTTTAAGCTGGATGGTGCAGGTGTGTTGAGATTTAGAGGCAGAATTTGTGTGTCGGATAATGAGGAACTGAAAAAGTTAATTTTGAGTGAAGGACATCGTAGTAATCTGAGTATCCATCCAGGAGCTACGAAGATGTATCATGATTTAAAGAAGTTATTTTGGTGGTCTGGTATGAAAAGAGACATAGCTCAATTTGTTTATGCCTGTTTGACGTGTCAGAAGTCGAAGGTAGAGCACCAGAGACCTTCTGGATTTATGCAACCGTTGGAAGTTCTGGTTTGGAAATAGGATTGTATAACTATGGATTTTGTTACTGGTTTGCCGAGTACGACGAGAGGATTTGATGCTATATGGGTGATTGTGGATCGACTTACGAAGTCTGCACATTTTGTGCCGATTAATATTAGTTTCCCGTTGACAAAGCTAACAGAGATTTATGTTCGGGTAATTGTGAAGCTACATGGTGTTCCATCCAGTATTGTGTCGGATAGAGATCCGAGGTTTACTTCGTAATTTTGGAAGAGTTTGCGGGAAGTGTTGGGTACTAAGTTGAAGTTGAGTTCAGCTTATCATCCACAAATTGATGGTCAGTCAGAGAGGACTATTCAGTCGCTTGAGGATTTGTTGAGGGCTTGCGTGTTGGAGAAAGGCGGTGCGTGGGACACTCATTTGACATTGATTGAGTTCGCGTACAACAATAGTTACCATTCTAGTATCAGAATGGCACCGTTTGAGGCTTTGTATGGGAGGAGGTGTAGGACTCCTCTGTGTTGGTATGAGACTGGTGAGAATGTGGTGCTTGGACCAGAAATTGTACAGCAGACTACTGAGACGATTCAGATGATTCGTGAGAAAATGAAGGCGTCTCAGAGTAGACAGAAAAGTTACCATGATAACTGGAGGAAAGAATTGGAATTCAGTGAAGGTGATCACGTATTCCTAAGAGTTAACCCGATGACTAGTGTGGGTCGTGCATTGAAGTCCAAAAAAATGGATCCTAAGTTTATTGGACCGTATCAAATTTTGCAGAGAGTTGGTGTTGTGGCTTACAGGGTGGCGTTGCCGCCTGAATTGTCGAATTTACATGATATGTTCCATGTGTCGCAACTATGAAAATATGTTTCGGATCCATCTCACATGATTCAGAGAGATAAAGTTAAGGTTCGGGAGAATCTTACCGTCGAGACGATGCCGTTGAGGATCGAAGACCGTAAGATGAAACAACTCCGAGGGAAGGAGATACCGTTAGTAAAAGTAGCTTGGGGAGGGGCTGCAGGAGGCAGTGTGACCTGGGAGTTGGAAAGCAGGATGCGAGAAGCGTATCCAGAATTGTTTCCATCAGGTAATTTTCGAGGACAAAAATAATTAAAGTGGGGGAGAGTTGTAACACCCATTTTATTTATTTAGTCGTTTTGGTGTTATTTTAATTATTTTGCTTTGGTGTGCCCTTAGGTGGGGTGTGTTTGATGTGTTGTGGGTGATTATCCTTAATATGTAAGGATTCGTCGTGGTGACATGGAGTGGATATGATAATATAATAATTGATAGTAATATTGGTGATATTATTATTATTATTATTAATATTAATAATATTATTTTTGGGGGAATATTATTATTCATATTATTAATATTATTATGAATATTGTTATTATTAGTGAGAGAATAATATTATTATTATTATTTTATTGGGATTAGAATTAAGAATAAGGAATAAGAAGTATTGGAGTTAGAAGAGTTTACACGATACATTTTGGAATTTTAGAAAAGTGGAGAGAAGAGAGAAGTGAGAACACGATAAACATTTTCTGAGAGAAGAGCAAAGAGGAAGAGCAAGGAGACAGGGGAGAAGGCTAGGGCTGAGGATTCTTGAGGATTCTTCATCAATCGAAGATACAATCGAGGTAAGGGGGGAGAAACTGATTGGGATGGTATATACATGAAATTGGGTAGAGGGGATTCCTTAACCCCATAGGTATTATGATTGATTTGTTAGTTTGTGGATATAATGTTGATTGTTGTTGTTTATGATGAAATTATGCGTATATGATGATATGTGATGATTTGTTATTGCCATTGATGAATGGGTGTTGATGTTGTGTGATTTGGATAAGGTTCAGAGTAACTCTGAAGTGTTGGTAAAAGTATCTGATGTTGGTGTTAGAGTAAGAATTATAGGTCGATTGATGAGTATATTGCTTATGGTTTGTAGTAATGATAGAATATGAGATAGAAGTGGCAAATTAGGCTTGAATTGGAGCAAGGTAGCAATTCTGGACAGTGAGAATTTGAGAAGTCGCAGACAGTTCGCTAGCACCATCGCTAAGCGATCTAGTAGCGAACGTTCGCTAGGTGCTCGCTAAGCGAGTGAGGTCGCGAACAAGTCCATAAGCCTCTGTTTGCATTCGCTAGTGTTGCACCCTAAAATTTGCCTAACCTTGTTCACTTGGTTTAGGTTTTAATATCATTAGCATTTGCATATAGAGTCATGTACATAGACTAACCATCTGCATAGCATGAGTATAGCAAGTCATTCAACAGGGGACCAATCATTATTTTTTCTCTAGAAGCCTATCAAGAGGTTATTATCCCAATTCAACCTCATTCAAGTCATCAGGAAAGAATTTGAAAGCAAAAAGTTCAGCAGATCAAGCCTTGAGTCCATCTCCCAGCTGAGGGTATCTGAGGGTCAACAGGAGGATTGTGAGCTGTGAGTTGAAGGTATGGAGAGTATCTAGACATCTTGAGAGACTTAGAAAGTCATTAGGAGAAGGAGACAAGTCATTGATGAGAGCACAAGAGCTATAGCTGGAGGCAGTCAACTAGGGTTTCATCTGGGTCAACCCTAGGTCAACCCTAGGTCAATTGACTGATTTTAGGGGCATTCAAGTCTAGTGGAGAGATGTGGGGTTCATCATTGGATATATAAAGAAGGATATGGAGATATGCCAAGAAGAATTCAAGAGAAATCAAGGAGAAGAGGAGTCTCTAAATTAGGGTTTCTGTGTAAAATCCCCTAGTTTAGGTCAAATTTCCAAGCAAGATAAGTCAAAATGCTAGCTTCAAATGGCTTCTTGGCCAACATGAAACTTGTAGAGGATCTCAAGACCTTTAATTTGAGTGGTGGAAGACATCAAGGAGATTTATAGAACTCAAGTTATGGTCCTTGCAAGTTACAGGTCATCTGAGGTATCTGAATTTTTGTCTGTGAAAGTGACTTGACTTCCAAGCAATTTTTACCCCTCAAGGAGATTTCAAATGAATTCTTGGTCAACATGAGAATTGTTCCTCATTGTCTTAGCTTTCTAGAATGGTATAGTATGCCTTCATATGATGTGGGGAGCTCAACTTATGGTCTTGACAAGCAAAGGGTATTTTGGGCATTTGTGAATTACAGGTCATTTTAACCTATGTCCAAAACTCATACAAGGAGGCCTCAAATGGAAAAACTTACAACATCAAACTTGCTCCAAATGGGATTTTAAGTCTAGAAAGAAGGTCACAAATTATTAGAGAAGCTCATAGCATGGAGTTGCATAATTGGTCAAAATATGAACTAAAATGGCTTATAAAGTGAATAAATTCAAGATGGAAAATGGTTTGGGAGATTTATGAGTCCAAATGGAGACTTCCAATATATGATTTTGAATGGAAAAGCAATGCTAAGAACAATGGTTCAAACACTTTTTTGAGTTTAGAAGGAAAAAAGAAAGTTATCCATGGTTACTTGTAATTGAAGAAACATAACCAAAATGGATCAAAGTTGGAAAGCAAGGGAATGTGCAAGATGGATCTAGAATGTTCATATGAGGTCTATATATTCATGAAATGTGCATTGATCAAGGGTTGGCTTCATTTTTCACCAAGAATTTCACAAACTTTCTCATTCTTTCTCTTTGAAGTTTCACTCCAATTCCTCCAATTCTTCACAAAATCATCATCAAAATCAATTCAATCTTATTCAATCATCATCCTAGATCAGAATTGAAGCAAAGGTTTGGTGATTAGGATCCATTTTCGTGCACTATCTTCAAGAACATCAAAACTGCAAATTCCATTGGACAGCATAATTCAAGCCAAGTCTCATCCAAATCTTGCAAACAGAATCAAGTGCATCAAGGATTGATCAAGATCCAAAACCTAGAAGCTTCAGATCCACGAGTTCCATAGCTGTTTTCAAGCTTTTACACCAGGTATGTTTTCATTCAAATTGCTTGATTCAGTTAGTTAGGCATAGCTTTGTTAGTTTAGACATGATGTAGAAGGTTAGTAGAGCAGTTAGGGTGAATTTGGAGAGGTTTGGTGATGTTGATTAGCAGGTTGTAGAAACTGTTAGGGCTTGAAACTCTTAGGTTAGTGCATTAGAATCTTAGCTTGATAGCGCAGGTTAGTTACCATTAGTTGTAGATTAGGTTAGTGCAAGTTTGAGGGAGAATTGTGATGGTGCATCTCAGAGTAATTTCATGGTGACCAGATTTTGCTTCGATCGGGTTGAGAGTTCTAGTGAGTTTCAGAGCAAACTAGTGCTATAGGATTGTAGAGGGAGAGATCCTGAGCAGCTTTCATGTTTATAGCATGTTGATTCGTGGCCTGGAGATGGAGAACAGATTGGGAGAAAGTGTGCTCGTGCATGGCCATTCATGGAGCTGAAACCCTAAGTTTCAGAATCAAGGAAGAAGACGAAATCGTGATGGTTCATTTCATGTTGGACCTTTGACTGAGAGGGAAATCCAATGGCTCTCATTTAATCTGATTTTGGGAGGGAAATTGAGTTGGTGCCAAAACGCACCGTTTCATTAATTGAAACGGGCGGGCCTGAGTGTAAGGTGTTATCCCCACCCCCAATGTTAAGCCCAAAATGAATTTCAACGTGGTTCTGATACTTTTCTCACCCCCCTGCGCCTCTCTCATCTTTTCATTAATTGCTGAGTGTTCTGGGCCTTAACTATTGTGCTATTCACACCCCTGTCTGCTTGGCCCATCTGGATTTGAACTGCGCGCGCCTGCTATTCTAACCCCCCTCCCTCATTTTAATTCATTTAATTTTTTAATTCCACTTTAATTTTTACCAATTTTCATAAATTCATAACAAATTCATAAAAAATCATTTTCACTTCATTCTTTTTACAATATTTTCTTTAGGATGTGTAGAATATTATAGAAAAATAAAATTGCATTTTTATTTTCATTTCATATTTTTTTCATATTTTCTAAATAAATGTCATTTTTGAATAGATTCATTTCATGCATCATTTTAATAATTTTTGTTCTCTTACATGCTTTAATATTTTTTGGTCATTCTTTTTATATTGTTTAGATGAGATATTCAACTTGTAGAAATATTTTAGTTCCCATTTTTAGGAATTAATTTTAGGTGATTAAAATAGGTTTGAACATCTTGAACAAAACTAGGGTTTTAGGTGACAACTTAAGAAGTTTGATTTCACTTCCCTTAGGACTTAGGGTTTGAATAGATTAGTTATGGGACTATAGGGGCTATGGGTAGTTATTAGATCCCCTTAGAAAAGTCAGGATTCCCCTACTGCTATTAATACTGTCTGTGTATATCTGATTGTCTGGTGTGGTGTGCCCTCTGGGGATTTATTGCTTGCTTGCTTGGGTATTGGGTTTGTCTGGGGTCTTGGAGAGTTGAAGACTTGAGAAGATGAAGACCATTGGAGATCCAGAGATTGAAGTTCAACTTCCAGAGTTGAAGAGAAGGTTCTTGCTAGCAGATGCTGAGGAGACTAGGGTTTAGGAGCTAGGCAGAGCTCTAGGTTAGAAAATTTGTTTCTCAAACATGGATTGCCTTGTCTGCATCCATTCTTCTCTGTGATTCAGAGTCTCTCTAAGACACTCACCCCCTTCCTTTGGAAGGCTTGGTGATAGTGTCTAAGAGATAGAACTCTTGAGAGAAAATGTCTTTTGTGTTAGAAGCAGTCTGTTCACCACCCTTGGTAGTCAACTGATTGCTTAACACCCAATTCACTCTTGTGACTAATCCCTCATCCTGGAGGTTTGAGCTTGAAGAAAAGCCATTGCTTATAGAAGACTGATGATCAAAGCCCTTGCCTGAAGGTCATGAAGATGGAGACTGGTGCTTGTTGAAGCCTGTAGATGATTGGAGATTACTTGAAGCCAGATGTTGATTCAGAGCTGCTGATGCTGTTTCTTTTGCTGTTGTATTTCATTGCTGATGTATTGATTGGTTTTCTGGACTGTATTGTTTGCTGTTTACCCTGTTGGGTTGAAAGTGAAGCCTGTTCACTTTTGCCTATTGTTTTCTAGGTTCGAGGTTGAGTGGGACTCCCTTGCCTCGCTTGTGCTGTTGCATCCATGCATTTTACTGCTTTACTGTATATATCTGGTATTGTTTCTGTTTCTGCCTATCCCGTAGGATCTCTGTTTCTCTCTGTGCAAGAGAGGAGCATGATAGACACTAAGTCTTAACCCATGCATGATAACATTAGGTTAGTTTCCCTTCGCAACCGTAGGTTAGAGTTCTGTCTCTTCTCTCTCAAAACAAACAGAAAAACACATAAAGATTTCAAACACAATAAAAGACACTTCTTCCGTAAAAGAATGTGAACTCATCAAGACGTCATTTTTGTCCGCTTGGACTTTTAATCAGAAAACCTTTTTTCAGAAGGAATAAAATCAACCAAGACAAGCTTGTGTCGTACGTGGCCCGAACTACGTTTGCTCTGATCTTTCATGCTGTATGAAAGTACGTAGGCATAGGATGCGATATCCTAGCGAGCAACCTCCCCCTCCTTTCCCGTAGGTAGGCGAACTACGTTGACTCTGATTTCTCGTTCCAGACGGGAATACGTAGGCATAAAGTGCGATACTTTGCCGAGTCATTTTTATTTTCATTTTATTTTCTTTTTCACCCTTGACCTATAGTTTAGATAGAATAACAATCCATACCCGAAAACAAGCGTGGATCCCGTCGAGTACGACGGACGTGAGGGGTGCTAATACCTTCCCCTTGCGTAACCGACTCCCGAACCCAGGTTTTGGTTGCGACGACCATACCTTTACCGTGTTGTGCGAGGTTTACTCTGAGCGTTTCCTTTCCCTCCCGTGGGATAAATAACGCACGGTGGCGACTCTTCTGTCAGCCGGCGCCGATTTTCGCAGTAGCGACAGCTGGCGACTCTGCTGGGGATCCAACGTCCCCTGGCTGCTAAGGACTGCGATAGTCCTTATGCATTTGGGATCCAACGTCCCTTAAGAGAGTCAATCCTAACGCTTGTTTTCCCGTCGAGGATTTTGTATGGAGTTATTTTATATTTCTAACCTTGTATTTTCAGCTTTATATATTGATTATTATTGCTGTATCTGGGGTGTGACGGGTGTTCTGATATTGAGAGATAAGCCGGACCTGGGCTTGAGTGCACCTAGAATTAGAGTAGAAATTAGTGGGCGCCCGCTTGCTTTGCTTGCTTTGGTGTCCCATGAAATCTACACTCAGACGAGGTTCCTCTGGTTGGCCTCCTGCCCCTTCCTTTGGTTGGCGTGGGTTGCTGGTTAGTTGGATTGTCGACTCTGGGGACCGATCATTTGGAAGTTGGCTGAGTGAGGCCTCTTCAGGAATTGATGATGCCACTCCTTCTGGGAATCGTATCATCAACCCTGAAAGTCTGTGACGCCGACGACCGCATAGGATGCCGTACCTTGTGCCAGTTATAGGGCCACCCACCTGTGAGGGGATTTGGGATTATGCAGGTAACCAGACCTCCAGACTACCGGTTATTTCTTGATCAGAGATCCTGGTTATTTATGGAGAGTTATGAGGTCTGTCAGAGACCATTTGGAGATGTGTTCTGAGGTCTGTCAGAGACCAGTTGGAGAGTTCTGAGGTCTGTCAGAGACCAATTAGAGATTTGATTTGAGGTCTATCAGAGACCAGTCGGAGTTATGATTTGAGGTCTGTCAGAGACCAGTGTTGGAGTTTTATTTTAGGTCTATCTGAGACCAGGGTTTGATGACTTCTGGATGGTCTATCTGAGACCTTTCTTGATTGGGTTTAAGCTATTCAGCTGCAGCTTTGGTCCCTGTTGAATGTTACTTGCATTGCATTGCCTGCATATCCATTACCATTTGCATTTCACTAACGTGTGTCTGTGCTGCAGGTGCATTTGCATTTCCCTAGTTCTAGTGCCCAGACTTCTGAGTTTTGATCATGACTAGCTTAAGGAGAACGGTTGCTTACAAATTGCCTACGCCTGATATTGTTCCTTTGCTGGGGTTGATCTCTCTTGCTGATGAGGGTGTTCGTAGGAGCTTCCGGATGAGCTATGGTAGATTATTGAGATTGGTGTGCAAACCTACAGAGGTAGAGTTAGATGGGCTGTATGCTTTGATGCAATTCTACGACCCTGCTTTGAGGTGCTTCACGTTCTCTGACTTTATTATGGGACCAACCCTGGAGGAATACGCTGAGTATGTTGAGCTGCCCGTGCAGAACCAGGTTCCATTCATTCATTATGACGCCAAGCCCAAGCCGGAGGATTTGGCAAAAGCCTTGCATATTGATGCTTCTGAACTTGTGACTACTGTGTCCCGTGGAGTTCCAGGCTTCTCACTCCAATTCTTAGTTGGTAAAGCCCAAGAGTATGCCAAGAGCGGGTGTTGGGTTGCTTTCAATGCTGTGTTGGCCTTGTGCATTTATGGCATAGTACTGTTCCCCAACATACCGGATTTTGTGGACTTCGATGCTTTCTACTTGTTTGCCGCTGGTAATCCTGTACCTACCTTACTCGGAGATCTCTACCACTCACTGCATTACAAGAATGAGAAGGGAAGAGGGAAGAATGTTCATCTGTGTGTACCCTTGTTGAGTATGTGGTTTGAGAGTCACCTTCCTAAGAGAGGATCTGTTGCAGAGACTACAGTTCCAGTTGGTTGGCCAGAGCGCCTGATGAGGCTATCGTCGGAAGATATGGAGTGGTTTGAGCGAGACCTGTTGGGATCTGAGCTCATCTTCAGTTGTTCTGGGTACCCTAATGTGACGTTGATAGGAAGAAAAGGGTGTATCAATTACAACCCTTCTCTATTCATTCGCCAGTTCGGATATGCGCTGAAGAATCCACCTCAGGAGGAAGAAGTACAGGAATCTCTGTACTTCACCGGTGACGTGAAGGGGGAGTTATTAGCCAAGTTGCAGCATGCCTGGACGCGTATTAACCGCAAAGGGAAGCCGTTGTTAGGAAAGAATGACTGTCAGGCCTACGCACCTTATAGAGTTTGGATTCAGGAGAGGGCTAGTCAGTTGAGGATGCCGTTTCCAGATGCACCAATTCTTGTTCCCATTCCGGTAGCCGAGCCAACTACTGTTTCTAGAGAAGTCTATGAGCAAGTTGTGAGAGAAAAGGAAGCCTTAACGAAGATCAACGAAACGTTAGAGCAAGAGTTAGCTCAAGTACGCAGTGAGAAAAACAAGGCCGTATATGCTTTCCAACAACAGATCGAGCTGGTAAACAGGTTAGGGGCTGAGTTGACCGACGAGAAGAAAAAGCGTGAACGTCTGGGGCAAGAGTTCAGAAGCTCCCATGACATGCTGGAAGCAAAAAAGAAAGCGCTTGACGCGGCACATCGAGAAATCTCCTCTTGCAACAAGACTTGGAATGCTACTCTCACTAACAACAAGAAGAGGGAAGATAAGCTGAAGCAGCAAATTTCCGACCTCGAAGAGAAGTTGAAGTCTAGCATCAAGAAGTGTGAGGAAGAAGTGATGACCCGGTATAGTGTCCAGCATGCACTGAACAAGGCAATCAAATCCAGAGACGAAGCAGTATCTCAGAAGCGAAAGCTCGAAGATTGCTTCGGAGAAGCAACGTGGGAAGAAACTGCTGAAGACGTACGCCGTGTCCTTAAAAGGAGAAACCAGCTTGTTGAAGGGCTGCTTGATCGGCCAAGCCATCCGGAGACCAAGAAGTTGATAGAGGAGTACCAGACTTTTGGGAGGATTTGATCATTTCATATAGTAACTTGTATGCTTTATTTGCATAGTGCTGACCATCACCAGGATTGTTGGTTGAGGTCATGCCTTCTTTGTACTCTCAGTGATTTTGTACCCTGGGATTATTGATTCTCTCTGCAATATATGAGGTTTTCTATGATTCAGCTCCGATATTCCTATTGTCAGCACTGTCACTGCACCGGCACCTTTGCACTAGAACTGGGGGAATGAACTTCCCTAATGCACAGACACATTGCATTGCATTCATATTCATATTGCATAACAGGTAATCTTTGAATGGTGTCTTATCTCCTGCTCTGTACCAGGTACTTAACAGGATTCCAGATCAACATCCGCACCGCTATTCTACACGCTCCAACTGTCGGAAAGTCATGGACCAAATTCAGAACGAGATGCAGGATGTGCGCGAGAAGCTCGCCCTCTTCATGCAGACCATGGAAGCTATAGCAAAAGGGCAAGAGAATTTGCAGGCCATGGTCCAGCCTCTGTTGGCCCGAAACGCTGGTCATGGTAACGAAGATCATCAGTCTGTCCGGGTTGATACTGCTCATGGAGACGGCACTCCCACGCCAGTGGCTCCGCCCGTGGTCAATATACCTGCCGCTAATGTCAACAACGCTACCGCTGCTGTAAATGGTAACGTCGGAGTAGGGAATGAAACTGCTGTCCATAATGCTGGGCTGGGTGATGTCAATTTGGGAGATAATCTAGGAGGCAATGGCTTTGTCAATACTGGGTTCGGATTCAACGATCAGGGATTTGACAACACTGGCAAGTATGGCTTTAATGCTCAAGGCTTTGGGCAAGATGGTTATGGTATGGTCAATCAGGGTTACGGAGGCTTTGGAAACGGAAATGGTACTGGATTTATGGCTGGTGGTCCTGCTGGAGGTGTTCAAGGGTACGGCAACAGAGGCCGAGGTCCGGGAATGAATCAGAACAGAGCTGGACGTAATAATGCGTATGATGGGTACGGGGCTGGAAATGGTATGTGGCAAGAGGATCAGCAGGAAGACGCCTTCTCCGGAGGAGGTTTTGAAGGGCCGATGGATGATTCCCAAAAGATTAGAATGCTGGAAGAGCAGATGAAGGGAGTCCTGAACCAGAGTGCTGTGGGACTGGACATGGCAACCATGGGCTTGGTACCTGGCTTGAGGGTGCCAATTAAATTCAAAGCTCCTGCGTTCGATAAGTACAAAGGAGACACATGTCCGAAAGTGCATGTACGAGCTTATTACAGAAAGATGTCTGCATACTCCACTGATGAAAGAATGCTAATGCATTTCTTTCAGGATAGTCTGTCGGGTCCGTCCCTAGAGTGGTACATGGGGTTGGAGCCAACTGATATCAAGACATGGAAGCAATTGGCGGAGGCATTCGTAGCCCATTACAAGTATAACAGCGACCTGGCACCCAATCGGGTCCAGTTGGCTGGGCTTTCGCAGAAGAAGGGGGAGAGTTTTAAAGAGTACGCGCAAAGGTGGCGCGATATGGCTGCCAGGGTCCGTCCTCCTGTGGAAGATAAGGAAATGAACGATATGTTTGTCGGCACATTCACCGGGCTGTTTCATGATATGCTGTTTCATACGTCTCTGGCTAGTTTTTCGGACCTGATTCTGATGGGTGAAAAGATTGAGCGTAATATTAAGCAAGGAAAGTTCCAAGTCGATGAATCAACTGCATCTGGCAGTAATAAGAAAGCTTATGGTGGGCGCCGTCAGGGCGAAGCTAGCGCGGTATTTGGAGGCCGAGGCCGAGGCCGAGGCAGGGGAAGAGGTCAATATCGTCAGCCGCAGCAGGTATCGAGTGTTACTATCCCATATCAACAGCAACCAATCCAGCAACAACAACCGGTTCAGCAGCAACCAATGCCGCAGCAGCAGCAGCCTCAGCAGGGGGCACAGCAAGCTCAGCGAAGATTTCAGGGTAATAAGCCGAGAAGGGTGTTTGAGAAGCCTCCCTCAACCTATGCTGATTTATTGCAGACATTGTTGGGATTGAATCTGGTAGAGAAAAGAACTTTGGCGCCGATAACGGGAGCTCCCCCGTTCGGCTATGATGCAAATAGGCACTGTGAGTTTCATTCTGGGGCCCCGGGCCACGATATAGAAGGTTGTCATGCTTTTAAGCACGTTGTGCAGGATCTCTTAGACAACAAGACTATCAACTTCGGAACGGCAGGTCCAAATATAGTCCAGAAACCCATGCCTAATCATGGGGCGAACGCCGTTCTGACCGAGGAAGGGTTGAATCTGATTATGAATGTGGAGGATTTAAAGACACCGCTGAGCGAGATAAAAAGCCGACTGTTGCAAGGGGGTGTTTACCCGGGATGTAATGAGTACTGTTTAGATTGTTGGGCCCTGGCTGGGGGGTGTGAGGATCTGAAGAAAGGCATTCAGGCCTTAATTGATGAAGGTATATTGCAGTTTGATCGAGCGGCAACTGATGAGCCTGCAGGGGCAGCAGTGGATAATCGGAGTGATGTGGCCACGGTAACAATTCCTCGGAAGACGATCACCATTGCCGCACCAGCTCAGCGACCACCGATTACCATAACTAAGGCCGGGCCAATCCCGTATGAGAACACGAAAGCGGTCCCATGGTCATATGGGCTAGAGGTGTATTGTGATGGGATTAAGATTGACGTTAACAAGCAGCCAGCAGAGATTGTGGATAATGTTGTTGGTTCAGGAGGCATGACGAGGAGCGGCAGGATCTTTATATCTCCTGAAGTGGAGGCCGAAAGGCTAGCGAAAGGAAAAGGGAAAGCGGTTGAGAATGTTCCGGTACAAGCAAATGAAAAAGAAGCAGCATCTAAGGATGTAGAAGAATTCATGCGCTTGATTCGGAAAAGCGATTATAAGATTGTGGAGCATCTGCAGCAGACACCGTCCAAAATATCTATCTTGTCATTGCTGTTGTGTTCGGAAGCTCACCGAAATGCTTTGCTGAAAGTCCTGGACACTTCTTTTGTACCCCAGGATGTCTCCGTAAATCAGCTAGAAGGAGTATTGGCACATGTGAATGCGGGCCACAGTCTGGGTTTTACTGATTTTGACTTGACTCCAAAAGGGAGGGATCATAATATGGCATTACACGTGTCTGTGGAGTGTAGGGGATCAACAATGTCGCACGTATTGGTTGACACTGGATCGTCTTTGAACGTGCTGCCCAAGAAGGCGATGATGAAGCTGGATGTTCGAGGAATTTTGTGCACACCAAGTGATTTGGTAGTCAGAGCGTTTGACGGCACAAGGAGAACAGTCTTCGGATCGATTACTTTGCCTCTGCAAGTGGGGCCGGAAGTGTTTGCAACTGAGTTTTATATCATGGATATACAGCCTGCGTACAGCTGTTTGCTGGGAAGACCCTGGATTCATGGGGCAGGGGCAGTCACGTCTACCCTGCATCAGAAGTTAAAGTATATGGTCGGAGACAGCGTAGTCACCGTGTGCGGAGAAGAAGACATCCTGGTCAGCCATCTGTCTTCGTTTAAATATGTGGAAGTCGACGGGGAGATCCACGAGACGCCATGCCAGGCATTCGAAGGTTTGCGCATCAAGGACAAAGGTCCTGGGCCGAGCAAAGTGCCAGAGATAGCTGTCTCATCGTATAAGGAAGCTCAAGCGCTAGTGGAAGCAGGAGAAGCCAAGGGCTGGGGCAAAGTGCTGGACATTCCTGTAAAGATGGACCGGTTCGGACTGGGGTACCGACCGTCGTCATCAACTCCTTCCGTGGGGGCCCCTCATTTCAGAAAGTCAATCACCATCTCTGCCAGTGGAGTATGTCATGAAACTGTCAATGCTGCTTCAGAGTCTGATGAAGGGGACAGCGACTGTGATATGGATGCCTGGATTCAGCCAAGCACGCCAGGACAAGGACTGTGCAACTGGTCTATTCAGGAGCTTGTTCCTGTGACTTTTAAACAGTAATGCTTTGCTTTATTAATTGTTGAATAATCTGATGTCTTGCCCGGGGCATCAGGATTTGCTTAGGGCTGTGTTGTTATAAACATTGCGTGTTAATCATTAAATGAATGGCGTTTTTTTCATGTGCAAATACCGTAATCCCTGTCTTTCCTGTTTTGTATTTTTTCAATAAAATGGCAATGTGGTTATTCGCTTTATACGCATTTTGAAGCACTTAACCATTCCTTTTGCAGGATAACATTTTCAGATGACATCCTTGAACCACCTATGACTCGTCCCGACTTCGAGCACCCGGTATTCCAGACCGAAGAAGA
Organism: Lathyrus sativus; assembly: GCA_963859935.3. Lineage (NCBI taxonomy): Eukaryota > Viridiplantae > Streptophyta > Magnoliopsida > Fabales > Fabaceae > Lathyrus > Lathyrus sativus. The sequence goes on along the minus strand of OZ012740.1, from coordinate 88,878,645 downwards.
GGTTGTCGAAGATAGCGACGTTCCTGAAGAACTGTCTTGGTTAGTGAAGCAAGAGGAAAGAGCCATTCTGCCTCACGACGAGGTTATCAAAATTATCAATTTGGGGTCGGAAGGGGTTGAGAAAAATATTCGTATCGGGGCCGCACTGCAAAGTGATATCAAGCGAAGACTGGTTGAAATGCTCCGAGAGTATAATGATGTATTCGCTTGGTCGTATCAAGATATGCCAGGGCTCGATACTGATATGGTTGTGCATCGCCTGCCACTGAAAGAAGATTGCCCACCGGTCAAACAAAAGCTTCGCAGAACCCGACCAGATATGGCAATGAAGATCAAAGAGGAGGTGCAGAAACAGTGGGACGCTGGTTTCCTGGCTGTGACGAAGTATCCTTCATGGGTTGCCAACATCGTACCAGTGCCAAAGAAAGATGGCAAGGTTCGGATGTGCGTGGATTATAGAGATTTGAATAAAGCAAGCCCAAAAGACGATTTTCCACTTCCTCACATTGACGTGTTAGTTGATAATACCGCTCAATACTCTGTATTCTCCTTCATGGATGGCTTTTCAGGCTATAATCAGATTAAAATGGCGCCAGAGGATATGGAGAAGACTACTTTCATAACGCCTTGGGGAACATTTTGCTACAAAGTGATGCCCTTTGGTTTGAAAAATGCTGGGGCAACATATCAGCGTGCGATGACGACTCTCTTTCATGACATGATGCATAAAGAGATCGAAGTTTATGTTGACGATATGATTGCCAAATCCCAGACGGAGGAAGAGCATCTGGTGAATCTGTTGAAGTTGTTTAAAAGGCTTAGGAAGTTCAGGCTGAGGCTGAACCCTAACAAATGCACCTTCGGGGTGAGATCGGGTAAACTGCTGGGGTTTATCGTAAGCGAAAGAGGAATAGAGGTCGATCCTGCTAAAATTAAAGCGATTCAAGAAATGCCGACGCCTAAAACAGAGAAAGAGGTGCGCGGGTTTTTAGGGAGATTGAACTACATTGCCCGGTTCATATCTCACCTAACTGCTACGTGTGAACCACTGTTCAAGCTGTTGAAGAAAGATCAAGCTGTAACGTGGAACGAAAATTGTCAAAAGGCGTTCGATAAAATAAAGAAGTATCTGCAGGAGCCTCCTATTTTGATACCCCCGGTGGCAGGAAGACCCTTGATAATGTATTTGACGGTTCTTGAGGGAAGTATGGGTTGTGTTCTCGGTCAACACGACGAGACAGGGAGAAAAGAGCATGCAATTTATTATCTGAGTAAGAAATTTACAGACTGTGAATCTCGATACTCAATGCTGGAAAAAACTTGTTGCGCGCTAGCCTGGGCCGCCAAGCGTTTGAGGCAGTACATGCTGAATCATACAACCATGCTCATCTCGAAGATGGATCCAATCAAATATATATTCGAAAAGCAGGCGTTGTCAGGTAGAATTGCCCGTTGGCAGATGGTCTTGACTGAATATGATATTCAATACGTCTCGCAAAAGGCCATAAAGGGGAGTGTGCTATCTGAGTATCTGGCGGAGCAGCCTATTGAAGAGTACCAATCGATGAGGTTTGATTTTCCTGACGAGGATATCATGTACCTCAAGATGAAGGATTGTGAAGAGCCGTTGCCAGACGAAGGACCAGAGCCGGGGTCCCAATGGAAGATGATATTTGACGGAGCTGTGAATGCTTACGGTAGCGGAATAGGGGCAATTATCACCACGCCGCACGGGTCGCACATCCCGTTTACTGCCCGATTGACCTTTGCCGTTACCAACAATGAGGCCGAATACGAAGCTTGTATAATGGGGCTTGAAGAAGCCATTGATTTGCGAATCAAACATCTAGACGTATACGGAGACTCAGCTCTGGTGGTGAATCAGATCAAAGGGGAATGGGAGACACGGCAGCCTAATTTGATACATTACATGAATTATGCAAGGAGATTGTTGCCTTTCTTCGACGAGGTTGAATTGCATCACGTACCGCGGGCAGAAAATCAAATGGCTGACGCCCTTGCCACTTTGTCTTCCATGTACAAGGTCAACTTCTGGAACGAAGCTCCCCAGATCACTATCTCTCGGTTGGACAGGCCAGCTTATGTATTTGCTATTGATGAAGCATCTGATGACAAACCGTGGTATTTCGATATCCTTAATTTCCTGAAGAATAAAGAGTATCCGGCTGGGGCATCCAGTCAAGATCAGAAGACTCTCAGGAGATTAGCGGGTAATTTCTATTTGAACCCGGATGGCGTCTTATACAGAAGGAACCACGATTTGGTGTTGTTGCGTTGTGTAGACGAGAAAGAGGCAAAGCTTCTCATGGAGGAAATTCACGAAGGTGCCTTTGGTACGCATGCGGGCGGGCATGCTATGACGAGAAAGCTGCTGCGGGCAGGTTATTTTTGGCTGACGATGGAAACTGATTGTTTCAAATTTGCAAGGAAGTGCCACAAGTGCCAAATCTATGCTGACAAGATACATGTGCCTCCAAGTCCTCTAAATGTGATGTCATCTCCATGGCCATTCTCGATGTGGGGAATCGATATGATCGGAAAGATCGAGCCGACGGCTTCTAATGGGCATCGGTTCATACTAGTAGCAATCGATTATTTCACCAAGTGGGTGGAAGCGGCGTCTTACGCAAATGTAACGAAGCAAGTGGTGGCTAGATTCATCAAGAGAGATATCATTTGCCGATATGGGATCCCCGAGCGGATAATCACGGATAATGGTTCTAATCTGAACAACAAAATGATGAAGGAGCTCTGTCAGGATTTCAAGATCGAACATCACAACTCCTCCCCTTACCGACCCAAGATGAATGGCGCTGTCGAAGCGGCCAATAAGAATATCAAGAAAATCGTCCAGAAAATGGTTGTGACTTATAAAGATTGGCATGAAATGCTACCTTTCGCTTTGCACGGTTATCGTACGACGGTACGCACATCAACCGGGGCAACTCCGTTCTCGTTGGTATACGTAATGGAAGCGGTATTACCATTAGAGGTTGAAATCCCTTCTCTGAGGGTATTGCGAGATGTTCAGCTGGACGAGGCAGAATGGGTAACGAATAGATTGAACCAACTGAGTTTGATGGATGAGAAGAGGCTAGCTTCTCTGGCATACGGTCGTTTGTACCAAAGACGAACGAAGAAAGCGTACGACAAGAAGATACTTCCGCGAAGCTTTCAGACGGGCGACCTTGTGCTGAAAAGGATTCTCCCGCCGCAAGCAGATCACAGGGGCAAGTGGACCCCCAACTACGAAGGGCCATACGTTGTCAGTAAGGTCTTTTCAGGAGGAGCGTTATTGTTGTCTACCATGGACGGAGAAGACTTTGCGTCACCTGTGAATTCGGACGCAGTTAAAAAATACTTTGCTTGAAATAGACCCGCTGGACAAAAAAAGAGAGTCCAGGCAAAAATGGGGCATCCTGGCGAACCAAAAAACAGAATAAAAAGGTTCGGGCAAAATTAGGGATAAAATTGAAAAATGTACACCCGCGAAGTTGAAAACCTACACTGGGCGGCTTCGGCAAAAAAGGGTATCCCGGTGAACTGAAAACCCGTAAAGGGCGGTTCACGCAAAAGTTAGGGATGTGAAAAGCAAATGACTGCGGTCCGAATTTGATTGCAATGAGCATCAATGCGGGAGAATACATTTGAGGAGTCGGTTATCGGATACAATCTCTTCAGAAGTGGGGATACCGGGAAAGCATTAGAGTCGGATGAGTCATAGGAGGATCAGTTCGTGGTGTTCATCTGCATCCCGTTGCCGACATGTGTACAAAATTTAATTTGTCAAGATATTTATGCTTCTTGTGCATACTTGTATATTTGCTTTGTGTAGCTTCCTCATTTCAGGAGTTACATCCCGTGTACAAAAACTCCGCCCATTCAGGGGCCCAATCAATGAAAATGTGATTCAGTACTTGATGCCTGTTCTTTACTGTTTTGTGCATGATAAAACGCCTAAGTTTGATTGAAGCTAGCATGAGTATAACATCACTGGCCCTTGCCAACAATCATTAAAGCTTTGAATTAACTGAGTGTAACGTCACTAACCTGAATCGATTTGATTGCACAGGCTTGTCGTGTCTTGTTTGTGTTGTTGCAGGTTTCATAACCATACGAAGAGGGGAATCAAAAGATTGCGATAACAAAAGACTCAGTCCCCATGCAGGGTCATGCACATTTTTCCTGAAAAAGGATAGAATTCCCCAGCTAGCCGTAGCTTACTCAAAGGGAGCAGAAAAGTTATTCGTCCTCAGCAGAGTTTGGCGATTCTAAGATCGTGAGGATGTATTCAGACGGGTTCATCTTTCCCCGCAGGGTCAAGCACTCTCCCCCAGCGGAGTCAATTAATTTTCCCCAAGAGAATCATCCCATCCCCAGCGAAATTCTCTTTGCAAGTGTTTTCATTCCTTCCAGTGGAACTCGAAGATTAAGACTCTCTAAAGTAGAGTTGTATTCCCCAGCAGGGGGTTACTTCAACAAGGTGTTTGGTGAGTTCCCAATTTCCCAGCAGGGTTGACGTCACCCTTCCAGCATTTATTTTGCTGGAATAATTCTGTAGCATCTGGCTATCCCCGGCGGAGTCGGTATTATCCTTCCAGCATTTATTTTGCTGAAGCAGTTTCTGTATTCTAGCAGTTCAGGAGGAGAGAATTCTTGCTCAAATGAATTACTAAACAGTCAAGATCTCGGCAGGAGACATCCAACGATAATGTCAGTTTCGGCAGTATTCCCCCACGGAGTCAGCATGATGAGATTCTCTTTGTCTCTAACAGAGTCATTTATGCAAATGTCTCTTATTTTCCCCACCAGAGTGGCCAGGATAAGTGTCTCCTTATCCCCAAGCAGAGTTTGTTTGTCATCAAAGGGTTTCAGGAATCAGAATGTCAGAGGTCACCGCTGGTTATCAGAGCAGGCATCCAATAGTTTGGTTTCCGGACATCCCCAGTAGAGTCCGCATCAAAGTCGCTGTCACGATTGGTGCCGAGGATTTTGTGGGTGAGGATCATTGGAGAACTAAGTCCTGACGTGGACAATTTACTCCTGGATTGACGGGATTTCTTCAGAAGTGGGCGTCCTAACGCGGACAGGTTTATTTCCCTGGATTGGTGAGGTGTGTTAGTCCTATCGTGGGCAGATTCGGGTTCTCGAAATTAGTGGAATGGGAGGTCATGACGTTGACAAAAGTGATTACTCTTTGTGTTGGTGTCCTGACGTGGACCAGTTCCTCTCAGCAGTTATCTTTCTTTGCGTTGGCAAATCATGGGTCCTAACGTGGACAGATCAGACCAGTGTGTGGGTCCTTACGTGGACAAGTCTTATTTCCTCAGCGGGTCGAAGACGCCTGAGTCCTGACGTGGACAAATCGAAGAAATTATTATTCCTGACGTGGAAAGAATAGAGTCCTTACGCGGACATATCAAGACGGAGATTCCTTACGCGGAAAGGATGTAGTCCTTACGCGGACATATCAAAAGAAGTGGGTCCTGACGTGGAAAGATTGAGTCCATACGCGGACATATCAAAAGTTATTCCTTACGTGGATAAGAGCATTCCTTACGTGGAAAAGAAGTTATTCCTAACGTGGAAAAATGGTGATTCCTAACGTGGAAAAATGGTGATTCCTAACGTGGAAAAATGGTGATTCCTAACGTGGAAAGAGTGAAGTCCTTACGTGGACAGATTAAGAGGGCATTCCTTACAGGGAAAAATGTAGTCCTGACGCGGACAAATCGGAAGAAAAATGGTTTCCTTACATGGAAAGACGAGCTTATTCCTTACGTGGAAAGAAAGAGATTGATTCCTGACGTGGAAAGAAATGGATCATTCCTAACGTGGAAGAGTTTAGTCCTGACGCGGACCGATCAAAGAAGATATTCCTAACGTGGAAGAAGAAGTTTATTCCTGACGCGGAGAAGTTGGGGTCCTTACGTGGACAAATGCAAGAAAAGTTGATTCCTGACATGGAAGATTGATGTACTCCTTACGTGGAAGAGTTGAGTCCTGACGCGGACGGGTTCAGAGATAGTTGTATTCCTTACGTGGAAAGATTGGAGTCCTGACGCGGACATGTCAAGTGGTATTGGAGTCCTTACGTGGACAGATTGATATAGTTCTCCTTATGTGGAAAGAAGATTGCTTCCTGACGGGGAAAGATGGAAGGGTTAGTCCTGACGTGGACAGATACAGAAGAAATGATTCTTAATGTGGACAGGTGTTACTCCTAACGTGGAAGAATTTTATTCCTAACGTGGACGATTCAGTTTATGGAAATGCAGACGAATTATCCCCAGCGGAGTTGCCGAGATTTTTCTGGGTTAACAGCAAGTGGATTCTTAACGTGGACAGGTTCTAGTTGAGATTTCTTCGTATTGATGACAGGCAGAGTCCTAACGTGGACAAGCAAGCAATCTGTTGTGACAGAATCCTTTTCAGAACGATGAAGATAGTCCCCAGCACGGTCGCGCGAGATCAGTGGGTTACTGTAACAGTCAGATTCAGCTGTTGAATGTCGTTCCCCAAGCAGGAGCGCAATTTGGTTTTGCGGTTGGCAAATTTCTGGTTTCACTAGTATTCAACCGTCTTGTACCGCGAATGTCTGAAGGCGACGGGCTCTTCACCCAATCGGGTCCAAGTCGCTTGAATAGGGGCAGCTGTTGCACCCTAAAATTTGCCTAACCTTGTTCACTTGGTTTAGGTTTTAATATCATTAGCATTTGCATATAGAGTCATGTACATAGACTAACCATCTGCATAGCATGAGTATAGCAAGTCATTCAACAGGGGACCAATCATTATTTTTTCTCTAGAAGCCTATCAAGAGGTTATTATCCCAATTCAACCTCATTCAAGTCATCAGGAAAGAATTTGAAAGCAAAAAGTTCAGCAGATCAAGCCTTGAGTCCATCTCCTAGCTGAGGGTATCTGAGGGTCAACAGGAGGATTGTGAGCTGTGAGTTGAAGGTATGGAGAGTATCTAGACATCTTGAGAGACTTAGAAAGTCATTAGGAGAAGGAGACAAGTCATTGATGAGAGCACAAGAGCTATAGCTGGAGGCAGTCAACTAGGGTTTCATCTGGGTCAACCCTAGGTCAACCCTAGGTCAATTGACTGATTTTAGGGGCATTCAAGTCTAGTGGAGAGATGTGGGGTTCATCATTGGATATATAAAGAAGGATATGGAGATATGCCAAGAAGAATTCAAGAGAAATCAAGGAGAAGAGGAGTCTCTAAATTAGGGTTTCTGTGTAAAATCCCCTAGTTTAGGTCAAATTTCCAAGCAAGATAAGTCAAAATGCTAGCTTCAAATGGCTTCTTGGCCAACATGAAACTTGTAGAGGATCTCAAGACCTTTAATTTGAGTGGTGGAAGACATCAAGGAGATTTATAGAACTCAATTTATGGTCCTTGCAAGTTACAGGTCATCTGAGGTATCTGAATTTTTGTCTGTGAAAGTGACTTGACTTCCAAGCAATTTTTACCCCTCAAGGAGATTTCAAATGAATTCTTGGTCAACATGAGAATTGTTCCTCATTGTCTTAGCTTTCTAGAATGGTATAGTATGCCTTCATATGATGTGGGGAGCTCAACTTATGGTCTTGACAAGCAAAGGGTATTTTGGGCATTTGTGAATTACAGGTCATTTTAACCTATGTCCAAAACTCATACAAGGAGGCCTCAAATGGAAAAACTTACAACATCAAACTTGCTCCAAATGGGATTTTAAGTCTAGAAAGAAGGTCACAAATTATTAGAGAATCTCATAGCATGGAGTTGCATAATTGGTCAAAATATGAACTAAAATGGCTTATAAAGTGAATAAATTCAAGATGGAAAATGGTTTGGGAGATTTATGAGTCCAAATGGAGACTTCCAATATATGATTTTGAATGGAAAAGCAATGCTAAGAACAATGGTTCAAACACTTTTTTGAGTTTAGAAGGAAAAAAGAAAGTTATCCATGGTTACTTGTAATTGAAGAAACATAACCAAAATGGATCAAAGTTGGAAAGCAAGGGAATGTGCAAGATGGATCTAGAATGTTCATATGAGGTCTATATATTCATGAAATGTGCATTGATCAAGGGTTGGCTTCATTTTTCACCAAGAATTTCACAAACTTTCTCATTCTTTCTCTTTGAAGTTTCACTCCAATTCCTCCAATTCTTCACAAAATCATCATCAAAATCAATTCAATCTTATTCAATCATCATCCTAGATCAGAATTGAAGCAAAGGTTTGGTGATTAGGATCCATTTTCGTGCACTATCTTCAAGAACATCAAAACTGCAAATTCCATTGGACAGCATAATTCAAGCCAAGTCTCATCCAAATCTTGCAAACAGAATCAAGTGCATCAAGGATTGATCAAGATCCAAAACCTAGAAGCTTCAGATCCACGAGTTCCATAGCTGTTTTCAAGCTTTTACACCAGGTATGTTTTCATTCAAATTGCTTGATTCAGTTAGTTAGGCATAGCTTTGTTAGTTTAGACATGATGTAGAAGGTTAGTAGAGCAGTTAGGGTGAATTTGGAGAGGTTTGGTGATGTTGATTAGCAGGTTGTAGAAACTGTTAGGGCTTGAAACTCTTAGGTTAGTGCATTAGAATCTTAGCTTGATAGCGCAGGTTAGTTACCATTAGTTGTAGATTAGGTTAGTGCAAGTTTGAGGGAGAATTGTGATGGTGCATCTCAGAGTAATTTCATGGTGACCAGATTTTGCTTCGATCGGGTTGAGAGTTCTAGTGAGTTTCAGAGCAAACTAGTGCTATAGGATTGTAGAGGGAGAGATCCTGAGCAGCTTTCATGTTTATAGCATGTTGATTCGTGGCCTGGAGATGGAGAACAGATTGGGAGAAAGTGTGCTCGTGCATGGCCATTCATGGAGCTGAAACCCTAAGTTTCAGAATCAAGGAAGAAGACGAAATCGTGATGGTTCATTTCATGTTGGACCTTTGACTGAGAGGGAAATCCAATGGCTCTCATTTAATCTGATTTTGGGAGGGAAATTGAGTTGGTGCCAAAACGCACCGTTTCATTAATTGAAACGGGCGGGCCTGAGTGTAAGGTGTTATCCCCACCCCCAATGTTAAGCCCAAAATGAATTTCAACGTGGTTCTGATACTTTTCTCACCCCCCTGCGCCTCTCTCATCTTTTCATTAATTGCTGAGTGTTCTGGGCCTTAACTATTGTGCTATTCACACCCCTGTCTGCTTGGCCCATCTGGATTTGAACTGCGCGCGCCTGCTATTCTAACCCCCCTCCCTCATTTTAATTCATTTAATTTTTTAATTCCACTTTAATTTTTACCAATTTTCATAAATTCATAACAAATTCATAAAAAATCATTTTCACTTCATTCTTTTTACAATATTTTCTTTAGGATGTGTAGAATATTATAGAAAAATAAAATTGCATTTTTATTTTCATTTCATATTTTTTTCATATTTTCTAAATAAATGTCATTTTTGAATAGATTCATTTCATGCATCATTTTAATAATTTTTGTTCTCTTACATGCTTTAATATTTTTTGGTCATTCTTTTTATATTGTTTAGATGAGATATTCAACTTGTAGAAATATTTTAGTTCCCATTTTTAGGAATTAATTTTAGGTGATTAAAATAGGTTTGAACATCTTGAACAAAACTAGGGTTTTAGGTGACAACTTAAGAAGTTTGATTTCACTTCCCTTAGGACTTAGGGTTTGAATAGATTAGTTATGGGACTATAGGGGCTATGGGTAGTTATTAGATCCCCTTAGAAAAGTCAGGATTCCCCTACTGCTATTAATACTGTCTGTGTATATCTGATTGTCTGGTGTGGTGTGCCCTCTGGGGATTTATTGCTTGCTTGCTTGGGTATTGGGTTTGTCTGGGGTCTTGGAGAGTTGAAGACTTGAGAAGATGAAGACCATTGGAGATCCAGAGATTGAAGTTCAACTTCCAGAGTTGAAGAGAAGGTTCTTGCTAGCAGATGCTGAGGAGACTAGGGTTTAGGAGCTAGGCAGAGCTCTAGGTTAGAAAATTTGTTTCTCAAACATGGATTGCCTTGTCTGCATCCATTCTTCTCTGTGATTCAGAGTCTCTCTAAGACACTCACCCCCTTCCTTTGGAAGGCTTGGTGATAGTGTCTAAGAGATAGAACTCTTGAGAGAAAATGTCTTTTGTGTTAGAAGCAGTCTGTTCACCACCCTTGGTAGTCAACTGATTGCTTAACACCCAATTCACTCTTGTGACTAATCCCTCATCCTGGAGGTTTGAGCTTGAAGAAAAGCCATTGCTTATAGAAGACTGATGATCAAAGCCCTTGCCTGAAGGTCATGAAGATGGAGACTGGTGCTTGTTGAAGCCTGTAGATGATTGGAGATTACTTGAAGCCAGATGTTGATTCAGAGCTGCTGATGCTGTTTCTTTTGCTGTTGTATTTCATTGCTGATGTATTGATTGGTTTTCTGGACTGTATTGTTTGCTGTTTACCCTGTTGGGTTGAAAGTGAAGCCTGTTCACTTTTGCCTATTGTTTTCTAGGTTCGAGGTTGAGTGGGACTCCCTTGCCTCGCTTGTGCTGTTGCATCCATGCATTTTACTGCTTTACTGTATATATCTGGTATTGTTTCTGTTTCTGCCTATCCCGTAGGATCTCTGTTTCTCTCTGTGCAAGAGAGGAGCATGATAGACACTAAGTCTTAACCCATGCATGATAACATTAGGTTAGTTTCCCTTCGCAACCGTAGGTTAGAGTTCTGTCTCTTCTCTCTCAAAACAAACAGAAAAACACATAAAGATTTCAAACACAATAAAAGACACTTCTTCCGTAAAAGAATGTGAACTCATCAAGACGTCATTTTTGTCCGCTTGGACTTTTAATCAGAAAACCTTTTTTCAGAAGGAATAAAATCAACCAAGACAAGCTTGTGTCGTACGTGGCCCGAACTACGTTTGCTCTGATCTTTCATGCTGTATGAAAGTACGTAGGCATAGGATGCGATATCCTAGCGAGCAACCTCCCCCTCCTTTCCCGTAGGTAGGCGAACTACGTTGACTCTGATTTCTCGTTCCAGACGGGAATACGTAGGCATAAAGTGCGATACTTTGCCGAGTCATTTTTATTTTCATTTTATTTTCTTTTTCACCCTTGACCTATAGTTTAGATAGAATAACAATCCATACCCGAAAACAAGCGTGGATCCCGTCGAGTACGACGGACGTGAGGGGTGCTAATACCTTCCCCTTGCGTAACCGACTCCCGAACCCAGGTTTTGGTTGCGACGACCATACCTTTCCCGTGTTGTGCGAGGTTTACTCTGAGCGTTTCCTTTCCCTCCCGTGGGATAAATAACGCACGGTGGCGACTCTTCTGTCAGCCGGCGCCGATTTTCGCAGTAGCGACAGCTAGGTAGTTCGCTAAGCGAACAAGTAGCGAGTATTCGCTAGGTGCTCGCCCAACGAGCGAGGTAGCGAGCGTAGCAGAAATGTGATTTTCTGTGCTGTGTGCTTTGTGCACTAGCTGTGTAGTATCCCTTAGTCTACGTTGAGTGTAGGGATGATGGAATGGATAATGTGAGGTGCATAGGTGGTGATCGGAAGTGAATTCCGTATCGTTTGAATTAAATGGATGATATATGAAAGTGTGTATGATATGGAGTATCGTGAGGTGATCATTATGATCGTGTGTACCCGATTGTTGGGGTATGAGTATACCTGCTGTTGGAGGGTGAACCTTCTTAATATGCAAATTAAATGATATAATTGATTGGTGTATTCTATATGTATGTATGTGATGTATAGTGGTGTGATTGGGAGATTGTGTGCACATTGCGTGCGTATATTCATTTGTTGTGCATTTGATGTATGCATATCATGATGTATTGGTGGGATGAGTCATTGCTCGGTGGAGTGTATGTGATTCATTCGTATTCCTTTGAGTGGGGAATTGGTGAGGACGGATCATGGCCAAGGGTGGGCGTAGGTGATCTATCCGGGTTCTATAGAAGAACTAATGAGTCGGTACTGCATGCATGGTGTTGCGTTGCATATTTTCATTATGGTGTATTATGTTGTTGGTGGACTATATGTCGTGTTTGGTGAATGTTGGGTGATGAATTGTATGATTGTTGTAGTTACTACTCTATTCCATGTATGTAATTACCGATATATTTTGATCATATTTTCTCACCCCTTTGTTGTTGTTGTGGTCTGTGCTTCTTCGGAAGTACAGATAATCCAGGTACTTAGCTAGCTGGGATTTATGGTGTGCCAGTCGAGTCTTAGGATGCTCTGATACGTAGCACGGGACTTGGGTGTTTTTAGTTGTTTATGTTAAACTTATTTCTTTTCCGGCAACGTATCACGAATATGATGTATTTTGTTATATGAATGTTTCCGCTGTATTTTGGTGAAAACATTTTAATGAAGCACATGTTGGATTTTTATGATGTGATATCCCACTTTGGGTGGAAGAACTCTGATGTTTATTTATAATGTTTATATTTTAATTGATTTGGGAAGTGGGGTGTTACACCTTTGACTTCGTTCGCTACCTCGCTCGCTCAACGAACCCCTAACGAACCTTCGCTACCCCCATTCGCTACCAGTGAACACCATAACATGCATTCTGTCCAAGTCTGGGACCATTCGCTACTTATTCGCTACTGCTCGCTCAGCGATCGTTCGCGACCATCTCGCCTAGCGAACTGCTAGCGAGTGTCTGCGAACCAGAAATTCCTCACTATTCAGAATTTCCCAACCTCTCCAAAACCGACCGATTCTCATCAAATCAGTTCCAATAGCCTTAGTCTATCAAACCCTGACTATTCTACATCACTTGCATCGGATTCTACCCGATAAAACATCCGTTCTACCGATTAAACTCATTATGCCCTAAAATGAAAAATGAGCAAAACTCACCCCAATCCAAAACAAAACCAACAAGAACACACATAATCATACACATTGCAAGAATAATAAAGTTTCACACCCTTACCCGATCAGTCGAAAGCTTAGAAGTGGATTATTGATGATTCTAGGTTTTTCTCCTCGTTTCTCTTCTCTTCCTTTCTTTCTCTTCTTTTTCTTTCCTCTTGGTTTCTATTCTCTCTATTCTTTCTCTTTTCCACCTATACTCTTTCTACTCTATTTCTATCAAAATAACTACTAATCAAGGATTATCTAAAACACCCTCTAATTAATTCCCAAAACTCTCCAAATAATAAAATACCACCACATACACACATAATATATTATCATATAATTCCACAATAAAATAACAATTAATCAATAAATTAAAAGACTCAACAAAATAATGGGAAATTCAGAATCGGGGTGTTACAACTCTCCCCCACTTTAGAAATTTTCGTCCTCGAAAATATTAGCTGATCCAAACAACTCTGGATGCGACTCTCGCATCTTACTTTCCAATTCCCAAGTCATATCGCCTTCTGCAGCACATCCCCAGGCTACTTTCACAAGCGTAATATCCTTGCCTCTTAACTTCTTAATCTCACGGTCCAAAATTCTAATTGGCAAAGCTTCCACTGTAAGGTTGTCTCTTACTTCAACCTCGTCCATAGGGATAACATGTGACGGATCCGGAACATACTTCCGAAGTTGCGAAACATGAAACACATCATGCAAATTTGAAAGATTCGGAGGCAACGTGTTGCACCCCAAAATTTGCCCAACCTTTTCTAACCTAGGTTTATGTTTCAATTACATAATCATCTGCATTGTCATCATGTACATAGTGTATTCATCTGCATTGCATAGCATGAGCAAGCTATCTTAATCAGGGGATCAAGTGCTACTCTTATATCAGGAGGCATATCTAAGGGTTTCATTCATATTCAAGACTACTCAGGTCATCAGGGAAGAATTTGAGCTTTGAAGAGTTGACAGGTTGATCAATGAGTTCTCTCCTATCTTGAGGTTGTTTGGGGATCATCAGAGGGTGTGTGAGCTATGATCCAAGAGCATGAGGTGTGTATGGATGTTATGAAGAACCTAGATGATCATTTTTAAGGAATAACCAAGTCATTGGAATGATTGCAAGAGCCTCAGTTGAAGTCAGTCAACTAGGGTTTGTCTGGGTCGACACTAGGTCAATCCGAGGTCAAAGAAGTGTTTTGAAGGGCATCAAGGGTCATTTGAAGAATGTGGGATTCATTATTTGCTATATAGATATGGATATGATGTTGTGATAAAGAAAAATCAAGAGGAGTCAAGGAGAACTGGAGTTATTAAAATCCCCTGATTTAGGTCAAACTTCAAAGCAGTGTAACTCAAGATGCAAGCTTCATATGAATTCTAGGTCCACATGAAACTTGTAGAGTATCTTCATAGCTTTAATTTGAGTGGTGGAAGTCATCAAGATGATTTGTAGAACTCAAGTTATGGCTCTTGCAAGTTACATGTCATCTGAGGGCACTGAAATTTGTCTGTGAAAATTGTCTGTCTTACAAGCAACTTTTGACATTCAAGGGTACTTCAAATGGATTTCTGGCCAACATGATAATTGTTCCTTATTGTCTTATATTTCTAGAATGGTATGGTATGCCTTCATATAATTTGTGGAACTCTACTTATGGTCTTGGCAAGCAAAGGGTATTTTGGTCATTTAAGGATTACAGGTCATTCTTAGCATATGCCTAAAACTCATACAAGGAAGCTTCAAATGAAAAACTTCACAACATCAAAGTTGCTCAAAATGCCATTTTAAGTCTAGAAAAGAAGTCATGAAAGTTTGGAAATGCATAGAATGAGACTTGACCAAAGTTGGTGAAAAATGACCTAAAAAAGGCATAAGTTGAAAAAGTTGAAATGAAAAATTGGTTTGAGAGATCTACAAATCCAATATGGGTCATCCAATATACCAAATTGATTCCAAACATCATTTTAAAGACATTGGTTCAGCCACTTTTTTGAGTTAGGGCTTAAAAATGGGACTTGCTTTGTAAAATTGTTTCTTGCATCATAAGGCAACTTGGTAAAACTCAACACAAGGCAAGGAAAGGATTGGTTTTTCACACATACACTCCCAATATCTCATGAAAGGAGATTTTAACACAAGGTTGGAAGGTTGTATGCATGAGATAAGAGATATTCAACATGTCCTTAAGTGAGAAGTTCATGAATTTTCCACAACTTTCTAGAATCCTCTAGGATCAATCTAGAAACTTCTCAATCTGTTAATCATCATCTATATAATGAAATGAAGCCATTTGTGCAAGAGGTTGGTGCATTGAGGGGGAGAATAGAGAGAATTAAGAGATTGCTTCCATTGTAAGAAAGTGAGGATTCATTGATAACACTCCATTTCTGTCCAAGTTTCTTCTTCATATTCAATCTCTGGATCATAGTGAGTGAGAAGAAGCATGCTTAGAGGTCCATTAATGGCATCTTGAATAGTTGGCATTGAAGATTCAAGAACCTACACCAGAGTTGCAGTCACCATTTCAAGTTTCTTCATCCTTTTCCTTTGCATACAGTAGGATCAACACCTCCCAAGGATCATTAGTGAAGCTTGCCAGGCCTTGAAGTGCACGGTTCCACAACTGTTTCATCAAATTTCAAGGTATGCATCTCAATCTACATCTCTTTATCTAGGTAGTATTAGATGGAATGGTTAGGATCAAAATGCTTAGAGACCATAGGGGATTGATTCCTGAAGATTAGAAAGGATTCTATAGGGTTTCATAACAGGATGTTGAAACTTTGGTGATCAAGTTTGGTTAGGTTAATGAGTGTTAATCATCGTGTATTGGCTTGATGAGATCAGTGTAGCATGGTGAACAAGATAGGACAGTTAAATTGGAGAATTGTGAGGCTCCATTGATGAGTGCAGTTAGTATTCTATGAGGTTCCACCTGTCGGGTTTTATTATGGGGTTAGTTTCAGTCCAAACTAAAAGCATGGTCGTGTAGAGGGGAAGAAATGGAGTGAGTTTGGTCTTTACAAGTCTTGGTTTCATGGACTATGGAGAGAGAACGAAGAGCATGAAGATTCCTGCATGGACATGAATTTTTGAGTTTAGGGTTTTGATTTGGGGACGATGAAGTGTGTCCGTCCGATCGTGCCAAATAATTGACCTTTTCATCTGATCGTATGGCTGAGATTCAAATTGAAAAATGGAGGGAATTGACCAAAGTGAAACACAGCGTTTCACTAAACGCGCGTCTGGGCTGGATCTCAGATCCCTATCCCCACCCCCCAATTGATAAGCCCATTGAATTACACTTGATTTTACTGCTTTTCGCACCGAGGTTTTATCATTTTCTCTTTTATTTTATTTTTTTCATTTTTCTGAGCGCGCTGGGCCTAGCATTATTGTTATCTGCACCCCTGGTTTCATGGCCCATCTGAGATTTGAACTAGGCGCCTTTGCTTATGGCACCCCCTCCCCCTTTTTTGTCTATTTTGTGTTTTTATTTTCCTTTATATTTTTAATACCTTTAAAAAATCATAAAAAAATGGAAAATGGCTTGTTTTAATTGGTTCTTTTTGCTATAGGTCAATAATCCTGTCTAGAAAAATATTAAATAATAAAAATAGCATTTTATTTTGTTTTACTATTTTTTTGTGTATTTTTCTTGTAAATAGCATTTTAATGGATTTAGTTTGATACTTGAATTTGTTGATTTTTGTTCTAATAGCTCCCTTTAGCTTTAGGGCTCATTCTTTTTAGAGTGATTAGTATAGGACTTCAACTTGAATATAGGATTTAATTCATATTTTTAGGATTAAATTTTAGGTGATTTGATTAGGTGTGGTTAGTATGATCAAAATTAGGGTTTTAGATGAGTATATGTGAGATAGATTAATTCTTTTAGGGATGTTGATTTGATTTTGGGGTATGGGACTATAGGGGTTATGGGTATAGGGTAGATCCCTTAGAAAATATTAGGATTCCCCTACTGCTATTAGTATATTGCTTGTATTTGATTGATTGTGTGGTGTGCCCTCTTTAGGGTTATATCTTTTTGTCTGTGTGGGGTATTGGGTTTGTTTGGGATTTGGGGGAGAGCTGAAGACCTGAGGTGATGAAGCCCATTTGAAGATCAGAGAATGAAGACCAACTTCCAGAGTTCATGAGGAGTATCTCTTGCTGGTAGCTGTTGAAGCTTGTAGGATCTAGGAGTCAGGCAGAGCCCTAGAGTAGGCAATTTGATTCTCAAACATGGAAGGTCTTGACTGCCTCCATTCTTCTCTGTGATGCAGAGTCTCTCTAAGACAGTCACCCCCTTTCTTTGGAAGGCTTCGTGCTAATGTCTAAGGGATAGAACTCTTGAGAGAAATATTCTTTGTGTTGACAGCAGTTTGTTTGCCACCCTTGGTGGTCAACTAATTGCTTAGCACCCAGTTTACTCTTGTGATTGATTCCTCAGCTTGGAGATTAGGACTTGAAGAAAAGCCATTGGGAGATTGAGGATAAAGACTGGTGTTTATTTGAAGCCCGATGCTGATGAAGACTGCTTTGCTGTTTAGCTTTTGCTGTTTTAATTTTTGATGTATTGTGTGAATTTCCCGGATTGTATTGTTTGCTGTTTGGCTTGCTGGGTTGAAAGTGAATCCTGTTCACTTTTGCCTATTGTTTTCTAGGTTCGAGGTTGAGTGGGACTCCCTTGCCTCGCTTGTACTGTTGCATCCATGCATTTTACTGCTTTATTGTATATATCAGCTGTTTCTGTTTTCGTCTATTCCCGTAGGATCTCTGTTTCTCTCTGTGCAAGAGAGGAGCATGATAGACATTAGGAGTTAACCCATGCATGATAACATTAGGGTAGATTTTTATCCCTTTTCAACCCTAGGATTTTTAGAGTGTCATCTCTTCTTTCTTCAAAACAACAGAAAAACATTAATAAAGGTTATAACAGAGATTAATTCATTTCTTCCGTCAAAAGATTTGAACAAACATCAACCTTTTTGCAATAAGAAAACCCTTGTTTAAGGTGAGAATTTTTCATAAAAGACACTTGAACAGCTGGTGTCGTGCGTAGCCCGAACTACGTTTGCTCTGATCTTCCATGCAGTGTGGAAGTATGTAGGCATAGGATGCGATATCCTAGCGAGCAACCTTCCCCTCCTTTTCCGTAGTTAGGCGAACTACGTTGACTCTGATTTCTCGTTCCAGACGGGAATACGTAGGCCTAAAGTGCGATGCTTTGCCGAGTCATGTTTTCTTTTCTTTTCAGACCTCATCCTTTAGTTTAGATAGAAATGTAATCCGTACAAACCAAACAAGCGTGGATCCCATCGAGTACGATGGACGTGAGGGGTGATAATACCTTCCCCTTGCGTAACCGACTCCCGAACCCAGGTTTTGGTTGCGATGACCATACCTTTCCCCGTTTTTTGCGAGGTTTACTTCGAGCGTTTCCTTTCCCTCCGTTGGGATAAATAACGCACGGTGGCGACTCTTCTGTCAGCCGGCGCCGATTTTCGCAGTAGCGACAGCTGGCGACTCTGCTGGGGATCCAACGTCCCCTGGCTGCTAAGGACTGCGATGGTTCCTTGTGCATTTGGGATCCAACGTCCCTTAAGAGAGTCAATCCTAGCGCTTTTTTGCCCGTCGAGGAATTTGTATGGATTTACATTTCTGTATTTACATTTCAGCTTTATTATTATTATTGTTGTATTGTGGGGTGTGACGGGTGTTCTATGATTGAGAGATAAGTCGGACCTGGGCTTGAGTGCACCTAGATTTAGAGTAGAGATTAGTGGGCGCGCACGTGCTTTGCATGTCCTAGTGTCCCGCGAAATCTACACTCAGACGAGGTTCTTCTGGTTGGCCTCCTGTCCTGCCCTTTGGGTGGCTCGGGTTGCTGGTTAGTTGGATTGTCGACTCTGGGAACCGATCATTTGGAAGTTGGCTAAGTGAGGCCTCTTCAGGATTTGATGATGCCACTCCTTCTGGGAATCGTATCATCAACCCTGAAAGTCTGTGACGCCGACGACCGCATAGGATGCCATACCTTTGTCAGTTACTAGGACATCCACCTATGAGAGGGTTTGGGGTTATGCAGGTAACTAGACCTTCAGATACCGGTTATTTCTCGATCAGAGATTCTGGGTATTTATGGATATTTGTGAGGTCTATCAGAGACTGGTTGGAGTTATGGTTTGAGGTCTGTCAGAGACCAGTTGGGGTTATATTATGGGTCTATCAGAGACCGATGTTGGAGCTTTGTGTTAGGTCTATCTGAGACCAAGGTTTGAGGAATTCAGGAGGGTCTATCTGAGATTTTTTATATGGTTCAGGCTTCTCGGCTATAGCACTTGGTCCCTGTTGCATGTTGCTTGCATTGCATTGTTTGCATAATCATTATCATTGCATCCCATTAACGTGTGTCTGTGCTGCAGGTGCATTTGCATATCCCCCGGTTCTAGTGTCTGGACTTCTGGGTATTGATTATGGCTGGGTTGAGGATGACAGTTGCCTACAAGCTACCTATTCCTGATATTACTCCACTCTTGGGTCTGATTTCTCTGGCAGATAAGGATGTCCGTAGAAGCTTCAGGCAGAGTTATGGACGGATGTTGAGTCTGGTTCGCAGATCCACTGATGATGAGTTGAACGGGCTGTACACGCTGATGCAGTTCTATGACCTGGCTTTTAGATGCTTTACATTTGCAGACTTCATTTTGGGACCTACCATGGAGGAGTATGTGGAGTTTACTGAGCTGCTAGTGCAGAATGCAGTTCCCTTTATTCACTCTGCCGCTGAACCTAAGTTGGAGGATTTAGCCAAAGCCTTGCATATGAATGCTTCTGAGTTGTTGATAACTTCTTGGCGAGGAGTTCCGGGTTTCTCTCTCCAGTTTCTGGTTGGTAAGGCTCAAGAGTACGCCAAGAATGGGTGTTGGGTGGTCTTTAACGCTATTCTGGCTCTATGCATTTATGGGATCGTGCTGTTTCCCAATTTCCCAAACTTCGTGGACATGGATGCATTTCATCTGTTTGCTGCTGGCAATCCAGTGCCTACACTGATCGGGGACTTCTACCATTCGATGCACTACAGGAATGAGAACAGGAGAGGCAAGAATGTCTCTTGTTGCGTGCCTTTGCTATCCATGTGGTTCAAGAGCCATCTTCCTTCGAAGGGACCTTTTGTGGATAATGCGACCACATCTGACTGGCCAGAGCGTATGATGAGGTTGTCTTCTACAGATATTGAGTGGTTTGATCGAGACCTGCTGGGGTCCGAACTTATTTGCAGTTGTTCCGGGTATCCTAATGTTCCGTTGATAGGGAGAAAAGGGTGCATTAACTACAACCCATCTTTGTTCGTCCGTCAGTTTGGATATGCGCTGAAGAGCCCACCTCAGGGGGATGAAGTACAGGAATCTCTGTACTTCACAGGTGATTTGAGCGGAGATTTGCTAGCCAAGCTTCGGCATGCCTGGACGCGTATTAACAGGAAAGGGAAGCCATTGTTGGGGAAGAGTGATTGCCAGGCATATGCACCCTATAAAGTCTGGATTCAGGAGAGAGCCAGACGGATACTGATGCCATTTCCAGCTGCTCTGGTCCCTGTTCACATTCCGGTAGAAGAGCCAACCACTGTCATAAGGGAGGTCTACGAGCAGGTTGTGAAGGAAAAGGAAGCCTTGCTGAAGATTAATGAAGAGTTAGAGAAGGAGCTAGCTCAGATGAGGAGTGAGAAGAATACGGCCGTCCGTTCTTTCCAACAGCAGATCAAACTAGTGAACAGGCTAGACGCTGAGTTGACTGAGGAGAAGAAAAAGCGTGAACGTCTGGGTCAAGAGTTCAGAAGCTCCCACGACATGCTAGAGGCCAAAAAGAAAGCACTTGACGCCGCTCACCGAGAGATCTCTTCTTGCAATAAGACTTGGAATGCGACGCTGACCAACAACAAGAAGAGGGAAGATAAGTTGAAGCAGCAAATTTCTGACCTCGAGAAGCAGTTGAAGGCTAGCATTGAGAAGTGCGAAGAAGAAGTGATGACCAGATACAGTCTCCAGAAGGCATTGAACAAAGCCATTGAAGGCAGGAACGAAGCAGTGTCTCAGAAGCGGAAGCTAGAAGATCGCTTCGGAGATGGAGCAGGGGAGGAAACCGCTGGTGACGCGCCACGTGTTCTCAAGAGAAGAAACCAGCTTGTCGAAGGTCTGCTCACCCGACCAGGTCATCCAGAGACCAAGAAGTTGATAGAAGAGTACCGGGCTCATGGGAGTACTTGATCATTTCATGTATTTGTATGCTTTATTTGCGTTAGCACTGACCATCACCAGGATTGTTGGTTGAGGTCATGCCATCTTACTGTATACCCTCGATGATATTGTATTCTTGGATTTCTCTTCAATATACGAGGTTTTCTATGATTCGGCTCCAATCACTGTCTTGCTAGCACTGTCACTGCACTGGCAATCACACTAGAATCGGGGCATAATAATCCCTAATGCACAGACACACATTGCATTTTGCATACATACTCATATTTGCATTGCAGGTTTGTGATCCAGGTATCTTATCTCTTGCACCTTTGAAGCAGGTATTTTCAGGATTGCAGAAAAGCGGGTCCACCGTTACTCTACAAGGATCAATCAGAAGAAGATCATGGACAACGTGCAGAGTGAAATGCAAGAGATGCGTGACAGGATGGCCCTGCTCATGCAAACCATGGAGACTATCGCCAAAGGGCAGGAGCAGCTGCAGAATCTGGTTCAACCGATAGTCGCACGGGCTGAAAACAACGGGACACCGCATGGTGAGAACATTGCTGCTTCTCCCCGAATTGAGAATCGTCAAAGTGCTGATGCTGTGCCCGTAACTGGTCTGAATGCTGGAGAAACTGGTCCTGTAGGTGGAGGTGGGAACACCGGTAATGTGAATGCCAATGCAGATACTGCTGGGGTATTTGTGAACCAAGGTTTCAATGGGGGCGTTGAGAATGTCGGAATGAATGGTATTAATGGTAACCAGGGCTTCAATGGTGTGAATATGGGGTATGGCAGCATGGCTGGCGCCAAGGCTGGGTTTGGTGGCTATGGTAATCTTGGATATGGAGCTGGCGCATACAACACTCAAGAGATGGGTAATCTGAGGTATGACCCCAGGTACGTCCAAACGGGTCCGGGCCGTGATGCCGATTATGTTGGATATGATGCAGTACCTCGCTGGGAGGATCGTCAGGAGGATGTGTTCTCTGGTCAGAATGAGGGTTATGAAAGAGCCAGGGATGACAACCATCGGATGAGATTGCTAGAAGAGAAAGTGAATGGATTGGCCAGCCAGAATGCTCTTGGGCTGGATCTGTCAAATATGGGGTTAGTCCCAGGATTGAGGGTCCCGCTAAAATTCAAAGCACCGTCATTTGATAAGTACAAAGGGGATACGTGCCCTAGGGTGCTTGTGCGCGCGTTTTACAGGCGTATGTCTGCGTATTCTGAGGATGAAAAGATGCTAATGCACTTTTTCCAGGATAGCCTGTCAGAGCCATCGCTGGAGTGGTACATGAGCTTGGAACCTACTCAGATCAGGAGTTGGAAAGAGCTGGCAGAGGCTTTTGTTCAACATTATCAATATAATAGTGATCTCGCCCCTAACCGAGTTCAGTTGCAAAGCATGTCTCAGAAGTCTAGTGAGAGCTTTAAAGAATACGCCCAGAGATGGCGAGATCTGGCTGCTAGGGTGCACCCTCCAATGGTGGAACGCGAAATGATGGATATGTTCATAGGAACTTTCTCTGGAATGTACTACGACCGTCTGCTCAACTTTTCGATGAGTACTTTCTCTGAGCTGATTTTGATGGGGGAGCGAATTGAAAACGGGGTGAAGATTGGTAAAATTCAAGCAGGTGAGTCCAGTTCCGCAGGAGGTAATAAGAAGACGTTCAGTGGTAAACGGCAAGGTGACACCAATGCTGTATTCGGTGCTCGACGAAAGAATAAAGGTCAGAATTGGCGTCAGCAGTCGCAAGTCGCAAGTGTAACCATTCCAGGGCCTTCTCAGCAGCAGAGACAACAACCACCGCAGCAGGCTCAGCAGCAGCCTAATAATCAGCGCAGATTTCAGAACCCCCGACCAAGGAGAGTGTTCGAGGTACCGCCAGTGTCTTATGCAGAACTCCTTCAGACCTTGTTGAAATTGCAGCTAGTCGAGAAGAGGACCTTAGCACCACCAACTGGCCAGCTGCCAGTCGGATATGATGTTAATGAGCACTGTGACTTCCATTCGGGGGCGCCGGGGCACAATATTGAGAATTGCTTGGCTTTCAAGCATAAAGTGCAGGACTTGCTTGATAGTACAGCTATCAACTTCGGGAAGGAAGGTCCCAATATCACGCAGCAGCCGATGCCCAAGCATGGTGGAGCCGGGGCCAATGCAATCATGTCAGATGATGAGTTGAACTTAGTTTCAGAAGTGAGCGAGCTGAAAACCCCTTTGAGTTTCGTGAAGCAGCGCCTGTTGAGCGGAGGCGTCTATCCCGGTTGCAGTGAAGATTGTGATGACTGTTTGGTTCAACCTGAGGGCTGTGAGAAGTTGAAGAGGGAAGTTCAAAGTTTGATTGATAAAGGAACTTTGCAGTTTGACAGGGCTGTGGGGCGAGAGAAGGCTGTTGAGACAGAACCTGAGAAAGAGCGTAGGGAGATTGCTACAATCACCATTCCGTTCAAATCGGTGACAATTTCGGCATCATCAAAAAGGCCGACCATTACTATTACCAACGCTAAGCCAATCCCTTTTGAAAGCACAAAGACAGTCCCGTGGTGCTACAGTGCTGAGGCGTATTGCAATGGGGAAAAGATTGACTTGAATGATTCACCGGCGGGATCCGTTGATACTATAGTGAGAGCAGGAGGTATAACCCGGAGTGGGAGAATTTTCACTTCACCTGAGGTTGAGGCAGAGAGGCTCGCCAAAGGTAAGAACAAGGCTGTTGAAGGGGAATCTTCAGGGAGTAAAGAGAAAGAGCCGATAGCCAAAGATGTGGAAGAATTCATGAGGTTAATCCGCAAAAGTGATTACAAGATTGTAGATCACCTGCAGCAGACCCCGTCAAAGATCTCTATATTATCGCTGCTGTTGTGCTCTGAGGCGCATAGGAACGCCCTGTTGAAGGTACTTGAAACATCCTTCGTGCCGCAAGAGATTTCAGTTAATCAGCTGGAGGGGGTTATGGCACATGTCAACGCTGGGCATGGACTGGGATTCACGGATTTTGACTTAACACCTCGAGGGCGTGATCATAATAATGCTTTGCACATCTCTATCGAATGCCGGGGCACTGTGCTATCCCATGTGCTGGTAGACACTGGGTCCTCGTTGAATGTGTTACCAAAGAAGGCTGTGCTGAAGTTAGATACCCGTGGGTTGTTGTGCACACCTAGTGATTTGGTAGTAAGGGCTTTTGACGGAACCAGGAGGTCAGTATTCGGGTCGATAATGTTACCTATTCAGGTAGGTCCGGAGGTGTTTGATACAGTGTTTTACATCATGGACATTCAGCCCGCATATAGCTGTTTGATTGGGAGACCCTGGATTCACGCCGCTGGGGCAGTAACTTCAACGCTCCAACAGAAGTTGAAATATATGGTTGAGGGGAGTATCGTGACGGTGTGTGGCGAAGAGGATATCCTAGTCAGTCATTTATCTTCTTTCAAGTACGTGGAGGTAGATGGAGAGATTCATGAAACGTTGTGTCAAGCGTTCGAGGAGGTGAAAGTTAAAGAAGAAGCTCCAGTGAAGAGTAAAGAGCCAGAGGTGGCAGTCTCCTCATATAAAGAAGCCAAGGCGTTGGTACAAGCAGGAGAGACTCAGAAATGGGGTCAGGTTCTAGACATTCCGGTAAAGCAAGACAAGTATGGCTTGGGGTACCGCCCATCTTTCTCGCAGAGTGCGCCCAAGTACAAAGGACCTGTCGTGTTCACGCCCGGAGGGGTTAGCTTTGAAAGGATCAATGCCGTGTCTGATACGGATGAGGTGGATAGCGATTGTGACATGGACTCATGGATTCGACCCAGCACGCCAGGGCAAAGCCTATGCAACTGGTCCATCCAGGACGTCATCCAAGTCACTAAACAGTAATACATTGTGTTTTTCAATCATTGTATGATCACATGCCTTGCCCGGGGCATCGTTGATTTTGTCTTAGGGCTTAACTGTTTACCTGTATGTTTGCATGATTAATAAATGACGGCGTTTTTTACATTCAAATGTTGTGATCCTTTTCTTTCTGTTTTATTTTATTTTTTTAATAAAATGGCAGCGCGGTTAGGCATTTTGCTTGTACATCATTTTTGAAGCACTTAACCGTTTCCCTCGCAGGATTCAGGAATTTTCAAATAACACCGACCAAAAACTTCCTATGACTCGTTTAAACTTCGAGCATCCGATCTTCCAAGCTGAGGAGGAGATTGTGGAGGATAATGACTTACCAGAAGAGCTCAGTCGGTTATTAAAGCAAGAGGAGAGGGTCATTCTGCCTCACCAGGAAGAAATTGATATTGTCAACTTGGGGTCTGAAGAATGCGTCAGGAATATCCGTATAGGGGCTGCGTTGCAAGTTGACATCAAGCGAGAGCTTATCGAGATGCTGCGTGAATACAGTTGTTGCGGTGGAAATAGGATATCAAACTATTAACGAGTTTGAATCGCAATTCAGTTCACAACCGCTCTTTGATTTATCCGAAGGAAAAGGTCAAAAGAGGGAAAACCTATTTTTGCATCATAAACACAATGCGGGGAAAGATCTAGGGTTCGGGGGTTGGTTAAGATTAGGGAAGGTATTAGCACCCTAAACTTCTGTAGTACTCTACAGGAACCTTTTGTTCAGATGTTTACTATTTGCTTTGTACTTGGTTTTCCAATATCATCACATTTGGTCGAGGCTTATTGACGCGCGAGCATGATCATAACCTACCTCGCTTCTCTGGTATGACTTGTGCTATGATTTGTGTTGTGACTCGGTGTAGTTATTCACATTTTTGTGACTTACCATTTGAACTGGTTGAAACTTGCCCTTAACTGATAATTCTGAACTCTTAGTACATTGTTTGATGCAGCTTGATGCAGCTTGTTTTGTAATTTCATTTTTCTTGTTCTGTTTGAACTTGCTTTTTGGTAGCAGTTTGTGATCCAAAAGCAACCTTTACTTGGTTTTCATGAACTCACCTACTGGTTCAGGATTAATACTGCTCATGAATTGTTTATGTCTTGGGTTCCAAATTCTGAATCTGATATTGATGCGTTTGTGGCTTTTCAGGTGTTGGAAATTTCGGAACCAAAATGACTCAGACCATGCCGGCATCCGGGTCTGAGTTCAATGTTGCCTTATTCTCGTATCAGTTTGGAAATCCAATCACGGCAAAACGAAATCAATCCCGCTTCTTTTATTACTTCTGTCTCTCGGATGTCCCACAACGATTAAGAACAGGTGTTACCTGATCTGACGCCTACGGCGCGGATCGGTAACGGGGGTAGGACGCAGCTTCGGTTGTGCCACTCCCGACACTCGATGATGACGATGTTCTGAGAGTGTCAAAACAACTTCTAACCTTTTTGTCCATATTGTTTGTTTTGCTTTGATGTGCAGGCTAGTCGAGATTTGCGGCGAAGCTTAAAGACAGCATGAAGACCCTTAGGAACTTTTAGGATTTAGGATAGATTGTGAATGAAAACTCTTGTAAACCAAATTCAAATTCATTTATCAATTTGTAAACTATAAATATTTATGAAATGAAATTCAACAAATATTCATATTTATTTTCTCAATTGTAAATTCAAAGTATCCCTGAATAATAATTCAGAATCATTTAAATTCCTTCTTGAGTTGTAACTTATAAGTACTTATGAACACAAAGTTCAAAACTTACTTCTCCTTTGCCTTTTATAAATGATATCCCGCCATCCAAACAAATTCAAATTATAATCTCGTTGATCACATCACTTCTCAAAGTAACCTTAACAGTATCCACTTCCTTTCCAACCCAACTTTATAAAAGGAAACAAAACTGTTTGGAAACGTTTCAGAATCAAACAAAGCACGGCCCCGAGTCCAATCATATTTCTGACAACACATACTGGCACCTTGACCCAAATGGCAAACAAATGCCTCAGAACGTAATAACAGCCCGTTTTCAAGAAATTAGCAGAAGTTGTGTAAAATGACCAAAATACCCCTGGAACCAAATCTGCAAAACAAAAACCTCCATAACTGGTTAGCGGTTAGCAATGTACATATGAGATGATATGCGAAATGACCGACTAAATATGAGGGTAAAATTTGGGGTATTACAGTTGCCCCTATTTAAATAGCTACACCGGACGATTTGAGTGACAGAGACTCGAGGAATCGTGGTGGAGAGATTTAAATATAGATAACCGAAAATTTTGCCCTTATATGCGACGATATGCGATGCTATGGACAAAACTGGAACGACTTAATGCAGATGATGCCATGAATATGATATGCTGCGTATGCTGGAATAATGAATGCGAAAATGCTGACGAACATGACGACACTGGGACAGACGCCACGAGAAGAAACACACTGGGGAAAATGACGCGCTGAGACATAGTACAACACTGGGGAATTTCTAAAAATGATAGTCAACTGGTGCGAATGACCAATTGTCACTTTTAGAAAAGGAACGAGATCCTCCAATGGAGATAGTACCTATGAGACGGCCTCCACTGGGGAAAATAAAACTGGATCACGTACGATTGTAAGGTCGATTACAGAATGCTGGAGCATTGAGCAGAGAATAACATCCAAGCTTCTGTGAACTACCCCTCGCGACAGGATCGAACGGACTTTTCGGAAATCCGTATCAAATATACAGGGTAAAGACCGACTGTATGCCAAAATAAATGGATTTTAATAGGAAATGCCCTAATAAGCTTCTCGAGGGAGAACTGTCACTTATCGTTGGAAGGGACTTATGTGCAAAAATGGATAAGCACTCAAATAAAGATGCTGCTGCTTATCTGATAAATAAATCTTCTCGCATTTAAGGTCGGCGCCTGGAATACGATTCTGATTCTTCTCTTACTGAAGGATAAATAAACTTCTTCATGCTTCAAGATTATGTTCTCCTGAACATGAAAAGGGTAAACTGAACTTCCTCATACTTCAGAATCGTGCTCTCCTGAATATGAAACTGGATGACTGAATATACTCATATTTCAGAATCGTGCTCTCCTGAATATGAAACTGGATGACTGAATATACTCATATTTCAGAATCGTGCTCTCCTGAATATGAAACTGGATGACTGAATATACTCATATTTCAGAATCGTGCTCTCCTGAATATGATCCGGCTCCTGAAATTTCTTCATTCTTCAGAATCGTGCTCTCCTGAAAAAACGGCCAAACTGAACTTCCTCATAACTCAGAATCGTGCTCTCCTGAATATGATTCCGCTCCTTCTTTTACTAAAGGATAAATGAACTTCTTCATAACTTCAGAATCGTGCTCTCCTGAATATGAAACTGCTCAAACCTCCCCGTAACTCAAGATCGTGCTCTCCCGAATACGATTTGGTTCAAACCTCAAGACGGCAGGTAAATGGAAACCCAACTGCTCCATGGAGATGGCCATTTGCTGCGAGTCATAACGAGGATATGATCGACTTCTTAGGTGAGAAATGTTGTATATTGATGCTGTAAGATGTAAAGTGTTGTACCGATGTTGTAACATTTAGGATTGTAAAGTGTTGTACTGATAGATTTTCCAGGCGTGAACTGGCGTGTATCTGTAAAGGATTGCAGTTGATTTTCTTGAAAGATAGTGCAAAATAAATGCACGTCCGGGTACAGTGATAAACTTCTCGGGCGAAAACAGTCGCGTATCTGCCATGGTATGGTGAAAATCTTTAGATGGTGCAAAATAAATGCACGTCCGGTTGGGCTTGACTACCGACATGACTGAGATTCAATCTAGGATCGAGCTAGAAAGATCAAGACTCCATCGAGGGAATGATCTCGAAGGGTAAATATCTAATCCTGGTGAGGAAAGATAGCTGAAGTAACCGTCATCCACGAGGATCGAGCTCTGTGGGGAAACTGGAAACAAGTAAGTATTTTATGCTTATGGCTGACAATCTATTTGGAAAGAATGGACGAAACCAGTTACTCGGCGGTAACAACCAAATGATGGTGAAACACAATGAACCTGTGAATGCTAATGCATATGTTAATGCATATGTTAATGTGAATGTATGTTAATGTCTATGTATGTTAATGTTTATGTATGCAATGTTTATGTATGCAAGAGGTTATGAAATGAGTATGTAATGAGTATGTAATGAGTATGTAATGAGTATGTAATGAATATGAGTATATGAAGTAGGCATGTGATGCTTATGCCCCTGCGTATGCAGACGAAACAGACCAGAGACAGGACGAGAGATGAAATAAACATCTCGACGGGGATACCCTGCATTCTCTGCAACCAATACGTCAGTCATGGGTAAGAAAGGTCAATGGTAGATCCAAATCTGGCTTCAAAATTCTGAATTCTCTGGGGAGAAAGTAAATTGCTTAGGTTCACAGTATCACGTCTTCACCTGGGGAGAAGAAAACCTGAGGGACACTTTCGAGTTACCCAAGAAAAAGTTGTCAGCTTATAGTCTCTCTGGGGACTATCACTGGGCAATGGTTTGAAAGTGTTTCTGCAATAATGATATTTCCGGAGAACGAAGAGATCCTGTCGGAATTTCCACTAGTCAAAGTAATTTATTACATTTCAAATTCTGTTGTTTTTGAAAAACAATTTTGAAAAATCTCCAATGCACCTTTCATTTTCAAATTTTAAGAATAAACGCATTTTGCATAACAATAGAAAATAAAGAGCAATTCACCAAGGAATGTAAGTAACAAGATGGTATCTTTTATTAAAGGGTGGCTGCTTGCTGAAGGCATAGCTCCACAGATGATTATGTTTTGAAATTGGCAACATGGGAAAAGGTTACATTGAATCCAATGACACCTACTGACACTAATAACTAAGACTAATCCAGAATCTTGCTTTGGGCAAGGATGAAAGAGACTGAAACATGGCTCTCATGCGGAAAGTGTGTTCGAGATAATCAGTGTCTTTTGATGCAATGAAATGCCTTTGTCCCTAACTTTTGCCTGGACCGCCCTTTCGGGTTTTGAATCCACCGGGACGCTCTTTTTTGCCTAAGCCGCCCTTTCGGGTTTTCAACTTAGTGAGCTTTTTATTATTATTTCTTTTTTTCTTTTTCCAACCCTTACTTTTGCCTAAGTCGCCTTTTGCAGGTTTTCGACTTAGCGGGTCTTTAGGCATAATATTTTCGGACTGCATCAGAATTCACGGGATGTGCTAGTTCTTCACCGTCCATTGTCGTAAGTATTAGAGACCCTCCGGAGAAGACAGTCTTTACAACGAATGGGCCTTCATAATTGGGCATCCACTTTCCACGCATATCTTTATGTACTGGTAAGATCTTTTTGAGTACGAGCTCTCCTTGACGGAACTCACGGATACGAATCTTCTTATCAAACGCTCTCTTCATCCGTTTCTGATATAATTGCCCATGGCACATGGCTGTTAAGCGCTTCTCGTCAATGAGATTCAACTGATCCAATCTGTCTTGAACCCACTCAGCTTCCTCAAGTTCAGCCTCCATTAACACTCTTAGCGAAGGTATCTCTACTTCGATGGGGAGCACAGCGTCCATTCCATATACCAGTGAGAAAGGTGTTGCCCCTGTCGAAGTTCTCACCGAGGTTCTGTATCCATGCAAAGCAAACGGTAACATCTCATGCCAATCTTTGTAAGTCACAACCATCTTTTGCAGGATCTTCTTGATATTCTTATTTGCAGCTTCAACGGCTCCATTCATCTTAGGACGGTACGGAGAAGAATTGTGGTGAGTGATCTTGAAGTTATCACACAACTCTTTCATAGTCTTATTATTCAGATTGGTGCCATTGTCAGTTATTATCCGGCTTGGGACTCCATAACGGCAGATGATTTCTTTCCTGATGAAGCGGGCAACCACTTGCTTGGTCACGTTGGTGTAGGAGGCAGCCTCTACCCACTTAGTGAAATAATCTATAGCAACGAGGATAAAACGATGTCCATTAGAAGCTTTCGGCTCAATTGCCCCAATCATGTCAATGCCCCACATAGAGAACGGCCATGGTGAAGACAAAACATTCAACGGTGACGGAGGTACATGCATTTTATCCGCATAAATTTGGCACTTATGGCATTTCCTAGCGTATCGGATGCAGTCGGCTTCCATGGTTAACCAGTAATACCCAGCCCTTAACATCTTCTTGGACATAGCATAACCATTGGCATGGGTTCCGAAGGTCCCCTCATGAATTTCCTGCAGTAACATGTCCGCTTCCCGTTTATCAACACATCTGAGCAGGACCATGTCGTGATTTCTCTTGTATAACACGCCATTACTGATAAAGAATTTGGACGCCAGTCTTCTCAATGTCTTTTTGTCCAGACCAGTAGCGCCATCGGGATACTCCTGCTTGACGAGGTAGTTCTTGATATCATGAAACCAAGGCTTTTCATCCACCTCAACTTCTTCGACCATCTGACAATAAGCGGGCTCCACCTTGCGCTCAATATGGATAAGAGGCGCTTCATTAACGAACTTAACTTTCCACATGGATGCTAACATGGCTAAAGCATCAGCTACGTGATTCTCGGATCTAGGAACATGCTCGAATTCTATCTCGTCGAAATGTTTGATCAGCTCAATAATGTAGTCCTTATAAGGGATCAGCTTCTCATTCTTCGTTTCCCATTTGCCTTGTACTTGGTAAATAACCAAAGCTGAGTCACCACTTACTTTAAGAAGTTTGATTCGGAGGTGAATCGCTGCTTCGAGGCCGAGGATACATGCTTCATATTCTGCGACGTTGTTAGTGCACTCAAAGTCCAACCTTGCTGTAAATGGAGTAAATCCACCCTTTGGGTTCATCAAAACGGCGCCTATACCATGCCCATTGAAATTTGAGGAACCATCAAACATCATCTTCCACCAAAGACCTGGTTCTGGACCTTCGCTCGGATCTGGCTCTTCACAATCTCTTTTAATCAACAAAATATCCTCATCAGGAAAATCGAGCTTAAGAGGTTCATAATCTTCAACTGGCTGGTCTGCAAGATAATCAGATAAAATACTACCCTTAATCGCCTTCTGGGGTACATACTGGATGTCATATTCGGATAACAACATGTGCCAACGGGCTAGCCTCCCGGTTTGAGCAGGTTTTTCAAAAATATACTTAATCGGATCCATTTTAGAAATCAATAACGTGGTATGACAGACCATATACTGCCGAAGGCGCTTAGCGGCCCATGCTAATGCACAACAAGTTTTCTCTAATGGTGAGTATCTGTTTTCGCAATCGGTAAACTTCTTGCTCAGGTAATAAATTGCATGTTCCTTTTTCCCAGTCTCATCATGTTGTCCAAGCACACAACCCATAGACTTCTCGAGAACAGTAAGGTACATAAACAACGGTCTTCCAGGTACGGGCGGGATCAGAATAGGGGGATCTTGCAAATAACCCTTAATCTTCTCGAACGCTTTCTGACAATCAGGGTTCCACTCAACTGTCTGCCCCTTGCAAAGCAACTTGAATATCGGCTCACAAGTAGCGGTCATATTAAAGATAAACCTGGAAATGTAATTCAGACGTCCCAGAAAACCCCTAACTTGCGTCTCGGTTCACGGAGCCGGCATATCTTGAATGGCTCGGACTTTGTCAGGATCCACCTCAATCCCTCGCTGGCTAACAATGAAACCAAGCAATTTTCCGGATCTGACACCGAAGGTACATTTTGCAGGATTCAATTTCAACTGATATTTCCTGAGTCGTTCAAACAGCTTCGCCAAATGGTCTAAATGCTCCTCTTCACTCTGAGATTTGGCTATCATATCGTCCACATACACCTCAATTTCTTTGTGCATCATATCATGAAAAAGAGTGGTCATAGCACGTTGGTAAGTTGCCCCTGCATTCTTTAAACCGAAGGGCATGACTTTGTAGCAGAAGGTTCCCCAAGGAGTAATGAAAGTAGTCTTCTCTCGATCATCGGGATCCATCTTGATCTGATTATAGCCGGAGAACCCATCCATAAATGAGAACAACGCAAAACTGGCCGTATTGTCTACCAGTGTGTCAATATGTGGCAGTGGGAAGTCGTCTTTTGGACTTGCTTTGTTCAGATCCCTATAGTCTACACACATCCTAACTTTACCGTCCTTCTTAGGTACTGGCACAATGTTGGCAACCCAATCCGGATATTTCGCGACTGCCAAGAAACCTGCATCCAACTGCTTTTTAACCTCATCTCGAATCTTCAAAGCCATGTCGGGTCTCGTTCTTCGAAGCTTTTGTTTGATAGGCGGACAATCTGGCTTAAGCGGCAACTTGTGAACAACAATATCCGTGTTCAGGCCCGGCATATCTTGATACGACCATGCAAACACATCAATATACTCCTTTAACAACTCAATCAACCTCGGCCTAACCTCTGTCCCCAGCATTGCACCAATCTTGACCTCTTTCTTTCTCTCATCTGTATCGAGATTAATTAAGTCCACCTGCTCTTTATACGGTTGAAGCTCTGTGTACTCGTACTCAATCAATCTTGTCAGTTCCGCGGGTACTTCAAAATCTTCTTCACCCTCGTCCTCAGCTTGATTGATGGGTGCATCCCAGTCAGGAGTGTCAGTAAGGTCATCGGATCCAACAAGGTTTATGATGTCTCTGCATGATGGAAGGCTTACTTAATTAAAATGCTCGAAGATATGTAAGAATGAAATGCTGTTTTTTTTTATTATTATTTTTTGTGAAAAAGGTTGCCAATTTCATTTTTAAAAGTGAAAACGAAAAACGCAAATGAACCAAAGTGGAATTGAACAAACTGCTTTTATTAATATCTTTTTAGAAATGAAAGGTGGCCCAATAAAAGCGACCCTATAGCCTTGGGCAGAGCTACGGATTTTTATTTGAAATGTAAATGAAACCTTAAAAAAAACAATTACTTTGACAAGGGAAAGATAACAGGGATCTCTACGGCCTCCCAGTTGTTCAAAACTGCATCACCCTTAAACACCAGGTTGCTCAGCTCTTCATTTTCTTCACAGTCGCTGATGGCATTGACTTGGAAACCTCCGCTGACAAATACTTCTTGGATAACCTTCGGACGCCCTTCGACAGTTGTGGCAGCTCTATTCTGAGTTGGTTTGTAACCCAACCCAGAGCGATCAGTCTTGGTCTTGACATCAATTACCTCTCCCCAACCTTCAGGAATGCCCCTGTCAATTGTTGATTTGGTACTCTTCAGAGATGCAAAAGATGGATTGCCCTGACCCACTGTCTCTTCGACTTCTAGCAGAACAACATTGGCGATCTCAAGTGCTTGAAAGGAGATTTCTAAAGCATTCTCATCGGCCTCGATGTAACGGAAAGAAGACAGGTTACTGACCATCAGATCTTCCTCACCGTGTATAATAACCAACTTTCCATCGATCACGAACTTCATCTTCTGATGTAAAGTTGAGGTTACCGCCCCAGCGGCATGAATCCACGACCTTCCGAGTAAACAACTGTAGTTGGGATTAATGTCCATGACTTGAAACGTGATATTAAAAACTTGCGGACCAATCAGGATAGGAAGCTCAACCTCCCCCATTACCGACCGGCGAGAGCCATCGAAAGCCTTGACAACCAAAGGAGTAGGTTTCAACACAGTCTCTTTACAAGCCAACTTATCGAGAACCCTCTTGGGTAGCACATTCAGAGAAGACCCGGTGTCTACTAGCACTCTCGCTAAATTGTCCTCCTGACATTTTACCGATATATGCAAAGCACGATTATGGTTCGGACCCTCCTTCGGTAACTCTTCATTGCTGAAACTGAGGGTGTTACAAGCGGTTAAATTGGCAATCACACTATCAAACCGACTGGTGCTAATATCTTGATCCACATGTGCTTGAGTCAAAACCTTCTGCAGGGCCATCCTATGAGCGGGTGAACTCATTAACAGAGATAGAATCGAGATCTTGGAAGGAGTCTGATGAAGTTGATCGATAACTTTATAGTCACTTTTCTTGATGATCCTCAAAAATTCGGCATCTTCATCATTCGTGACGGCTCCTTTACCTTTGTCTTTGGCAGGCATTGGGGTACTAGTCGTTTCCTTAGGTGGGACCTCATTGGAATGGGGAGTATACACACGGCCACTGCGAGTCATCCTGCTTACCTCTGCGATATTGGTCACCGTGCCCTTAACCTCTTCATTTGGAATAACCTTCCCGGACTCCTTGTCAATCATCGTCACGTCATATTTCCAAGGCACAGCTTTAGGATCACTGAAAGGAAACGGACTCGGTCTTCGAATAACTATAGGCTTAGGCTGATTCACTTCAGGGATATACGACCTTGGTATATCGAACACGAGGTTGGCGGAGCCTGCCCCTGATAAATTAAACACTGGTACCTTACCCTTTGATTCAGGCTGATGGAAGACAGGCTCAACCACAGCGACTACATCCTTCTTGGCTTGGCTTGTCACTTGTAAAACACCCTCATTAATTAACCTCTGAACATCATTCTGAACCAACATGCAACCCTTAATACTGGCTTCACAACTTACGCATGCAACGTGGGAAGTATCTACTAAACCAGCTTCAAACAGCTTCGAATGGAACATCTTGAGGGGAGTCTTAATCTGTTCAACGTCAAGGGCATAACCTTCTCCTGAATCAGCACTAATGGCATTGACACTCTCATGGTTAGGAAAAGGGTTCTTCTTAACGTTTGGTTGAGGATCCTCAAATGATAAAATCTTCTTTTCCAATAAATCTCTAACAATATTTTTGAGAGCATAACAATTCTCCAGATCATGACCAGGCGCACCCTCATGAAATAAACAATGAGCGGCGGCGTTGTAATTGGCGGGTAGAGGATTAGGAGGCGGACCCAAAGCCCGAGTAGTGATTAGACCTTGCTTGACCAAAGAGGGGTACAACTCGGTGAAAGTCATCGGAATTGGCGGACAAGGTTTATACGTTCTTCTGTTCGGCATATTCTGGCGAGGAGCCGGACTCTTTGGCTGTTGAGGAGCAGGAGTATTGGGTGCCTGTAGGTAGTTAACAGGAGGCGGATAAACAGGAGGTTGTTGCATAGGTTGATATATGGGAACCTGTTGATTGAAAGAAGGTGTAATAGCTGCCACATAGGGTTGTTGAGCATATTGGACTGGGTACCCTTGAGGTTGAGCATAACCTTGCGGATGCCGATAAAAGCGTTCCCTTGGTCTACCAGAGGATATAGCATTAGTCTCACTCTCCTTCTTTTTCTGGGAGCTATACGGAGGTTTCTTCGGCTGATCCTTAGAAGCGCCATGATTATTTGTCATTTTACCACTCTTCATACCCAATTCAATCTTGACACCCACAACAACGATGTCGGAGAAATTTGAAGTCACACTATCCACCATTCTCTCGTAAAATTCTGGACGGACTGTGTCGACAAACCAATCAGCTAACTCTTTCTCGGTCAAAGGAGGTTCTACCTGCGAAGCAGTCTCTCTCCACCTTTGAGCATACTCTTTGAATGACTCAGAATTCTTTTGTGACATACTCAGCAACTGTCTTCTGTCAGGAGCCAGATCCATATTGTACTTGTAGTGTTTGATGAAAGCGTCAGATAAATCTTGAAAGCTCTTAACGCGGGATTGGTCCAAAGTTAAATACCACTTGGAAGAAGCACCCTTCAAACTGTCTTGGAAGCAATGAATCATCAGTTTATCATTCTCAACATGGGCAGCCATTTTGCGATAATACATGATCAAATGACTCTTAGGACAGGTGGCACCTTCATAATGATCGAAGTTCGGAGTTTTGAACTTCGGGGGAATAACCAAACCCGAGACCAAACAAACATCCCTTGCAGCGGTCCCAAAAATTTGATCACCCTCTACCTTTTTCAATCTCTGGACGATAGTGTTTACTTCCTCACGAAGCTTATCATGTTTCTCATAACCCTCAACATTCTCATCAAGATTGTCAAAAACTGTCTCATTGAAGTACGGTTGCGCACGAGTGTGTACAACAGGTGGTGCAAAGATAGGAGCCCCCCTAGAAACTTCAGAAAACAAGGGCACGGCCTGCTGAACAGGTTGATTAATCGGAACAGTGGCTTGAGGAGGCACAAAACCTGGAGCAAGACCATAAGGTGGGTCCCTTGCTACGGTCACACTTGGTGGAGGGTCCACAGTAACGCCGGTAATCTCAGAAACAACAGTGGGCTGGGTATCCATCTTAGCATTCATGACATGTAACAATTCCATCATACGCCCCATACCCCCTCGAAGGTCTTCAAGTTCATTGCTAAGGCGATCAATCTCTTTTGCCTGATCCTCCATTCTTTTCCGAGTTTGAGCTCTGGTGTTGTACTGGTGCCGAGAACTCAGGGTGACGAAACTGGAAGGTGAGAGAACCGAGTGTGAGAAATCGGGAGACACATGCAATGCAAAAAAGTAAATGATGCTAAAATGTGGATGAAGATTTCATGAAGTTCAAAGGCAAGTACCCTCCCCTGAAGTTAGATGGTTCATCCTGTCCTACAAAAGTAACCAGGTTCTAAGGGATCTCAATATCATTGATCCTTCACACGGGTGGTTGTTCAGAAGGCAACTTACTTGCCAACCAAAACCCTCCAAGTTTAAGATCTCAATGAGCGTAGTATCGAGTGTCAACCAACTTCAGTCTGCACCAAAGCCGGTTACCTCACTACTTTCTAAAGGCCAAGATGAGTTAACTAGGGTTCTAAAAGTCAGTTAGTGCATTGACAACATATGGCAGCCTCAATATTATCCTCAACTTGACTTAAGGAATATAAGCACCAACCAAGAAGTCGCACTAACCATGGCCACCAGATCAACCGTATCGATATACGTCGTACAGTTTCCTTGGTCTATTGCCATTTACCTAAGGTACACTAGATCCGGGTGTAGGACTCATCTCACAGCACAAGGAACAGTCCCACAATCAAAGCACAAATATATACATGCAAATGAATAATAACACAGATAGTCATAAATATGAACAAGTTAGGGATAACCCTCAAAAGTTAGATTCCCCAGTGAAGTCGCCATTTTCTGTTGCGGTGGAAATAGGATATCAAACTATTAACGAGTTTGAATCGCAATTCAGTTCACAACCGCTCTTTGATTTATCCGAAGGAAAAGGTCAAAAGAGGGAAAACCTATTTTTGCATCATAAACACAATGCGGGGAAAGATCTAGGGTTCGGGGGTTGGTTAAGATTAGGGAAGGTATTAGCACCCTAAACTTCTGTAGTACTCTACAGGAACCTTTTGTTCAGATGTTTACTATTTGCTTTGTACTTGGTTTTCCAATATCATCACATTTGGTCGAGGCTTATTGACGCGCGAGCATGATCATAACCTACCTCGCTTCTCTGGTATGACTTGTGCTATGATTTGTGTTGTGACTCGGTGTAGTTATTCACATTTTTGTGACTTACCATTTGAACTGGTTGAAACTTGTCCTTAACTGATAATTCTGAACTCTTAGTACATTGTTTGATGCAGCTTGATGCAGCTTGTTTTGTAATTTCATTTTTCTTGTTCTGTTTGAACTTGCTTTTTGGTAGCAGTTTGTGATCCAAAAGCAACCTTTACTTGGTTTTCATGAACTCACCTACTGGTTCAGGATTAATACTGCTCATGAATTGTTTATGTCTTGGGTTCCAAATTCTGAATCTGATATTGATGCGTTTGTGGCTTTTCAGGTGTTGGAAATTTCGGAACCAAAATGACTCAGACCATGCCGGCATCCGGGTCTGAGTTCAATGTTGCCTTATTCTCGTATCAGTTTGGAAATCCAATCACGGCAAAACGAAATCAATCCCGCTTCTTTTATTACTTCTGTCTCTCGGATGTCCCACAACGATTAAGAACAGGTGTTACCTGATCTGACGCCTACGGCGCAGATCGGTAACGGGGGTAGGACGCAGCTTCGGTTGTGCCACTCCCGACACTCGATGATGACGATGTTCTGAGAGTGTCAAAACAACTTCTAACCTTTTTGTCCATATTGTTTGTTTTGCTTTGATGTGCAGGCTAGTCGAGATTTGCGGCGAAGCTTAAAGACAGCATGAAGACCCTTAGGAACTTTTAGGATTTAGGATAGATTGTGAATGAAAACTCTTGTAAACCAAATTCAAATTCATTTATCAATTTGTAAACTATAAATATTTATGAAATGAAATTCAACAAATATTCATATTTATTTTCTCAATTGTAAATTCAAAGTATCCCTGAATAATAATTCAGAATCATTTAAATTCCTTCTTGAGTTGTAACTTATAAGTA
Source organism: Lathyrus sativus (assembly GCA_963859935.3). Classification (NCBI taxonomy): domain Eukaryota; kingdom Viridiplantae; phylum Streptophyta; class Magnoliopsida; order Fabales; family Fabaceae; genus Lathyrus; species Lathyrus sativus. The sequence goes on along the minus strand of OZ012740.1, from coordinate 88,839,255 downwards.
CTTATGAACACAAAGTTCAAAACTTACTTCTCCTTTGCCTTTTATAAATGATATCCCGCCATCCAAACAAATTCAAATTATAATCTCGTTGATCACATCACTTCTCAAAGTAACCTTAACAGTATCCACTTCCTTTCCAACCCAACTTTATAAAAGGAAACAAAACTGTTTGGAAACGTTTCAGAATCAAACAAAGCACGGCCCCGAGTCCAATCATATTTCTGACAACACATACTGGCACCTTGACCCAAATGGCAAACAAATGCCTCAGAACGTAATAACAGCCCGTTTTCAAGAAATTAGCAGAAGTTGTGTAAAATGACCAAAATACCCCTGGAACCAAATCTGCAAAACAAAAACCTCCATAACTGGTTAGCGGTTAGCAATGTACATATGAGATGATATGCGAAATGACCGACTAAATATGAGGGTAAAATTTGGGGTATTACAGTTGCCCCTATTTAAATAGCTACACCGGACGATTTGAGTGACAGAGACTCGAGGAATCGTGGTGGAGAGATTTAAATATAGATAACCGAAAATTTTGCCCTTATATGCGACGATATGCGATGCTATGGACAAAACTGGAACGACTTAATGCAGATGATGCCATGAATATGATATGCTGCGTATGCTGGAATAATGAATGCGAAAATGCTGACGAACATGACGACACTGGGACAGACGCCACGAGAAGAAACACACTGGGGAAAATGACGCGCTGAGACATAGTACAACACTGGGGAATTTCTAAAAATGATAGTCAACTGGTGCGAATGACCAATTGTCACTTTTAGAAAAGGAACGAGATCCTCCAATGGAGATAGTACCTATGAGACGGCCTCCACTGGGGAAAATAAAACTGGATCACGTACGATTGTAAGGTCGATTACAGAATGCTGGAGCATTGAGCAGAGAATAACATCCAAGCTTCTGTGAACTACCCCTCGCGACAGGATCGAACGGACTTTTCGGAAATCCGTATCAAATATACAGGGTAAAGACCGACTGTATGCCAAAATAAATGGATTTTAATAGGAAATGCCCTAATAAGCTTCTCGAGGGAGAACTGTCACTTATCGTTGGAAGGGACTTATGTGCAAAAATGGATAAGCACTCAAATAAAGATGCTGCTGCTTATCTGATAAATAAATCTTCTCGCATTTAAGGTCGGCGCCTGGAATACGATTCTGATTCTTCTCTTACTGAAGGATAAATAAACTTCTTCATGCTTCAAGATTATGTTCTCCTGAACATGAAAAGGGTAAACTGAACTTCCTCATACTTCAGAATCGTGCTCTCCTGAATATGAAACTGGATGACTGAATATACTCATATTTCAGAATCGTGCTCTCCTGAATATGAAACTGGATGACTGAATATACTCATATTTCAGAATCGTGCTCTCCTGAATATGAAACTGGATGACTGAATATACTCATATTTCAGAATCGTGCTCTCCTGAATATGATCCGGCTCCTGAAATTTCTTCATTCTTCAGAATCGTGCTCTCCTGAAAAAACGGCCAAACTGAACTTCCTCATAACTCAGAATCGTGCTCTCCTGAATATGATTCCGCTCCTTCTTTTACTAAAGGATAAATGAACTTCTTCATAACTTCAGAATCGTGCTCTCCTGAATATGAAACTGCTCAAACCTCCCCGTAACTCAAGATCGTGCTCTCCCGAATACGATTTGGTTCAAACCTCAAGACGGCAGGTAAATGGAAACCCAACTGCTCCATGGAGATGGCCATTTGCTGCGAGTCATAACGAGGATATGATCGACTTCTTAGGTGAGAAATGTTGTATATTGATGCTGTAAGATGTAAAGTGTTGTACCGATGTTGTAACATTTAGGATTGTAAAGTGTTGTACTGATAGATTTTCCAGGCGTGAACTGGCGTGTATCTGTAAAGGATTGCAGTTGATTTTCTTGAAAGATAGTGCAAAATAAATGCACGTCCGGGTACAGTGATAAACTTCTCGGGCGAAAACAGTCGCGTATCTGCCATGGTATGGTGAAAATCTTTAGATGGTGCAAAATAAATGCACGTCCGGTTGGGCTTGACTACCGACATGACTGAGATTCAATCTAGGATCGAGCTAGAAAGATCAAGACTCCATCGAGGGAATGATCTCGAAGGGTAAATATCTAATCCTGGTGAGGAAAGATAGCTGAAGTAACCGTCATCCACGAGGATCGAGCTCTGTGGGGAAACTGGAAACAAGTAAGTATTTTATGCTTATGGCTGACAATCTATTTGGAAAGAATGGACGAAACCAGTTACTCGGCGGTAACAACCAAATGATGGTGAAACACAATGAACCTGTGAATGCTAATGCATATGTTAATGCATATGTTAATGTGAATGTATGTTAATGTCTATGTATGTTAATGTTTATGTATGCAATGTTTATGTATGCAAGAGGTTATGAAATGAGTATGTAATGAGTATGTAATGAGTATGTAATGAATATGAGTATATGAAGTAGGCATGTGATGCTTATGCCCCTGCGTATGCAGACGAAACAGACCAGAGACAGGACGAGAGATGAAATAAACATCTCGACGGGGATACCCTGCATTCTCTGCAACCAATACGTCAGTCATGGGTAAGAAAGGTCAATGGTAGATCCAAATCTGGCTTCAAAATTCTGAATTCTCTGGGGAGAAAGTAAATTGCTTAGGTTCACAGTATCACGTCTTCACCTGGGGAGAAGAAAACCTGAGGGACACTTTCGAGTTACCCAAGAAAAAGTTGTCAGCTTATAGTCTCTCTGGGGACTATCACTGGGCAATGGTTTGAAAGTGTTTCTGCAATAATGATATTTCCGGAGAACGAAGAGATCCTGTCGGAATTTCCACTAGTCAAAGTAATTTATTACATTTCAAATTCTGTTGTTTTTGAAAAACAATTTTGAAAAATCTCCAATGCACCTTTCATTTTCAAATTTTAAGAATAAACGCATTTTGCATAACAATAGAAAATAAAGAGCAATGCACCAAGGAATGTAAGTAACAAGATGGTATCTTTTATTAAAGGGTGGCTGCTTGCTGAAGGCATAGCTCCACAGATGATTATGTTTTGAAATTGGCAACATGGGAAAAGGTTACATTGAATCCAATGACACCTACTGACACTAATAACTAAGACTAATCCAGAATCTTGCTTTGGGCAAGGATGAAAGAGACTGAAACATGGCTCTCATGCGGAAAGTGTGTTCGAGATAATCAGTGTCTTTTGATGCAATGAAATGCCTTTGTCCCTAACTTTTGCCTGGACCGCCCTTTCGGGTTTTGAATCCACCGGGACGCTCTTTTTTGCCTAAGCCGCCCTTTCGGGTTTTCAACTTAGTGAGCTTTTTATTATTATTTCTTTTTTTCTTTTTCCAACCCTTACTTTTGCCTAAGTCGCCTTTTGCAGGTTTTCGACTTAGCGGGTCTTTAGGCATAATATTTTCGGACTGCATCAGAATTCACGGGATGTGCTAGTTCTTCACCGTCCATTGTCGTAAGTATTAGAGACCCTCCGGAGAAGACAGTCTTTACAACGAATGGGCCTTCATAATTGGGCATCCACTTTCCACGCATATCTTTATGTACTGGTAAGATCTTTTTGAGTACGAGCTCTCCTTGACGGAACTCACGGATACGAATCTTCTTATCAAACGCTCTCTTCATCCGTTTCTGATATAATTGCCCATGGCACATGGCTGTCAAGCGCTTCTCGTCAATGAGATTCAACTGATCCAATCTGTCTTGAACCCACTCAGCTTCCTCAAGTTCAGCCTCCATTAACACTCTTAGCGAAGGTATCTCTACTTCGATGGGGAGCACAGCGTCCATTCCATATACCAGTGAGAAAGGTGTTGCCCCTGTCGAAGTTCTCACCGAGGTTCTGTATCCATGCAAAGCAAACGGTAACATCTCATGCCAATCTTTGTAAGTCACAACCATCTTTTGCAGGATCTTCTTGATATTCTTATTTGCAGCTTCAACGGCTCCATTCATCTTAGGACGGTACGGAGAAGAATTGTGGTGAGTGATCTTGAAGTTATCACACAACTCTTTCATAGTCTTATTATTCAGATTGGTGCCATTGTCAGTTATTATCCGGCTTGGGACTCCATAACGGCAGATGATTTCTTTCCTGATGAAGCGGGCAACCACTTGCTTGGTCACGTTGGTGTAGGAGGCAGCCTCTACCCACTTAGTGAAATAATCTATAGCAACGAGGATAAAACGATGTCCATTAGAAGCTTTCGGCTCAATTGCCCCAATCATGTCAATGCCCCACATAGAGAACGGCCATGGTGAAGACAAAACATTCAACGGTGACGGAGGTACATGCATTTTATCCGCATAAATTTGGCACTTATGGCATTTCCTAGCGTATCGGATGCAGTCGGCTTCCATGGTTAACCAGTAATACCCAGCCCTTAACATCTTCTTGGACATAGCATAACCATTGGCATGGGTTCCGAAGGTCCCCTCATGAATTTCCTGCAGTAACATGTCCGCTTCCCGTTTATCAACACATCTGAGCAGGACCATGTCGTGATTTCTCTTGTATAACACGCCATTACTGATAAAGAATTTGGACGCCAGTCTTCTCAATGTCTTTTTGTCCAGACCAGTAGCGCCATCGGGATACTCCTGCTTGACGAGGTAGTTCTTGATATCATGAAACCAAGGCTTTTCATCCACCTCAACTTCTTCGACCATCTGACAATAAGCGGGCTCCACCTTGCGCTCAATATGGATAAGAGGCGCTTCATTAACGAACTTAACTTTCCACATGGATGCTAACATGGCTAAAGCATCAGCTACGTGATTCTCGGATCTAGGAACATGCTCGAATTCTATCTCGTCGAAATGTTTGATCAGCTCAATAATGTAGTCCTTATAAGGGATCAGCTTCTCATTCTTCGTTTCCCATTTGCCTTGTACTTGGTAAATAACCAAAGCTGAGTCACCACTTACTTTAAGAAGTTTGATTCGGAGGTGAATCGCTGCTTCGAGGCCGAGGATACATGCTTCATATTCTGCGACGTTGTTAGTGCACTCAAAGTCCAACCTTGCTGTAAATGGAGTAAATCCACCCTTTGGGTTCATCAAAACGGCGCCTATACCATGCCCATTGAAATTTGAGGAACCATCAAACATCATCTTCCACCAAAGACCTGGTTCTGGACCTTCGCTCGGATCTGGCTCTTCACAATCTCTTTTAATCAACAAAATATCCTCATCAGGAAAATCGAGCTTAAGAGGTTCATAATCTTCAACTGGCTGGTCTGCAAGATAATCAGATAAAATACTACCCTTAATCGCCTTCTGGGGTACATACTGGATGTCATATTCGGATAACAACATGTGCCAACGGGCTAGCCTCCCGGTTTGAGCAGGTTTTTCAAAAATATACTTAATCGGATCCATTTTAGAAATCAATAACGTGGTATGACAGACCATATACTGCCGAAGGCGCTTAGCGGCCCATGCTAATGCACAACAAGTTTTCTCTAATGGTGAGTATCTGTTTTCGCAATCGGTAAACTTCTTGCTCAGGTAATAAATTGCATGTTCCTTTTTCCCAGTCTCATCATGTTGTCCAAGCACACAACCCATAGACTTCTCGAGAACAGTAAGGTACATAAACAACGGTCTTCCAGGTACGGGCGGGATCAGAATAGGGGGATCTTGCAAATAACCCTTAATCTTCTCGAACGCTTTCTGACAATCAGGGTTCCACTCAACTGTCTGCCCCTTGCAAAGCAACTTGAATATCGGCTCACAAGTAGCGGTCATATTAAAGATAAACCTGGAAATGTAATTCAGACGTCCCAGAAAACCCCTAACTTGCGTCTCGGTTCACGGAGCCGGCATATCTTGAATGGCTCGGACTTTGTCAGGATCCACCTCAATCCCTCGCTGGCTAACAATGAAACCAAGCAATTTTCCGGATCTGACACCGAAGGTACATTTTGCAGGATTCAATTTCAACTGATATTTCCTGAGTCGTTCAAACAGCTTCGCCAAATGGTCTAAATGCTCCTCTTCACTCTGAGATTTGGCTATCATATCGTCCACATACACCTCAATTTCTTTGTGCATCATATCATGAAAAAGAGTGGTCATAGCACGTTGGTAAGTTGCCCCTGCATTCTTTAAACCGAAGGGCATGACTTTGTAGCAGAAGGTTCCCCAAGGAGTAATGAAAGTAGTCTTCTCTCGATCATCGGGATCCATCTTGATCTGATTATAGCCGGAGAACCCATCCATAAATGAGAACAACGCAAAACTGGCCGTATTGTCTACCAGTGTGTCAATATGTGGCAGTGGGAAGTCGTCTTTTGGACTTGCTTTGTTCAGATCCCTATAGTCTACACACATCCTAACTTTACCGTCCTTCTTAGGTACTGGCACAATGTTGGCAACCCAATCCGGATATTTCGCGACTGCCAAGAAACCTGCATCCAACTGCTTTTTAACCTCATCTCGAATCTTCAAAGCCATGTCGGGTCTCGTTCTTCGAAGCTTTTGTTTGATAGGCGGACAATCTGGCTTAAGCGGCAACTTGTGAACAACAATATCCGTGTTCAGGCCCGGCATATCTTGATACGACCACGCAAACACATCAATATACTCCTTTAACAACTCAATCAACCTCGGCCTAACCTCTGTCCCCAGCATTGCACCAATCTTGACCTCTTTCTTTCTCTCATCTGTATCGAGATTAATTAAGTCCACCTGCTCTTTATACGGTTGAAGCTCTGTGTACTCGTACTCAATCAATCTTGTCAGTTCCGCGGGTACTTCAAAATCTTCTTCACCCTCGTCCTCAGCTTGATTGATGGGTGCATCCCAGTCAGGAGTGTCAGTAAGGTCATCGGATCCAACAAGGTTTATGATGTCTCTGCATGATGGAAGGCTTACTTAATTAAAATGCTCGAAGATATGTAAGAATGAAATGCTGTTTTTTTTTATTATTATTTTTTGTGAAAAAGGTTGCCAATTTCATTTTTAAAAGTGAAAACGAAAAACGCAAATGAACCAAAGTGGAATTGAACAAACTGCTTTTATTAATATCTTTTTAGAAATGAAAGGTGGCCCAATAAAAGCGACCCTATAGCCTTGGGCAGAGCTACGGATTTTTATTTGAAATGTAAATGAAACCTTAAAAAAAACAATTACTTTGACAAGGGAAAGATAACAGGGATCTCTACGGCCTCCCAGTTGTTCAAAACTGCATCACCCTTAAACACCAGGTTGCTCAGCTCTTCATTTTCTTCACAGTCACTGATGGCATTGACTTGGAAACCTCCGCTGACAAATACTTCTTGGATAACCTTCGGACGCCCTTCGACAGTTGTGGCAGCTCTATTCTGAGTTGGTTTGTAACCCAACCCAGAGCGATCAGTCTTGGTCTTGACATCAATTACCTCTCCCCAACCTTCAGGAATGCCCCTGTCAATTGTTGATTTGGTACTCTTCAGAGATGCAAAAGATGGATTGCCCTGACCCACTGTCTCTTCGACTTCTAGCAGAACAACATTGGCGATCTCAAGTGCTTGAAAGGAGATTTCTAAAGCATTCTCATCGGCCTCGATGTAACGGAAAGAAGACAGGTTACTGACCATCAGATCTTCCTCACCGTGTATAATAACCAACTTTCCATCGATCACGAACTTCATCTTCTGATGTAAAGTTGAGGTTACCGCCCCAGCGGCATGAATCCACGACCTTCCGAGTAAACAACTGTAGTTGGGATTAATGTCCATGACTTGAAACGTGATATTAAAAACTTGCGGACCAATCAGGATAGGAAGCTCAACCTCCCCCATTACCGACCGGTGAGAGCCATCGAAAGCCTTGACAACCAAAGGAGTAGGTTTCAACACAGTCTCTTTACAAGCCAACTTATCGAGAACCCTCTTGGGTAGCACATTCAGAGAAGACCCGGTGTCTACTAGCACTCTCGCTAAATTGTCCTCCTGACATTTTACCGATATATGCAAAGCACGATTATGGTTCGGACCCTCCTTCGGTAACTCTTCATTGCTGAAACTGAGGGTGTTACAAGCGGTTAAATTGGCAATCACACTATCAAACCGACTGGTGCTAATATCTTGATCCACATGTGCTTGAGTCAAAACCTTCTGCAGGGCCATCCTATGAGCGGGTGAACTCATTAACAGAGATAGAATCGAGATCTTGGAAGGAGTCTGATGAAGTTGATCGATAACTTTATAGTCACTTTTCTTGATGATCCTCAAAAATTCGGCATCTTCATCATTCGTGACGGCTCCTTTACCTTTGTCTTTGGCAGGCATTGGGGTACTAGTCGTTTCCTTAGGTGGGACCTCATTGGAATGGGGAGTATACACACGGCCACTGCGAGTCATCCTGCTTACCTCTGCGATATTGGTCACCGTGCCCTTAACCTCTTCATTTGGAATAACCTTCCCGGACTCCTTGTCAATCATCGTCACGTCATATTTCCAAGGCACAGCTTTAGGATCACTGAAAGGAAACGGACTCGGTCTTCGAATAACTATAGGCTTAGGCTGATTCACTTCAGGGATATACGACCTTGGTATATCGAACACGAGGTTGGCGGAGCCTGCCCCTGATAAATTAAACACTGGTACCTTACCCTTTGATTCAGGCTGATGGAAGACAGGCTCAACCACAGCGACTACATCCTTCTTGGCTTGGCTTGTCACTTGTAAAACACCCTCATTAATTAACCTCTGAACATCATTCTGAACCAACATGCAACCCTTAATACTGGCTTCACAACTTACGCATGCAACGTGGGAAGTATCTACTAAACCAGCTTCAAACAGCTTCGAATGGAACATCTTGAGGGGAGTCTTAATCTGTTCAACGTCAAGGGCATAACCTTCTCCTGAATCAGCACTAATGGCATTGACACTCTCATGGTTAGGAAAAGGGTTCTTCTTAACGTTTGGTTGAGGATCCTCAAATGATAAAATCTTCTTTTCCAATAAATCTCTAACAATATTTTTGAGAGCATAACAATTCTCCAGATCATGACCAGGCGCACCCTCATGAAATAAACAATGAGCGGCGGCGTTGTAATTGGCGGGTAGAGGATTAGGAGGCGGACCCAAAGCCCGAGTAGTGATTAGACCTTGCTTGACCAAAGAGGGGTACAACTCGGTGAAAGTCATCGGAATTGGCGGACAAGGTTTATACGTTCTTCTGTTCGGCATATTCTGGCGAGGAGCCGGACTCTTTGGCTGTTGAGGAGCAGGAGTATTGGGTGCCTGTAGGTAGTTGACAGGAGGCGGATAAACAGGAGGTTGTTGCATAGGTTGATATATGGGAACCTGTTGATTGAAAGAAGGTGTAATAGCTGCCACATAGGGTTGTTGAGCATATTGGACTGGGTACCCTTGAGGTTGAGCATAACCTTGCGGATGCCGATAAAAGCGTTCCCTTGGTCTACCAGAGGATATAGCATTAGTCTCACTCTCCTTCTTTTTCTGGGAGCTATACGGAGGTTTCTTCGGCTGATCCTTAGAAGCGCCATGATTATTTGTCATTTTACCACTCTTCATACCCAATTCAATCTTGACACCCACAGCAACGATGTCGGAGAAATTTGAAGTCACACTATCCACCATTCTCTCGTAAAATTCTGGACGGACTGTGTCGACAAACCAATCAGCTAACTCTTTCTCGGTCAAAGGAGGTTCTACCTGCGAAGCAGTCTCTCTCCACCTTTGAGCATACTCTTTGAATGACTCAGAATTCTTTTGTGACATACTCAGCAACTGTCTTCTGTCAGGAGCCAGATCCATATTGTACTTGTAGTGTTTGATGAAAGCGTCAGATAAATCTTGAAAGCTCTTAACGCGGGATTGGTCCAAAGTTAAATACCACTTGGAAGAAGCACCCTTCAAACTGTCTTGGAAGCAATGAATCATCAGTTTATCATTCTCAACATGGGCAGCCATTTTGCGATAATACATGATCAAATGACTCTTAGGACAGGTGGCACCTTCATAATGATCGAAGTTCGGAGTTTTGAACTTCGGGGGAATAACCAAACCCGAGACCAAACAAACATCCCTTGCAGCGGTCCCAAAAATTTGATCACCCTCTACCTTTTTCAATCTCTGGACGATAGTGTTTACTTCCTCACGAAGCTTATCATGTTTCTCATAACCCTCAACATTCTCATCAAGATTGTCAAAAACTGTCTCATTGAAGTACGGTTGCGCACGAGTGTGTACAACAGGTGGTGCAAAGATAGGAGCCCCCCTAGAAACTTCAGAAAACAAGGGCACGGCCTGCTGAACAGGTTGATTAATCGGAACAGTGGCTTGAGGAGGCACAAAACCTGGAGCAAGACCATAAGGTGGGTCCCTTGCTACGGTCACACTTGGTGGAGGGTCCACAGTAACGCCGGTAATCTCAGAAACAACAGTGGGCTGGGTATCCATCTTAGCATTCATGACATGTAACAATTCCATCATACGCCCCATACCCCCTCGAAGGTCTTCAAGTTCATTGCTAAGGCGATCAATCTCTTTTGCCTGATCCTCCATTCTTTTCCGAGTTTGAGCTCTGGTGTTGTACTGGTGCCGAGAACTCAGGGTGACGAAACTGGAAGGTGAGAGAACCGAGTGTGAGAAATCGGGAGACACATGCAATGCAAAAAAGTAAATGATGCTAAAATGTGGATGAAGATTTCATGAAGTTCAAAGGCAAGTACCCTCCCCTGAAGTTAGATGGTTCATCCTGTCCTACAAAAGTAACCAGGTTCTAAGGGATCTCAATATCATTGATCCTTCACACGGGTGGTTGTTCAGAAGGCAACTTACTTGCCAACCAAAACCCTCCAAGTTTAAGATCTCAATGAGCGTAGTATCGAGTGTCAACCAACTTCAGTCTGCACCAAAGCCGGTTACCTCACTACTTTCTAAAGGCCAAGATGAGTTAACTAGGGTTCTAAAAGTCAGTTAGTGCATTGACAACATATGGCAGCCTCAATATTATCCTCAACTTGACTTAAGGAATATAAGCACCAACCAAGAAGTCGCACTAACCATGGCCACCAGATCAACCGTATCGATATACGTCGTACAGTTTCCTTGGTCTATTGCCATTTACCTAAGGTACACTAGATCCGGGTGTAGGACTCATCTCACAGCACAAGGAACAGTCCCACAATCAAAGCACAAATATATACATGCAAATGAATAATAACACAGATAGTCATAAATATGAACAAGTTAGGGATAACCCTCAAAAGTTAGATTCCCCAGTGAAGTCGCCATTTTCTGTTGCGGTGGAAATAGGATATCAAACTATTAACGAGTTTGAATCGCAATTCAGTTCACAACCGCTCTTTGATTTATCCGAAGGAAAAGGTCAAAAGAGGGAAAACCTATTTTTGCATCATAAACACAATGCGGGGAAAGATCTAGGGTTCGGGGGTTGGTTAAGATTAGGGAAGGTATTAGCACCCTAAACTTCTGTAGTACTCTACAGGAACCTTTTGTTCAGATGTTTACTATTTGCTTTGTACTTGGTTTTCCAATATCATCACATTTGGTCGAGGCTTATTGACGCGCGAGCATGATCATAACCTACCTCGCTTCTCTGGTATGACTTGTGCTATGATTTGTGTTGTGACTCGGTGTAGTTATTCACATTTTTATGACTTACCATTTGAACTGGTTGAAACTTGTCCTTAACTGATAATTCTGAACTCTTAGTACATTGTTTGATGCAGCTTGATGCAGCTTGTTTTGTAATTTCATTTTTCTTGTTCTGTTTGAACTTGCTTTTTGGTAGCAGTTTGTGATCCAAAAGCAACCTTTACTTGGTTTTCATGAACTCACCTACTGGTTCAGGATTAATACTGCTCATGAATTGTTTATGTCTTGGGTTCCAAATTCTGAATCTGATATTGATGCGTTTGTGGCTTTTCAGGTGTTGGAAATTTCGGAACCAAAATGACTCAGACCATGCCGGCATCCGGGTCTGAGTTCAATGTTGCCTTATTCTCGTATCAGTTTGGAAATCCAATCACGGCAAAACGAAATCAATCCCGCTTCTTTTATTACTTCTGTCTCTCGGATGTCCCGCAACGATTAAGAACATGTGTTACCTGATCTGACGCCTACGGCGCGGATCGGTAACGGGGGTAGGACGCAGCTTCGGTTGTGCCACTCCCGACACTCGATGATGACGATGTTCTGAGAGTGTCAAAACAACTTCTAACCTTTTTGTCCATATTGTTTGTTTTGCTTTGATGTGCAGGCTAGTCGAGATTTGCGGCGAAGCTTAAAGACAGCATGAAGACCCTTAGGAACTTTTAGGATTTAGGATAGATTGTGAATGAAAACTCTTGTAAACCAAATTCAAATTCATTTATCAATTTGTAAACTATAAATATTTATGAAATGAAATTCAACAAATATTCATATTTATTTTCTCAATTGTAAATTCAAAGTATCCCTGAATAATAATTCAGAATCATTTAAATTCCTTCTTGAGTTGTAACTTATAAGTACTTATGAACACAAAGTTCAAAACTTACTTCTCCTTTGCCTTTTATAAATGATATCCCGCCATCCAAACAAATTCAAATTATAATCTCGTTGATCACATCACTTCTCAAAGTAACCTTAACAGTATCCACTTCCTTTCCAACCCAACTTTATAAAAGGAAACAAAACTGTTTGGAAACGTTTCAGAATCAAACAAAGCACGGCCCCGAGTCCAATCATATTTCTGACAACACATACTGGCACCTTGACCCAAATGGCAAACAAATGCCTCAGAACGTAATAACAGCCCGTTTTCAAGAAATTAGCAGAAGTTGTGTAAAATGACCAAAATACCCCTGGAACCAAATCTGCAAAACAAAAACCTCCATAACTGGTTAGCGGTTAGCAATGTACATATGAGATGATATGCGAAATGACCGACTAAATATGAGGGTAAAATTTGGGGTATTACAACAGTGATATATTTGCTTGGTCTTACGAGGACATGCCAGGATTAGATACTGATATGGTTGTTCATCGTCTGCCGTTGAAGGAGGATTACCCCCCCCCCGTAAAGCAGAAACTCCGCAGGACTCGTCCTGACATGGCTGTAAAGATAAAGGAAGAAGTGCATAAGCAATGGGATGCTGGGTTCCTGGCTGTTACCACTTATCCCACTTGGGTCGCTAATATCGTGCTTGTGCCAAAGAAAGATGGCAAGGTTCGAATGTGTGTTGATTATAGGGATCTAAACAAAGCGAGTCCGAAGGATGATTTCCCGCTACCGCATATTGACGTGCTAGTTGACAACACGGCTCAGTTTTCGGTATTCTCCTTCATGGATGGCTTTTCAGGGTATAACCAGATCAAAATGGCTCCTGAGGATATGGAAAAAACGACCTTTATCACCCCGTGGGGAACCTTCTGTTATAAGGTGATGCCCTTTGGTTTGAAAAATGCTGGGGCAACGTACCAGCGGGCCATGACAACGCTTTTTCACGACATGATGCACAGAGAGATTGAGGTGTATGTCGATGACATGATCGCCAAGTCTCAAACAGAGGAAGAGCATCTGGTTAATTTGTTGAAGTTGTTCAAGAGGCTGAGGAAGTTCAGGCTGAGGCTGAATCCTAATAAATGTACCTTCGGAGTGAGATCCGGGAAGCTACTGGGGTTCATTGTGAGCAAGAAAGGAATCGAGGTCGATCCTGCAAAAATAAAAGCAATACAAGAAATGCCAGCACCGAGGACAGAAAAAGAAGTCCGTGGATTCTTAGGGAGGTTGAACTACATTGCTAGGTTCATCTCTCACCTAACGACCATGTGTGAACCATTATTCAAGCTGTTAAAGAAAGATCAAGCGGTGGTCTGGAACGACAATTGCCAAAGGGCATTTGAAAAGATAAAAGAATACTTGCAGGAACCTCCGGTGTTGATACCCCCAGTAGCGGGACGACCACTGATTATGTACCTGACAGTTCTTGAGAACAGTATGGGTTGTGTCCTCGGTCAACATGACGAGACAGGGCGGAAAGAGCATGCAATTTACTACTTGAGTAAAAAGTTCACAGACTGTGAATCTCGATACTCTATGCTCGAAAAGACGTGTTGTGCATTGGCGTGGGCTGCCAAACGTCTAAGACAGTATATGCTGAATCATACAACCATGCTGATATCGAAGATGGATCCGATCAAATATGTGTTTGAGAAGCAAGCACTCTCTGGGAGGATTGCTAGATGGCAGATGGTATTGACAGAATACGATATCCAATATGTTTCCCAGAAGGCCATTAAGGGAAGTGTTTTGTCCGAATATCTCGCCGAACAGCCGGTTGAGGATTATCAGCCTATGAAGTTTGAGTTTCCTGATGAGGACATAATGTACTTGAAAGCTAAAGATTGTGATGAGCCGTTGCCTGGTGAGGGTCCTGAGCGGAGTTCCCGGTGGCAATTGATTTTTGACGGGGCTGTCAATTCGTACGGTAGCGGGATCGGGGCAATCATTACAACTCCCCACGGGTTGCATATCCCGTTCACAGCCAGATTGACTTTTTCAGTGACGAATAATGAAGCCGAGTATGAAGCTTGCATTATGGGGTTAGAAGAGGCTATTGATATGAGGATTAAGAATCTGGACGTATATGGGGATTCAGCATTGGTGGTGAATCAGATCAAGGGAGAGTGGGAGACGCGTCAACCTAATCTGATACCGTACATGAATTATGCGAGAAGGTTGCTACCTTTCTTTGATAGGGTGGAGTTCCATCATGTACCTCGGGCGGAGAATCAAATGGCAGACGCCCTTGCAACGTTATCCTCGATGTATAAAGTCAACCGCTGGAATGAGGCTCCCAGCCTCGTCATCTCTCGCCTTGATAGGCCGACCTTTGTGTTTGCAATTGATGAAGCATCTGACGATAAACCTTGGTACTTCGACATACAGAATTTCCTGAAGAATGAGGAATCTCCGGCTGGGGCATCCAGTCGTGATCGGAAGACTCTAAGGAGATTAGCGGGCAACTTCTATCTGAATCCCGACAGCGTTTTGTATAGAAGGAACCATGATTTGGTACTCCTCCGGTGTGTGAACGAGAAGGAAGATAACTTACTCATGGAAGAGATCCATGAAGGAACTTTTGGTACACATGCAGGCGGGCATGCTATGACTCGAAAGTTGTTGCGAGCGGGGTATTATTGGTTGACGATGGAAACTGACTGTTTCAAATTCGCCAAGCGGTGTCACAAGTGCCAGATCTATGCTGATAAGATCCACGTGCCACCCAGTCCACTGAATGTTATGGCATCTCCATGGCCTTTCTCCATGTGGGGAATTGATATGATCGGCAAAGTTGAGCCTACCGCTTCTAATGGGCATCGCTTCATTCTGGTTGCGATCGATTACTTCACCAAGTGGGTGGAAGCGGCATCTTACGCCAATGTGACGAAGCAGGTAGTGGTCAGATTTATCAAGAAGGATATAATCTGCAGATACGGTATTCCTGAGCGAATCATTACTGATAATGGTTCGAATTTGAACAACAAGATGATGAAAGACCTATGTCGGGATTTCAAGATCGAGCATCATAATTCATCTCCCTACAGACCCAAGATGAATGGCGCTGTGGAAGCGGCCAACAAGAACATAAAGAAAATTGTTCAGAAGATGGTGGTAACGTATAAGGATTGGCATGAAATGCTGCCATTCGCTTTGCACGGTTATCGTACTACAGTGCGTACATCAACCGGGGCAACACCGTTCTCACTAGTATATGGCATGGAGGTTGTCCTGCCATTGGAGGTTGAGATACCATCTTTGAGGGTTTTGCTTGATGTTAAGCTGGAAGAGGCAGAATGGGTAAGAAGCAGATTGAATCAGCTGAGCTTGATAGATGAGAAGAGACTGGCATCCATTGCACATGGTAGGCTGTATCAGAGCCGGATAAAGAAAGCATTCGACAAGAAGATTCGACCTCGAAGCTTTCAGACGGGTGATCTTGTGCTGAAGAAGATTCTCCCACCGCAATCGGATCACCGGGGCAAATGGACTCCCAATTACGAAGGTCCATACGTCGTGAGAAAAGTCTTCTCCGGAGGAGCCTTATTGTTATCCACCATGGATGGTGAAGACTTTTCGTCCCCTGTGAACTCGGACGCAGTTAAAAAATACTTTGCTTAAAAAAATTGACCCGCTGGACAGTAAAAAGAGAGTCCAGGCAAAAATGGGGCATCCTGGCGAACCAAAAAACAGAATAAAAAGGTTCGGGCAAAAGTTAGGGATAAAATGAAAAAGTGTACACCCGCGAAGTCGAAAACCTACACTGGGCGGCTTCGGCAAAAAGGGGTATCCCGGTGAATCGAAAACCCGCAAAGGGCGATTCACGCAAAAGTTAGGGATTTAAGAAGCAAATGACTGCGGTCCAAGTTTGATTGTTAGCGGATTGGGAGCTCTGGGGGTCTATTATCCAAAGCAGTTTCTTCCGAAGACAGGAATCGGGAAAGCGTCAGAGTCCGACGAGTCATAGGAGGATCGGTTCATGGTGTTCGTCTGTAACATGTTGCCGACATGTGTACAAATTTTATTCTGTATATTTGTATACTTCTGCATTTTGTTTGTGTGACTACCTCTTTTCAGGAGTTGCATCCGATGTACAAATTTTGCCTATTCTCAGGCCGTTATCAATAAAGTGTTTTATTCAATGAAGTGTGTGACTTTGGTTTTGATTTTTACAGTTTTGTTTGTAAAAAAACGCCGATGTTTTCGATACACTTACATGCGTGTAACCAGGCGGGCCTCGGCCGATGATTGTTAAAACCGAAAATTACCTGAATGGTTGTCATGGGTGATTACCAAGATGTCTCTTTTTGCATAGATTGTCTTGTGTTTGCTTGTTGACTTTTGCAGGTATTCAAAAGTTCACCAAGTTCCCCGCCAGAGTTCATGGCAGGCTGGTACCCTCTCCAGAGGTTGAATGTTGTGTCTTCCCTAGTGAAGTCGCTCCAGGCAAAACTGAATGTTATTCCCCCAGGAGAGCGGAGAGTGCGTCAAAGTAAAAGATGATGTATCTTCATTTCAGAAGTGGCTCGTCAAGCGGAGCAGAGTCCTCCCCAGTGAAGGTCGAGATGGATATGGAACTCCCCAGAAAGTTCTTGTGCAGTGCAAATCATAATGTATAATTCAACCCCCAGCTCAGTGATAGCAGGAGAGGTTTCCCGCAGAGCGCAAGCAAGTGGTTGGAGCTGCTGAAAGGAGTTTTCTCGAGCGATTGTCCTTTCTTTCCCCAGCAAGTCGCTCCTCCTCGTCAG
Organism: Lathyrus sativus; assembly: GCA_963859935.3. NCBI lineage: Eukaryota > Viridiplantae > Streptophyta > Magnoliopsida > Fabales > Fabaceae > Lathyrus > Lathyrus sativus. The sequence continues at coordinate 88,821,922 of OZ012740.1, read as the reverse complement.
GAGGATCATCCTCAGCAGATTGTGGAGTTTTGAGTTTGTGAGCTACTTCCCAGCAGGATGGTTATCCCCAGCGGAGTTAGTTCATCTTTCCAACATTTATTTTGTTTTTTTGGAAGCGTATCGGTAGTATTCCGGTCATCCCCAGTGGATCCAGCTCGTCTTCAGCATTTATTTTGCTGAAGCAACTCTTTGCATAAGCATGCATCATCATACTTTGCATTTTACCTAAATACGTAGCATTTCCATGCAGTATGGAAGCATTACGTCATTATCAAACATGCATTGTTGAAACATAAGCCAGGTGGTTACCTCTTCAGTTTCAGATATGTGGTTCCCTGCCGATAAGAGAAATCGTGATTCAGGAGGATGCTATTTGGTATCATTTTGGGGGATCATGCTGTAAAGCACGCAGTGACCGTGTTGATCTTGGTGTGTTGATTTGTGGTCAAAGTACGCAGTGATCGTATTTGCATCAACTACGGGGTTCATGTTGTAAGACACGCAGTGATCGTGTCGGTTTTGAGATGTTGATTGGTGGCCCAAGTATGCAGTGATCGTATTTGTGCCAGATATGGGATTCATGTTGCAGGACACGCAGTGATCGTGTTGATATCGGTATGTGTATCTATGGTCGAATGGCGCAGTGATCGTATTCGTCCCGATCTAAGGAGATTGTTTTGTAAGGCACGCAGTGATCGTGTGGGTATCGTCTCGGGGTTTTATCAAGCAGGACACGCAGTGATCGTGTTTGCCATATCAGGTGATGTTGTTGGTCGATATGCGCGGTGATCGTATTCGTCCGTTATACAGTGGTTATAGATTGACGCGCAATGATCGTGTTCATCCAGATTTTGTTGATCTGTGTACGCAGTGATCGTATTCGTCCGTTACAATTTGATTATAGGGTGAGACGCGCAGTGAACGTGTTCATCTGGTTGTTTGTGGCCGAAGTGCGCAGTGATCATATTCGTTCCATATTTGAAGTTGTGTCACAAGGCACGCAGGGATCGTGTTTTCTCCCGTCAAGAGGGTCGTGACATGAAGCGCGCAGTGATCGCGTTCACCCTATGTATGGTTGGAATATGCAGTGATCGTATTCGTCCAGTTATGTGGGTTAGTTGAGACACATAGCACGCAGGGATCGTGTTTTTCTCCAGTCAAGAGGATCGTGGCTCAGAACGCGCAGTGATCGTGTTCAAACACGCAGTGATCGTGTTCAGGATACGCAGTGATCGTATTCGTATAGCATGCAGTGATCGTGCTGATAATACCATGGGAACTTGTGATGCGGGGCGCGCAGTGATCGTGACTATCGTATCAGTTGGTTTTGTTGGTCGGTATACGCAGTAATCGTATTCGTCCTATTACATTGGTTAGTACACGCAGTGATCGTGTTCATTTTGCCAGTATCTACGATCAATACACGCAGTGATCGTGTTTGTCCTATTACAGCACACGCAGTGATCGTGTTCATCATATGGGTGGTTGAAGTACGCAGTGAACATGTTCGCCTCTTCTATGTGGATCTATCGTGTTTACCTCATCCGGTTGGATTTGTGGCCGATGTGATTTTGGTGGTAATACAGCACGCAGTGATCGTGTTTTGTCTCCTTTCAAGAGAGTTGCGGCGCAGGGCACGCAGTGATCGTGGTCATCGTCAGGTTGTGAGGATTCGTGGTAGAGTACGCAGTGATCGTATTCGTCCTACACGTGGTCTTATTTGCAACGCCAAGACGCGCAGTGGTCGTGTTTTCTCATGTCAAGAGGATTGTGGTGTAGAATACGCAGTGATCGTGTTCATCTTGTTACAGAGGGTTGTTGTGCCGGACATGCAGTGATCGTGTTCGTCATGTCATGTTCTCCTAGCAGAGTTGCTTGGTCAAGCATTTCTCTTTCTCCCCAGCCGAGTCCATTCTCAAAGTGTTGTAGAAAGGGCATGTAGCAGATTTTGGGTGGTTACCCACAGTTTCCCCAATAGAGATATAATCCCCAGCGGGGTGATATTCAACGAGATACTTGGTTAAGTTCCTCATAGTCCCCGTCAGAGTATTCTTTGACAAGTCGATTGGTTAAGTTGCTTGTATTCCCCCATCTGAGTCTTTCTCAGGATGCTGTGGAATCAGTATTATGAGACGGTAATGCAGATTGTTGGGTGGTTACCCGTAGTTCCTCCAGCAGAGTTAGGTGCTCCAGCAGGATGTTGCGTTAGTGAGTTGCTTGGTTAAGTCCCTCATCATCCCCAACAGGGTGCTTGCTACAGGAGTTGTTTGGTTAAATTCCTCGTATTTTGCAATAAGGGTGCTTGGTTAAGTTCCCAATTCCCCCAGCGGGTGTTTGACGGCAGTCGTCAGAATTTGTCCCCTCAGAGTTGCTTGGTTAAGTTCCTCATTTCCCCGCAGAATCGGTCGTTCATGTCTTCGAACATTGTCTCGTTTGGTTAAGCATTTGCTCGTTTCTTCAGGATACGAAAAGTTGATCAGTGAAGTCAACATGACAAGTGAAGTCAATATTCTCCCGCTGGTTAGCGTGTGCTCGGTTGATAAGTGAGATCAACAGAGGTTGATAAGTGAGATCAACAGAAGTTGATAAGTGAGATCAACAGAGGTTGATAAGTGAGATCAACAGAGGTTGATAAGTGATATCAACAATTTCTCGTTGTGTGGTGTATGCTCATTTCTTCGGAATGGAGTGGTCTGCGGACAACATCAGATTATTTGACAGATGGATGGCTAGTTGTTGCCGTGACGACATAAGCCAGTTCCCAGGGTTTTCTCCAGCAGTAGTCATTTTCGCAATTTATTTTTGCGGTTGGCAAATTTCCGGGTTCTTTCGTATTCAACCGTCTCGTACCTCGAATGTCTGAAAGCTGCGCGCTCTTCATCCAGTCGGGTCCAAGTCGCTTGAATAGGGGCAGCTGTTGCACCCCAAAATTTGCCCAACCTTTTCTAACCTAGGTTTATGTTTCAATTGCATAATCATCTGCATTGTCATCATGTACATAGTGTATTCATCTGCATTGCATAGCATGAGCAAGCTATCTTAATCAGGGGATCAAGTGCTACTCTTATCTCAGGAGGCATATCCAAGGGTTTCATTCATATTCAAGACTACTCAGGTCATCAGGGAAGAATTTGAGCTTTGAAGAGTTGACAGGTTGATCAATGAGTTCTCTCCTATCTTGAGGTTGTTTAGGGATCATCAGAGGGTGTGTGAGCTATGAGCCAAGAGCATGAGGTGTGTATGGATGTTATGAAGAACCTAAATGATCATTTTTGAGGAATAACCAAGTCATTGGAATGATTGCAAGAGCCTCAGTTGAAGTCAGTCAACTAGGGTTTGTCTGGGTCGACACTAGGTCAATCCTAGGTCAAAGAAGTGTTTTGAAGGGCATCAAGGGTCATTTGAAGAATGTGGTATTCATTATTTGCTATATAGATATGGATATGATGTTGTGATAAAGAAAAATCAAGAGGAGTCAAGGAGAACTGGAGTTATTAAAATCCCCTAATTTAGGTCAAACTTCAAAGCAGTGTAACTCAAGATGAAAGCTTCATATGAATTCTTGGTCCACATGAAACTTGTATAGTATCTTCATAGCTTTAATTTGAGTGGTGGAAGTCATCAAGATGATTTGTAGAACTCAAGTTATGGCTCTTGCAAGTTACAGGTCATCTGAGGGAACTGAAATTTGTCTGTGAAAATTGTCTGTCTTCCAAGCAACTTTTGACATTCAAGGGTACTTCAAATGGATTTCTGGCCAACATGAGAATTGTTCCTTATTGTCTTATATTTCTAGAATGGTATGGTATTCCTTCATATGATTTGTGGAACTCTACTTATGGTCTTGGCAAGCAAAGGGTATTTTGGTCATTTAAGGATTACAGGTCATTCTTAGCATATGCCTAAAACTCATACAAGGAAGCTTCAAATGAAAAACTTCACAACATCAAAGTTGCTCAAAATGCCATTTTAAGTCTAGAAAAGAAGTCATGAAAGTTTGGAAATGCATAGAATGAGACTTGACCAAAGTTGGTGAAAAATGACCTAAAAAAGGCATAAGTTGAAAAAGTTGAAATGAAAAATTGGTTTGAGAGATCTACAAATCCAATATGGGTCATCCAATATACCAAATTGATTCCAAACATCATTTTAAAGACATTGGTTCAGCCACTTTTTTGAGTTAGGGCTTAAAAATGGGACTTGCTTTGTAAAATTGTTTCTTGCATCATAAGGCAACTTGGTAAAACTCAACACAAGGCAAGGAAAGGATTGGTTTTTCACACATACACTCCCAATATCTCATGAAAGGAGATTTTAACACAATGTTGGAAGGTTGTATGCATGAGATAAGATATATTCAACATGTCCTTAAGTGAGAAGTTCATGAATTTTCCACAACTTTCTAGAATCCTCTAGGATCAATCTAAAAACTTCTCAATCTGTTAATCATCATCTATATAATGAAATGAAGCCATTTGTGCAAGAGGTTGGTGCATTGAGGGGGAGAATAGAGAGAATTAAGAGATTGCTTCCATTGTAAGAAAGTGAGGATTCATTGATAACACTCCATTTCTGTCCAAGTTTCTTCTTCATATTCAATCTCTGGATCATAGTGAGTGAGAAGAAGCATGCTTAGAGGTCCATTAATGGCATCTTGAAGAGTTGGCATTGAAGATTCAAGAACCTACACCAGAGTTGCAATCACCATTTCAAGTTTCTTCATCCTTTTCCTTTGCATACAGTAGGATCAACACCTCCCAAGGATCATTAGTGAAGCTTGCCAGGCCTTGAAGTGCACGGTTCCACAACTGTTTCATCAAATTTCAAGGTATGCATCTCAATCTACATCTCTTTATCTAGGTAGTATTAGATGGAATGGTTAGGATCAAAATGCTTAGAGACCATAGGGGATTGATTCCTGAAGATTAGAGAGGATTCTATAGGGTTTCATAACAGGATGTTGAAACTTTGGTGATCAAGTTTGGTTAGGTTAATGAGTGTTAATCATCGTGTATTGGCTTAATGAGATCAGTGTAGCATGGTGAACAAGATAGGACAGTTAAATTGGAGAATTGTGAGGCTCCATTGATGAGTGCAGTTAGTATTCTATGAGGTTCCACCTGTCGGGTTTTATTATGGGGTTAGTTTCAGTCCAAACTAAAAGCATGGTCGTGTAGAGGGGAAGAAATGGAGTGAGTTTGGTCTTTACAAGTCTTGGTTTCATGGACTATGGAGAGAGAACGAAGAGCATGAAGATTCCTGCATGGACATGAATTTCTGAGTTTAGGGTTTTGATTTGGGGACGATGAAGTGTGTCCGTCCGATCGTGCCAAATAATTGACCTTTTCATCTGATCGTATGGCTGAGATTCAAATTGAAAAACGGAGGGAATTGACCAAAGTGAAACGCAGCGTTTCACTAAACGCGCGTCTGGGCTGGATCTCAGATCCCTATCCCCACCCCCCAATTGATAAGCCCATTGAATTACACTTGATTTTACTGCTTTTCGCACTGAAGTTTTATCATTTTCTCTTTTATTTTTTTTTTCATTTTTCTGAGCGCGCTGGGCCTAGCATTATTGTTATCTGCACCCCTGGTTTCATGGCCCATCTGAGATTTGAACTAGGCGCCTTTGCTTATGGCACCCCCTCCCCCTTTTTTGTCTATTTTGTGTTTTTATTTTCCTTTATATTTTTAATACCTTTAAAAAATCATATAAAAATGGAAAATGGCTTGTTTTAATTGGTTCTTTTTGCTATAGGTCAATAATACTGTCTAAAAAAATATTAAATAATAAAAATAGCATTTTATTTTGTTTTACTATTTTTTTGTGTATTTTTCTTGTAAATAGCATTTTAATGGATTTAGTTTGATACTTGAATTTGTTGATTTTTGTTCTAATAGCTCCCTTTAGCTTTATGGCTCATTCTTTTGAGAGTGATTAGTATAGGACTTCAAATTGAATATAGGATTTAATTCATATTTTTAGGATTAAATTTTAGGTGATTTGATTAGGTGTGGTTAGTATGATCAAAATTAGGGTTTTAGATGAGTATATGTGAGATAGATTAATTCTTTTAGGGATGTTGATTTGATTTTGGGGTATGGGACTATAGGGGTTATGGGTATAGGGTAGATCCCTTAGAAAATATTAGGATTCCCCTACTGCTATTAGTATATTGCTTGTATTTGATTGATTGTGTGGTGTGCCCTCTTTAGGGTTATATCTTTTTGTCTGTGTGGGGTATTGGGTTTGTTTGGGATTTGGGGGAGAGCTGAAGACATGAGGTGATAAAGCCCATTTGAAGATCAGAGAATGAAGACCATCTTCCAGAGTTCATGAGGAGTATCTCTTGCTGGTATCTGTTGAAGCTTGTAAGATCTAGGAGTCAGGCAGAGCCCTAGAGTAGGCAATTTGATTCTCAAACATGGAAGGTCTTGACTGCCTCCATTCTTCTCTGTGATGCAGAGTCTCTCTAAGACAGTCACCCCCTTTCTTTGGAAGGCTTCGTGCTAATGTCTAAGGGATAGAACTCTTGAGAGAAATATTCTTTGTGTTGACAGCAGTCTGTTTGCCACCCTTGGTGGTCAACTAATTGCTTAGCACCCAGTTTACTCTTGTGATTGATTCCTCAGCTTGGAGATTAGGACTTGAAGAAAAGCCATTGGGAGATTGAGGATAAAGACTGGTGTTTATTTGAAGCCTGATGCTGATGAAGACTGCTTTGCTGTTTAGCTTTTGCTGTTTTAATTTTTGATGTATTGTGTGAATTTCCCGGATTGTATTGTTTGCTGTTTGGCTTGCTGGGTTGAAAGTGAATCCTGTTCACTTTTGCCTATTGTTTTCTAGGTTCGAGGTTGAGTGGGACTCCCTTGCCTCGCTTGTACTGTTGCATCCATGCATTTTACTGCTTTATTGTATATATCTGCTGTTTCTGTTTTCGTCTATTCCCGTAGGATCTCTGTTTCTCTCTGTGCAAGAGAGGAGCATGATAGGCATTAGGAGTTAACCCATGCATGATAACATTAGGGTAGATTTTTATCCCTTTTCAACCCTAGGATTTTTAGAGTGTCATCTCTTCTTTCTTCAAAACAACAGAAAAACATTAATAAAGGTTATAACAGAGATTAATTCATTTCTTCCGTCAAAAGATTTGAACAAACATCAACCTTTTTGCAATAAGAAAACCCTTGTTTAAGGTGAGAATTTTTCATAAAAGACACTTGAACAGCTGGTGTCGTGCGTAGCCCGAACTACGTTTGCTCTGATCTTCCATGCAGTGTGGAAGTACGTAGGCATAGGATGCGATATCCTAGCGAGCAACCTTCCCCTCCTTTTCCGTAGTTAGGCGAACTACGTTGACTCTGATTTCTCGTTCCAGACGGGAATACGTAGGCCTAAAGTGCGATGCTTTGCCGAGTCATGTTTTCTTTTCTTTTCAGACCTCATCCTTTAGTTTAGATAGAAATGTAATCCGTACAAACCAAACAAGCGTGGATCCCATCGAGTACGATGGACGTGAGGGGTGCTAATACCTTCCCCTTGCGTAACCGACTCCCGAACCCAGGTTTTGGTTGCGATGACCATACCTTTCCCCGTTTTTTGCGAGGTTTACTTCGAGCGTTTCCTTTCCCTCCGTTGGGATAAATAACGCACGGTGGCGACTCTTCTGTCAGCCGTCGCCGATTTTCGCAGTAGCGACACAACGCCACACGATAAGCCACAACACCAACTCGTGCGATAATCTGATATGGACCGATGAAACGAGAAGTTAACTTCCTCGACTTCAAAGCACGACCCACACCCGTAACCGGCATAACTCTCAAAAACACATGGTCGCCCCCTTGAAATTCAAGATCCTTCCTTCTCTTATCATGATAACTTTTCTGCCTACTCTGAGAAGCTCTCATCTTTTCTCGAATCAACCTCACCTTCTCTGTCGTCTGCTGTACCAACTCCGGTCCAACCACCGACCTCTCACCAGTCTCATGCCAACACAAAGGTGTTCGACATTTCCGACCATACAAAGCTTCAAATGGAGCCATACGATACTCGAATGAAAACTGTTATTATAGGTGAATTCAATCAATGCTAAATAACTATTCCACACACCACCTTGCTCTAGCACACAAGCTCGTAACAAATCCTCCAACGATTGAATTGTCCTTTCAGTTTGACCATCTGTTTGTGGATGATAAGCCGAACTCAATCTTAACTGAGAACCCAAAGCCTTTTGCAAACCTTCCCAAAACCTTGGATCTCTATCCGATACAATGCTCTTGGGAACTCCATGCAACTTCACAATCACCCGAACATAGATCTCAGCTAACTTCTCCAAAGGATAACTGATATCAATCGGAATAAAGTGAGCAGATTTAGTAAGTCTATCAACAATCACCCAAATTGCATTGTGACCACTCTGCATATTCGGAAACCCCGTAACAAAATCCATCGAGATACCATCCCACTTCCACTCTGGGATATCCAACGGTTGCATTAATCCAATAGGTTTCTGATGTTCCACTTTAGACTTCTGACAAGTCAAACACGCATACACAAATTGAGCCACATCTCTCTTCAACCCAGACCACCAAAAGATATTCTTCAAGTCTTGGTACATCTTATTTGCTCCCGGATGAATACTCAAATTACTACGGTGTCCTTCCTCCAATATCATTCTTTTCAATTCCGCATCATCAGGAATACAAATACGACCACGAAACCTCAAAACTCCAAAATCATCAACTTTGAAATCTTCATTCTCTTTTGTCATCAAGTAAACAAACTTCAAATCCAACTTTTGCCTCTCACACACGGTTGCAAGAAAATCATTCGTGATATGAAGCATACCAAGTCTCACGCTCCTCGCCGTCATATCACAAAACAAACTCAAATCTCTGAAATTCCCCAATAATTCCCATTCCTTTACCATCATTGCGGACACATGCAAAGACTTCCGACTTAAGGCATCGGCCACCATATTTGCCTTACCCGGATGATAGTTTAATCCAAAATCATAGTCCTTCAAAAGCTCTAGCCATCTTCTTTGCCTCATATTCAATTCCTTCTGATCAAATAAATACTTCAAACTCTTGTGGTCACTAAAAACGTCAAACCTTGCACCATAAAGATAATGCCTCCAAATTTTTAACACAAATACCACGACCGCTAATTCCAAATCATGAGTAGGGTAATTCTTTTCATGCATTCTTAACTGCCTAAAAGCATAAGCCACAACCTTCCCACCTTGCATCAAAACACCACCCAAACCAGTCAAAGAAGCATCACAATATACCACAAAAGGTTCTGTAGGATTCGGCAAAATCAAGACCGGCGCTGTTGTCAATCTTCTCCTTAACTCCATAAAACTCTTCTCACAATCAACATCCCAAATAAAATCCTTTCCCTTACAAGTTAACTGCATTAACAGAAGTGCCAACTTCGAAAACCCTTCAATAAACCTCTGGTAATAACATGCCAAGCCCAAGAAGCTTCGAATCTCCGTAACTGTTCTAGGTGTCTCCCATTGCATTACTGCATCAATCTTAGACGGATCAACACTAATACCATTACCTGAAATAAAATGCCCAAGAAAGCTCACTTCTGACAACCAAAATTCACACTTCGACAACTTGGCATACAATTGCTTCTCCCTCAAAATCTGTAACACAATTCTTAAATGTTCCTCATGCTCTTCTTGAGACTTAGAATAAATCATAATATCGTCAATAAACACAACCACAAAATGATCCAACTGCTCATGAAAAATACGATTCATGTACTCCATAAACACACTTGGCGCATTAGAAACTCCGAATGGCATCACTAAATATTCGTAATGTCCATACCGTGTCCTAAAAGCCGTCTTTTGAACATCTCCTTCCTTCACACGAATCTGGTGATAACCTGATCTTAGATCAATCTTGCTAAAAACTCGTGCTCCAACCAATTGGTCCATCAAATCATCAATCCTAGGAAGCAGATACTTATTCTTAATTGTCACTTTGTTCAATTGTCGATAATCAATACATAACCGCATACTTTCATCCTTTTTCTTTACTAACAGCACCGGTGCACCCCAAGGAGAAACACTTGGTCTAACAAATCTCTTTTCTAACAATTCACTCAACTGCTCCTTCAACTCTACCAATTCTGATGCTGACATACGATACGGTGCCATCGAAATTGGTCTAGTACCCGGAATTAGATCAATAGAAAATTCAACTTCCCTTTCCGGCAGTACATCCGTAATATCCTATGGAAACACTTCTGGAAATTCACACACTACCGGAAACACATCGAGTCCAACCTTGTCCCTACCGACAACGATGCAAATAAACCAAACAACTGAGCTTCGTCCGCCAAAAGTTTCTTCAACTCTTTAGTGGATAGAAAACTCTCACTTTCATCATCTTCCAAAGAAGGAAACCTTACCAACTTATGATAGAAATCCAAATAAACTCTATTAAATTGCAACCAATTCATACCCAAAATCACATCCAAGCCTTCCAACGGCAAACACACCAAATCCATAAGAAAGTCTTTACCATACATGGTCAAGGGACAACTTACGCACACCAAAGAAGTAGTTACCGACCCTGAAGCAGGAGTCTCAATAACCATGCCACCACTCAAAGAAACCATGCGCAAACCCAAACGCTTAGCATATTCAAGAGAAATGAATGAATGAGTCGCTCCAGTATCAATAATAGCAACTAAAGGCATATTATTAATAAATCACGTACCTTTAATCAAGCGATCCGCATTAGTAGTGTCTGAACCGGCTAATGCAAATACTTTTCCACCCGACTAAGCTTGCTTTGGTTTGGTACACTTGGTGCTAATATGACCAACTTCTCCACAGTTAAAACACTTTACCACATTCCTCCTACACTCAGAAGTGGTATGTCCAAAACTTCCACAAGTAGCACACTTCTCCGTAGACTTCCCACACTCAAAAGATTTGTGACCTATCACGCCACACTTGTAACATTTGACTGCACTCGAACTTCCACCTCCCGATTTCCTATCGAAGTTTCCCCTATACTTGCCCTTATCAACAGGCGTCACATAAGGTCCACTCTTCACTTGTTGCTTGCCTTTCTTCTCACTCAAACTCTTGTAGTGAGTAGAACGAGCTCTACTATCCTCTTCAAAAATCCTACAACATTCGGTCAAGTCCGAAAATCTTCGTATCCTCTGGTAATCCACCGGTTGCTTTATATTCGGACGCAAGCCATTCTCATACTTAATGCATTTAGAGAACTCTGTCGTAACAGCTGCCTAATGAGGATGAAACTGAACTAGTTCCACAAACTTAGTCGTGTAATCTACTACAGACATGTTGCCTTGCTTCAACTCAAAAATTCCATTTCCTTTTTACCCTTCACACTCTCAGGATAGTACTTCCTCAAAAATTCAGTGCGGAACAAATCCCAAGTAATTTCTTCGTCATCTACCTCAAGAACGTGCCTCATACTGACCCACCAGTCATCTACCTCTTCCCTCAACATATGAGTCCTAAGTCTCACCTTGTTTCCTTCAGCATAATTCATAACTCTAAAGATTCTCTCAACCTTCTTCAACCAGATCTGAGCACCGTCAGGATCAAACCTTCCTTTGAATGCAGGCGGCTGATTCTTTCTAAACTCATCATTCGCATTCACATTCGACGCACCTTGCACCGCCCTTGCCATATCCTCCAATTCCGCAGCCATAGAAGTGTCATTACGACCAACCATATTCTGAGGATTCCCAAAAATAACAACAAGGTCAAACAACCGTTTAACCAACACAACAAGAAGACAGACACAACTGACTCAACACTGGCTCTGATACCACTTAATGTAACACCCCCTTTCTATACCCCTAAAATAAACACTTAAATCATTTAAGCAATTAATAAAAGTTTCATTAGAGTATGAATTTAAAACATGGTATAAAAGAGGCGCATCACATTATCATCGAAACGAAACATAAATAATACCTGCTCATAAAGACATGTAACAAAAGGGGTAAATCTCAACTAAAAACAAAGCATAGCGCTTAAAACCCACATATCAATATTTAGAATAAAGAGGAAACATCTAAACATTGAAATAACTTCATTGACATAAGCATGATATACAACATTCAGACTAATTCAATTCATCAATTAAGTTTACAAAACATTCAGCAACAGATACATACACAGATGTATCACAAAAGAATCAAAACAATTCCTAACTACCCAGTGTTACATATCAGAGCCATCTGACCAAAAGAAATGAAGACCCGCTTCACAAAAACCTCCAGCATCCTACTCTGCAATGCCTCATAGAGCATTATAAAACAGCAGAAGGGTGAGAAACATTATCATAACAAACAATGCATAAAATTATATATATATATATATATATATATATATATATATATATATATATATATATATATATATATATATATATATATATATATATATATATATATATATATATATATATATATATATATATATATATATATATATATATATATATATATATATATATATATATATATATATATATATATATATATATATATATATATATATATATATATATATATATATATATATATATATATATATATATATATATATATATATATATATATATATATATATATATATATATATATATATATATATATATATATATATATATATATATATATATATATATATATATATATATATATATATATATATATATATATATATATATATATATATATATATATATATATATATATATATATATATATATATATATATATATATATATATATATATATATATATATATATATATATATATATATATATATATATATATATATATATATATATATATATATATATATATATATATATATATATATATATATATATATATATATATATATATATATATATATATATATATATATATATATATATATATATATATATATATATATATATATATATATATATATATATATATATATATATATATATATATATATATATATATATATATATATATATATATATATATATATATATCATAAAACACAATTATAACATACACGAAATTCACATTTCTCACCACAACTTGTTACAACACATCACCATGTACACGTACATAATCAATCACATTCACCAAATCATGCTTCACAATTCAAAGCATTTCACTTAAACATTTACAATTATGTTCATTTCACGAAAACATCATATAAAAATGATAATGCAACTCATAAAGACCGACTCACGACTCTATGCAGATGCAAATGCAGTACCGACTCGTTCAGTAGGTTCAATTGAAGAACCAAAATGGAACCATCGCTCGTTATCGAAGTAACTCCCCGTCGGGCCTACGATGTTCACCCATCGCTCACACCCCACATGAGCACACGATGTTTCAGGATTGCTCACACCCCACACGGACACACAATCCGGTTGTTCACACCCCACAAGGGCACACAATTGTTCTGCAGATTCTCCATGGAATCAAAATAAACCATCGCTCACACCCCACAAGGGCACACGATCATTTCTGCAGATCCTCCTAGGGATCAATGTAACTAAACCATCGCTCACACCCCACAAGGGCACATGAGGTTTCTGCAGATCCTCCGTGGGATCAGACACACAAGAATGCAATCATGATGCTACACATACAACACGACTTAATACACCCTTAAATGCACACATGTTTACAAACATATTCAAGCATTCTTCACATTATACAAGTATATACAAATATACGCATTCACATTAATATCACCATGCAATTCCATTTAATTCAAACCATTGCACAAAATTGCCAAACGGCCACATACACATTCCACAATTCACAATCTAGGATTCACGCCATACGGCTACCCACAACATAATATAACTCAGCATGATCGATGCCTCGAGCAAGAAAATAATCAAAGTTAAGTCGGAAACCCGACCTCGGATGGAAACATTAAAGAAAACACAACCTGCCACGTTCGCCACATGCTCGCTTAGCAAACTCCTAGCGAGTATTCGCTACTTGTTCGCTTAGCGAACAAGCTCGCGAAGGCAAACAGAAGCCTCTGACTTCGTTCGCTACCTCGCTTACTCAGCGAACCCCTAGAGAACCTTCGCTACCCCTATTCGCTACTAGCGAACACCACAACATGCATTCAGTTCAAGTCTGGGACCATTCGCTACCTATTTGCTACTGCTCGCTCAACGAACGTTCGTGACCAGCTCGCCTAGCGAACAACTAGCGAGTGTCTGCGAACCAGAAATTCCTCACTGTTCAAAATTTTCCCAACCTCTCCAAAACCGATCGATTCTCATCAAATCAGTTCCCATAGCCTTAGTCTATCAAACCCTGACTATTCTACATCACTTACATCGGATTCTACCCGATAAAACATCCGTTCTACCGATTAAACTCATTATGCCCTAAAATGAAAAATGAGCAAAACTCACCCCAATCCAAAACAAAACCAACAAGAACACACATAATCATACACATTGCAAGGATAATAAAGTTCACACCCTTACCTGATCAATCGAAAGCTTAGAAGTGGATTTTTGATGATTCTAGGTTTTTCTCCTCTTTTCTCTTCTCTTCCTTTCTTTCTCTTCTTTTTCTTTCCTCTTGGTTTCTATTCTCTCTATTCTTTCTCTTTTCCACCTATACTCTTTCTACTCTATTTCTCTCAAAATAACTACTAATCAAGGATTATCTAAAACACCCTCTAATTAATTCCCAAAACTCTCCAAATAATAAAATACCACCACATACACACATAACATATTATCATATAATTCCACAATAAAATAACAATTAACCAATAAATTAAAAGACTCAACAAAATAATGGGAAATTCAGAATCGGGGCGTTACACCCACAGCTATGTATCATGGCTACTCCTCCGTGAGCCAGGTTATACCAGCTGATGTTGTAATGAGAGAGTAAAACCATCTTTCCAATCCACACATCATTGTATTCTAAGTTCCATATAGGGAATGTTCTAGGAAAGTGTGAAATAAACCACTTGCTTAGGAGTGTTGTGCAGCAGGAGAATTGCCCGAGATTGTACATCTTCCACCAATGAATAGTGAAATAGGTATTAGCCAAGAAAGTGGGAACTGGAATTCTGACAAGAAATATCTTGACGGCTTCCAAACTAATGAACTCAGGTTTGCTGAGAAACATGTATAAGCTGTAAATCAAGAAAGCTAATATAGCTTCAAAGATTCCCATATCTCCTCAGTCATAATAGAACTCAGCTTTCTCCATGAGTGGTCTCACCTGCATTCCGATAAATTTGTCCCTGTTATCCAACTAGGTTGAAAGGCCAGCGGGTTCTAGGTGGAGGGCTTCAGCGACATCTCTTCTGTTCGGTTTTTTCTCCCTTCCATAGCTAGGTGTGAAAGTCATAGGAATTTTCAGATACTCAGAATATTCTTCCAAGCTTGATAGAAACTGGAAGTCTGGGAATGTGAAGCAATGGTACAGCGGGTCGTAAAACTTCACGTGGGCTTACAACATTTCTTCATTTACTTGTGTATATAGTAGAGATAACAATTCTTCATATTTGGTTATAAAAGCAACGAGATTCCTTACTAGGCTGCTTAGGATCCTTAGGTTGTCTAACCTCAGGCTTGGGAATGTAACCATGTTTCTTTGATCCATCAATATGTCTGCAAAAAAAAACAAGATTTTTGAACTCCTTGAATGGTTAGCAAAATGCAGAATGCAATGCAAAGATGCTAGACGCAATTGTTTTTACAAAACTCAGAAGATAATTAAAGCAAAACCCTTATTTCATTTATGTTGGGAAAAGTTACAACTTTTGAAATATAACCCAAGAAACGTGAGGCTACATCAGAGGAGAAGACCTAGGCCCTAAGGCTAGGAAATCTGATAAGAATCCTATCTGCGTATCCTCTTCATTCTTTTCGGCATGGTGTTCTCCATCACCAACTTGTCTATTATTCCTTTCCAAGCACCAGAAGTTGGTAGGGTACTCGAATACTCATGAGTACTCTGTGTAGGTTTGACGCTAGAGAAAAATAAATTCTCCTTTGTCACATCTTCATCAGTCAGGCGTCTTTTGAGCCACCCAATCAGCTCATCTTTGTCTTACAACTCTCTCTGCAATTTTGTCGTCTTAGAATGAAGAGTATGGTACTTGCATTCCCATGTGTCCCTCTCAAGCTTTGTTCTTTCAAGAACCTCTTGGTACTCTTCCATATTTTCAATGGGAATGGCAGAAGATGACGCAATGGCAATCTGCATATTTTTCTCAGGAAGGTAAGGCATCTTGAGATCACGAGCTCTAGATTGGACCCACCGAGTGAATGGCTCAAAAGCTACACAGTTCCTTTCCCAAGGTTAGCTTTGGTTTTTCTCCAGATGTTCTTCCAAGCATCAATTGTACTGTTTCTAAAAATTTCTTTCGCTTCGGTGTTGAGGTAGAAGAAACCAGCCAATAGGATGCTATTAGGCTTATCCTTCATTGGGAATCCGAATTGACGTCTAGCCAAGGCAGGACTGTAGTTGATCCCCCCTTGTACTCCCAAGAGTGGTACATTCGGAAAAGTACCACAACTATTAATGTAGACTCATCGGTCATAGGTAGGATCATACCAATGAATGTCTGCTTGAGTTAGAGACATAATCCTTTGAGACCATCTCGAACCATTAGGATTTTCTTTGAAAGCATCCGTCCTTGATAGATGATTAACAAACCATCTTTATAAAAAAGATGTACAACAGCTAATAGTCCCTATACCTTGAAGACTCATGTGATGAATGGAATGATAAGTGTCACCTAACAAAGTGGGTACCAGATTACCATTCAAGAATATGGTGATGGCAGTTGAATTGACGAATTCTTCTACCTCTGGGAACAACACCAAACCATATATTAGTAGAGCCAAGACTGCTTCGAATGCGTCCATACTACCTTCCTTGGCAAGGTAAGTAGCCTTCTTCAATAAGTAAGCAAAGTGAAAACCCTTGACCCCATTTTTTGAAGTATGATTAGATTTGACCTCAGATACTTCTAGATGGAATGTGACAACAATTTCCTTCGGCGAGGGTAACTGAAAGGTTTCTTATCTTTCACGTGAATTCTAATGAAGTAGGAATACTCTTCGAATGTTGGCATCAACTGATAATCTGGGAAGGTGAAACAGTGGTACAACAAATCATAAAATTGAACCAAGGTGCTGAGAATCCCTTCTTCCATTCTAGTCTTGACAATACTCAGAAGCTTTCCATATGTTTTCCCAAAGTCTTCAGATACCATTGTTCCTAGATTTCTCAACTCCATTTTATCATATTTCTTGAAGTTATATTTCTTAGTGTTTCTTTTCCCAAAATCCATGATGAATAGGGTTTCATAAAAAGAAAATGACTGAGTTTTACAAAACTAGTGCACTAAGATGAGATGCTATGATGACATGATGATATGATGCACGCACAACACATACATGCAAATGCTAATAAGTCCTAGGTTCGGGTTACAAGCATGAAGCCAGGGTATACCCTCCCAAAAGGCATGTACTAAGGTTTTCATTGTACTTGTAGAATGGGTCCTATCAAGAGTTCCCAGAGTCATATATAAATCCCTTGGATATTATCACCCAACATGACTACTCACGTGGGTCAAAAATATTCTCGAGATAAACTCGTCCGAGTGTAGTATCGTGTAACAACTATTTCAAGACTACTCCCTCATAGTCTTTGCGTTACGCCCTAAACAGGCTAAGTGAGGTAAGTGAGTAACTAAAGGTCCTCAGTTTCACGGACTCTCAGGTTGAAACAACTAATGAAATGCATGACTACTCATACACCATTAATTATCTCAAGGAGGTCTCAACTGAGCGTGCTTACATCATATGTCAAACATGTTAGGACTACTCCCAACAGTCAACTGTTGATCATATCACATCCTATCATATGTACACTCAAGTCCGGGTTAGGACTTATCTCACCACTCAAGATGTCATCCAAAGATCCAATGAAAACAAAACAATTATATATTCACAAATATACATGTATAGGAAAACATACAGAGATATAGCATACAAACACACAAAGTGGGCTAAACCCTCAAGCAAAGATTTACATATCCCCAGTGAAGTCACCATTTCTGTTGCGGTGAGAATCGGATGTCGAGCTATTGATTAACTTGAATCTTAATTCATTGAAGTTCATCACCGAGCTTTGATTTATCCAAAGGAAAGGTTAAAGAAAGAAAAACCTTTTGCGCGATGTAACAACAACGCAAAAGATTCAGGGATCAGGGGTTGGTTATGCCTAGGGTAGGTATTTCATATCCTAGACATCTGTAGTACTCTACAGGAACCTTTTGTGTATCTGTATGCTAAGTTATCTAAGTTGTTTTCTAGGGTTATTGGATCAAGGTTATGCTAAAGATCTAGGTAAAGACCTAAGGATGGTTCTAAGTTTGCTCGTAAAGATATCGCATCTTATGCCTACGTATCCTGACTAGGATAGAATCAGAGCAACCGTAGTTCTCCTCACTGAGTTTGAGGAATACTTAACTATGGTTAAGAATCCAAGGGGAAAAATATAACAATGTTTTTATAGAGTTTGACAAAACTCTCTAGATCTAAGTTAAACACTCAAGGGGGTTGACTTTTACAAAAGCCAAAAGGGGAGTAAGTAATCATGACAATGATCCTCACATAGAGTTAACAAACTCTATCTTAAAGTTCTAATTGAAGGATACTCCTAAAAAGGGGTAGGTCTTTAGAATTTAAAGAAAAGTCTAATGGATGTAGGTTCTAACTTAACTAAGTTAAAGGACCTAATGACTTAACCAAGTCAAGGGAAGGGGTAATGAGCTATCTATGACGGTGAAGTCAATAGAGAGACTTTCCTTTGGAATAAGGGAATAAAAAGGCAACTGGATGAGAACTAACAAGTTCCATCACTTGGGGAAAGTTAACAAAGTTAAAGCACACATAAGCATTCATTCAAACATGATGAAGATATAGAATACCATGGTAACAACCAAGAAAGATTTAGGGCAAGTATGTAACCACATGGGGCAAAATGAAAGAATCAAACCAAATGGTTACAAACAAAGGTAGACAAAGATGTTACAACATCTAAAAGGGGATGGTGATAAAGGTTATTACAAGACCTAAAATTTCAAGCATAAGTCAAGACATTACTTATCATGACAAAGTTCAAAGATTATGAAGGTAACAACTAACAAAAGCAAACATGAAACATGTGTGGCAACAACAAGTTCATTAATGGTAAGCAAACAAAACTAATTCATACAAGTTACAACTTGGCATATGAGTCAAAAAAATATGAATGTAACAACATTCAATCATTCTCAAGGCATATTGGTGACAATCAATCATGGATAAGCTAGGAGAGTGATAACAGTTCAAACATGGATTCAAAACTTCACAAAGGGAAAGATGAACAATATTCAAGGTAAAAACCAAGGTAAGAATAAAACCTAGACATGTTATGGTTCTAACAAGACACATAAACAAGAAATATTGGGTATGAGGGTAAACTTCATGAGGTTATAAAATCAAGAACATACATAAAGATTCACAGAGAAGTTCCAAGTCATACATTCATATTCATGCATTTACAAAGGCAAGAATCAAACTCTAAATATGTTATGGTTCTAACAAGGCACATATACAAGTAATATGAGGTTAAGGGAACATTTTCAAGAGGTTACAACATCAAGAAGCATATCACAAACCAACAAAAAGTTTCAAGACATGATTTTCATGTTCATACATTTACAAAGGCATGAATAAGCATAGTAAATCAAAGAACCAAATGTTTTAAAACACATAAACATGTTAAAAATTC
This sequence comes from Lathyrus sativus, assembly GCA_963859935.3. Taxonomy (NCBI): domain Eukaryota; kingdom Viridiplantae; phylum Streptophyta; class Magnoliopsida; order Fabales; family Fabaceae; genus Lathyrus; species Lathyrus sativus. The sequence continues at coordinate 88,802,048 of OZ012740.1, read as the reverse complement.
AAAAGTGATTCATACATGATCAATCATGGTGGAGGTGTTTGATGGTTGTATGAGGTTTTGGCAAGGTTAATGCAAAGACATATTTTTTGCCTTAAGGGAACAAGCTTCACAAGTTGCAAGAACAATGTGATTAGAGGAATATGAGAGATTTTGCCTTGTTTGTAGCTCAATATGGTGTAGTTTGGATGTGAGGAGAATGCTCTATTTATAGGCAAGCATGGAAATCAAGTGGTATGGTTAAATTTGATCATCTTGCCAACTTTTCCCTTTTTGGAGGCAAAATGTGCAAGATCAACTTGAGATCTTCCTTATGAGTTTAAGCCACCTCTCTATGAGTTTGATCATCACCTGTAGCCTGCAAATAGTGGTCTTGAAGTGAAAGGAAAGGAGCAGCTGATGTGGTTGCTGAGTTGTGACAGAACATGTAAAAAGTTTCTCTCTCATGCCACTTGCATGATTAAACAATTGATTTAATCCAAAATATGAGTTTTGCTCATGGATATGCATTCTAATCTCCTCAATTAAGTCCATAAGAATCAAATAATGAGTTAAGCAAGGGATTAAAAGAGGTTTGAATAGTTTATGCAAGAAAATGCAAGTGCTGAACTTGGTTTTGTGACATGAAAAATTCCCAACTTGCCTTCTTCGACTCTCCCTAACCACAAAGGTTGAGAAAATGATCTTTTACTTTTTAAAAATCCCCAAAAATCATCTAAAATATTCATGTTTTACACAAGTTCAAATTCCAAAGGGAACTATGTCAAAAATTCTCTTGAAGTTTGTTGCAAAAGTTGACTTACAAGTCAAGAAACATGAAAAAATTTTAAGTGTTGAAATTCTTCACAACTTGATGAGCCCACAACTCAAAATATATGCATTTTTGGATCTCAAATCCATATGAAACCTTTGTGGGTCTCCTCAAGATATTTTTGACAAGCTTTGAACCACTCAATTTAGATGTGTGGTTAGGAAGATATGATCATTTCAAGTTGACTTAAAATTAGGGTTTTTCATGAACCCTAGTTTCTTGATTTGCATGTTATCCATCAATACTTGATTAAATCTCCACCAAACTCACTAGTTAGGCAAAAAATGATGTTGGAAGGCTTTCTTGCTTCAATTTGGGGTCAAAACCCTACAAGTCAAAGAGTTGACTTTCCAGACAGATGAACCGAACGACTGAAATCTTCAGGATCAATCCTCAGTGTTCTGGGTTCTTTGAGCCTTTCAAACTTCTTGGGGAGACTTTAATAAATCATAGGAGTTCCATAGATCATGATTCAATCTTTGGAAACCTCTTTAGACCAAAAGTCAAACTTTAGTTGACTTTTTCCATTGGAAACCCTAATCAGGGTCTTGTACTGCACTGCTCGTATTCTTTTGGTAACAAATCTCAAATAAGAATTTGTCCTTGGCAAGATGTGAGCCTCTTGATGAGATGAAGACTTGATTTGTAGCATATCAGTCCAAAACCTTGACTGATCAGTCTGTAGGATCCTTGATTTTGACGGTTTAAAAACCCTAATTCATCTGCATCTTGACAAAGATCAACTTGAAAAGGTTAAGGTTAGGTAACACATGTTTTATGCTCCTAGAATGATGATGGAATATAAGGGTCAAATTTTGGGGTATGACAAAATGCATGTATGCAAAAACCACAAACAAGATCACACAAAGCACACGGGTTTAAAGGTTTCGAGTCACGAGCATGGAGTCAAGGGCGAGAACTAACCCACAATGGTATGTACTAAGTGTTGCACCCCAAAATTTTCTCAACATCTTTGACCTGGTTTATGTTTCATTGCATTATCATTTGCATAGTTCTATCATTTGCATATCATGGCATATTATTTATCCAATAGAAGATCAAGTGTGATTATTTTCAAGAGAAGCCTAGCAAGAAATCTTATCCAAGCTTGAGAAGTCATCAGGAGGTGGTGGGAGGTCTTGAGAAGTTTGAATGCCTACATGTGGATTTTCTCCTATCTTGAGAGCCAATTGAGGACCATCAATGGGGTTTGAAGCATTGATTGTGAATATAAGATGTGTATAGAGCTCATGGAGTTCCTAGAGGGCCATGTTGGAGCTAAATCAAGTCATTGTGTCAAATGCAAGAGCCACAGTTGAGGTGTAAGCAATTAGGGTTTCATCTGGATCAAACCTAGGTCAATTATGCAATTGAAAAGCATTCAAGCCTACTTTGAGGTCATGGAGTTCATGAAATGATGTGATAAGACATTTGTGGTGTTGTGCCAAGATCAAATCAAGAAGAGTCAAGAATGTGGGAAGTTGCTAAATTAGGGTTTTAGTGCAAATTACCCTGTTTAGTGCCTAACTTCAAGGCCACATAAGTCAAGATACAAGTTTCAAATGGATCTTTGGCCAACATGAAACTTGTATAGCATCTCAATAACTTTAATTTGAGTATTATAAGTCCTCCATTGGATTTGTAGAACTCAAGTTATGGTCCAGACAAGTTACAAGTCCTCAGATGCTTCTGAAATTTGTCTGTGAAAATCATCTGACTTCAAAGCTATTTTTAACCTAGAAGAAGGTTTCACCTGAACTTTTGGTCAACATGAAAGTTGTTCCTCATGATCTTAGATTTCTAAATTGTACTAGAAGTCATCCATATGATTTGTAGAACTCAAGTTATGAGGTTTACAAGTCAGGGGTATTTTGGGAAAGTGAGATTATAGGTCATTTTCAAGCATAGGCCAAAATCTCCAACTTGCAAGCTTCAAATGGAAAATTGCTTAACATGAAAGTTGCTTGGAATGATGTTTTGAGTGCAACCAAGTGGTCATGAGAGTTTGTTTTGGCTCATATCAAAAAGTCATTTGAAATGGCTTGAAAATGAAGAATTTTCAAATATGGAAAGGAGGGAAAAATGGGATTTTGAGTTAGATGACCAAAACCAAGCAAATGAGTACATTTTCTGACTGGAAATTTCATTTTGAACACTTTGACACTTTTACATTTTTTATTTGAGGCATAATTCCATGACTTTCAATGTTGTTACTTCATGAACAAGTCACGTATGCAAAATCATACACAAGGCAATTCAGGCCAATTTCCTCATCCAAACTCATTCTAAATGCAATTTGCAAGGTGTTAGAACCTTGTAGAACCACTACAAAGCTTGCAAAGCACGACTGGTGTATGAACTTGCAAGCAAAAATCAGAAAATTGGATACACGGATTTGGGCTTCAAACGCATTGCAAAGGCCCATGCAACTCTTCTATATATTCATTAGAGTGAGTTCAGATCAATTTTGAGCATCATTTCGCGCCAGAGCAAGCAAGAGCAAGAAAATTTTCTCAACTGCAAGTTCAAATCGGATTCTGAGTTTGGAGCCAATTCAAGCCAAATTGAGGTGTGCAATCTCTTCCTTGTGGATCATTGAAGCTATCTGGAACATTTGGAAGCAAGCCACGAGCTCTAAGTACCTCTGTTTCAAGATCTATACCAGGTTTGCATTTCTCAAAATTCAGCATGATTTAGCATGAGATGATTAGATTTAGACTTGTGGTTAGGATCTACACATTGTCGCACCTCGAAAAAATCACATTCGAAAATACGACCCTCGCGCGAAAGGCGCGGAAATGCGGTTCGACAGAGTCGCCACCGAACTTTATTTTTCCCGAATAAACGGGAGAGGAAAATATCGAGAAAACCTCTTGAAAACGAAAAGGATAGGAACAGGGCTGTCGCAACCAAGTTCCGGGTTCGGGAGTCGGTTACGTGAGGGGAAGGTATTAGCACCCCTCACGTCCGTCGTACTCGACGGGAACCTCTTAAGGTAAATGTGGGGAGTGTTGTTTAAGGTTTACTTGTTTTCTTCTCGATGATAAAGGTAGAATTGGTAGGGTAAAAGGTTAAGGACGTTAAGGAGAGATGGATGGTTAGAAGATGGGGTGCTCTCCAAGGATTGGGGCCCTTGTGCCTACGTATGCTCATTCGGACGAGAATGAGAAATCAGAGCGTCGTAGTTCGACTACGGGAAGAGATGGGGGGAAATGGGAGATGGATAGAAGTGTGCTCGCCAAGATCATCGCAATCTTGTGCCTACGTATCTTGTATTCAAGAATGAATAAAGAATCAGAGCGTCCGTAGTTCGTGGAGACGACCACGAAAAAATGAGGTTTGAATTGGGTTGAAGTTGAGTTTGAGACGAAAGAGTGACTGACAAACAACCTAAGGGCGTGCCTCAAGAGCTTGTCACTCAAGGATTCAAGGAATGCGAGATCCCAAGAACTCAGTTCTTTCGGAAATTGAGTTGAATAAGTTGAAGACAAGAATTGGATGTTTTGAAAACGAAAGAATGAACTAATAACAACTCGGGGGCGTGCCCAAGAGTTACTCATTCGAATATTCAAAGAATGCTAGATTCTAAGAACATCCCTCTTTCGTAAGTTTAAAAAATGTGTTTGTGAAAGGATCGAATCGAAGAATGGCATGCGAGGCCAAAAGGGAATTGTTTTGAACTGGTTCGACGACGTGTCGAAGATTTGATTGAAGATGGAACCGGCTTGACGACGTGTCAAGGGTTAAGGTTGTGAGAAGCGATATTAGTCCCTGAGGGTGCTCCTAATATCGAGACCACGAGGAATTGTGAAAGAAATGGGTTGCGAATGCGGACGAGCAATCGACTCAGGAGAATATAGAGAACGGTTGAGTTTGAAAAAGTCGAAAGGTTGAGTGAATAACAACCCAAAGGGCGTGCCTCGAGAGCTATTCACTCGAAAATTCAAGGAATGCTAGACTCCAAGAACCTCCTTCTTTCGAAGTGTGAATCGAAAAAAGATATTTAAAAAAGGTCGAAAGATTGAATGAATAATAACTCAAAGGGCGTGCCTCGAGAACTATTCACTCGAAAATTCAAGGAATGCTAGACTCCAAGAACCTCCTTCTGTCGAAGTTTGATCGAGAAAATGTTTGAAAAAGATTTGAAGTGAAATGAGGTATGAAAATAAATTGAGGTACGAGATGTGAGGACATGAGATTGGATTTGAAAATGAGAGAAATGACAATTATTTGATAAATGAGACGTAGGCCTCACAACCAATTAATTGGGGTATTATCGAAATGCTGGATCTCGACGACACCTTTTTCATTCGGAGAATATTTGAAGGAACGACGAAAATATCACACAGAATGCTAGATTCCTATGATATTTCTTTGTTCAAGATAAAAACGTATTTTAAAACAAAAAGTCGAATGCCACTACCCAAGGTGTACACCTTAATAGTGATCATTCAAGAACTTAAGAGGTGCTAGACCTCAAGAGTTCAATTTTCGAGATTTGAATTAAGAGTTTTGAAAAAACTTAATAGAGTTTTAAAAGTGTATTTTGAAATGATTATAGATCTTTGTTTGAAAAATTTTAAAAAAAATCAATATAACAATAAACCCATTAATAATACTGAATAAAAGGTGATTTTTGGTTTAGAAAATAATTTGAATGAAGATTAGGAAAATTATTAATTTTGAGGATGGTTTTGATTTAATTTAAGAAATAATGTTTGAATAATCAAAGAAAATATCACAAAGAGCGCTAGACTCCTCTGATATATTTTTGTTCAAATAATTAAGAGCGTAACGAAAAACGAACAATATTATCCAAGGCGTACGCCCCAATAATAATTATTCAAAAACTCAAGAGGTGCTAGACCTTAAGAGTTTAATTTTCGTTATGGATTAAGAGAAAGATTTGTGTGTTGTGAGTAAATTGAAATTTAGATTAAGAAAAGTAGTTAATAAATAAATTTGAAAATAGGTTTAAGTAAGATTAGAAACCCAATTTTTTAAAATAAAAGTAAATTCCCTTGAAATAATTCAGCATTTTTCTTGTGGAAATGATAAGTTCTATAGAAAAATAAATTGATTAATTGTTTTACCAAAATTTAACTACTAGTCTCAAGTGAATCACAGAATTCTCGGCGCCCATACTGACCTTGATCGCAATGCCTGCTCACTCCAGTCATTGTGCCAGCATAATTTGGACCATAATCTATGCACTATAATAACCAATGAAATTGAGACCGCTAATGCGACGGTAGCTCATGAAAATGAGTCACCCAAGGGTGCAAGCTTATGAGATCAACTAAGATTAAAAAGAAAACAGTCATACAATACATTTAATTTGAAACAGTAGCTATGAACGAGCCAAATGCTATGTACCCAATAATCCCACAATTTATTATATGTAACAAAACAGTAGCTATTGAAATTAGGACGAAAAGTACTGCAAGATTTATGAAACATTAACAACCTGCAACATTAGAAATGTTAAATCATGGCGATTCGTTATACAACGCTAACTACATCGAATAATCATATCATCCATTAAGACAGCCAACAACATGGTACAATCAGTAAGATACTATTTGCATCGCCACCAACATACAATAACATCGGAGCTGCAACAACCTAACCAACATAGATCCACTCACTGTTTGTGTAAAATGAAACCAACCTAAATTCAAAATTAAACCAGAACAAAGTGAACTCAATATTGGTCTGAAAACAAAACATCATAACTAAAGAATTTATAATATCAAAAATATCTAACCGTTCACAGCTCATGAAGCTACAATCCTAACACAGACATTTGGTATTATGCAGAAAACAAACCACATCGTTGAACCCATTACCGACACACATAACCGCAATCACGTGCTATTGCTTGTGTATGATCATTTCCAATCCCGCGCCCAATTCAAAACCTGCATATGTATCAATCATAGACAGCAACAAAAGAAAACCGAATCCGCAGTTTCAAAGACAAACTGGATAGATCAAACTTAAATCAAAGGTGCGAGTTTGATGGTTCAAAGTTAAATGTTGTTTGAACTCGCGTTGCTGCTTCAAACGTCACTTGCAATATTGATGTTGAAACTGTATTGGAAACTGAAAACAACAGAACTTGTCGGCAACGTCGCGGCCTTGAATTCGATTCGCAGTAAGTATTCGACGAAAGGACGGCGCGGTCGAAATTGCCTCAGCTTTACAGTTGCTTTCCGCGACATTCAAACTTGTTAGCAACATCTGTGAGTGATTTCTTGGACCTGAAACGAGTTGTGTTGCCGTCAAACCGGGTAGGATTTTGAAGTCACGGTTGCTGCATCGGATGCACTTGAATCGGATTCGCAACTGCTGCTACTCGACTTTCCATTCCAGAGTTCAAATGCTGCTGGTATTAACTGCTGCTAGGACCTGTGATAATGAAAATAATGCCGACAGTACAACCCAATACAATGAATTTACACCCAGATTACAATCAACTTATCTTTTCAGCATAAACCATATTAAAACTATTATCCATGCTTCATCTACCTGAAATATATATTTATCCTCAAGGTGAACACAAACCAGGATTTGATGGTAATCAACAGACAAAACAACTTATGTTCAAGCACACCATAGCATCAGATTATCAGTATGTAAAAGAACTTTTATGAGAAAAAAAAAACACAAAACAAACTATAATACAACACAGCTAAATACACACTAAGGCATTATCGCAATATTCTGTCAAACAAAAGCAGTTCAGCAACAAAATATAATGAACCGAGCCTGTAACAGGAAGGTGAACATAACCAACTGGAAGTCAGATTGTTGTTGTAGGCAAAAATTGTTGCTGCCGTGTTCGACTTTGCCGGCGATGAGTGTGGTTGCTGTAAACAATCGGCGAAGACTCGTTTTTATGAAAATGATTCAGAACCATGACTGAGTTGCTGCGAAATCAAGATGAAGTTTTTACTGAGGATTTCACCAACGCATCTTCACGGGATCATTCTGAGGTGGTTCTCGTCGTCGTGGTTTGAGCATCGCACCAGTATTGAAGGGGTTTAAGAAGGGATTGGAAACTGTTAGCGGCGGTTTAGGGTTTACGCGGGTGGGTGTGCGGCGCCGTTTTGGGGGTTTTGAAAGGGATGGTCGCGGTATGTGTGGCGAAGAGGGACGGCGAGATGGAAGAAGAATGGTGGAAAACGGGAGTGACGGCGGCGAGAGAGGCTTTTGGGGACGCCGCTTTGAGGTTTTGGGAGAGATGGAACCTTAGGGTTTCACGGTTTTTCGATTGGGGCTGCGCCGTTTCAGCTTTTCCGTGATGAACAGTAGCCTGCCCTTTTCTCACTGTGAAATTCATCTTAAATAACCAACCAGCTAGCAAAAACCCTAACGGGTTCCCCACAAATGGGCCTGCTCCATCCCAGTTTTTTTTTCACTGAATTGTTTACAAATTTCTATTAAAATGTGAATAATAACCAATATAATTAATAAATATTAACAACATATTATATTTAAATCTGAATTAAAACAATTTACTAAATAATAACTTTTTAACAAAAACTCAAATATATAAAATAACTAAGGTTTAAAAACAAAAAAAGTAATTACTAAAATGATGTTAGTAACACTTAAAAGAAAACAAAGTTTAAGAAAGTAATATTCACAAAAATAAGTTTAAGCCACGTGTCACCTCTTAATCGGTCAAAAGATAAAATTCTGAAAAACCAGCCAATTACGAGCAGACACGTGTCTAAAAGACATGAAATGATAAATGCGAAAATATTTACAAAAGGGTAGGACAAATTTAGGGTATGACACACATGACATAGATCGTTTTAGGCTTAATTTGAACTCAATTGGTGATGATTGAAGATGACATAGTTGATCTGTTTGGACTTGAATCTCTTGATTCATAAGGTTTTAATGCTAGTTGTTTAGATCAGGTTGATGTACGTAACAAGATGAAGAGATCTATACCATTAATTTTGAGTTTAGTGAGAGTTGTTGATGATGCTATTTCTGAAACTTGAATCGTGTTTGACTATGTGTTGAGAATTAGAGCATTTTGATGATGGATTTGGAATGTACGTGAAAAACTGAGTTGATTTGGTATAGAGTTTGTTTTTTCTGGTGATCTGAACCTGGACCTTCGCCTGAGAAGACGACCGGAGTCTTCTCCGGCCACCATCAACCACCACTCTGTTTCTCACTCAGGCGAGTTGGATTTGTGAAGAAGATGATGTGAGAGCCCTTGGATCATCACTTGACCTTTGACTATAGCCTAGATCCAACGCGCACGACTTAAAGTTGGTTTTGAATTTCTGAAGCCAAAACGCAGCGTATCACTTAATGCGCTGGCAAGCTGTGGCGCGTCCAGATCTTTGACCAGTCTCCAGATCATATGGCTCTTGTTTTATTTCATTTTTATTTCATTTTGTTTTATTTTAATTGCCTTGTTATTCCAAAAATCATATAAATTCCAATTTTGATTACAAAATTATTTTAAAAATATCCTCATGATCCTTATGGAATTTGTGATTTTATGGGATTAACAAAATACAATTTCATGCATTTTTAAATTTTTATTTGATTTTTCACATTTTATGTTGTTCTTTATTTTTGCATAATTGGCTATCTGTTTTGTTGAATTTAGTTCTTCCAATTGGTGTTGAGTTTCGCCTTGATTTTTTAATATGTGTTAGGGTAGACATGTATGTTCCCTTAGATTTTTTGGTGGATTTTTAGAACAATATTAGGATCTGTTTTAGGTATTGAGATTAGGACCCTCCCAAACTTGTGGATTACCTTGACCTATCTCAATGTAGAAATTGTTTAGATAACTTAGAAGTTGATTTAGGCTTCAATCTTTTTATATTAGGTTGTTCAAACATGCATGTTACCCTAGGAATTTTATTAGATTTTTGCAACTTGTTTTCCTATTTTATTTGTATTTTGCAATTGGCTTGTGTTTATGGATCCCTACCTTGAGTGCTTTGGTTTGCTTGGTTTGGTTGGCTGCCTTGGAGTGGGTTTAAGTTTGAGTTCTTTTTGGTGGAGCTTCTGGATTCATTGAAGATGCTTGATATTGAGGATTGGAGCTTGGAGTTGAAGGCTTTTCCTCTTGGGGAGCTTTTGTTTAGGAGCTTAGAGAATTAGGGTTTTAGGAAAGGCCTTAGACCTAGTTTTGATTCTTTCTTCAAACATAGAGTGCATTGTTTGCCTCTATTCTATCTAATGACATAAAGTACTCCTTGGGAAGCTCCATCTATCATTAGGATGGATGAGTGGTATGCCCAAGTGAGTAGAACTTTGAGGATACCTTTCATTTGCAATGTTGAGTTCTTAGTGATTTCCTTTGGTTGTCATTAAGTTTCTTAACATTATAACTTGATCTTGATGATTAATCCTCCTCTTGGAGTGTGCTTGTGGGAGCTTGAAGATTGATGAAGATTGAAGATAGAAGCTTGCTTGAAGATGAGGCCTTTGCTGTCAACTTTGCTGTCCATTCAACTTTGCTGTCCATTCAACTTTGCTGTTTAGAGCTACTGTTGCTGTAGGAGTCTGGTACTGCTGCCTGAGCTGCCTCCCCTGAGTCTTTTGTTTTTCTCTGTATTGTCTGTTTAATTGTGCTGATTACCTCTAGGTTTGAGGTGGAGCTTGCCTCCTCTTGCCTATTGTTTTCTCTCTAGCCTCAATGGTATTGCTGCATTGCATGCATGTTTACTGTTTACTGTATTTGCTTGCTGTCTTTTGCTGTTTATCCCCTAGGATCTCTGATTTCCTCTGTGCAAGAGGAAATTATGACAGACATTAGGTTTGTAAACCATGCATGACAACATTAGGTTATTTCCCCTTTCAACCATAGTTTTAGGGTCTTTCTCTTCTCATCTCAAAACAATTCAAAAACACAATAATAAGGATAACGCGTGCTGTACGCTACGAGCCTTAAGCTATTTGAGAAAAGGTTGCTGGAGGGTCACTCTTCAGTAATCTGACTGCTTAGTATGGTACCCTTAGGGTGATATGCGACGTAGTCACTCTCAGATAACAAGTCTTTAGTGCAGTACAAGTTACAAACAGACTAAAAAACATTTCTTTCGTAAAAAACTCAAACAAAATATTCAAACTCTGTTTTATCCTCTTGGACCTTTAATCAGGAAAACCCTTTTCAGAAGGAGATAAAAACTGTCAGACAAGCTTGTGTCCTTCGTAGCCCGAACTACGTTTGCTCTGATCTTTCATGCTGTATGAAAGTACGTAGGCATAGGATGCGATATCCTAGCGAGCAATCTTCCCCTCCTTTCCCGTAGGTAGGCAAACTACGTTGACTCTGATTTCTCGTTCCAGACGGGAATACGTAGGCATAAAGTGCGATACTTTGCCGAGTCATTTTCTTTTCTTTTTAACCCAGACCTATAGAGTAGATAGAATAACGCACCCTTAGATAGAAAACAAGCGTGAATCCCGTCGAGTACGACGGACGTGAGGGGTGCTAATACCTTCCCCTTGCGTAACCGACTCCCGAATCCAGGATTTTGTTGCGATGACCATTCCTTTCCCTCTTTGCGTTAGGTTTACTCTGAGCGTTTCCTTTCCCTATCGTGGGATAAATAACACACGGTGGCGACTCTTCTGTCATAGCCGGCGCCGATTTTCACAGTAGCGACAACTGGCGACTCTGCTGGGGACTCCAACGGTTCCCTATGCGAGTCAATCCTAGCGCTTGTTTTCCCGTCTGGGGTGTTGTATGTATTTACCTTTCTGCCTTTACTTTCAGTATTATATTATTGTTGTTGTGCTGGGAAGAGGGTTAGATTGAGAGATGAGCCGGGCCTGGGCTTGAGTTTGCACATAGACTTAGAAGTAGAGAGTAGTGGTTAGCCTGCTTGCTTAGCTTGCACCAGCTAGCCACGAAATCTGCGCTCGGACGAGATTCTCTTTGATGCTTCTTGCCTGGCCCTTAGGGCTCGACAAGTTGTCTGACCCGAGGATTGTCGACTCTGGGGACCTATCATTTGGGATTCAACTAAGTGAGGCTGCTTTAGGGGATGATGATGCCACACCTTCTGGGTATCGTATCATCGCTCTTGAAAGTCTGTGACGTTGAACCCGCATAGGATGTCGTACCTCATCTGCGAGTTAAGTACATACCTGTGAGGGGTAGGTAGGTCTGTTTGCAGGAAACCTTTGACCTCAGAGTACCTGGTTTATCTCTATCAGTGAGATGTGGTTATAGGGTTCTTTTGAGTGGTTGGTTTGGTTTGAGGCGAAGATTTGATGGTTCCCAGGCTTCAGTACAAAGCAACACAGTTCATCAGCATTGCACTTGATCTCCTGTTTGCATATGCATGTGCATTTTCATGTTTGCATTTCATTAACGTGTATTTATGTTGCAGGTGTGATCATTCCCCTCTGATTCTAGTGTATTTTCTGGCCAGACATGGAGTCCATGAAGAGGACAGTTGCTTACCGGTTGCATTCTCCAGATATCAGTTCCTTGCTGGGATTAGTTGCTCTAGCAGATGAGAGAGTGAGGGCTGAGTTCAGAGTATCTTATGGGAGATTGCTTAGTTTGTTGTACAGGCCTTCAGCATTTGAGACGACTGGGGTGTATACTTTGATGCAGTTTTATGAGCCTCAGCTGAGATGCTTCCTGTTCCCCGACTATATTCTGGCACCCACTTTGGAGGAGTATTCTGCTATGTTGGGAGTTCCTGTGTTGGACCAGATGCCCTTTATACATGTTGATGCTGAGCCTGAGTTGGCTACACTTGCTGAGATTGTCAGTTTAGATGCTTCTGAGTTCCCTGGAGGTTTGGTCAAGCTGAACGGAGCTTATGGTTTTCACCTGTCTGTCCTGGTTGAGAAGACTACACAGTGCGCGAAGAGTGGATGTTGGGTTGCCTTCAGTGCCATTCTAGTTGTCTGCATCTATGGGATTGTCTTGTTTCCTAATGTGCCAGATTTTGTTGACTCAGATGCCTTCTTGATTCTTGCCTCGAAGAATCCAGTTCCTACTCTCTTGGGCGATGTTTATCATTCTATTCATTATAAGAATGAGAAACGTCGTGGCAAGAATGTTTCCTGCTGTCTTCCTGTCTTGTACAGGTGGTTCCAGGGGCATCTTCCGAAGACAGGGCCTTTTGTTGATGTTGTTGATACTTTGGATTGGTCTTCCCGGTTGATGGGGCTATCTGCTGAGAACATCATTTGGTTTGATCGGAGCATGCTTGGCACTGATATTGTATATAGTTGCAATGGCTTTCCGAATGTCCCTTTGATTGGACGGAAATGCTGTATCAACTATAACCCTTCTTTGCTGGTGAGACAATTTGGTTATGCCTTGAGAGATGCTCCTATTGAGGTTGAGATACAGGAATCTCTGTATCTCACGGGTTTATTAGACGAGGCTTTTTTGATCAGGTTGAGGCATGCATGGGCTAACATCCATAGGAGAGGGAAAGCTTTGCTAGGTAAGAGTAATAGCAAAGCTTATGATCCTTATTTGGCTTGGATCCATAGGAGAGCTAGTATTTCCTTGATGCCATATCCTGTTGTGGAACCTTTGTATCTGCCAGAGGTTGAGGTACCTACTTCGGTAGAGATTGAGAAGTATAACAAATTATTGGCTGAAAACGAAGAATTGAAGAAAGCCAATGACAAGTTAGAGAAAGAGATCTTCCAGTTACGTCATGAGAAGAATGAAGCTACCTTCACTGTGAAGGAACAGACTGAGTTGATTAATAGGTTGGGTTCAGAATTGACTGAGGAAACCAACAAGAAGGAAAAAGTGGGAGTAGCCTTGAACGGTGTTAGCAAGGTGCTTGCTTCCAAGAAGGAACTCTTAACCAAAGCTTATTCCCGACTCGGCAAGTGGGAAACATTATGGAATACCACGCTTACCAAGCGGAAGGAGCGTGAAGATGAGTTGAAGCTGCAGATTGCCACGCTAGAGGCGTAGATTAGAGCCCAGGATGCGAAGATTGCTGAAGAGACATCACTTAGGAGCGCTGTTGAGCTTAGAGTAAGTGACCTTGGCAAGGAGCTGAGAGGTTGTGAATCGAAGGCCGGCTCCAAGAGATGCAGACTCGACGAGTGTTTTGGCGAAGGAACCTGCAAGGACGATGCCAAAAAGCTGAGATCCACGGCTGAGCGACATGCATTACTGATACAGGAGCTGATCTCCCGACTAGGGCATTCGGAGACGTTGAGGATATTGGAAGATGTCAGAGCGCGTCATTTGGCCTGATTTATCTTTGCTTTTGTTTTGACCATCGCCAGACTTGTTGGCCGAGGTCTTTTCAGCTGTATTCAGTTATATCTTTGTACTCTGCCTCTTGGCATTTGTCTATGTATGAGGATTTTTTTTATTCTTTGCTTGCTTGATTGGGACTCCATTGTCGTGATGGCCTTCTCTCTGAAACTAGAATCAGGGGGGAAGATAACCTGTAGCATATTTATACATTTGCATCTTCATACTCATATTGCATGACCGGTATTTTTTTGAATCTGTATCTCATTTCCTGCATCTCACAGGTTTCAGGATTGACAACCCGAGAACGCACCGTTATTCTACCAGGAACAACTGCAAGAGAATCATGGATCAAGTTCAAGTCGAGAAGCAGGAAATTCGTAAGAAGTTGACACTTCTCGTGCAAGCAATAGAAACCGTGGTCAAGGGCCAGGAGAATCTCCAGACTCTGGTGCAACCGCTGCTGGTGCGGGCGAATGGAAATACTGATTATCACTCTGTTGGAACTCCTCACAGGGAAGATGGGATACCTACAGTGGTCGTTCCCACAAGTGGTGGAGTTGGTGCCGGTGATGGCAATGGCAATGGAAATACTGGTGCTGGTGCTGGTAATGGTAACACTGGTAATGGTAACACTGGTACTGGAAACGCTGGAAATGGTGATGGGAATGTTGTTAACAATACTGGCAATGCTGGAGATGTTGATCAAGGGTTAGGTGACAACACTGGTTTTGGGAACAATAACCAAGGGTTTGGCAATGGTAATTGTGATGGTAATTTTGGTTTCAACAATCAAGGCTTTGGCTACGATGGCTATGGTAACAACAATCAAGGGTATGGAAACGGTGATGTTGGCTTTAGTAACATGAACAACAACGGTGTTGGGATGGTGCCTTTCAACACTGGGTATGGACTAGGTGGGGTCAACCAAGGATTCGGTAATATAGGATGGGGTCCTATTTTCAATCAACAGGGATATGGCCGTAACGCTGGTTACGAGGGATATGGCAATGAGAATCTGAACTAGGGCGAGGATCGTCAGGAAGATGCCTTCTCAGGGCAAGGCGTGGGATTTGAAAGGCCTAATGATAATGATAGGAGGTTCAAAATGCTGGAAGAGCAGATCAAAGGGATAGCCAATCAGAACTTTGCTGGGTTAGATATGACTACCATGGGGCTAGTGCCTGGGCTGAGGGTGCCTTTGAAATTCAAAGCTCCAACATTTGACAAGTATAAGGGGGATACATGCCCTAGAGTTCATGTACGTTCTTATTACAGAAGCATGTCTGCATACTCTAACGAAGAGAAGATGCTTATGCATTTCTTTCAAGACAGTTTATCGGGGCCATCGCTGGAATGGTATATGGGGCTGGAGCCCACCCAAATTAGAAGCTGGAAAGAATTGGCTGATGCTTTTTTGTTAAACATTACCAATATAATAGTGACTTGGCGTCAAACAGAGTCCATCTGCAGAGTTTGTCTCAGAAGAATGGCGAGAGCTTCAAGGAGTACGCGCAATGTTGGCGTGATATTGCGTCTAGGGTTCATCCCCCTTTGGTTGAAAGAGAGTTGATTGATATGTTTATTGGAGCATTCTCTGGAATGTACTACGACAAATTGCTTAATGTCTCGATGGGCAATTTCTCCGACATGATTCTCATGGGAGAACGGATTGAAAACGGAATTAAGATTGGGAAGATTCAGGCAGGTGAATCCACCTCAGCTGGAGGTGCAAGGAAAGCCTTTGGTGGAAGGAGACAAGGCGACGCCAGTGCGGTATATGGTGGTCGAGGTCGTGGAAGAGGTAGGAATCCGTATCAGCCACAGCAAGTCGCTAGTGTTACTATCCCGATACCTCAGCAAAAACAACAACAACAACAACAACAGCAACGGCAACAACAGCCGCAACAACAGAGAATGCACCCTGCTCAGCGTAGAATTCAAGAGGGTAGGCCGAAGAGAGTATTTGAAGCACCTCTTTCAACATATGCTGAATTGCTTCAAACGCTGTTGGGTTTGAATTTGGTTGAAAAGAGAACGATGTCCCCGTTGACAGGCACTCCTCCATTTGGTTTTGACGCTCGTAAACATTGTGATTTTCATTCCGGGGCGCCCGGACATGATATTGAAGGTTGCATGCTTTCAAACATAAGGTTCAAGATTTGCTTGATAGTAGGGCCATTAACTTTGGTCAGGATGGTCCCAATATTGTACAACAACCCATGCCGAATCATGGAGTGAATGCTATCATAACGTAAGAGAATTTGAACTTGGTTATGGATGTGAATGAATTGAAGACACCGTTGAGTTGTGTTAAAAGCAGATTGTTGAAAGGGGGAGTATTCCCTGAATGTGATGAATATTGTCTGGATTGCTGGACCCAACCAGAGGGTTGCGCTGATTTAAAAAGAGGCATCCAAGCCATGATAGACGAGGGGATTTTGCAATTTGATCGGACTGCTGGCGAGAAGCCTGTCGAGGCATTGTTTGAAAAGCAGGATGAGATTGCAACTGTTACGATCCCAAGGAAGACTATTACGATATCACCGCCCGCCAAGCGGCCGACTATCACAACAACAAAAGCAGGACCCGTTCCTTTTGAGAGTAAAAAAGCTGTTCCATGGACATATGGGTTAGAAGCATATTGTAATGGAGAAAAGATTGAGGTGAATAGCCGGCCGGCAGGGGCAGTTGACAATGTTGTTGTAACAGGAGGCATGACCCATAGTGGAAGAATCTTCACCGCACCTGAAGTTGAAGCAGAGAGGATTGCTAAAGGCAAGGCCAAGGTGAATGAAAGTCGACCATCCCAGTTGAAAGTGAAAGACACGTCGCTTAAGGACGTAGAAGAGTTCATGAGGCTAATTCGCAAGAGCGATTATAAGATTGTTGAGCACTTACAACAGACACCCTCAAAAATTTCAATCCTATCTTTGTTGCTGTGTTCTGAGGCTCACCGAAATGCTTTGTTGAAGATATTGGACACGTCATTTGTACCTCAGGAGGTTTCTGTCAACCAGTTAGAGGGGGTACTGGCGCATGTCAATGCTGGACATAGTTTGGGTTTCACTGATTTTGATCTAACACCTAGAGGCCAAGAGCATAATATGGCTTTGCACATATCGGTGGAATGCCGGGGCACCGTAATGTCGCATGTTCTTGTGGATACCGGATCATCTCTGAATGTATTGCCTAAGAAGGCTATGATGAAGTTAGATATCCGGAGAATTATTTGCACGCCAAGTGACTTGGTTTTGAGGGCGTTTGATGGAACGAGAAGGTCGGTGTTTGGATCGATAAGGTTGCCGTTGCAGGTCGGGCCGGAAATATTCGACACTGAATTTTATATCATGGATATTCATCCAGCTTATAGCTATTTACTGGGGCGTCCATGGATACACTCTGTAGGGGCTGTGACGTCCACGCTGCATCAGAAGCTTAAGTTTGAAGCCGGTGGTGGCATTGTTACTATTTGTGGGGAAGAGGACATCTTGGTCAGTCATCTCTCATCATTCAAGTACGTTGAAGTGGATGGAGAAATCCACGAAACGCCCTGCCAAGCCTTCGAAGGGTTGCAAATCAAAGACAAGTCCAGTGTTCCTAGCAAAGGGCCAGAGGTTGTTGTGGCTTCGTATAAAGACGCTCAAGCGTTGGTTCAGACTGGTGAGACCAAGGGTTGGGGTCAAGTGCTGGAAATTCCCGTCAAGATGGACAAGTTTGGACTAGGGTATCGCCCAATATCAGCATCTTCTTCACAGAAAGCACCCAAGTTCAAAGGACCAGTGGTGATAACTCCAAAGGGAGTCTGCTTTGAGACGATTAATGCTGTTTTCGACTCTAAAGACGGGATAGTGATTGCGATATGGACGCGTGGATCAAGCCTAGCATGCCAGGACAAAGTCTCTGCAACTGGTCCATCCGAGAAATTGTCCCGGTGACTACAAAACAGTAATGATTTGTTTTCTTGATTATTGTATAATCCTGTGTCCTACCCGGGGCATATTGATTTTGTTTTAGGGCCACTTGCTTATGTGTATGCACTGTTTAATCATTGAATAAAGGCGTTTTTCTCATACAAATTTTGTGTTCCCTGTTTTTCCTATTTTTATCTTAACAATAAATGGCAATGTAGTTATGAGCTTTATTTGCACTCATTTGAAGCATTTAACCATTTCCTTTGCAAGATTCATATTTCAGATGACACCAAACACGAACTTCCTATGACTCGCTTTGACTTTGAGCATCCGGTATTTCAAGCTGAGGAAGAGATTGTTGAGGATAGCGACTTTCCAGAAGAGCTGACTCGACTGTTGAAACAGGAAGAAAGAATCATTTTGCCTCATCAGGAAGAGATTGAGATTATCAATGTGGGGTCCGAGGGAGTTGTCAGGAACATCCGGATAGGGGCTGCGCTGCAAAGCGACATCAAGCAAGGTCTGATTGAGATGTTGCAAGAGTACAGTGATATATTTGCTTGGTCGTACGAGGATATGCCAGGATTGGATACTGACATGGTTGTTCATCGTCTACCATTGCGAGAAGAATGTCCGCCTGTTAAACAAAAACTCAGAAGAACCAGACCAAATATGTCTGTGAAGATTAAGGAGGAAGTTCAGAAACAGTGGGGTGCTGGTTTCCTTGCTGTTACAACTTATCCATCATGGGTCGCCAATATAGTACCGGTACCAAAGAAAGACGGTAAGGTGCGGATGTGCGTAGACTATCGTGATTTGAATAAGGCGAGCCCAAAGGACGACTTTCCGCTTCCTCATATTGATGTGCTGGTCGATAACACTGCTCAATTCTCCGTGTTCTCCTTCATGGATGGCTTCTCGGGTTACAATCAGATAAAAATGGCGCCAGAAGACATGGAGAAAACAACCTTCATTACGCCCTGGGGAACATTTTGCTACAAAGTGATGCCCTTTGGTTTGAAGAATGTTGGGGCAACATATCAACGTGCTATGACGATGCTCTTTCATGACATGATGCATAAAGAGATCGAGGTTTATGTTGATGATATGATTGCCAAATCCCAGACGGAGGGCGAGCATTTGGTTAATCTGCTAAAATTGTTCAAGAGGCTTAGGAAATTCAGGCTGAGGCTGAATCCTAACAAGTGCACCTTCGGGGTGAGATCCGGTAAACTATTGGGGTTTATTGTGAGCGAAAAAGGAATTGAGGTTGATCCTGCTAAGATAAAAGCAATACAAGAAATGCCAACGCCTAAAACAGAAAAAGAAGTGCGTGGGTTTTTAGGGAGGTTGAACTACATTGCTCGGTTCATATCTCACCTAACCGCTACATGCGAGCCATTATTCAAATTGTTGAAAAAGAATCAGGTTGTGACCTGGAATGAAGATTGTCAAAGGGCGTTTGAAAAAATAAAAGAATATTTGCAGGAACCTCCAATACTGATACCCCCAGTAGCCGGGAGACCATTGATTATGTATTTGACGGTTCTTGAGGAAAGTATGAGTTGTGTTCTCGGTCAACATGACGAGACTGGACGTAAAGAGCATGCGATTTACTACTTGAGTAAAAAGTTCACAGACTGTGAGTCCCGTTACTCAATGCTCGGAAAAACGTGTTATGCGCTAGCCTGGGCTGCCAAACGTTTGAGACAATACATGTTAAACCATACAACCATGCAAATTTCAAAGATGGATCCGATCAAATACGTATTTGAAAAGTAAGCACTCTCCGGGAGGATTGCTTGATGGCAGATGGTGCTGACAGAATATGATATTCAATATGTTTCTCAAAAGGCTATCAAAGGTAGTGTTCTGTCAGAGTACCTAGTGGAGCAGCCGATTGAAGATTACCAACCAATGAGGTTTGATTTTCCTGACGAGGATATTATGTACTTGAAAATGAAAGATTGTGATGAGCCGTTGCCGGATGAAGGTCCAGAGTTGGGTTCCAAATGGCAGTTGATATTTGATGGCGCTGTTAATTCCTACGATAGTGGAATAGGGGCAATTATCACTACTTCTCAAGGGACACACATTTCCTTTACTGCCAGATTGACCTTTCCAGTTACCAATAATGAGGCTGAATATGAGGCGTGCATCATGGGTCTGGAAGAGGCTATTGATTTAAGAATCAAATATCTTGATGTATACGGGGACTCTACTATAGTGGTCAACCAGATTAAAGGAGAATGGGAGACACGGCAGCCCAATCTGATACCCTATATGAATTATGCAAGGAGATTGTTGCCTTTCTTTGACAAAGTAGAATTGTATCACGTGCCACGAGCAGAAAATCAGATGGCTGACGCTCTTGCGACGTTGTCTTCAATGTATAAAGTTAACTTCTGGAATGAGGCTCCCAGGATTGTTATCTCTCGCCTTGATAGGCCCGCCTTCATATTTGCCATTGAGGAAGCATCCGATGGCAAGCCGTGGTATTTTGATATCCAGAATTTCCTGAAGACCAAAGAGTATCCGGCTGGGGCATCCAGTCGAGATCAGAAGACTCTTAGGAGATTGGCTGGCAATTTTTATTTGAATCCGGATGGCGTCCTGTACAAGAGAAACCACGACTTGGTGTTGTTGCGATGTGTGGACGAGAAAGAGGCTAAGCTGCTCATGGAAGAGATCCATGAAGGTACATTTGGTATGCATGCTGGTGGACATGCAATGACGAGAAAACTGTTGCGGGCAGGTTACTATTGGCTAATGATGGAAACAAATTGTTTCAAGTTCGCGAAACGGTGTCATAAATGTCAAATTTATGCGGACAAAATTCATGTGCCTCCAAGCCCTTTAAACGTTATGTTATCACCGTGGCCTTTCTCGATGTGGGGCATTGATATGATTGGCAAGATTGAGCCCACGACATCAAACGGACACCGGTTCATTTTGGTAGCTATTGATTACTTCACCAAATGGGTTGAAGCAGCGTCATATGCTAATGTCACCAAACAAGTGGTAGCCAGATTTATCAAAAGAGATATTATCTGCAGATATGGAACCCCGGAGAGGATTATCACCGACAATGGCTCAAACTTGAATAACAAGATGATGAAAGAGCTGTGTCAGAATTTCAAGATCGAGCATCACAACTCTTCTCCCTATCGACCCAAGATGAATGGCGCCGTCGAAGCGGCCAATAAGAACATAAAGAAAATTGTTCAGAAGATGGTTGTGACTTATAAGGACTGGCATGAGATGTTGCCTTTTGCTTTGCACGGTTATCGTACGACGGTACGCACATCAACCGGGGCAACCCCTTTCTCATTGGTGTATGGCATGGAGGCAGTGTTACCATTGGAGGTTGAGATTCCTTCTTTGAGGGTTTTACGCGATGTTCAATTTGATGAGGCAGAATGGGTAAAAGATAGACTAAACTAGCTCAGTTTAATGGATGAGAAGAGACTGGCTTCTCTCGCATATGGTCGGTTGTATCAGAGCCGGATGAAGAAAGCTTACGATAAGAAGGTATGTCCTCGAAGTTTTCAGATGGGCGATCTTGTGCTGAAAAAGATTCTCCCACCACAAGCGGATCACAGGGGCAAATGGACTCCCAACTATGAGGGTCCATATGTCGTCAGAAAGGTTTTCTCTGGAGGAGCTTTGTTGTTGTCCACCATGGATGGTGAGGACTTTACGTCTTCTGTGAATTCGGACGCAGTTAAAAAATACTTTGCTTAAAATAGACCCGCTGGACAGAAAAAAAAAGAGTCCAGGCAAAAATGGGGCATCCCGGCGAACCATAAAAAAGGAATAAAAGGTTCGGGCAAAAGTTAGGGATAAAACTGGAAAAGATGTACACCCGTGAAGTCGAAAACCTGAAAAGGGCAACTTCAGCAAAAAAGGGTATCCCGGTGAATTGAAAACCCGCAAAGGGCGATTCACGCAAAAGTTAGGGATTTGAAAAAGCAAATGACTGCGGTCCGAGTTTGATACTGCATTGTTTGGTGGTTTGGGAATACCTGAGGGTCGTATATCCGAAATAATCTCTTCTGAAGATCGAGTACTGGGAAAGCGCCAGAGTTGGGCGAGTCATAGGAGAATCAACTCATGATGTTTGTCTGTACCGCGTTGCCGACATGTATATCAAATTTGTTTTGTATCTTTCTTTGTGCTTCTTGTGCATATGTTGTATCTTGCTTGTGCGTAACTTCCTATTTTCAGGAGTTACATCCAGTGTACAAAGCCTTGCCTATTTACAGGCTCATTCTATAAAGCATGTTATTCAGTACTTGATGCTTGTTCCTTACTGTTTTGTTTGTGAAAAACACCGATGTTTTGATGAACTTGCACTTACATAAACTCGCTGGCCCTTGCCAATAATTGCTAAAACTTCAAATTGACTGAATGCTCGGATAGATTTTGTTGTGTAGATTTGTTTTGTCTCGTTTGTGTTTTGCAGGGTCCTTACCTTTGAAGCAAACGGTCAGGAATTATATTCCCCAGCCAAAGTCTCTTGATGTAGGGTCTGACTTCAGTTGATGTCGTTCCTTTGCAAGTCGTATCTTATCCTCAGAGAGTGGAGATGGCGCTTATTTCTACCAGATGTAGGATTGTCCTCCTTGAGAGGTATCGCCAGGAATGTCGCCTGAAGAGTATCCTCATGGAATTTGTCCATAGGATATCCCTAGCAGGTCGAAACCAATATCCTCGGCAGAGGACGCCTCCCCGAAGGATGGTTATTCACTTTCCCTGCAGGTTTTTCATTCTTTCGTCAGGATGGTTATCCTCAGAAGAGTTTGTAGCTTCGAGTTTGTAGATTGTGTCCCGGCAGTGTATTTCTTCCCCAAAAGGGTCTGATCTTTCCCCAACAGAATTGGTTGTTGTCTCCAGCATTTATTTTACCGGAATACTTTGTGATACCCGTTCGTCCCCAGCGGAGTTGGTTCTGTTCTTAGCCATTTCATACTGGAGTGTTTCTCAGCAGTTTGAGCCTGCATCAGCATTTGCATATATCATCATATTTGCATCTATCCGAACGCGTAGCATTTCCATGTCGAATGGAGCATTACGCCATTGTCAAACATACGCATTTGAAACATAAGCCAGGTTGGTTAACCTTTTGTTTTCAAGTGTTGTTTTCCCTGTAGGTGGAGTGAGCTCTTGCTCAGTTTAATTACTAGATAAGCAAGGTCTCGGTGTGAGATATGTAATGATAATGTTCGTTTTGTCATTATTCCCCACAGAGTTGCTTGGTTAAGTTTCTCTTACCCTTCCAGCGGAGTATTTCTTCAAAATTGTTGCTATGACAGTATCAAAAGATTCCGTGACCATTTTTTGGAAGTTGTCGCCTATGTCGAAGTAGGTGTCTGGCAGTTTGGGTTCAGAAAATCCCCAATAGAGTCCTTCTCGGATTTGCTGCCATGTCCGTGCCAAGAGTTTGAAGACTGGACCGGTATTTTTTTACCCATTTGATTGATGGAGTTATCTACTGCAAAGATAGGTAGAGAAGCTGTATTCGGAGTTATTCCCTGTAGTGGTGACGGAGTTATTTTCCTGTATTTGGCAGAGTTATTCCCCGTAGTGGTGACAGAGTTATTTCCCGTAGTGGTGACGGAGTTATTCCCCGTAGTGGTGACGGAGTTATTCCCCGTAGTGGTGACGGAGCTATTTTCCTGTATTTGGCAGAGTTATTGCCCGTAGTGGTGACAGAGTTATTTTCCTGTATTTGGCAGAGTTATTTCCCGTAGTAGTGACGGAGTTAGTTCCTGTGTGTCGGCAGAGTTACTTCTTATTTGGTGATAAAACTATTTCCTCAGTGGAAGTCACCAAAGTTACTCCCTGCGTTGTTGGCAAAGTTATTTCCCCAGTAAAAGCGTCAGAAAAGATCGTTACCTGTAATGGATAGAAATCGCGCCTGTGTTGACAGAGATTGTTACCTGTGATTGACAGTGATTTGCACTTATGGTGATAGTGATTGCTACTCGTGTGGACGGAGTTATTATCTGTAATCGATGGATTATCCCCAATGGAGTTGTTACCTGTGACTGACAGAGATCGTTATTCCAATTAAAGACGGAATTGTACCCATGTGGATGGAGTCCTTCCTCGTGTTGACGAAGTTTAGTCCCGTTATGGACGGAATTATTTCTCGTAAAGTTAATTCGATGCCTGTGGCGTCACACAGGGAGTTAATGCTGAAATCAAAAGTTTTATTAGAAGATTGATCAGTTGTTGCCGTAACAACTGGGTTCAGCACAACAGATGTTGTTCACCAAGTAGTTTTTGTAGTTCGTGTCTATGGTTGGCAAATTTCCAGGTTTCTTGGTATTCAACCGTATTTTACCTCGATTGCTTGAAGGCCGTTCACTCTTCACCCAGTCGGGTCCAAGCCGTTTGAATAGGGGCAGCTGTTGCACCCCAAAATTTGCTCAACATCTTTGACCTGGTTTATGTTTCATTGCATTATCATTTGCATAGTTCTATCATTTGCATATCATGGCATATCATTCATCTAATAGAAGATCAAGTGTGATTATTATCAAGAGAAGCCTAGCAAGAAATCTTATCCAAGCTTGAGAAGTCATCAGGAGGTGGTGGGAGGTCTTAAGAAGTTTGAATGCCTACATGTGGATTTTCTCCTATCTTGAGAGCCAATTGAGGACCATCAATGGGGTGTGAAGCATTGATTATGAATATAAGATGTGTATAGAGCTCATGGAGTGCCTATAGGGCCATGTTGGAGATAAATCAAGTCATTGTGTCAAATGCAAGAGCCACAGTTGAGGTGTAAGCAATTAGGGTTTCATCTGGATCAACCCTAGGTCAATTATGCAATTGAAAAGCATTGAAGCCTACTTTGAGGTCATGGAGTTCATGAAATGATGTTATAAGACATTTGTGGTGTTGTGCCAAGATCAAATCAAGAAGAGTCAAGAATGTGGGAAGTTGCTAAATTAGGGTTTCAGTGCAAATTACCCTGTTTAGTGCCTAACTTCAAGGCCACATAAGTCAAGATACAAGTTTCAAATAGATCTTTGGACAACATGAAACTTTTATAGAATCTGAATACCTTTAATTTGAGTATTAGAAGTCCTCCATTGGATCTGTAGAACTCAAGTTATGGTCCAGACAAGTTACAAGTCCTCAAATGCTTCTGAAATTTGTCTGTGAAAATCATATAACTTCAAAGATATTTTTGACCTAGAAGGAGGTTTCACTTGAACTTTTGGTCAACATGAAAGTTGTTCCTCATGATATTAGATTTCTAAATTGTACTAGAAGTCATCCATATGATTTATAGAACTCAAGTTATGAGGTTTACAAGTCAGGGGTATTTTGGGAAGGTGAGATTATAGGTCATTTTCAAGCATAGGCCAAAATCTCCAACTTGCAAGCTTCAAATGGAAAATTGCTCAACATGAAAGTTGCTTGGAATGATGTTTTGAGTGCAACCAAATGGTCATGAGAGTTTGTTTTGGCTCATATCAAAAAGTCATTTGAAATGGCTTGAAAATGAAGAATTTTCAAATATGGAAAGGAGGGGAAAATGGGATTTTGAGTTAGATGACCAAAACCAAGCAAATGAGTACATTTTCTGACTGGAAATTTCATTTTGAACACTTTTACACTTTTACATTTTTGATTTGAGGCATAATTCCATGACTTTCAATGTTGTTACTTCATGAACAAGTCACGTATGCAAAATCATACACAAGGCAATTCAGGCCAATTTCCTCATCCAAACTCATTCTAAATGCAATTTGCAAGGTGTTAGAACCTTCTAGAACCACTGCAAAGCTTGCAAAGCACGACTGGTGTATGAACTTGCAAGCAAAAATCAGAAAATTGGATACACGGATTTGGGCTTCAAACGCATTGCAAAGGCCCATGAAACTCTTCTATATATTCATTAGAGTGAGTTCAGATCAATTTTGAGCATCATTTCGCGCCAGAGCAAGCAAGAGCAAGAAAATTTTCTCAACTGCAAGTTCAAATCGGATTCTGAGTTTGGAGCCAATTCAAGCCAAATTGAGGTGTGCAATCTCTTCCTTGTGGATCATTGAAGTTATCTGGAGCATTTGGAAGCAAGCCACGAGCTCTAAGTACCTCTGTTTCAAGATCTATACCAGGTTTGCATTTCTCAAAATTCAGCATGATTTAGCATGAGATGATTAGATTTAGACTTGTGGTTAGGATCTACACATGACATAGATCGTTTTAGGCTTAATTTGAACTCAATTGGTGATGATTGAAGATGACATAGCTGATCTGTTTGGACTTGAATCTCTTGATTCATAAGGTTTTAATGCTAGTTGTTTAGATCAGGTTGATGTACGTAACAAGATGAAGAGATCTATACCATTAATTTTGAGTTTAGTGAGAGTTGTTGATGATGTTATTTCTGAAACTTGAATCGTGTTTGACTATGTGTTGAGAATTAGAGCATTTTGATGATGGATTTGGAATGTACGTGAAAAACTGAGTTGATTTGGTAAAGAGTTTATTTTTTCTGGTGATCTGAACGTGGACCTTCGCCTGAGAAGACGACCGGAGTCTTCTCCGGCCACCATCAACCACCACTCTGTTTCTCACTCAGGCGAGTTGGATTTGTGAAGAAGATGATGTGAGAGCCCTTGGATCATCACTTGACCTTTGACTATAGCCTAGATCCAACGCGCACGACTTAAAGTTGGTTTTGAATTTCTGAATCCAAAACGCAGCGTATCACTTAATGCGCTGGCAAGCTGTGGCGCGTCCAGATCTTTGACCAGTCTCCATATCCTATGGCTCTTGTTTTATTTCAGCTTTATTTCATTTTTATTTCATTTTGTTTTATTTTAATTGCCTTGTTATTCCAAAAATCATATAAATTCCAATTTTGATCACAAAATTATTTTAAAAATATCCTCATGATCCTTATGGAATTTGTGATTTTATGGGATCAACAAAATACAATTTCATGCATTTTTCAATTTTTATTTGATTTTTCACATTTTATGTTGTTCTTTATTTTTTCATAATTGGATATCTGTTTTGTTGAATTTAGTTCTTCCAATTGGTGTTGAGTTTGACCTTGATTTTTTAATATGTGTTAGGGTAGACATGTATGTTCCCTTAGATTTTTTGATGGATTTTTAGAACAATATTAGAATCTGTTTTAGGTATTGAGATTAGGACCCTCCCAAACTTGTGGATTACCTTGACCTATCTCAATGTAGAAATTGTTTAGATAACTTAGAAGTTGATTTAGGCTTCAATATTTTTACATTAGGTTGTTCAAACATGCATGTTCCCCTAGGAATTTTATTAGATTTTTGCAACTTGTTTTCCTATTTTAGTTGTATTTTTCAATTGGCTTGTGTTTATGGATCCCTACCTTGAGTGCTTTGGTTTGCTTGGTTTGGTTGGCTGCCTTGGAGTGGGTTTAAGTTTGAGTTCTTTTTAGTGGAGCTTCTGGATTCATTTGAGATGCTTGATATTGAGGATTGGAGCTTGGAGTTGAAGGCTTTTCCTCTTGGGGAGCTTTTGTTTAGGAGCTTAGAGAATTAGGGTTTTAGGAAAGGCCTTAGACCTAGTTTTGATTCTTTCTTCAAACATGGAGTGCATTGTTTGCCTCTATTCTATCTAATGACATAAAGTCCTCCTTGGGAAGCTCCATCTCTCCTTAGGAGGGATGAGTGGTATGCCCAAGCGAGTAGAACTTTGAGGATACCTTTCATTTGCAATGTTGAGTTCTTAGTGATTTCCTTTGGTTGTCTATAAGTTTCTTAACATTATAACTTGATCTTGATGATTAGTCCTCCTCTTGGAGTGTGCTTGTGGGAGCTTGAAGATTGATGAAGATTGAAGATAGAAGCTTGCTTGAAGATGAGGCCTTTGCTGTCAACTTTGCTGTCCATTCAACTTTGCTGTTTAGAGCTACTGTTGCTGTAGGAGTCTGGTACTGCTGCCTGAGCTGCCTCCCCTGAGTCTTTTGTTTTTCTCTGTATTGTCTGTTTAATTGTGCTGATTACCTCTAGTTTTGAGGTGGAGCTTGTCTCCTCTTGCCTATTGTTTTCTCTCTTGCCTCAATGGTATTGCTGCATTGCATGCATGTTTACTGTTTACTGTATTTGCTTGCTGTCTTTTGCTGTTTATCCCCAAGGATCTCTAATTTCGTCTGTGCATGAGGAAATTATGACAGACATTAGGTTTGTAAAACATGCATGAAAATATTAGGTTAGTTCCCCTTTCAACCATAGTTTTAGGGTCTTTCTCTTCTCATCTCAAAACAATTCAAAAACACAATAATAAGGATAACGCGTGCTGTACGCTACGAGCCTTAAGCTATTTGAGAAAAGGTTGCTGGAGGGTCACTCTTCAGTAATCTGACTGCTTAGTATGGTACCCTTAGGGTGATATGCGACGTAGTCACTCTCAGATCACAAGTCTTTAGTGCAGTACAAGTTACAAACAGACTAAAAAACATTTCTTTCGTAAAAAACTCAAACAAACATTCAAACTCTGTTTTGTCCTCTTGGACCTTTAATCAGGAAAACCCTTTTTAGAAGGAGATAAAAACTGTCAGACAAGCTTGTGTCCTTCGTAGCCCGAACTACGTTTTATCTGATATTTCATGCTGTATGAAAGTACGTAGGCATAGGATGGGATATCCTAGCGAGCAATCTTCCCTTCCTTTCCCGTAGGTAGGCGAACTACGTTGACTCTGATTTCTCATTCCAGACGGGAATACGTAGGCATAAAGTGCGATACTTTGCCGAGTCATTTTCTTTTCTTTTTAACCCAGACCTATAGAGTAAATAGAATAACACACCCTTAGATAGAAAACAAGCGTGGATCCCGTCGAGTACGACGGACGTGAGGGGTGCTAATACCTTCCCCTTGCGTAACCGACTCCCGAATCCAGGATTTGGTTGCGATGACCATTCCTTTCCCTCTTTGCGTTAGGTTTACTCTGAGCATTTCCTTTCCCTTTCGTGGGATAAATAACGCACGGTAGCGACTCTTCTGTCATAGCCGGTGCCGATTTTCGCAGTAGCGACACTAAGGTTATATCAACACCTGTGGAACAAAGTTCTAAAAAGTTCCCAGAGTCATAATTCTATCTTTTTGATATTATCGGCTTAAATGACTACTCGTTAGCCAACAATATTCTCAAGAGAAACTCGTCTGAGTCTGGTATCACGTAACAACTAATTCAAGTTTAAACCTGAATAGCCACCACACCATGTCATAATAAGGCTAAGATGGGTTAAAGGGTTCTAAGATCCTCAACTTCTCAAGTTCTCAGGTCGGAAAAAGTAATGCCAAATACGACTACTCGTATGACATCAGTAATCTCGAAGGGGCTCCACTGAGTGGAGGATCTCAAGTCAGCTTAGTAAGGACTATTCCACGTAAGCCAACAAGACTATCCCACCCTCCTATCATAAGTGCACTCAAGTCCGGGTATATGGCTTATCTCACCATACATATCTTCAGACACCCAAACAGAACAAACAATAACAAATAAATAAATAAAAAGCGATAAATAAATCAAAGTAAACCCACTAGGGACTACTCCCCAGCAGAGTCGCCATTTTTATGTAGCGGGGAAATTTGTGAGTGTAAGCTATTAATTAACTTAACTAAAAAATGCAAGATTCGCCACTGCACTTTTATTTTATCCAAAAAAGGAAAGGAAAAAGAGTGAATAAAACCGAAGAGTTCTAAAACAAGAAAAAATAAACAGAGATCTGGGTAAGGGGTTGGTTACGCAATGGGATGGTGTTAGCACCCAAAACGTCTATAGTACTTTATAGGAGCCCTTTGATATATTTACACTTTTTGGTTTGAAAATGGTTTGCTTGGAAAGAGATTAGGGAGGTGAGAAGAGAATTATTTTTTTTAAGATTTTTGTGTTTGGAGAGACTTATTGCCTCATGCCTACGTACCCACTAAGTGCAATATAGGATCAAAACCCCGTAGTTCGTTGTACAAATGACAAAAATTTGTTTGTTATGATTCATTTTTAAATGTAAAGATAAGTTGCCATTTTAAGGAGAAAACTACGACTAGTCGTCCACAAGTATAAGAGAACATTTGCATCACCTAAAGATGGAGGATTTTGCTTGGATTAAAACCAACAAGTCTATCACTCAACATCTAAGTGGAAAATGTCAACATCTTAAATACTTATGGGTAATAGGAGAATTATATCTCAACTATAGAAATGACTCATGTATAAACTTTATGAAAAGTTTTAACATGAAAAGTGCACAAAGGCACAAAAGGTTTGAATGAGGTGAAGTGTTTTTTTATATTTTTTTGAAATTGGTTAAAGTATGATTAACATTGAATGACATTTATTAAAGACAACAAAGTTTGAAAATCACTTGATAAAAGTCAAAGTTTTATTGTGAAAGCGGTTTTAAGTTTCAAAAATAAGAAGGTTTTTGAAAAAGGGAGAAGATATTGAAAATTTAAGAAGGGGAGGAGATGAAGTGACTAGAAAGCAAAATAAAAGCTAGAGATAAGAAGGATCTAACAAAGTTGTAGCACACTCCATAGTAAGCCAGATAAGAATTCCATCCATCTTGAAGCATAAGCAAATGAGCAAGCGAAATAAAGGTAAAGATCCATAATACTCCAAGCATAGGAAAAGAGACGTAAGTCTAAGTCCAAGGGTCCAAGAATGATCCAAAAGGTCCAAGGTCTAAGAATAGTCCAAGAACGTAACCACAAAGTTAAGAGCACCAATTTTTTTTAGAGGTTTAATCATTTATTAATGTTTTAAACAAGGTATGGTCCAAATGGACAAAAGAAAAATGGTGGAAATATAAACAATAATATGATATGAGATGATAATAATAAGGCATAAAAATAAAAGAGAGATAGGGAGCGAGAAAGAAATATAAAAAAAATTAGCACAATAATATTGTTAGTGAGTTAGTAATCAAATGATCAACGATGGTTAACTCATGCGCTTAAGCCAAAGTTAATGAAAACTCATTAGAGGATTGATAAAATAAAAGCCTCCTAAAAACAAGTTTCCTAGGTAATGGACTTAAGACAAATAATTAACCATACTTGGAATTTTAAACATAAGTTTGAGCCATGAATGATCACTTTTCGATTACGGGACAATTTAGCGCTATTTTAAGCAATTGTAATCGGGTTTATGTAGAAACCATGACTATCTGAGGCCGGTCAATAACAATGTTAGTGCTAATGCAGGCTAGAGAAGTGATATGTTGATCACTCTCCGAAAGCAATACCGCACGAAAAGAAAATAGGTAACGATCTCATCTTCATCAAGAACTTGAAATAAGTTTGAATGATATCGAGGATTTTCATCGATCAAAAGAAAAAAGAGAAGAGGAGAGAGAATTCCAAATTGAATTACAAGTTCAAGATCACTCCATCTTTGAGTTTATCCACTCATCTTGGTGGATTAAAGTACTAAACATATCATTAACTCAAAGCACCTAAAATGAATTGAAGAATTCACTTTAAAGATAGAATTGAATTAGTGAATGTTTATCCAACTTCATCTACACCCTAAGTCCAATGAATTCAAAGAGGAAAAGGACCTTTAAAAGTGAATTCCAAGGCAAAAACCAAACGGTAATGGGAGAAGAAGAAGAAAGAACCAAAACAATCCCAAAACAAAGCCAAAATGGCAAAATCAACACTGTTAATCGATTACCACCAGGAGGGTAATTGATCACATCTGCTAAAATAGCAGCAAAACAAGCTGAAAATGAGCAAAAAAACTTGATCAATCATTTCTTCAAACACCTCATCATCAAGGATGAAATTGAGCACGGAAATTCAAGTAAAATAACAACAATCAACAATAATAGAACATAATTTGCAAGATCCAAAGATCAAGCAACAAGAATCAGCAATAGATCATATTGTGAAGGATGTATCGAGATTAACAATGGTGAATCAAGAAATTACCACTCCAAATCTGAAAATTCTTCAAATCAACTTCACAGACCACACTCCAAAGCCTTGATCTACTGAAATTGATGATGAGAAAGTGAACGGATGAAGGTTTAGCTTAAATATTAGTAAGTTCTAATGATGAACTTACTAACTTTAAAAGGAAGAAAGAGATTTGGTGAGTTTGGTAATTGGAAAAAATTGAGATTCAAAAAGGAATTTGACAAGGTGATTTTGACTTTCAAAAGCTTGTGAAACGATAGAAATTAGGCCTTTATTTATAGGAGTTAGGTTTGGAAAATTTGGTGGATTGAAGTTTGGTTTGGAATCAAAATTAGGATTGAAATTTGAATTTTGAGGGAAATTAATGATCAAGTGGTGATTAGTGAAGGTGTATGGTGGGAATTAATTATGATGAGGTAAGGAAATTAAAATGAAGTGATCTAGAATATTCTCACGATGAAACATTTAAATTTGGTGCCAAAAATGCTGCAGAATTTGAATTTGGCCAATTTTCACAAAATGCGCACAGGGTAATCGATTACCCTAACGCTGGTAATCGATTACACAGCCAAAAAATATGAAAAATAGCCTTTTTGATGTGTTGTCTTGGCTCTGACTAGATTCTTTTGCTTGTCAAAGAAGGCATGAAAATAAATGCATGAACCTTGGAGTCTCTTGAATAAAAGTCAATTAAATCTTGGAAACCCTTGATCAGATAATTTTGAATTGTTCTGTAGATCAACTTTGAGTTTGTTCAGATGAAATTCACTCAAGTTGAGGGACTGGTATTTGATATCCTTGATCGAAATTCTTCCTGAAAAAGTTAGTAAAGAAAAAACAAACTTTTTTTTTGGATTTTAATTAATGGTTAGCAAACATAAACATAAACAAATATCAAACAAACAAGAAAACAAGGGTGCCCAGTGATCTCTCAAGAATAAACACACAGAGGAAGGCAAGAGAACCAAAGTTTGCAATCTTGTTTGTGGAATGAGATGCAAAAGATATGTGGGATCTTAGGGGTAAAAATTAGGGTATTACAGTTGTGAATTTTCATGACGCCCTTCGTTACCTTGTCTTTGTAGCCAAGGTTAAATGCATTTTGCATCCAAGGTTAAATGTATTTTTTCTAGTAGTGCCCATATTTTCTGGACAAAGTTATAAGTATCTGATCTAATGACTTCCCAGATTTTTTGATAAAAACTAGCAAAATATCCATTTGTTCCAAATGATTTCCAAGGTCCTATATCAAAAAATACATGCATGGCCTCCGTATCATTCACATCAGTACTTAGAAGATTTAAAGACTCTTGAGAAACTTTAAGTAAGTTCTGTGATTTTGGATTGGCAAAGTTTTTGTTAAAATAGTTTTCAGCAAGATGTTGAGACAGATGTCGTGAAAAGTTAGTCAGATAACACGATCAATATTATGTTGGGACATGTGGCCAGAACATGTTATACCAGAAGTTTATGAATGAGATGATTTGGTATTTAAAGTGTGAGATTTTATAGTGTTTTAATTCACACAGTGTCGCAATCCAAGGAGAGATATTTTAGGAATTTCTGTCTTGACAAATTTGCTTGTATTTCTTAAAAAGGGTCTTTGGGATTTTTTTAGGAAACTTTATGTTTAGTTCCTATTATTATACAGGAGACCGTGCAAATGATTTAAAGCTGATGCCTTGTGATATGCGTTTCAAGAGCCCAAACCCATACTATTGTGATGTCTATTTAAAGGAGTTTTCTAAACTTAATGATGTAGAGAAGCCATGTATTAAAAGAAAGAGTTTTTAGGGTTTAGAGTTTTTTTTTTGTTCATCTCTTATGTATTTTAACATCTGAGTAGGACTGTGTTATTTGTTGATTCTGAGTCTCTCTTGTACCTCCTTGATACTAGAGCTAGATTGTTTCTTTTAAGTTGCAATTGTGAATTCACTCATAAGTTTTTAAGCAAAAATTGGATTTTGTGTCTTTGAAGTGTGACTTCTTTTTGTTCTCTATTGTTGAGTTTGTCATTATTGTGTGCCTAGTGAGAAGTGAGAGGGGTCTCATATTTAGGAGTTCCTAGGTAGAATTTAGCACAGTTAGTGATTAGGTGTGAAGCTAGTAAACTTATGGGTGTTTGTTGTGGCTTTGAGCTAATACTATTATAGTGGATTTCATTCATGGCTTGGATGCCTCTAGATGTAGGCGATGTTACACTGAACTGGATTAATAATTGATTGTGTTATTGTTTACATTCAAGCTCTTAATTTTTCTGCATAAGTGTTGGTTGCTATCTTGATCCCAGTGTCCTGACATCTGGTATTTGTGTGCCAGAAATTCAATTGGCATCATAGCAGGTCACCCTGTTATATTTTAGGTGATATCCAGGGAGATATCCTTCCTGGTATAATGGAAAAGTAAGTAGGAGGGAATGTGAAAAGACCTCCCATCTTGGATGGAACCAAATATGACTATTGGAAGGCACACATGGTGGTCTTCTTATAATCCATAGATAACAAAGCTTGGAAAACTATCATCATGGGTTGGAAACATCCTGTGGTTGAAAATGAAGATGGGAAGGAAAATATGAAACCTGAAGAGGACTGGACCAAGGAAGAAGATGAGTCTGCTCTTGGAAACTTTAAAGCCTTGAATTCCATTCTCAAGCAGAAAGTAAGGCCTTGATTTGGAGATGTCATTACTGTGGTAGATTTGGGCATACCAAGCCCTTCTTTTTTAGACTGTATGAATGTCCAAGATCTTTTATACAACCTGAGGTTAATTATGAAGTGATTAAGTTTATAAAGAAATGGGTTTCCAAAGAAGCTATCACTCTACTTATTGCTCATACTTCTCTTAGAGCTTCAGCTAGAGAAGACTGGTATTTTGATAGTGGGTGTTCTAGGCACATGACTGGTGTAGAAAACTTCCTGGTCAACATTAGGTCACACTCTACTAGCTATGTTACCTTTGGGGGATGATGCCAAGGGAGAGATTCAAGGGGTTGGAAGACTAGCCTATTCAGGATTCCCTAGTCTTGAGAATGTGCTACTTGCAAAAGGATTGACTACTAACTTGATAAGCATAAGTCAGTTGTGTGATCAAGGGTTGAAAGTCAATTTCACTAAGTCTGAATATGTGGTTACTAATGAGAAGGATAAAGTTTTGATGAGGGGAGTCAGATATAAGGATAATTGTTACTTATGGACACTTCAATCAACAAAATGCTCTCCTACACGTTTGATGTCTAAAGAAGATGAATTTCAATTGTGGCACCAAAAGCTTGGTCATTTACATCTGAAAGGATTGAAGAAGATTGTGTATACATAAGCTATTAGAAGAATTCCCAAGCTCAGGATAGAGGAAGGAAGAATTTGTGGTGAGTGTAAAATTGGAAATCAAACCAAGATGTCCCATCCAAAGGTCCAACATTTGACTACTTCAAAAGTGTTGGAACTTCTTCACATGGATTTGATGGGTCCTATGCAAGTTGAAAGAATTGGGGGTAAGGGGTATGCCTATGTAGTTGTTGATGATTTCTCAAGATTTACCTGGGTGCACTTTATTAAAGAAAAATCAGATGTGTTTGATGTTTTTGAGGAATTATGTCAAAGGCTTCAAAGTGAAAAGGAAAGCAAAATTGTAAGAATTATGAGTGATCATGGAAAAGAGTTTGAGAATAACAGGTTTGTTGATTTCTGTTTCTAAGAAGGTATTAGCCATTATTTTTCTTCTCCAATCACTGCTCAACATAATAGAGTGGTTGCATGAAAAAATAGAACTCTTCAAGAGTCTGCTAAAGTCACACTTCATGCTAAACATCTGCCTTATTATTTTTGGGCTGAAGCAATAAATACTGCATGTTATATTCATAATAGGGTTACCTTGAGAACTGGTACCTCAACTACTCTTTATGAATTGTGGAAGGGAAGAAAGCCTACTGTCAAGTACTTCCATGTTTTTGGAAGCAAGTGTTATATTCTGGCTGATCATAAACAAAGGAGGAAGATGGATCCCAAAAGTGATGAAGGGATATTCTTAGGCTACTCCACAAACAGTAGAGCCTATAGAGTGTTAAACACTAGAACCAAGGTAATGAAGGAGTCTATTAACATTGTGATAGATGACTCAACTATAGAGAAACAGACAGATGTCGAAGATGAGGTTGAAACATCGCCGTAGGTGACTGCCAATGCAGATAATGGTGTTGATAATAACAACAACAATGAACCGGCTACTGTGAGGATGATGGTAATCAGGAAAATAAATGGCCCTCTATCAAAATTCAGAAGGATCATCCCAAAGAACTCATAATAGGAAATCCTAATGAAGGGATTATTACTAGATCAAGGGAGATGGTATCCAATGCTTATTTTGTTTCTAAGATTGAACCAAAAAATATGAAAGAAGCTCTAATTGATGAATTTTGGATTAATGACATGCAAGAAGAATTGAAGCATTTCAAGAGGAATGAAGTTTGGGATTTGGTTCCTAGACTTGAGGGAACAAATATCATTGGTACAAAGCAGATTTATAAGAATAAATCTGATGAAAATAGAGTGGTTAGCAGAAACAAGGCCAAACTTGTGGCTCAAGGGTACACGCAAATTGAGGGTATTGATTTTGATGAGACCTTTGCTCCAATTGCTTGTCTTGAATCTATAAAACTATTACTAGGAGTGGCATGTTTGCTGAGATTCAAGATGTTTCAGATGGATGTAAAAAGTGCCTTCTTGAATGGGTTCTTACAAGAAGAGGTGTATGATGAACAGGCAAAAGGGTTTGTTGATCCCACTTTTCAAAATCATGTGTACAAAGTGAAGAAGGCTCTTTATGGTATAAAGGAAGCCCCTAGGGTTTGGTATGAAAGGTTGACATAACTCCTAGTCAACAATGGTTACAGAAAAGAAGGAATAAACAAGACCTTGTTTGTTAAAGAAATGGATGGAAAGCTCATGATTGCTCAACTATATGTGGATGATATTGTCTTTGGTGGGATGTTAGACCAGATGGTCCAACATTTTGTCAAACAGATGCAATCTAAATTTGATATGAGTCTAGTAGGAGAATTGACTTTGGACTTCAAGTAAGACATATGGAAGATTATATCTTCATATCTCAAAGTAAGTATGCCATGAACATAGTGAAGAAGTTTGGTATGGAGAAGGCCAGTCACAAGAGGACTCTTGCACCTACTCATTTGAAGCTATCTAAAGATGAAAATGGGGTGAGTGTCGACCAAATTCTTTACAGAGGCATGACATGAAGGTGAGAAAAACACTTAGAGGGGGGGGGGGGGGGGTTGAATAAGAGTTTTAAGAAATATGGCAATAAAAACAACTCAAGATTTTTATCCTGATTCGTTGAACTCAACTACTCCAGTCCACCTTATCAAAGATGATTTGCCTTTCTCCACAAGGACTTAATCCATTATTAATCAAGTGATTACAATAGTAAGCACTAAGAACAACTGTCTTCGTCTTCTCAAGAACTACTGACCAACCTTGGTCTTCTTAAGGAACTTCTTACAAATTAATGTAAACTAACAAGTGTTTGATTGCTTCTAATAAGTTGTATCACAACTGTGATATTTACACTTAAGATTAAGTACAACTAAAAACTATACAGTTTTATGAGAGATCAAATGAATAAGATCTTTGTGAGATTTTCACTATGATGAATCAAACGTGTAAGAATATTTCTTTCTGAGTGAACTAGCAAATGAGCAAGTGATGAGTAGGAAATTAGCAGCTTCAAAATGTTGTAGAAGTTCTCCTTTTATAGCTTTTCCAGTTTGCTTTGAGTGATGTGCAGCTGAATATTATATTAGAATATAAGACTTTTCATTACCAAAAAGTATGAGAAGAGATATGCTTTCTGCAGAAAAAGTATGGTTGTAGATGCCTTGGGATTTGCACCACGTCACTTCTTTGGACAAAATAGTCGTTGGTTACTTTGGAAGTAGCACCACGTCCAATCAAGTTTACAGCTTCTTCAACAAGCTTCCTTCAGGATGAAGTCTTCAAAATCTGCACTTCAGAACTTGTAGCAAGCTTAAAGGTATGAAATACTTTAAGATGATCAGAGCTAAAATATTTGAGATGTTCAGAGCCTTGATAGATGATCAGATCTTAATATATCAGAGTCTCAATCTTGATCAGAGTCTTCATCAGAGTATGCAACAGTATGTGCTTGAGAGTGAATATTAATGATAAGAGTCTGAATATCAAAGCCTCTGTTCTTGAAGTGAAAAGAACTTCAGAGTCTGATTAGATCAAAGCTTTCAACTCTTTGTACACTTCTTTCATTAATGCTTCAGATCATTCTATAGCTTCTGCTTCAGATCCTTCTAGCAGCGCTTCAAAATCTTCTGATAGTCTTGCATCTGATGCTTCAGAGCCTTGCATATTTTCTTGTACTTATGTATTTTGCTTCTTTAAGAGTATTTAATTTGATACCTGAAACAATAATACTTGAACAAATTTTAGAGTATATATTTTCTTAATACAAAATTCCATAAGAGTTATCATCAAAACATAGAGATATAGGAAACACCAATCTGTGTTCTAACAATCTCCCCCTTTTTGATGATGACAAAACATAGGGAATTTTGTTCAATAAAGAGAAATAAAATATATAACTCCCCCTGAGATTAAGAATCTCCCCCTGAAATAAATACTCTAATAGAAGAGAACACTTCCCTTTTTGCTTGAGTATATTTCAGAACCTGGTAGAAATCCTTGTTGAGAGACAGAATTAGAGCTTGGATGCTTTCCAGAATCAGAGTCTGATGATTTCTTTCAAATGAAGAGTCTGGTATATCTTCCAGAATCAGAGTCAAATTTGCTTCAATGATAAGAGCCTGGTTGGGTAATTCTCAGGGTAACTTCAGATAATTTTTGTCAGATGAAATAACAAGATCTAAAAGTCTTAAGATTCAATGTTAGATTAATATTATGTATGAATTTCATTTTAGTATTGCTTATGGATTGAACAATCAAATTCTCTTTCTCTTTCTCCCCCTTTTTGTCATAATAAAAAAGAATTTAAAAGACAGAAAAGATAACAGAAGAAGAGAAAACACAACACATAAATGAAAAACATAACAGCCATATTCATTCAGATCCAAACAGAACCAAATGATAAGATGTTCATACAACAGATGATAGAAAATAGAACAACAAAAAACAAGTGCAAAACAAGAATGCAAAAAACATGGAAAAGAAAACTAGGGCTGGCGAGATGCAATCAGGGTCAGAAGATCAGTAATCTTAGCAGTGGACTCTTCTTGCTTGGCCATCCAAGTCTTGATCTCTTCAGTAGTCTGTTCCTGTTTTATCATCCATGATCTGATTTCCTTGACTTCTTGGACAACATCTAGAGTCTCAGTCTTCATCTCAAATGCAGAGGGAGCAGAAGCAGATGCAGTTGCCATTGCATGATCAACCTCCATGTCAGATGCAGGAGTATCTTCTATCATTGCAGTATCTTCAGCAGGAGCATCTTCCAGAAGAAGCATTGGGGTTGTGAGAATGCTCAGCAGAGTCTGTCTGACCATTTCAGCAAACTTTGCCTTTGCATCATCAGCACAAAGTGTTCTGAGATCAGATGCAGCAGAGTTGAACTTTGAGATGAATATGTTCTAAGAAGCTTCAGATTCAGCAGGATCCATACTAGCCATGCACTCTTTCTCCACAGAAGCAATCCCCATACGCAGTTCCTTCTTGAAATTCTTAAACAAGGTAAAAACATCTGATCTGGGTTTGGGGTTCAGAAAGTCTTCTATGGTGAATTTTTGTGATGGTTCAGAAGGTGTTTGGTTTTGTTCAGGAGGTGGGTGATCAGATGATGGTTGTTCAGATGGTTGTGGTATGGATGGTTGTGGCATGGTGAGTTAAGGAGTAGAGGTGTCACCATCAGATGGTGTTGATGTAACAACATCAGATGAGGGTGGTAGAAAATCTATGAAGTTAAATTTTGAGTGAAGAGGGTGTTCAGAAGCAGGTAGGTCAGATGGTAGTGGTTTATAAGGATCAGGAATATGTAAGCAAGTTGGTGAGGGGACTTCAAATTCATCAAAATCAGATGATTCAGTTGAATGCCATGAAGTGGAAGATAAGACATACATGGTTGCAATGGGTTGCACATCCAGAATGTCTTCAGATTGTTGTGGGATAGAGGGTTCAGGATTTGGGATGGTTGGTTCTTCTGGTGGTTGAGTAGAAGAGAGTGGTTCAGATTGTTTTTATGGTTCAGAAGATGGTTGTTGTTGTGGTTCAGATTGTGTTTGTTGAGGGGGTTGTTGTTCAGAGGATTTTTGTAGAGGGGGTTCAGATGGTTGTTGAACAGAAGATGGTTGAGAATGTGTGTGAGGAGATGAAATGGGTTCAGATGAATGAGGTTCAGATGGTTGAGGAGGAGATGGTGGAGGTGAAGGTGAGGGTGAAGGGGCAGATGGAGGATTTTCCTTCTGCTTCTTATCCTTCTCAGGTTTGTCAGCAGCATCAGAGGCTTTCCTCTTGGGCTGTGCAACAGATCCTTCCTCAGCTTTCCTCTTCTTGCGCCTTTCTCTCAGAAGATTTGGATGAACTTCTCCTTCCTTCTGAACTATGTTAGCAGGCAGAGGGATACCATTCTTCAAACAATCAGCAATGAATGTCAGAATGATGTTCCTAGGTTCATCAGCACTGAACATAGGAAAATCTGCTAAAGGATTTCTCCTTCCGCTGACTTCTTTAGAGTTAAACTTCTTGGGTTTGCCTGCAAGCTCTGAAATGACCTTCATCCTTTTCAGAGTGTTCCCATTGATAACAGATCCTACAACGTAAGACAGATCATCTGTCACTCCAGCATCAGTCAGATGCTTCACAAGACCATTCTCTGTTAGAATGTCTGATATCAGTCTTCCCATAGGGATCCAGTTTTTGATCTTTCCAGCTTTAACCCTTACTTCTTCTCTTGTTTCCTTAATGTGATTCAGAAGATGACTGAACAAAATATAAGGCAGATCCACCTTCTTGCCTTTACACATACAGAACATGAAGTACATTTGTTCTAAGTTGACATAATTTGGAGAGTTTGAAGATTTTCTGTGAAAGATAGAACTCATGAAAATCTTAGCCCAGATTCTGTAAACAGGCTTCAGATCTCTGACTTTGTTAGTTGGTTCCCCAGAAACACAAACTTCTTGAAAAATGTCAGCCAAGTCCACACGAGCAGTAGCCATACTTGTGATTCCATCAGTTTCCTTATACTCAAGCAGTTGTCTGATTAACTTCTCAGTAATAACTATTTCCTTTCCAAGAACAGAAGAATGAATGAACTTAAGGCAAACTTGAGCGTGTATCCAGAACTCCTTCACCAATGTTGGATAAACAGGACCCATCATCCTGTCAAAATACTTTTCCCAGTTCTGAGTTTTGATGGTTGGGTAGAGATCAAAACCATTTTCTTTAATGGATTCAAAATCCACAAAGTTCTCACACAGAACCTCAAGATCCTTGATTAGACTGAGAAGAGTTCTTTCTGGTTCCTTGTAAACAACAGCTGTTGGAGATGAAACAGCAGCAGTTGAGGTTTGCATCTAAGCAGATGTTGATGATGATGATGCCATTGATGTTCTTGAGAAGCGTTTGGGTTTACGAGAGGTTTTGGGTTTTGAAATGAGATGGAAACAATAGAGAAGACATAAATGCATATGAGAGGTGTAAAGGGTGTAAAGTGTGATTTGTGAAGTATTGTGAGAATATATAGAGCAATTTAGGGCATGCAAAAAGACACAAAATCTCACGCGTACACATAAGCATTGAATGAAGTGAAACAAAATCATATCAAGCAATTAATGCAAAGAATAAAATCATATCAAGCATTTACGATTCTGACAGAAGGGGGGGGGAATCAAGAGATTTTGGATTTTCAAAGCAATACCTCAAACGTCAATTCAGTATGGTGCACTCTACCTTTCCAGATTCTGAGCTACACGTGTTTGCTTGCATGTGCCTCTGAAACTCTTTGAGAAATGAAACGTTTGGCAACGTTCAGATCCTCTGAGCCTTGTTAGTTCAGATTTACACACAAATAAATAAACACAGAATTGAAATGAAGAAATACTTCAGAGTTTAGACATTTATCATCTGGAAAAAAAAAATTTATCTGATGAATATTTTATTCTGGACAGAAGTCCATACTTATATTTTTCAGAATAAATTTAAATCTATCTTCAGCAAGGGGTTTTGTAAAGATATCAGCCCACTGATGATCTGTATCCACAATGTTTAAATTGATAATTCCCTTCTGAACATAGCCTCTAATGAAATGATGTTTAATCTCTATATGCTTAGCTTTAGAGTGTAAAATGGGGTTTTT
The DNA here is from genome assembly GCA_963859935.3 of Lathyrus sativus. NCBI lineage: Eukaryota > Viridiplantae > Streptophyta > Magnoliopsida > Fabales > Fabaceae > Lathyrus > Lathyrus sativus. The sequence goes on along the minus strand of OZ012740.1, from coordinate 88,759,798 downwards.
AGATAAGCATATAGCAGAAGTATTATCACAGAAGATAGAAATGTTACTCTCAAAAATCTGATAATCTTCCAGCTGACTTTTCATCCAGAGCATCTGGGTGCTACAACTAGCAGCAGCAATATATTCTGCCTCTGTTGTTGAAAGTGAAATTGTGGGTTGCTTCTTGTTGAACTAGGAGATCAGATGACTTCCAAGAAATTGACAGCTTCCAGAAGTACTTTTACGTTCTACTTTGTCTCTAGCATAGTCAGCATCACAGAATCCAACTAATTTATACTCATTAGATCTTCTGTAACACAGACCCACATTAGTAGTACCTTTCAGATACCTTAGAATCCTCTTAACAGCTGTTAAGTGAGATTCTCTAGGATCTGATTGGAATCTAGCACACAGACAAACACTGAATAGAATATCAGGTCTTGAAGCAGTCAAATATAAGAGAGATCCAATCATACCTCTGTAAAGTTTTTGATCAACTTTCTTACTTACCTCTTCCTTACCAAGTGTGCTTGTAGGATGCATTGGAGTCTTTGCCAATTTGCTTTCATTCAGATTGAATTTCTTCAGAAGTTCTTTGACATATTTAGTCTGGTGAATATATGTGCATTCTGGAGTCTGATTTACTTGGATTCCCATAAAGAATCTAAGTTCTCCCATCATGCTCATTTCAAATTCAGCCTGCATAGACAAAGCAAACTCCTTTCCCAGCATAATATTGGTAGATCCAAAAATATTATCATCCACATAAATTTGACAAACTAGTAAATCTTTCTTAAATGTTTTACAGAAAAGAGTTGTGTCCACTTTGCCTCTGATAAAGTTCTTTTCCAGAAGGGAATTACTTAATCTTTCATACCAAGCTCTGGGAGCTTGTTTCAAACCATAAAGATAATTTTTGAGTTTGAAAACATGATCTGGAAATTTATCACTTTCAAAATCAGGAGGTTGATGGACATAAACTTCTTCTTCTATAATACCATTTAAGAAGGCACTCTTAACATCCATCTGATTTAGAGTGATGTTATGTTGTGCAGCAAATGAAATAAGAAGGCGAATAGATTATAACCTTGCCACTAGAGCATAAGTTTCAGTGTAATCAATTCCTTCTTGTTGACTGTAACCTTGAGCTACTAATATTGCTTTGTTCCTAACAATTTCTCCTTGCTCATTTAGTTTATTTCTGAATACCCACTTTGTTCCAATAATGTTGAAACCTTTTGGTCTTGGAACCAGATCCCACACATCATTTCTTGTAAACTGATTTAGCTCATCTTGCATTGCAAGTATCCAATCATTATCACTCAGAACCTCATCCACAGATGTTGGTTCAATAATAGACACCAACCCAAGAAGTGATGTTCCAGATGATCTGATAAACGTCCTTGTTCTTATAGGGTCATCTTTCTTTCCAATAATCATTTCTTCTAGATGAGAAGCTTTGATTCTATATGATCCTTTAACTGTTGGTTCTTCTGAAATATTCATATTATTCATCTGAGCAGCTAATGGAGTTGCATCTGGCGTAGCTTCTTCTTGAGCTTTCTCTACCTCTGGTTTCTCAGATTCTGTGAGAATAACTTCTCCATCTGCAGAGTTTTCAAGCTGCTTTGGCTTTTGATTTCCAAGCTTATTATCAAATCTAACATGTATAGATTCCTCCACAATCTGTGTCTCAGTATTGTATATTCTGTAGCCTTTAGAGCGTTCAGAATATCCAAGCATGAAACACTTTTGTGCTTTAGAATCAAACTTGTTAAGATTCTCTTTAGTGTTCAGCATAAAACAAATACATCCAAAAGGATGGAAATAATAAATGTTTGGCTTTCTATTCCTCCACAATTCATAAGGAGTCTTTTCCAGAAGAGGTCTAATAGACACTCTGTTTTGAATGTAACATGCTGTGTTAATTGCTTCTGCCCAAAAATGTTTTGCCATGTTAGTCTCATTGATCATGGTTCTTGCCATCTCTTGCTATGTTCTATTTTTCCTCTCTACAACTCCATTCTGTTGTGGAGTTCTAGGACAGGAGAAATCATGAGCAATGCCATTTTCATTAAAATATTTTTCAAAATGTTTGTTTTCAAATTCACCACCATGATCACTTCTGACTTTAACAATTTTGAAATCTTTTTCAGTTTGGACTTGTTTGCAGAAGTCAAAGAACACAGAATGTGACTCATCCTTGTGTTTTAGGAATTTTACCCAGATCCATCTGTTGTAGTCATCAACAATGACTAATCTATGCTTCTTGCCTCTGATGGATGCAGTTTTCACTGGTCCAAACAGATCAATGTGAAGTAACTCTAATGGTTTTGAAGTTGAAACAACATTTTTGGATTTGAAAGATGATTTTGAAAATTTTCCTTTCTAACATGCTTCACAAAGAGCATCTGAGTTGAACTTCAGATTAGGAAGTCCTCTGACCAGATTAAGCTTATTAATCTGAGATATACGTCTCATATTAATATGACCCAATCTTCTGTGCCAGACCCATTGCTCCTCATTTACAGACATAAGGCATTTAACATTCTGAACCTTAAGTTCTGAAAGACTAATTTTATAAATGTTGTTTTTCCTTTTACCATTAAAGAGGATTGAGCCATCCTTTTGACTAACAGCTTTGCAACACTTTTGATTAAAGATTATGTCATAACCATTGTCACTTAATTGACTTATGGACAATAGATTATGAGCTAATCCTTCAACAAGCAAGACATTAGTTATGGAAGGAAGTTTACCATTGCCTATGGTTCTAGAGCCAATTATCTTGCCCTTCTGATTCCCTCCAAACTTGACATCTCCTCCAGATCTAAGCTCCAGACTTTGGAACATAGACCTTTTTCCCGTCATATGTCGTGAGCATCCAGAGTCCAGGTACCAAGACTGGAGTCTTGACTTTGCTGCTAAGGATGTCTGCAACATAGATTATCTTATCCTTAGGTACCCAGATTTTCTTGGGTCCTTTTTGGTTAGTTGCCTTAAAGCTTTTTCTGAACTTCTGTCTTTCAACATAAGACTTGTTCTGATTAGCTTTAAATTTATTAAACACAGGTTTGTTCTGATTAGAACTTGTGTGTTTAATATCATTTAAGTGGCCAAATGTAAACTGAGAGTATAAAAGAGGATACTTGATATCCAGTTTATCTACAGATTTTGGATTTGAATCATCATAAGAGAAAGATTTATATCCAACACCTTTTCTATAGTTTCTGCTAATACCATAGATCATTGAAGCCATTTTGCTTCTATCTATGCTTTTAGTTAGAAACTTCCTGAAACTATAGTCATACTCTTGTAAAATATTTTTAGAGCATGGTTCAGACTTTGAATCAGAGTTTAGTTGAGCAGATTCTAAATTATTTTTCAATTGAAGATTTTCAGCTTTTAGCTCAGCTATTTCTGATTCAAACTTGTTACTCTCAAATTCAATATGCTTTAGAAGCGTTTTGTATTTGAGTTTAACTTTGCTATAGTTTTCAAGAATATCAGATAGATTTTCAACAAGTTCTTGTCTAGAAAGTTCAGCAAATACCTCTTCAGAATCAGATTCTGATTCTGATCCAGATGATTCATCACTGTCTTCAATGTCAGCCATGAATGCTACATTAGCATATTCCTCTTCTGACTCTGATGACGAATTAGATGCATCTGAGTCATCCCAGGTAGCCATCAGAACTTTCTTTTTGTGATCTGACTTTCTCTTTGGGTTCTCCTTCTGAAGCTTTGGACATTCACTCTTGTAGTGCCCAGGTTCTTTGCATTCATAGCAAACAACCTCTCTTTTTCCAGATCGTCTGTGTCCAGAGGATTCTCCAGATCTTCTGTATCCAGAGTGTTCTCCAGATCTTCTGTGTCCAGAAGATTCTTTGTGTTGATCTGGTTTTCTGAAGTTTTTGAACTTCCTTTTCTTATTCTTCCAGAGTTTGTTGATTCTTCTGGACAGTAAGGATAGTTCTTCTTCATCTTCAGAAGCAGACTCTTCAGAGCTTTCTTCTATTACCTGCAATGCTTTAATAGATTTATTAGATTTTAAAGCAATTGACTTACCTTTCTTTAGAGGCTCATCTTCCTTTAGTTCAATCTCATGACTCCTCAGAGAACTGATTAGTTCCTCCAGCTTAATCTTGTTCAGATCCTTTGCCAGCTTCAGAGCAGTGACCATGGGTCTCCATCTGGTTTGCAAGCTTCTGATTATTTTCTTGACATGATCTGCTGTAGAGTAACCCTTGTCCAGAACCTTTAGGCCAGCAGTGAGAATCTGGAAAACATGGCTTCAATAGATTCAGATTCTTCCATTTTGAAAGCTTCATATTTCTGGATCAGTGCCAGAGCCTTGGTTTCTTTAACTTGAGAGTTCCCTTCATGAGTCATCTTCAGGGATTCAAATATATTAAAGGCAATTTCTCTGTTGGTTATTTTCTCATACTCAGTATAAGATATAGCATTTAGCAAGATAGTTCTAGCCTTGTGGTGATTTCTGAATTCCTTCTTTTGCGCCTCAGTCATTGATTTTCTATCAACTTTCTTGCCATTCCCATCAGTGGGATAAACATATCCATCAATAACTAAGTCCCAAAGATCAACATCAAATCCTAGAAAGAAACTTTCTAGTCTATCTTTCCAATAGTCAAATTTTCTCCATCAAACATGGGAGGTTTTGTGCTGACTCTTTCTTCATATTTGTTGTTGTTGGGTGTTGAAGTTTCAGCAGCCATAATGTATATCAACCAAGAATATCAAGAGTTTTTCCCACTGGGTCTTTTCTGGTCACGGTTAAGTGATAGCACAAACAGAACTGGAGCTCTGATGCCAACTGAAGGTGAGAAAAACACTTAGAAGGGGGGGGGGGGGGTTGAATAAGAGTTTTAAGAAATATGGCAATAAAAAAACTCAAGATTTTTATCCTGGTTCGTTGAACTCAACTACTCCAGTCCACCTTATCAAAGATGATTTGCCTTTCTCCACAAGGACTTAATCCACTATTAATCAACTGATTACAATAGTAAGCACTAAGAACAATTGTCTCAGTCTTCTCAAGAACTACTGACCAACCTTGGTCTTCTTAAGGAACTTCTTACAAATTAATGTAAACTAATAAGTGTTTGATTGCTTCTAATAAGCTGTATCACAACTGTGATATTTACACTTAAGATTAAGTACAACTAAAAACTATACAGTTTTATGAGAGATCAAATGAATAAGATCTTTGTGAGATTTTCACTATGATGAATCAAGCGTGTAAGAATATTTCTTTCTGAGTGAACTAGCAAATGAGCAAGTGATGAGTAGGAAATTAGCAGCTTCAAAATGTTGTAGAAGTTCTCCTTTTATAGCTTTTCCAGTTTGCTTTGAGTGATGTGCAGCTGAATATTATATTAGAATATAAGACTTTTCATTACCAAAAAGTATGGGCAGAGATATGCTTTCTGCAGAAAAAGTATGGTTGTAGAAGCCTTGGGATTTGCACCATGTGACTTCTTTGGACAAAATAGTCGTTGGTTACTTTGGAAGTAGCACCACGTCCAATCAAGTTTACAGCTTCTTCAACAAGCTTCCTTTAGGATGAAGTCTTCATAATCTGCACTTCAAAACTTGTAGCAAGCTTAAAGGTATGAAATACTTTAAGATGATCAGAGCTAAAATAATTGAGATGTTCAGAGCCTTGATAGATGATCAGATCTTAATATATCTGAGTCTCAATCTTGATCAGAGTCTTCATCAGAGTATGCAGCAGTATGTGCTTGAGCGTGAATATTAATGATAAGAGTCTGATTATCAAAGCCTCTGTTCTTGCAGTGAAAAGAACTTCTGAGTCTGATTAGATCAAAGCTTTCAATTCTTTGTACACTTCTTTCATTAACGCTTCAGATCATTCTGTAGCTTCTGCTTCAGATCCTTCTGGCAGCGCTTCAGAATCTTCTGATAGTCTTGCATCTGATGCTTCAGAGCCTTGCATAGTTTCTTGTACTTATGTATTTTGCTTCTTTAAGAGTATTTAATTTGATACCTGAAACAATAATACTTGAACAAATTTTAGAGTATATATTTTCTTAATACAAAATTCCATAAGAGTTATCATCAAAACATAGAGATATAGGAAACACCAATCTGTGTTCTAAAATGATAGGCAGTCTATTGTATCTGATAGCTAGCAGACCTGATATCACATTTGATGTTGGGGTCTGTGCTAGGTATCAAGCTGAATCCAAAATTAGTCACACCAATCAAGTAAAAAGGACATGAAGTATGTCAATGGTACAAGTGACTATGGTATTCTGTAACCACATGACTATAATACCATGCTTGTTGGATATTGTGATGTTGATTGGGTAGGGAGTGTTGATGATAGAAAAAACACTTCTAGTGGATGTTTTTTCTTGGGAAACAACCTTATCTCTTGGTTCAGTAAAAAGCAGAATTGTGTGTCCATATCCACTGTTGAGGTTGAGTATATTGTAATAGGAAGCAATTATTCTCAACTACTTTTAATGAAGTAGATCCTGGAGGAGTACAATATCAAGTAGGATGTCATGACATTATACTGTTACAACTTAAGTGCTATCAACATCTCCAAGAATCCTATTCAACATAGCAGGAAAAAACATATTGACATTCGTCATCATTTTATCAGGGATCTTGTTGAAGTCAAAGTGATCATTCTGGAACATGTAGCCACTGAGAAGCAGCTGGCTAATATATTTACTAAGGCTTTAGATGCAAATCAATTTGAGAAGCTAATGAGTGAACTGAGAATTTGCATTTTTGAAAAATTATAGCAATTAGTCTTGATTATGGAGGGTACTAGGCAAAGGAGAAAGCTGGTGTCAAATTTATGCCTAAAAAGGGGGAGTAATGGTGTTGGTAGTGATGGAAGGGTTAATAGTGTTGTGAAAGGGAGAATGTCTCAAGTATCTCAGGGTGTGGACCATGGGAATTATGATGATCCCTACTTTTCTATGTTTTCTCGTGTGTTGCTAGGAGGTTTTTGTTGGTGGTGTTGGGATGTCATTCTATATGTTTTGACATTATTTCATCATGTGTTTGGGAAAATTTATGTTGGAGAGGGAGCTATGTGACAGGGGAGTTCTGCTGCTAACTGTGATGTCAGACAAGATGTCTTGACATTGTATTTAGTTTTGTTTGCTGAATTGATGTCAGGGGGAGTTCTTGTTGTTTTATGGTAAAGTTATTTTGGGTCTTGCTGTTGTTTTTTTTCGTTGTGTATGCCTCTGATGTGTTTTGTGAATGTTCTTTTTTATTGTTGCTGTTATGATTGATTGTAGTTCTCCAAATTTTCATGCAAAAGTTGTTTTAGCCAAAAAAATTCAAAGGGGGATATTATAAGTTCTATGGTTTTGGATTGACATAAATTTTGTTAAAATAGTTTTCAACAAGATGTTGAGACAGATGTCCCGACAAGTTAGCCAGACAACATGATCAACATGATGTTGAGACATGTGGCCAGAACATGTTATGCTAGAAGTTTAGGATTATGACTATTTGGTATTTAAAGTGTGAGATTTGATAGTGTTTTAATTCATATAGTGTCATAATCCAAGGAGGGATATTTTAGGAACTTCTGTCTTGACAAATTTGCTTGTATTTCTTGAAAAGGGTCTTTGAGCCTTTTTAGGAAACTTTATGTTTAGTTCCTATTATTATGCAGGAGATAGTGCAAGTGATTTAAAGTTGATGCCTTGTGATATGCATTTCAAGAGCCCAAACTTATGCTATTGTGATGTCTATTTAAAGGAGTTTTCTAAATCAAATGATGTAGAGAAGTCGTGTATTGAAAGAAAGAGTTTTTAGGGTTTAGAGAATTTTGTTCTTTGCGTTCTTCTCTTATGTCTTTTGACATCTGTGTAAGATTGTGTTATTTATTGATTGCGAGTCTCTCTTGTATCTCCTTGATACTAGAGCTGGATTGTTTCTTTTTAGTTGTAATTGTGAATTCACTCATAAACTTTTAAGTAAAGAGTGAATTTTGTGTCTTTGAAGTGTGATTTCTTTTTGTTCCCCATTGTTGAGTTTGTCACTGTTGTGTGACTGGTGGGAAGTGAGAGGAGTCTTATATCTAGGAGCTCCTAGGTAGAAGTTAGCATGACTAGTGATTAAGTAAGAAGCTTGTAAACTTGTAGGTGTTTGTTGTGGATTTAAACTAATACTATTATAGTGGATTTCTTTTCTTCCCTGGATGCCTCCAGATGTAGGTGATGTTGCACCGAACTGGGTTAACAATTGACTGTGTTATTGTTTACATTCAAGCTCTTATTTTTCTGCATAAGTGTTGGTTGTTGTCTTGATCCCAGTGTCCTGACATCTGCCTTGGCATCTAGTATCTGTGAGCCATAATTTCACTTTAGGATAAGAAACTAGTGTTTGGAACCATACATCCTCTCTAGCAGTTTCAATTTCAGTAAAAAGATTCTTGTAAAAAAAGTTAGGATGGATTGAAGTTGGTGTTCAACTTCCACCCACATGTCATTAGTGTCATAAAGCATTTGAATTTGATTTTTCCTTCCCCTATTAACAACTTTCAAATGATAGTACTTCGTTTTACAATCCCCATCATAAAACCACTTAACTCGAGAGCGTTGAAACCAAATAAGCTTCTCTTATTGAAATTGTTTTGACAAATCAGGTTGAAGTTTAAACTCTAATTATTTATGGAAAAATTTATTCCCTCAATCAACTTGCACGAGCTTTTGAATTCCATTAATCTAAGGAGTAGTTCTTGTTTTTGACCAACGACTATCCTAAGATTAATATTCTTCCCACTCTTGAATTTATCTTGCACTTGTTTCAATTTTTCATTAAAAACAAAAGCAAAATCTCATGCCTCTTTGTGGTATCCATGAACTAATATATTTGTTAGAATTAGAAATGATAATTGATAACATTAGTGGTATTTGGGACTCTTGCGTAAGACTGATAATAGTTGGGGTTTCACTAATGGTATAAAAGATGATAGACTCTGGTTGTTTATGCAAGTGTGAAAGAGATTTATGCTATGTTTGATTCCATGTAGGCCTATGTTTTCTAGGGTACCTAATCACAATATGATTTCATGGATCACAAATAATATTTCACATACAATTTTACAATCAAAGTTAAGAACATACAAGACCAATCTCATCGTCATCCGAATTTTTTTTTAAAAAAGAAAGTAAAACCACTCAGTCGATTTTCCATTTTCACAGTCCAGTTCTAGTAGCTCAAATGAACACTCATCCTCAGCAATGTCTCAGCACCATCAGTAGCAATCTGTCCTGGTGGAATAAGAGGTCTCAGCTCAGCAAACCCTCTTGCGTTCTTGAACTTTCCCGTGCCTCCTATTACCGACAATCGCGACATGGTGCTTCCTATCTTATACAAACCATAGAAGTTCAAGCTATCTCCATATTCCCCTCCCTCAAACAAAGCTGTGAACACCATCATCTGTCTACTCCCATCTGCTGAACATGCCACATACACACCTTGAGCTTTTCCAACTATCTGAGAACCTAACTCAGGTTGAGATGTAAGTATATCATCAATAACAGTTATTGTACCAAACCCTAATCCAAGTCCATCGGGTCCTAACTGCACTTGAACATTGTTTTGATTGTTATTATTATTTGGTGCAAAGGAAGTACCAGCCAAACCAGTTCCTAACGGGATACCGGTAACGCCGTTAACAGTCGGAATAGCACCATTGGCATTAGGGATGAGAGTCCCACCTGCCGGAGTGTTGAATCCAATTGGAGTTGCAAAGGGCACTTGACCACTGTATATGTTGCCGAGCAAACCGGTTACCGGTCGAGCCGTTGGGTTACTTCCACCAAGAATGTCATGCATGTATAACTCAATGATCGGTTCTTTCCCTGTGGCTGCAATAGGGTCAACTGCTGTTATAGATATTGTCAAATGAGACAAGGTAGCAAACATTGCCAAAAGAGCTATAGTTAGAAATCCCATAGTAATGTTGTTTCAATGTTTTTCAGATGTAGATACTAGTTTTTGTTTTATGGTAATGAGTAATGTTTGTTTGGATGAGTGGAATGGAATGCAAGTTTTGGTATTATATATAGGAGAGAATGAAGAGTGTGTTGGAGTGGTTAATGTAAGAAATACATCATACTGAAGTTGTTGAAGTTCATATTGTTTTTCTCCTTCAAGAAAAGTCTATAATGAGAAGTGGTGCAAGTACAGCTGAACCAAAATCTCAAGTCAACTACTATAATTGACCCTCTAAGAAGTGGAGATAGTGGATTAAATATGTACTAGTATTTTAGAGTTATTCTATTTTGACACAAATGCTTACACTAAACACGGTTTACTATGGTTAACAATACTTTTAAAATAAAAAATATTATTCAGAATAAATATTTGTTCTGATTTTAGTTAATAGTGTGTAAAAATCTGGTGATATAATTCATAATTTGATTAACAACGTTATGTCAAAATCTGGTGATATTTGTTCTGATTTTTATATATATCTTAAATTATATATATATATATATATATATATATATATATATATATATATATATATATATATATATATATATATATATATATATATATATATATATATATATATATATATATATATATATATATATATATATATATATATATATATATATATATATATATATATATTAAAAAAAACAATGTTTTTCCATATTATCTTTATATTTGTGTTAAAACGATGCGTCAAGATAGCATAAGTGTTTTATATAGAACATCATTTATTGTTTTTTCATATTATTTTTATATATTTCTTTATTAAACCGTTTGAAGACTTTCAATTATTTTATATAATCAAATTAAGTCATTAGTTAAATATGGTAATTATATATAATAAATTTCAAAGTTGTTGTGAGATTGAAAGATTTGATCAGTATTACTAGTATTCATAGCATCAACGTCCACCTTACATTGGACCTTCTATACCATAGTCTCTAATACCTTTATCTGCAGGTCTTACTCTTTCTCTCCTAATGGGACTTACTAAATACATATGCAAATGCAAATGATGAACTTTGGAGGATGCAAATGATGAATTTTAATCCTCCAAGATTCAACATCTCACAACTCATAATCCTTCTCGCTTTTTGGATAATCTTAAAGACGTAATTCACAACCTTACCATCAAGTTGAATTAGCTTGATTTGATCAATGGGTAAAGCTTTAACAATTTTTAAAATATAAAAGTTTACATTTTTTCTACAACCTTCATAAGTATTTTGAAGTCTATTCTTGTGAATGAACATATGTCGACCAAATAAGCTTTTTTGGCACCAGTTTTACTCCAAAATTTCATGAAAACTCAACGGTAAAATTTGTATTCATCCTTTATCTTCTGCAAAATTTATTAAAGTGCTTTAAAACAACCTTCATGCATCTCCCATGCATTGACCTCATTGCTTGTTATTTTCATAAAAGTCTTCAATAACTAATGATGAATGAACAACATTGAAACCTTCTAAAATATATAATCCACATATTATAAATCCTTTAGCCATGATCACTTCACCGCACGAAATACTTAAACCTTATGCTCAACTATAGCGTAATAGCCTAGCCTAGATTATTAAATATGCTTATGAATAATAAATTTCGTCCGAGCTTTGGAACATATTTCACACTGTGTAGAAGAAACTTACAATCATCAGACATTTTAAGTTTGTTTATACCATCTACATGAACTTTGCAAGCCTTATTATCACAAAGGTGAACTACTCCACCATCCCCCATCTTCAAAAGGTCAAGTATTTTTTCGTTGGACACATGTGATAAGAGCAACTTGAGTCAACAACCATATTTTTTTTACTCTCCAAAATCAACACCACTTGTACACATGCATTATTATAACTGTTGATCACCAAATGAATTCAAGAACAAGAGGGAGGTGAATTGTGTTATTTAATTTTTTGAAAAAGTTTTTGCAAGAAATTGATTTTAAGAAATGAGAAGAAGAAAAAGAGATTAAGCAACGGAAAAATATAATGTGCGTGCGTGCGTGTGTGTGTGTGTGTGTGTGTGTGTGTGTGTGTGTGTGTGAGAGAGAGAGAGAGAGAGAGAGAGAGAGAGAGAGAGAGAGAGAGAGAGAGAGAGAGAGAGAGAGAGAGAGAGAGAGATCACCAAGATTTATATTGGTTCGACCTTTAACCACATAACATAATCTAGTTCCCAAGAGGTTCCCTATGAGATTTCTCCCAAAAAACATGAGCTTTTACACCATGATAAGTCCAACAACCTTTCTTACAACAAATGTTTTCACAAGTTTAGGTTGCAACCTATATGTTACATACAAAGAAATAAAAGAACTATGCTCTTGAACTGCAATTACACCTCAAAACAAATAAATAACATAATTACACAACCTTTCAATATAAGTCTTTTGCTTTCTTAGTAATAATACAATGTATAGCGAATAAAAACAATTTACTAGAAGATATTGAGAGAAGACATGAGCGGGATCTGGAAAAAAATTTGTGCTTTTGAAGAGTTCACAAAACTCCTTTAAATAGGAAAAAAAATTGGCTCAAAAAGGAAATAATATGTGGGCTATGGTTGATTTCGAATCGATTAGCATGTGATGCTAATCGATTAAAGCTAACAAATAAGGAAATCCTTAAGTTTGATTCTTATCCTAATCGATTAAAAGGGTTCCTAATTGATTGGGCAGATAGATCGCTCCTTAATCGATTAGATACAAGTTCAAATCGATTAGACGACGAGAATTTTCTTTCCTAATTGCTCAGGAGGCTTCCTAATCGATTATGTACGAGCCAAAATCAAATTTTCAAGAGATTTTGAGATACACGAATATTTGTAAATACTTTTAAACGTGTGCGCATTTCCTTAGTACCTCAAGATTTTCTCTTTCTTATTTATACACTATTGATAAAAAATAAATAAAACAATAAAGCGTGAGACTAGGAGAGCTTTCAAAGCTTCAGTTCTTGTCAATGTTGACCTTTATATTTGAATAATTTTTGCTTTCAACGTTGGAACTTGATCGTCTTCGCTTTTTGAGAACTTTTATCTTTGCTGAAATTCTAGTATCAGATATGAGATGTCAAAAGAGATGTCACGACACTAATATCTAAACAGTTATCAATATATGAACAAGATAAAAAAGAAGTTAACAGTTGTAAAGAGACACAAAAAATTGTTATCCCAGTTCGGTGCAAACACACCTACGTCTGGGGGCTACTAAGCCAGGAAGAAAATTCACTAAATAGAATTAGTTTGAAGATTCACAACAAACTCTCCCTAGTTTACAATCTTCGCACCTAATCTCTATCATTATAATTTCTATCTAAGACACTCTTAGATAAGAGACACCTCTCACTCCCCCTCAATCACAGCAGTGATAAAAACAGTATTAAAACATAGAAGACACCCTTCAAGGACAATACTTGATCTTGCTTAAAAGCTTCAATCAAGAACAATGCACTCATACTTAAAGGCTTAGAATGGACAACGTACAACTCAAAAACGTCCAATTCACACATCAAGGTGATGAGTGAATGACTCACAATTAACAATAACACAAGCAGGTAGAAACCTTATTCCTTAAGCAATGCACACTCACAACCCTAGCTTCTCTATCTACAAAATAGGATTGTAAAGTCTTTATATAGTAACACTTTAAATGGATTTGGGATTTAGAAAAAAATACCTTTGATTTGATAAAATCAAATCAGATAATTCTTCAAATCTTTTCATAATTAACATCATATAAATAGAACAAAATCAGATTTGGTCAAATAAAATCAATCTTCAAATCTTCTCAAGATTTTCTGCATGAAAATAGAACAAAAGATTTCCACAATACTCCACGAATTAACTAGCAGAAGCTCTTTTGTTTAAAGAATATCTCCACGTTGATTTGCACCAGCAGAAACTCTTACAAAAAAAACACACAAGGTTGCACAAAAACACAACAGACAAAACATAACATTCTCACTGAATGTTTTATTCACAAATGTCAGGACATCATACTTGACATCATGAACTAAAACCCTGCAGCATTAAGAATAACCACCTGCAAAATGTTAAGATCATATGTCAAGACATCCTATAGAATATCTTGTGATAACACCAAATTTCACCAAAATTGTTGCCAATCATAGAACTAACATTTGCTATTTTGTCATCATCTAAACCACAAATAGCTTTATAAATTGCATAACACATAAAACCATATTCTTCCCATTTTTGATGATGACAATGTATTTCTCGGGGAGGTGATAAGACCACAAATATCAAGATGAAAAGATTGGAGTTATTAACCCCCTTTTTATAGATAAAAAGTATACTCTACTCTCTCTGATAATATACTTCTCCCCCTTTTCCATCATCAAAATGTGGGAAAAGAATGAAGAAGAAGAAGAGAAAGCAAGTAAACATCATATAGAACAAGTATATCACATTTTAGCACACACACACACACATACACACACTCCCCTACACACGAACACACACACACACACACGCGCGCGCGCGTACACACACACACATGTATGTATGTATATATATATATATATATATATATATATATATATATATATATATATATATATATATATATATATATATATATATTCATGATTAGTAAAGAAACATAAAACTAGAAGATAGAACAAGAGAAACACAACAAGACATCTATTGGTTGTTGCCATCATCATCATCATTAAACAATCCATGAGGATTTGGTACTCTGGTTCTAGCCACGTGATCAGAGAAGAAGGCTACATGGGAAACATCCAATGTAACATCATGTTGTCATCTTGGAGCAACTCATTGTTATCTTGAGTGGGATGGAGTTAAGGAGATCAGCTATTGGAGGAAGTTGAGGTATCTCAAAATCGAAAACTCCCAGATTTGTTGGCTCTAGATGTTGGGGGCCTAAGGAGCATGTTCAATTATAGTAATATGCTCGAAGACTCCATTTGTGTTGTTGACCTTCATTTTTTGTAGATCATTCTCAATATTATGGGTTAGCACCCAAATGACCACAACATCGGTCCTCAATAGTGACCACATAGAAAAGGAAATGAGTGGTCGCAATCATATAACCCATTTTGAAAGGGACTCTATAACCTGTCGCTAGATTAGAAATAAGGGATTGGATAATAATGAGAAAGTTGATGTTTTCCATTTCACTTGGAGTATCGATGGAGTAGGGAGTACCATTAGAAGGTAAATTAAAAATTCCCCTAAATTCTTTACAAGAGATATCAATTTAAGTTTTACATACCTCAGAAGTGATCATCCCCTAATTAGAGTTGAAATTTGTGTAGAACATTCTTTTAGCTTTTTATTAAGGAAGTTTTTAAGATTGGCTTGACATAAGAATTCAAGGAATTCACATCTTATATAATAGTGAAGGTAACGGAAATACAAGAAAGGGAGGGTTTGAGTTGGGTTTCAAGAATGAAACTTTTACTACCCAAAACAACAAGAAGAGAACTAAGAAAAAAAATAATGAAAACAATTATTTTTATCCTGGTCCACTGTTAATAAAGCTACCTCCAGTCCACTCGCCAAGGGGATTTCACCTTATCACAATGACTTAATCCAATATAACCAAACTCGATTACAGCCACAGAGACTAACGGTCAATGTCTTCTTGAGTAATTATGACTATACCCTAGTCACTCAAGGAGAAAATACAACTCAAAAGTTGAGATACGAAGTGTGTTGCAAGATACTTTTAAGAAAGTAGATTACACAAAGGGTATACAAAGAATTACACACAAGATATTTTCTATGAAAGCGTATGAACAAAAATTCCTTGTGTGTTTGTTTTTCTTTCTCTAAAAAATATTCATTGTTTTTAATGTTTACGTGATAGCTCTTTGTGCCAAAAATGTTGTGTTATTTCCTTTCTTCCAAGACTCCTTTATAAAGGCAATGAAAATATATGTTGGTGGGTAGAAATGGAATCCAAAAATGTAGTTGTATCCTTGCATAACGGTTTATGAAAATGGGAGACACAATGGTACAACAATATAGTTCTTTTCCCACAAATTTAGTGTATTGGAAAGAATATTTGATCTTGCATTGTGTACTATTTTCTCACATAAAACCTTTTTTATCTTATCTTCAATTTTTCAGAGGCTTCAAATAGATATTTGATGAAGTATGCATAAAATAAAAATCAAAATCTTTATGAGAGATTCTTTAGAGTCTTCAGAGCTTGGTCTTCAGAGTCTTCAGAAATTAGTCTTCATAAACTTTAGAACCTTGGTCATCAAAGTGTTAAGCACAAGACTTTAGAACTTGACTGTGTCAGAAGCGTCGAGCAATCATGTAGAACACGCATATCAAAGTCAGAGTGCACTAAGTTCAGAGTCTGATGACGTTAAACATCACTTCTTCAAAGTCAGAACTTGTATCTAGTATTTGCACACTTAAAAAAAAACATTAGGGTAAAAATTTATTCATTATGAATCTATGTATTGTTACCATCAAAACATAAGATCAAATGTAGAACCAAATATTGTTCTTACAATCTCTACTTTTTTGACGATGATAAAACCATGTATTTTGATGAACAATTTTTACTTGGTTTAATCACATAAAAATATTTCAGAGTGTGTTTTGTAAGTTCCCCTTGTGTTTTATGTTATTAAATATATTTCTCAACTTAAATTTTTAGAGTGAGGTTTGCAAGCTCCCCCCCGAGTTTTAGACTCAAAATATTTTTAATATATAAAACAATTCAATCAACATGAAAGTAATAACTTCCTTGTATGAGAATCAGTTCTTATATCTAAGCCTGGTTGTCAAGAGTCTAACTTGTATCAGAGTCCGACTTACTCTTTTAAGCTTGGTTTGATCAGATCTTAAAGAATCATAAGAGCTTGGTTTTTAATCAGAGCTAGATGAAATGAAAAATCGTAGTTAGAAATTATTGATTCCTTATGTCAGAACCTGGCTTGGTTAGAAACTGGCTTGTATCAGAGATTGGTTCAAAAACCATATTTGTGTTTCTTCTTTCTGGATACCCTGATTACTTATGAAACTAAAATCTTGATAACCTGGTTAACTGAAACTTCTTAGAAACATAGGTGAACTTTTTCAAAGTTACCATCAGAGTCAAATGCCAAACAGAAATGTTAGAGGTCAGAGTTAGATGTTTGAGATTTAGACAGGAAAATAGGTATATCAAAGTCATTTCCACTTCTCCCGATTTGTCATCAAGGAAAAAGATAAACAGAAACAGAAAAGGAAATTTCATTAAAATAAAAGATAAAGATACAAGGAAGAAAAATAAAAAGATAGAAACATAAAAACTAAAAAGGTTTCTTAAAAACTAAAGGGTATCAGGTTAGGGGTGGCAATATTGACAGAATCAATTGAAGTATACCTTATATCTTGGTGTTGGTTGGGACTTGTTCCTTGAACATGTCATCTTGCTTGTCCAAGAGAGGCCTAAAAGCTTTACTAACTTCTTTCAGTTCTTCCAAAGTCTTCACCACAAGAGGAATGGGTTCATATTCAACTCCAAAAGGCTTCATCCCAGAAACAATTCCAGTCTCAGTTTCAGGAGGAAGAGGAGTAATTTCGGTCTCTTGTTCAACTTTTGGTGTAGGTGGAGGTTTTGGAGTGAACATCTCTAGAAGTGGCTCCATGATCCCAAAAAGCTTGTCATGAAGTCTCTTATGAGCAGACTTATAGCGGAGTTCTCTTAGCTTCCAAAAGCGAAAATTGATCTATCGTTTGAATTCAGACCAGATAGTATCACTCTCAGCAGGATTGACATGATTTATGCAATCATGCGTTAAAGAATGTAGACATTCATTTGCTTTAGATTTAAATTATCTTACTAATTCTTCAACCTCCTCAGGGTCAATTTTAGGTTTAGGTTCAATTTCTTTTTCCTTAGTGTCAAATGAGATTGTAAGTCTAATCTGAGGAGTCAGGGGTTGAGGATTCATTATTTAAGATACGATCCATGAAAGTGTTAATGATTGGGTTATCTATGACATTAGGTTAATTTGGTGGTGTTGGTGTTAATTATAGAAATGTGCGAACTTCAGGAATACTAATGTTAAAGGATGTATAGATTGAATATATATTGTAAGGGGGTATTTTCATATTGGTTTGGTAGGGGTTCTGAGTGGACTGTTCCAAAAACTTGTGGTTGAGTAGGTTTAAATGGTTTTTCAATGGTTGTAATAGTGGGATGTTGATGAATT